>JAPDES010000006.1:0-676324 GCA_027569235.1 Aspergillus sparsus | reverse complement strand
TATAAAACAATTGAGCTCAATGGTCTCTAAAAAATAACAAATACCTCAACACACCGCGCTGTTTATTTATCCGGTACCCCAACAAAAACCCACAAAAAAAATATTAAAAACCCAACCTTTATGTCCCAACCCCAAAAACACAAAGGCAAAATCCATAATTAAAACCAAAACAACCCCAATAAATCTCCCCCCGCCAACAAAAAAATATTCCTCTGCCCCCCCCCCCCCCCCCCCCCTCTCTTTCAACCCGAGACGCATAATTATCCCTAATGCCACCCTACCACTCAACACGCTCTATTTCAGCCATCGAATCAGCCATCTCAAAGTCGACGGATGGAAATGGTGGGTACAAAATCAAGATCTGTTATGTTATATTCGATCTGGGGCGATGATCATTGCGTCAATATGCAGAGATGGCCGTTATGTGCGCTTTGATATTAATACCTACCTTACCTAGGTATGGACGTAACATGAATGCCACTCTACTACTCCTCTTACTGGCGGATTCATATCGGTGAGTCCACACCCATCACTCGCACGGGCTAGGCTAGGGGTCCACTTAATTCAGATCACACTACCGATTGATTGATTGATTGGGTATCGGAGATTTTATTTTATTTTTATTTGAAGTTGAGTGTACCTAAGGTAGGTAGGTCGCCACTGAGATCATCGGCATCTAGATAGATAGATAGAGCCTTGGACATCATCATCATCATCATCATCACCCCATCTTGTTACCGGTATTTTTATTGTTATTATCATTCGGACTATATTAATTAATATCATTTTGGACCTGCCTAGATGGGCCAGATGTGGATGATGACTGTCAGTATCACTCACTCTATACATCTAGAATGGAAGCGAATAATAAATAAATAACTTTTATTTTGGTACCGTACCGAGTATTCCCAATCTATGGGCTAGATCCTGTTTAGCCTCTCGGGATCGGATGACGTATAACTAGTTAACTAGGTAGCTGCTTGCCTGGACAGGTCCGGTTTTCTCTTCTCGGTCTCTTTCTTCTTTTTCATTTTTTTTATAAGGGAACCGCATAAACTTTTTGTACGCGTGGCAGATGGGATAGATATCCTTGGAATACTATGTATTGTTATTATTATTATTATTATTTTTTTTTTTTAAACAAAACTTTTCGCCGTAGTTGTACAGTACAGTCGGCGCTGACTGACGTCAGTAGTTTCTGCCTCAGGCCATATTTCTCAACTAAATTTAGATCGAGAATTAAAAGAAAATTGACAAATGATCTTTACATATCTAGTTTAAAATCTAGGTTTAAACTTTCAAGGAGAGCTTTCTTTCTGTTTTCAATTATCTATAATTCCCCCGCAATAACAATAGGAGGTAATAGGTACTGTACTTACGTGGGGATGGATAATCGTTGGAGAAAAGCCCCCCTTCCAGGTTCTTTTTTTCTCCAACATAGATATCCCATTACGGATTCTAGATCCGCCATTATATAGTAATAATGTTTGTCAATTAGTTACTTAAATACTTGCAATCTCTGGTTAACTAACTAATGGCTGGTAATGGTTATTAATCCTTATACATACCTACCTACCTACCTACCTAGGTAGTAAAAATAATGCGCTCCTCATCCTCCTCATTGCCCCCTCATTACCCGAGGGTGGCTAGTCGCTTACTACCGAGGCAACAACCCCCCCCCAGTCCTCGTAATGCAGGGATAGAGATCATCCAGTTGAAGATTTATTAATATTAACTGCCAGCTATCTAGTAGGAACTAGCTTTTGTTGAAGAACATAAAACACAACCCCTCTCACCCCAACAAACCCAAATTAAAGGGGAAGAAGGAAGTTTGATTGTTCAGCGAGTTGTGGAAAATAAAAACCACCTCCCTCCCCCAATTTTCACAATAGAGGTTTTTTGGTCTCCGATCTCCAAGTAATAATCTGAGTTCCATCATACAAGTCAGATCAAATCACGATGGCCTCGTCTTATCAATACACCGATGTGAAGGTGGAGGTGAAGGGTAAGATTGGTATTATCAAGGTCAGTTGTTAATGGGCAAAGGGACTCTTCTTTCCTACCTCACCAGTGGCTTCTCTTTTTGATAGATCGCGGGGAATAACAAGAGGACTTTTTTTTTGCCTCTTGTGTTAGCTAACAAACCTCTCTTATGTTAAATTTAGTTTAATCGTCCCAAAGCGCTCAATTCATTCGGCGGGAACCTAATTGTTGATACTATCCATGCGGTGCGGGAACTCAATGAGAACCCGACCACAGTTTTTACAGTCTTGACTGGTGAAGGGCGATTCTTTTCCTCTGGGGCTGATGTGAGAGGTGAGCAATTTTTTCTTTCTTTCTTTCTTTTTCTTTGACCGGGGACGGGGATGATTAGTTACCGGCTTGTGATATTTGATATCAAAATTTCTTCAAAGAAAATTTTGGATTAATATATATGTGTGTGTATAGCGAGAATGGAGGACGCCCCAGGCCAAACAAAGGCGCAATTAAAACTCTCGCGTATGGCTCAGTTTACTCCCAGTAAGGAATCCCTTCATCGCAAACGAGAAAATGGACTTGGATTAATGAGGGTTGTGAAAAACAAAATATATAGTGATGGAGTTATTGCGATTGTTGATCGATCACAAGAAGGTCTTTGTCCTTGCCATGAACGGTCCCGGAGTCGGAGGAGGAGCTGCCTGGTTCCAGGGCATTGCGGACATCGTTCTCATCGCCGAAACCACATACCTCCAGGTTCCCTTCAGTGCGCTCGGTCTGGTTCCCGAGGCAGGCTCCTCAACAAACCTAGCAAGACATATTGGTGTTCACCGCGCAAATGATTTCCTCATGTTCGGACGTAAATTGACCGCGCAGGAGCTAGAGAGCTGGGGATTAGCGAACCGGATTTTACCCGTCAACGGGTTTCATGACGCAGTTGTGGATTTCCTAGAGAAGCAGCTCGAAACCAATGATGGGGGCAGTATGATGGAAACGAAACGTCTGCAAAACCTTCCGCTCCGGGAGGAACGTATCTTGGCGGTCTATAATGCCACTGAGGCTCTCGCGGAGAGGTTCGTAGCGGGTGTTCCTGATGAGAGATTCAGGGCTAAGCGAGCAGAACTTGAAGGTATGAATTGAAGAGCTGTTGTTCTATGCTTTCCACGTTGTTGTGATGGGTGTGAACGTGTTGCTAACGCAGATGCAGCAAAATCTAAATCTCGTCTTTAAGATGGAACGAAAGGTTCGGTCTAGGTTGGAATGGGGGAATCGACTATTTATGAGCTATTGAAGTACGACTGTGTCCCCTTACGCGGGTGCTACGGTATTCGTTACACGTACGAATAAACTGTAAGATCGTCTTGCTTTTGTCGGTGTCCTACTGATGACCAGTGCCTTCCCCTGCCGGCCTGGATGAAGCGTGTGTTTAGCTTGCTTTTTAGCCTATCCACACACGTTTATGTTGCACGTGTGGGCTATGGATGTCTGGGGGTCAATCCACGGCACCCCCTAACCAAGTCTGTTACTATATATAATACAACAAACACCTCTAGCTAGAGAATATCACCTTTTTTTACAGGAGGGTTTTTTCTTTTTTTTATTTCCTTTCTTTTTTTGCCCTTCATGTATCATGTTCTCAAAATAAGCTAGCCTGAAGCTTTACACGGACCTTACTCAAATCACGGAGATTTCTTCCCCATAGCACCTACCTACACTCTTAAGGAGTATCCTATTCCCATTTCACCGAAACCAGTCAGCCATCATGGATTTTGAAGAATCTATATTCTACATTCCAACCACATTCCATCAACAGGCAAGGTGGCCGAGCGGTCTAAGGCGCGCGGTTAAGGTTTCCTAATTCGGATCCCTCCAGCTTTGTACAAAGTTTCCGCGTCATTAATTTGGCGTGGGTTCGAATCCCACCCTTGTCATTTCTTTTTATATTAATATATTATTTTAATAATTTTAATTTTTCTATGTATTAAGGAAGGAAGTAGTAGTTAGTATTGGTTCACTTCCTGCTAAATAAAACGTCCACAACACTGTTTGTTAGCCCCGAAAGTTTCTATATAGAGGAGTAGTATATATAAAATATATAGTAAGTAGATGGTGGTAACCCGAGGCAGTTTCTAACTCCGTCATCTCCCCCCCTTGGGTTGTTGTTCCTCTAGTACCTACCCTATGTATGTATTGTATGTATGTGTATGTCTGTCTATCTATTGTTGTTACCTTGATCGATATTATATATTTACCTAGCCTTGGTAGGTCGGACGCAAGCGGAAATGCACCTGCAGGAGCAAATGAGAGGTAGCGTTCCTAGCTCAAATTCTATCAGCAAGAAGATGCTTCAGATTTTACCTACTTACTACTACTACCGTATGTGGTTGTTACCACAGCATTCACGGGGTAGTGGGATCCGACCATAAAAAAATATAATAGGGTTTTATCGTAATCACAAAATTAACAAATATTACTTACCTAGGTATAAAATTCGTGATTGGACCTTTTGACACGAACGGCGTTTCCTCGGGGCTTTTTTTTTTGGGTGGGGGTGGGTGGATGGTGCATGAGATGGATGACTGGCTTTTCTGTTCTGCATGCCATTTATTGAATATTATTGATTATTGTCTGACTTGCAAGAGCTTGTCTTGATAATTCTTTTTTTGTGTGTGCATTGGCGTACTTTGGTGAAGTTGAATTATAGATAGATAGAAAGTAGCAGATAAGTACTTGGTGCTTGAGTTATTGAATAAATGATTCGTAACTAACTATTAAAAAAAAAAAAAAAAACCATCTCAATCCATAACTTCATATTTCATATCTAACTATAGTTATTACTATTGACTTTGATATACATACTCCGTTTGGGCCCACTATAATCATATTTCTTTTTTTTTTCTCGGCCCCTCTTTTCAATCCTTCCATGGATCCATCCAGTTCCTGTTCAATATTCTGTTATTATTATGAATAAATATGACACTATAAGTTTATAACTACCCAGGTTCTCCGAGTATAATTGCCGACTAGCGGCAGTAGTACGAGTAACCTGCAGGAGACATCTTTTTTTTCTTTCTTCCCCCCCCCTCCCCTTTCTTGGTGGATTCGTTCGTCTTTTTTAGCCGCCCGTTGAGGAAATGGAGACTTTGACCCGCAGGGCTAAACTAACTTCACTACGCGTTAAAAGTTCCTTTCTTAAGATCAGATTGATATTACTTATTATTATTATTATTATTATTATTCTTCTTCTTCTTCTTCTTCTCTCTCCTCTCTTTTCCGTGGAAAATTCCTTCGGAACATTCAAGTTGCCACTCGGGCGCGACTCACGTACCGTTAATTATCATGGGATCTGGAGAACAGCCGATCAATATAGGAAATGAGAAAAAAAAATAAATAATGCTAATAATCATAATTGTTTTTGCCTCCTTGGGTAGGATTAAATTTCGATGTGCAATAATCAGGAGCTGCGAGATCCATCATCATCTCGGACATTAATATTATTAGACTGGAGATTGACAATTCTAGACCGGACCCTTTTCTCTTCCTGGTCTGGGGTACAATTAATTTACAAAGTACTAGATCTACACAGTACGTACTTCTTCTCTTTTTGAGTCATTGGTTTATTTTCTTCTTTTTCTTCTCTAACTAACAACTGGATTGAATTGTGGTTAGTTAGTCAATCCACTTGGTCATCATAATAATCAACTGGAGGAAGAATGACTAGTAAGATGGAGGAAGAGTAGTTAGGGGGCTAAGCAAAAGCAATTTCACTAAATGATAATAACAACAAGCCCCTAATAATGATTAAAAAAAAGAGAGAGAGAGAGAGAGAGACGGTGCACGGTTTGCCTTTTGGTTTGTTCAGAGGAATTTGACAGGGAGCGCGAAGAAGTAAAAGGGGCCCTCCTCTCCCTTCCTCTTTCTTCTCAAGAATTCACTTTATCTCTCCCTCCTTTTTTACTTTTATTTTTTGGGTTTAAAATCCCTGGTCGGATTAGATTCTTGTTTGATCTTCTAGAACCAGGGAATGAAATCCTTGGAACGGCGCCAAAGAAACCAAGTTGAATTCCCCATGTCGTCGCTCCAATCCGATCGACCCAGGGTTCATTCGCCTCTCTTTTCTCTTTCCCTCTCTCTTTCTCTTTGTCCTTGAGAGAAAATTCTTTCCCCCCTTTTATCTCCTTGTCTGTCTTTTTTTTTTTTTTACTTTTCGCCTTCGTTAGCCACCGGGTCTCTCCTGAATTCCATATAATAAATAATAACGGAACGCCCCTCTCGCCCCCCTTAATTATATCAGCCGCGTCGGGAAAGAAACAGAAATCCTCTCTCTGTCTTACAAACTCTCTTAATCATCGCGCAGAAAGTTTTATCGGGATATTTTTTTTTTTTTACTCCTCTGTCGTCTCTCATCCTGTTTATTTCTTGCCCTTCTCTCACGCAACACGAGTAATCGAAGCGATCGATCGACCACCATGTTCGAGGATTTCTCCTTCTCCTCCCCCTCCTCCACTAAACCGCCCCGCCCCGCCTTCGATGGCGACGACAAGCTTATGATCGATTGTGATAGCGCTCTGATCTCTCCCTTGTCTTCACGATGTCCCTCTCCTCGATCAACATCTGTCCATCGATTTCCTCGCAGTATACCCCGTTCTCGATCGCTCTACTTCCGTTCCCCTCAACCGACGGCGCCCACGTCCGTTCCATTCTCCGCCTACGACCATAAACGTCTTTCCATCAGCACACTGACGAGAAAACTTCATGAGCACACCATCAAAAACCCCTCTGCGCTGGACAACAATTCTCGTCCTGCCTCGCCAACAACCCCTCAATCCGCTTCCTCCTCCTCCCGCTATCCCTTTCCCGGCTATGTCCTCACCCCACCAGACACAGACCATGACGATGAGAGCTACCCAGACTCAACCTCTTCCCCTCTAACATCTACCTCTCTCTCCCCGTCTCTTTCGCCGCAGCCTCAATCGCCTTTCCTTAGTCCAACTTCCGTCCCATTGGACTACCCTTCCACCGACCTCGATGCCACCCTCACCGCAATGCAACCCCCCGACCTCACATCGGTCCGTTCCCACCGCCAGCATATTTCCCGTCTTCAATGTAACCCCTCCGATCTAGACGCTCTCCGTCGTGCCCTCCTAGCTGAGGAAGAGTCTCTACGATTTAGCCATATCCCTTGTGCTGAAGACTGCCATCCGAGTGATCTCCCCCCACAACAGGGCCCCCGACGCAGAACCATCGCCCCACAACGGACCACGCCTAGGATGCGTTCGCACATTGTTTCTGACACGATTACCAGTGCCAATACCTCGTCTCCCTTATCCAGCGCAGCAGGGTTGGATCTTAGCCTGCGACGAAGAAAAAGCAGCGCGGGTCTTTTACAATCAAGTCGTATTGAGAAGAACTATAATTACCACAATTCGCCTGGCTCTTCGATTGGAAGGAAGAAGAGTGAGCAAGGGCTGAGGAGGAAAAGCCTAGTTAGTGCGGCATTGGCATCATTGATTGATCGGGCAGAGTGATCAACACATCAAGTTTTCTTCCAGCCCACTTCCCCCGGTCCTACATGATCCCATGATTGAAGGATTAATTTAAGCAAAGCGTGTCCTTGAGAATGTCTTTATTGATTGAATGGGAATGGTGGTCCAACAATAATCTCCCTACTTTCATCAAACCCATTACCCCTTCTGGGAAGGTCTTTTTTTTTTTTTTGGCCAATAGTTTGTGGTTGTAATACTTGATAAAGGCCAAGTTCGCGATTCACGCCGTTACTATGGACTACTGGATAAGCTCAGATGGAGAATTTCCCCTACAAGTGTGTGCAGTTATATACCAGCCTTGAACCACAAGGCCACAAAGTTTTGAGGCGAGCAATTTATTAAGCTGGATCTGAGATCAGAGATCCTCGATAATTATGAAGTTGACCTCGATCAATCGGAGACAACTACTATACCCGCTCGAGCCTTACTAAACCGGACCCGTCTTGTCCGTGGTAGGCCTGATAGGTCATTGTAATTCCTACTAGGCAATAATAAGATGAAAATTTTCAAAATTGTTGGTTTTGCGGGATCTATGAATAACCTAGTTCATAGACTCATACGGTAAGTACGCACCTAATTTAATATCAAGGTATATTCCCTCCGATAAGGCATCCTAGCCACCTACCTAATAGTAAAATGGTTACTAGGGGTTTAAGCGGGGTGGAAGCTTGTGGGTAATGGTTGAGCCAACCAATTCAATATGTAACCAAAAAAAAAAAAAAAACCACCATCAATTACTAGGTACTACCTACCATTAACACCTTAGAAAAACCACTCCAACTAGTAAAACATACGTATATGTTTGTATACTTTGTATGCACTAGCTACTACTATTACTACTATAGATAGTACTGACCTATATATATATATACATAGTAACTAATTACTTTACTTGGAATAAATATCTCGTATGTATATATGTATCGTATCTACTACTGTTAGTCCTTGTAGACCATAAATACAGACAGACACCCTTGCTTGATTTACCCTACGTAGGTAGGTAGGTAGATAGGTAGGGTTAACCTACCTACCTATCTACCTACCTGACTAACCCATGTATATATGTATGTACTTATGTATATGTATATATATGTACGTATGTCCTGTTCCGGACTGTACTTCCGTGATTTATTATTAGATGTAGCTCGCTCAACATACCTAAGGCTCAGGCTCAGGCTCAGAGCTCAGATAGATAGATAGATAGGTAGATAGATAGGTAGCAGACATATTAGGTACTACCTACCTACCTACCAACCACTGGATTGTTTTGTCGCTAGTTATCACTACTGAATAATGAGTAACTAACTAGTTAGTGGGATTTAGTTATTGGATTTTATTTAGATATGAAGAGTATGTAGATTGATTAAATTATTTTTTTAGGAGGAAAGAAGGAAGGAAGGGAGGAAGGAAGCGAGAAAATGTGGATGATTGATTATTCTACGGATTAGATTTTAAGATTCCTAGTAGTTAACTATTTTTATTATTGGATCTATCCGGTTGAGAATCAGAATTGTTGCTGACATTTCACTTTTTTTTGGGTGTTCTGATTTTTGGGAATAGAGTTCAACTCTGGCAAGAAAGAAAACCCTAATCTCAGTCAAGGCCCAGGAACCGACTTGGCATTATTGGTTGCCTTTTTAGCCTATCTGGATGGTAGGTGAACGACGACTGGCCCGACGGGTTATGAACATGTCCATACGGTAGATTTGCACATGATTACGCAAGCCTTTCCTAAATTTATGATATACATGTCATGGATGAACGGCTGAACGGACTGAACCTTAAAAGAGGAAGGGGAGAAAATGTTATCTATCAACTCGAGCTGTGGGTTGGTGGGGCGACTTTCATGATTAAGCACATCAGGTCAGATGCAGACGCAAATGTGATGCAGACGGGATGGGATGCATGAAAAGAATCAAGACTGAAAATTATGGAAGGGAAAAAAAAATACAAGTCTAGTTAGTCATCCAAGCCTCCCCGCATTCTTTTGGGACTCCCATCTTTTCCTGATGCAATAAGGAAATTGTAGTAGTAATAATAATTGGAAGAGAGAAGGAAAAAAAAAAAAAAAAAACCGCCTGCCCCTAGCTCGTATATAGGTATCAAGTGTATTCCCCCCAATCCGTGATATGCGACATGTGACATAACAAGAAGAAGTAGTAGTAGTAATAGAAGAAGAAGAAATTGGTTGAGGTCGCTCAACGACTCATTCTGTAGGAAATTGCAAAATGAAAAGTAGGAAAAAAAAATGAGTGAAAAGGAAATAAATTGGAAAAAAAAAATATGGAACCAAAGGGTAAGACAATCAAGTCTTACGATAGACTGGCTCGGGGAAACGTCTTTTTGCGTAGTGTATTGGCAATCCCCCGTAAACGACGCAGTGGCCCCGACACACTAGATGAGCTTTCGGGGGTCGTTATTGCGGTGATATCATTGCGCTTCTTTCGAAGCGCAATGGTTTTCTTACTGGGAGGTTTGGCCTGGCTATAGATGATTGTAGTGGGCTGATGATCGAGTCCCATACCTAGATGTTGGTATGGGGTTCCAATGTCATACATGGCAAGATTTACTCCATTCCTGGAAGGGGTGGGTGGGAGCTCATCTTCGTAGATGGGCGGGCCTGGTTCTCCTAGGTCGTCATGAGCTGTCCATGGTCGAATCATGGACAGAGGTCGCGACAATGGCCGAGACAGTCGCCTTAGGGATGGTGAGTAGCAGGTTGACTCGGCATCTTTCTCTTCAAGCCGTTCAGAGATAGATGGCATAGGATGATGAGGAGAATCGCCGACGAGATCATCGTGAACCTTCTCATTATCTCCCCGGGTGGGAACTGCGCTGGCTTCATCCAAGACGGTGTTGTTGTTAATGGTGGTAGCATCCTGATTATTGTATTGAATTACAATAGGGTCATTACTCATTGAGAGGTACGAGTCACGCTTCCCGGGCTGACTATCCACGTCCTCGATGAAGGAGACTATCTGCGCAAAATGGAGTGATTCATGAGGGTTAATGATGTCAAACGAGGTCCCATGGTGAATCACAGTGGTGGTTGGAGGGGGCCGTGGTTTCCTCCCCCTTCTTGCCTTGAACAATATTGAATCTGAGCGAGCTCTGGTATGACCAAGAATAGGAATATCTTGGGGGTCTGGGTCAGGAAACTTTTCCAGTCGATCACGAAAGGTATCCTGCCAATGGATTGGTTAATCATGCGACTTTTTTTTTTTTTTTTTTTTTAAAAAAAAGAAAGGAATGAAAAGAAAGAAAGTAATAATATACCAGGATTTTATAAGGATTTTGGTTGTCTGCTGGGATAAATCCGTAATGAGTGACATCCTGAAGCGGCGTGGGTGGAAGTAGATCAATAAAGTCGGACAATTGCTCACTTAAAGCGCTGGGAGAAGAAGATGGGGATAAGGGCGGCGGGGGACTCGACGTGGTCGAAGAGATGGAACAAAACTGATCATGGCTCTGAGGATAATGATGGTGGTGGTGATAGTGATAGTAAGAACTTGAGGTCATCTGGGTGGTTTGGAGATTGGAAGCGGCGTTCTTTCGCCTCAGCGTCTTTCCGTCTTGGTTATCGAGAGTGGGAGAGTCACCGTCCTGGGAGAGAAATTTGCGATAGTTGTGGAGTGACAGGACTCCTGGATGACCGGACTTTAGTGAGGGCGACGGAGAGTCAAAAGAGAGAGCTGGGGAGCTGTGGGACGGGAATTGTGAAAACGAGGGTGGTGGTGGTGAGGATGGAGCTGGAGACGATGTGGATGGGGGGGTGGGGATACAGTTGAATGCATGGATACGATGGAAATCCATAGTAGGATTGACACAGCAGACGGGGCCGTTTAGGTCCATACTAGTAAGAATGTAATAATAGGAATAGTAATAATAGTCATTGGAGGCGATAATAGTTCCTAGAAAGTAGTGAGGCTGATGGCTGCACCTCACCTCGACTAGAGAGACCCCGGTTGATTGGCATCATTCCATCCTCCAACCTAAAGATAAAAAAGGAAAAAAAGAGAGGTAAGAAAGCGCGAGATAGAGAAAGAGAGAGAGAGAGAGGAAGAGAAAGAGGAATCCTCCAGACAGAAATAACTATTAATTTGAACCCCCTTCTCTGATCATGATCATGATCATCCTTCCTTAGAATAATATTTCACGATTAAAAAATAAATAAATAAATAAATAAACAATAAAAAAAGAGAGACATAGAAAGGCAAGAGACAGAGACAGAGACAGAGACAGAGACAGACACACACACACACACACGCACACACGCACACACACACAGACACAGAGAGAGAGAGAGAGAGACAGACAAAAAGAGGGTAAAAGAGAGAGTGCAAGTGCGACGTCACATTGCCAGGTCAAGAGTGCATCTGGCCAATCAGTGAATAGAATCGTGGGTGACCAGTCAATCCTCTTTTTGGGCAGCAGAAACGTGGCTCCAGCTCGTCCCTTGCCTGCGCTCTTCAGTTTCAGTTGGCTGAGTCTCACCACCAACTTCATCCCTCTCATTCGTTCATCCCTTCGCCCAATAATGATGGCCCCCCCTCTTGCTAATGGATGGCTTCGTTTCACTTGCTGATTCGATCCGTCCATTCTTCCCTTCTACTGGCCTACCCAGTAGTACTGGTAGTTAACCACCTGCTCATCTCCGATCTCCCTTGTTTGGCTCACTTGATGTGTTGTTTTTGCTTTTTCCATTCGTCTGGTTTGAAGGATTCTGTTCACTTACCCCTCTACAACTAGTATCGCTGTTCCTGAACTGATCTATCAAAGATGGCTGGCTGATTTCTGAAATTTTAAGGCCTCCGCCAGATTTCATTTGGTGACTCTCTACATCAGTGTCCATACGCAAAACATTCTCATGTGGAAAGCTAACTAAAGAAACCAGCAAAAGGAATTAAATAGATTAACAAAATAACCCCTTCCTCCCCCTTCGAATCAGTCTGACAATCTGCTTTCTTATCTCTCTTTGCCCGTTTTCTTTGCCTTTTTTTTTTTTTTTTTTTCTTTTTTTTTCTTTTTTGCTTTTCCTTCTCCCCACCCCCGCTGTAGGGGACTTGGTTCGTGTGGCTTCAGCAAAAGAAATAATAATAGTCATAACCATAATAGTAGTATAAAAAATAGACTGGGATATCTCGTAACCCCATGAAATATTGTATATGGCCAGAATCCCAACTCCAGTTCATGCTGGAATAAAAACACAGCAACTATGTAAAATGAAGGGACATCAATGGCGTACATTAATTCCGAGGGGAATAAATAAATAAATAAAAATCATCGCTCGTCGTCGTAATCATGAGAATTCAATCCTGCCCTTCACAGTGACTAAATTCAATTTCAACTAGAGTTGAATTATGTACGTACCGGATCATTTTCTGAAACCCTTTACCTTAGACACACGAGGTAAGGGGGAGCAGAAAGAGAGGAAAACTAGCGGAGGGGGTGAAATACAAAGGGAAAATAATTTTTTTTTTTTTTTTTTTTTTTTTTTCAAATAAAAGGAAAGGAAAAAAGAAGTAAATGCGCAGCACCGGGGAATCACTGAAGAAGAGGTGGTGTAAATCTCGGTCAAATCAAAACTAATGCCGTTTATATTTCTGCCAAAAATAAAGACGTGATTAGCATTGGTCATATGGGTAGGGCAGTGTATGCTTACATCTTCCATCTTGCGGCGATTGCTTGGATCGAGTGAGTTTCCAGCCCCCAACAACGTCTGTCCGACTGCTTTGGAGACTCCAATTGCAGGTCGGAGAATTACTGTCGGAGCTCGTTTCAAAACAGCCTTTGCGGCAGCCTTGGCGCTTCCACTCTCTGCCACCTCGCCGGGAACCGCAATAATAGCATCTCGGGCTAGGAGCAAGTCGCGCTCTAAGCCCCGGAAGGCGCCCCTCAGACCCTGAACAACCCCAACGGGCTGATCGGCATAGAGTGAAATTTTCTTGGCAGCATCCTCATCGATATGATCATCATCACCCGCCGCTTGATTGCTTGGCGTGGTTAGAAGTTCCTCTGCACCCTGCAGGACCGTCTGAGTGCCAATCGCAAGTTTGGCCCCGAGTTTAACCAGCTCATTAGACGTCGTTTTGGCAAATGCAAGTGCACCCTTTTGGATACTACGCACAATGCGTCCATCCTTGCGGTACTCGCGCATAGGAACCACGACCAGGTCTTTCACGCCGCCCCCGACATTGACGAGGGATCTGATAGGAGCCAGACCAGAAAGGACACCTGGTAGCTGGTTTCTTTTAATATCCGGCATCCAAATGTCGTTTAGCGTTTGCCCAAGCTTATCAAATCCAGATACTCCATAAATGATGACGTGTCGCATCACCATATCTGCCTCATCAAGTACAAAGAAATTCATGAATTCAGTGGTGCGACCAGATCTCAGTCCCGCATAATCAACCCGTTTCGGCTTGAAGTCAAGTTTGACAGGGACAGCATTGATCTCAACTCTTTGTAAGAACGGAACATCCGAGGGAGCCCCGGGAGTAGGAGCCGAATCATCTCTAAACTCGAAGAAACGACTTAGGAAATCAAGAGCATCCTGATCGACATGGAGCCTGAGAGGGAGAATAGTAGCCTAGATTGAATTAGAAATGGCAGGGAAAATTTTTGAATTTTGAATGTTTGATATATTACTTTGCTTACCTTGAGGACAATCTCAGATGCAGCGAGTTCAGGGACTGGTCTCACAGTCAAAATTTCAAGATGCAGCATACTTGTCCCACTTTCTTTTTCACCTGCCTCTTGCATGTATGTGGCAAATTTTTTCCATGTGGAAGTTGGCACATGATCAAATATTTCTAAATCCTTGACTCGCACGTCTAACGAGCTTTGCGTTTCTCCAGTATCTGGCGGAAAGACAACAAGATCGGCACATATTCCTTTGAGTTCAAACGTCATTTTATGATACTTGCTTCGGGACAGACGCAGCCGCTTCCCCCTAATAGATGGCGATTGATTTTGCCGGACCGTGGCACCAGTAACGGTGGTTGTGGTAGCATAGCTGCCAGTTTCACTTATTAGGTCATCAATATTGCGGTTGATATCGCTTCGGATCTCCCGTGGGTCCTTATTGGCTGGGATACCAATATAGATTGAGTTGAAAAGGCAGTCCCCAATGACAGATTCTTCATCGTCGTCAAATCCTGGAGATGCTCGGCTGCCCACTCTTGCTCGGCGTTCTGTAGCTCTTTTCTCGACATCTTTAACAGCCTTTGTTATGGTATCCCTTGTTCTTTGCCAGTCGTACCCATCAAACAAATTCCAGATAACATGTGCATCACGAACTCGGACTCTGAGTGGGCTTCTCTGAAGCTTCGAGTCATCCGAAAGCCCGTACGTATTCTGGGTGGAATCCCATCGGTGTGCCGTACCTCCAACTGCAGATGGTTGGGCGAAGTGATCTTCCCGGAAGTCAAGATCGGAGACGCTAGATGACACGTAATATTGCGAGTGAAAGCTATCTAGCAAATCATTTGATCCTGGGGCTAACAAACCCTCATTGGAAGAATCATTTTGGAGAGCCGGTTTCACCGGATAAAAATCACTGACGTACTCAAGTTCATCGTTTATAGGCACCTCAGTGGGGCTATTTGTGTCTCCAGAGGGCCCAGGCTGCTCAGGCCAGTCAGTAGCGAATGCATCCCCGGTGAATGATGCTAACATATCCTGGATAGGTAGCACTTCTGTCCTGTATTTTGTTGTCACACTGGGCGGAGAGGGGGGCTGTAGCCCATTCATTATGCTAATGAGAGTTTGTGTTGAGTCTGCACAGGTTTCGAGAATTAGCAAATCATCGCGAAGCTCCACGTCTAGCGATTTCTCCCCGTCATCGCTTAAGCGGACTATCTTCACGGTAGCAGTTGCTGAGGATATTGTTGAGACAGAGACATAACCCATGTCAATGAGAGACTGGACTTGACTACTCTGCGGGACAGCAAACCTCCCTTGGGGAAGATTTTCAGTACTTTCTACATTTTTAACATCATCGATGATCATGACGGATGCTTTCCGAAGATCTAGAGTTGCTTCAGATGATAAGGGGCCATGAATGGTGCCGGAGAATCTCGCATTGGTCAGAACAATGAGGCCTTTAGCTTCTGTGCCACGCGGGTTAAGGCCAATGATACAGTCTCGCAAGTCTACTGTAAGTTTTGTAGGCTTTGTGGATGCCACAGTGCCGGCCTCACTGATCGACGATTGAGGTTCTTGTGGTGGGGGTTGGAGCTCCGCAAGGTTAGCTAGGGAATTTGCCATGTTTGCGGCGACATCTCCGGATGTCATACTGTCATTTATCCCCAGGAATGCAATTATGGATGGAAGAGTGTATTCTACGCGCAGATTGTGCAGTTTGACTTTAAAAGTGGGGTCCATCTCATCGGCGATGAACCGAGCCATTAAAATCGGGATCTGGGTTTGGTTCAGGGTTGATGGGAGTGCTTCCCCTATAAGTTCCTCATTGTCGTTTCTGACAACCCTCATTGAGCCAAGCTGAGCGGCAATAAGGGAAGGGATGCTGATATGGGCTGCCTCTGCATTTTGAAGGTGTGCAGTGATATTTCCAATCCTACCTCCAACGTGGACGCCAATCTCGAAGTCTCGAATAAGAGTTAATATCAAAATTCCCGGGCGATCATCTTCTGGTAGGTACTTGGCGACATTTGACAGCCGACTCAGCTCGTCTCCCAGCTGCGAAAGACTCTCTAGATCAGAAGTGCGTGAAATCATAACATTTGCCCCGGTGACCGTTACACGAAGAACGGAACCTTGTTTACGCTGACGAAATAGCGTATCCAGCATAATATCATCATCCTCATCATATTTATCTTTAGATGGTGTAAGCAAAGCTAGGAGCCGATCAAGATCCGGCTCCTTCGGTGTGTACAAGTATTCAAGCCGAATGTTGCTGAAATTGATTTTCGCTGGTGCATCTCTTGAATCATCCAGAGGTAATGGCCCACTTAGTTTGGCTTTATCAATTTGGAGAGCTAGGCCTTCAAATCTGCTTACAACTTTGGCAGCTGATGTACGCAGTTTTAGGTAATGTGTCTCTCCGAAAACGTCAAGAGCAATGCCGCCAATTCGAGCATTCACCTTCCATGGTGCTGTACCACTTTCGGGCTTGCTTGTGGGTGGGGGCGAAGATTCGAACCGGACACCCCTCGATCGTTTCGGTAGATCCTTCTTAGGGCTCTTTGCGGCCGCGATTGAAGGGATTGAGTTTCCCAACTCCATTATGGTGCTCAGCCCACCAAACCAACCTACAACCTCCTCTAATCGTTGAACATTGAGATTGACTTGAAGTGGAAGTGTAGTGATATTGAGGCGTGTCGACTCCGATGACTTGCTGAGGGAAAGGGAGATGTCACCGTGTAGTGGGGATAATATATCCCTTGTGGATTCTCGCATTTTAAGATCTTCACTAAATGAAAATAGGGTTTCTGAGGCAAACCCTAGCCTGAATTGTGATAAATCCAAGGAAAATTTGGTTGAGTTTTTATTAGTTGAGAAATGAGCCTTTAAACCGGATGCTATCGCCTGAAGGATGATGTCGTCATGCAAAAAATCGAGGAAGGTTGGGGAATGTATCCGATGGTCTTCGGGAGGATATGAACTACCAGGGACATGCTCAACGAATTTGATGGAGAAGTTGTTTAGAGTGAGGCTAAGTGCTTGTCGGTCCTGAGTCTCTTTCGGTGCGGGGGTCCCCTCGGGTGGATCGCCATCTCCGCCATAGTTACCAAAGGCTTCGAGAACCCTCTGACCAAATTTCGCAACAAGCCATCCAGTAGCGATATCAAGTTGGATTTCTACAGATGAAATCTCTATTGCAATCTCATTATGGGCGCCTCTAGTGCTTTGCTTTTCTCCTGATGATCGTTGGGGAGATTTTGACTCTAGGCCTTCAAGTGACAGCGATAGATCGGTTGATTCAACATGATTTCGCAGCACAGTTGAGAGTTTGGATGCGATCAAGTGATCTTCAGCTTCAAAGGCCCCTGAATATCGCGTAGATTCGTTCAAGTTATCGCTTGGAGATCTCGAGTGATGGGGAGATGGTTTCTCAGGAAGTTCCTCCTCTTGGACACCGGAGGGAATCCATATTCGTATTTGATCAATGTTAAAGAACCTTTTGGCTACCTCAGGAATTTTGTTCAATTCGGGTGACGATCGAACGGACTCTCGATCACTGGTCCCATGATGAAATTTCCCAGAATCATCAAAAATTGTATGTTGTGACGAGAATAGATCCTCTTGTGCAGTAAGCTTTGGCGTTGAGACAGGTGTCTCATCGCGCTCTTCGTTATGATTGCTAACCTTTCCATGAGAGGAGTCTGTAGGCTGGCTGTGCGAATGTGGATCCCTGGCGATAGTGGATTCGGGCAGATCCCAAGCACCTGGCATATTCGGTATGAAGCTTCTTGATGTGGATCCCTGGCTCATGGCGCTCATGTACATGCTTTGAGCTTCCTCATTGGAAAAAATTCGGGACTCTGATAACTCCTCGTTATTGAAATAACTTGAGGCCGAGCTTGCGTTACTAGCTTCAGATGGGGAAATAGGGAATTGTCCCGAGTTTCGACTATCGTGTTCCTCGTTCAAGGGCTCGGTTTGCTCCAAGGATATTATAGGCAACGGTGATTTGGTAGCATGGGACCTGGGCTCAGAAGAATTATTGGGGTGGGAAGATTCACTGAGAGGCTCCTGCATATCAAGACCTTGGGGGTGAGAGAGAGATCGATCTCCATAATGTACACTTTCGTGCATGCCAATTTTTGCAGTGGGTAATTCCGAGCTAGATAGGCGTAGGGCTTCCGCGTATGCAGGATTTTGTGAGCTATGCTCGGGCGATAAGCTCTCTAAACCTTCCAGGTCATCGTCTTGGAGGTGAGAATCAATCACTGAATTAAGATAAGCGGGGTTATCCAAAAGCTTGTCATCGTCCGAGAAGGTCTGTGAATCTTCAAGGCCGCTATAATTGCCATGATCATCTTCCGTATCAGCATCCGAGAATCTACCATCGTACGTATAGACAGATTCTTCTAGTTCAGGTGCGCTGTGCTCTTCTTCTATGGGGTCGGGCCTGATAGAATCGGTGATGGACTGAGGAGGCTCGAAGATAGTCGACCTCATCATCGCATGAATAGAGCTAGACTCAGACTCAGAAACAGGGAAGGGAGAGGGGGTTCTGCTCGGGGGCTGACTAGACTTGGTTGGTATAGGAGTAGGTGCGGAAGCCGGTGCTGTAAACCTAGAGTAGTTTGAGAATACTATCGGCTCAGATATTAGGGCAAGGTTAATATCTGAAAGAGACACTGGTCTTTTTCCGAGGTGCGGATGCAATTCTTCTGAGCTTGAAGAAGTTGTAGATACTGCTCCCACACTGATTTGACGAATGCTTAGGAGCCCAGTGATCAAATCGGGTTTTTCCTCGGGTTGTCTCTTGCATGACCCCTCTTGTTTTGTTTCTACATCGACCCGTATGGAGATACCATTTATCTGAACCTCCAGACGGTCTGCAACTCCCTTTATAAATGCAGCAACAAAGCTGGGCAAGGACACAGCCTCGTTTCCGAGGCCGAGCTCCTCTTCCTCCTCATCGCTCACCGACCCAGAGGTGCGTAGGAGGACCTGGGAGCGTGATGAGATAGCGGCCTGTAACTCTTCCTTTTCTTCTTTGGGCTCAGCTTGAAGAAAGGATTGTGCGAGATCGGCAGGATTGGGGAGGATGGATTCATGGTTGTGTTCATGAAGCGACGGTAAAGCATCCTTCGTAGCACAAGCTTCCTCGGAGGGGAGTCTCAGGTGCACATCGATTCCACTAGCTTCGCATATGATTCCGCTGCTGTGAATATCAGCTGGTATAGTAAGTTTCAAAAATCGAACTCGAGCACTGAGTAGTTCGCTTGACGCTGGAAGATGGAGGAGTGTGGAGAGTTTCTAGCGAGGCACACGATGTGGATCAGCATGGCGGTGAATAGCATCAAATTGCGGGGAGAGCAATGAACTGTTCACTTACCTCGAGCCGCAGGCCAACATCCCGAAGCTCGACTGTGCTCCTTTGCCCCCAGCGAATGCCTAGGCTATCGAGATCTAGGGCTTCAGTATCAACCAGCTCAAGACGGGAGAGCGCATATCTAAGTAGACGTTTTTGAAAGAACGAGGGCAGAAAATAAGCCATGCTGGGCGAGAAAGAGCCGACCGGGGCTCATTTAAACGTCACAGGTGTCATCGGAAAAAGGACATAATATGAAAGTAACAAAAACGAAAATAAAGAAGAAGGAAGAAGACGGGAAAACGATAATCGTGACGCCGGCTCTGACAACTCTTCTTTCCCCCGGGGGGATGGTGGGATGCGCAGGGTTGAACAACTGCCCGTTCGAATGACGTTAGGGGAATCGGAGACGCTAACTAGCTAGGTAGTTGCGGGTAGGCTGATAACGAAGATCAACTGCAGTCGTCAGGTGGAGATAAAAACAAATCGTACTGTGACAACTCATACCTACATGGATGGATTTGGAGCTATCCGCCGGTTTCTGAAGTACTCTTGGTCTGGAGAGAAGTAAGTAAGCACCTTTCTTTTCAATGATGGCAGCTGGCCGAAACTCTAGAAGTTACCCTTTGTTTCCCCTCGTACCGAAGCATGACAGTATCTTAAGTGGGATACGCAAATATTGACCCATGATTCTCTGGAGCCTGAATGCTTCTTTCTCATGAGTATATAGATATCTGCTTGTACATGCTAGGTACCTTGTATTTTTCAGGAAACAGACTCTAAATCCTCTATCTTAGCTTGTTATCTATGGTTTCTTATTATTTAGGATAATAGTGGATAGTTATTTTTAACTACTTAGTTAATAGTTAACGAGTGATGGAATGCAAGAGCTGACTAAGCTATTCAACAGCACTGGACTATATCGGCGATTTGTTTATCCGTCCAGGCATCCTACATTTAGCAAGATCCCAAATTAACCAATAAAAATTTGTTGACTCCTCAGGTCACAGGTACTAGGTAGTAGTAGCAGTTACCATACACCCACCATCTATGGAAGTAGATAGGTATGCATCATCCACTGTTATTCAGCATTTTCATATTTCATCTGTGTCAGCTAGTCTATACATGCAGATAATATTATCCTACTGGAATTATGTCTATTATTTTACCTTCTTATTTCGCTTCTTTCCCGCCCCGCTTCCTAGAGATACCGCACCCTATAAAACATGAGTTTTGTTGAACTAGATGAAGAAGGATGCTCAAGGTTAATCAATCAGATATCGGCAGTTACTGAGATCAGAGAGCTAGACTTAGTAGCATTTTGACTTAGTGTGAAAACGATGTCCGAACATGTGGTCTTACACAATAAGCTTTTCTTGCTCGATATCTTCCCCCAGCTGTATTCTCTGTGGTAGCTATAGATGCTCTGGATATTATTATTATTATGGATAATGGCTGTGTTCTTATAGAGCTAACCAAGCAAGATGCCTGAAGGCCTGGAGCTCTAACAATGAGCAAATATTCTCTGCAAAAAGTTGTGGATTAGCCTGGCCAATGTGGCAGGAGCTGAGGCTGGTGTGGCTGTAGCACCTCCTATTTTTGTCCTTTTTGATGGATTCAGTCTGCCGTAACAAGCAAAATCCCACTACATTGAAGGCATTTGCACACCCGTGCTAGTAGAGGTACGTATCTTTGCGAACTGCTCATCCCACTCTTTTGGGTAAGTCCTAGTTTCCTTTAGCACTCTCACCGACCGAACGTCAGTTTTCTCTTCCTTTTCAAACTAATATTAATTTCTTTCTTATTTTAAGTTAAGATAATCTCACTCCAGACTTTGAAAACCACAGAAGCGCAAAATTATGGAATGTGATCCCAACGAAGACTTAATCCTCCAGCTTCTTCTGGAGGATCTCAATACTCTTGACGATCAACAAAAGGGGAAACAGGCGGCTGGAAGACAAACAGACCGTGAGATTGCAATCGATACTTTTAAACATGAGCTCCTCGCACTTCGAACCTGTAACGATGATCGAACTCTGGCTATCAGCAACAGCCGCGCTATTGCTACCGATCAAAAAATTATCGCCTTGATAAAACAAGAAGAGACTCATGCTGAGCGAGATCGTCAATATGCGCCGACAATCGAGATGACTGCAATGGATCCTGGTTAGTCTCTTTGATCGTTTGATATTTCCCTCCGGGGAAATCTTCTCGGGACAGGAGATTTTGACCGCTATAATCCAGTGAGATTACATTTGCGCTTGCGCCATGAGCTAGATGGTTCCCGATGATGAATACATTTATCCATACATGCACTCTTAAAGAGAGGTATCAGACCCGGCCATTGTGTATGTAATTCATGTGGCAGTGCTTTCTTCAAACATTGTGAGACTGTACCATGCGAAAGATTATTATAGTTTGTTGACTCTGGTTGGGTAGAATAATATAATTTCGGAGAAGTATTTTTCCCCATCTCTTAATGACCATTACTGCTGGCTGTAGTCAATGCTAGCGGTGTCTTACTAAAAACTTTTTTTATACCTTACTTCTTTCTAGAGGAAATTTTGTCCATCATATCGATATTCAGGAAAGTCTAAAAAGCCACCGTATTCTTTCTGGACTTTCTTGAAAATTTGGGTGATGCTGAGGTTCGACCGTGAGGGGGGTCAGTTAGTCAGCCTAGGGCCACCAGGCACCTACTTGTAGGATCTACGTCAATTATCCTCACTTTTCGAGGTTATCAGTTGTTTGCCTTTTTTTTTAGTTTGTAGCATATCAAGTCCTTTAGTAAAGTAGATACCATTAAGACAGTAATAAAATGATAATATGAAATAGAAGGGATCTGGCTACAACTAAAGCCATCATTATAGCTTATTGTGGGGGGTTATTTTAAAGAAATCCGGGGCTAGCTCTATACACTCTACCTAGGTAGCTACCGGGAATCCCTGTGTTTTGCTTACTAGAATATAAAAATGCGTTGAATCTGCATTTAGTGATACCATTATACTTTATCTTTTCCAAGTTGCCCGCCCGGTTTTGCCACCTTCCTAGACTGTAATAGGAAAAGGTCCACTCAACTCTCAAAGCACTATTACAATTGTAGACTTCACATAGCACAGCCACATAGAGGGATGTGTTGGCGAATATCGTGAAAGGAAAAGAAGAATATTACAAGAGGGAAAGGCAAAAAATGATTAAAAATTACAAAATAAATTATCAGGATAAAAAATGGATGGTCTACTCTTGAGGTTTCTCGAATCAAAAAGCATACATAACCGCCTAGCGAAAGTACCTACGTAGGCCCGTCTTCCAGAGAAAACAGCTGATAGAGTAGGTAAGCGAAAAAAGGGCAACAGAAATTCCACAAAGCTGTAGGGCATGTTCGCCTTTAAGAGCAAGGTTGAAAACCGAAATGCCTTTCTGTGTTCGCCTTAGTCCAAAAAACCCTAAGACCTAAAGCAAGAGGTAAAAAGACAACAAAGTATTAATCTACATATTCATGTATATTTGAAATCCACTTGTATTTGCCTTGTTATAAAGTAAGGCTTTAATGTAAGCAGCCTTTCGGGATGCCTTCCATCACTGCCTGGGTAGTGCCCAAACTAAGGGCAAAAGCCGTGGCTTTCTAAAAAGACGGACTTACACTCACGGTAGATGTAAATTAGAGAAATTTCCAATACAAAGTGTTTATGGAAATCAAGTAATTTAAACTTATTTTATGGGGATGATTTTATCCTACAAACCAGATTGATCTAGGGAAAGGACCTTTCTCAATGAAACTTTGTTGGGCTGTGTAAAGAAATTATTCACCAGCTCTTAGTGGTCTAAGAAGGGCTTTCTCTGAGTATGCCTTGAATAAGGTGACCACTTAAATTAGAAGATATGAGGTGTAAAAGAAGGTGAGAACGTGGGAAGAGAAAGGAAAAAAAAAAAAAAAAAACAACAACAACAACGAAATGGCTAACCCAAATAAACGATTCATTATTTTACAGCCTTGAAAAACTAGTATGTGTATAATATCGCCCTGTATATTTTCAGGTTCTAAAAAGCAGACAATAAACGCGCAACTCAACCCCTGCGCCACATAGTAACCCACCAGCTCTTCAGTCTTCACTCCCAAGTTGTTCTCTCAGAGAACACTTGGAGTTTCCGTCCTTCTTCTGTCAACATCCTCATTCTCTTTGTCGTGCATTCATCGTGGCCATAGGCGATGAATTCAAACGCCAATAAAATGGCTCCGAAGGTTTCGTGGCAGAAGCGTCACCCGTCCTCATTTATGCCAGATATAGGAGCCTTAGAAGAGTCTGAAAGCCACCGAGTTATCGGACCTGTTATTGATTCGGCATTGTTGTCAAAGAAGGCCCGAATATATCTACCTCAGTTTCCATTTCCTACGCCAATAAAGTCCTTAGGTTCATGGCTTAAGCAGCTCATTTCGAATGGCTCGCCCCAGAATACCAGTCCAGACAACGTACCGCGATATCCTAACTCTAGCCTTATCCAGCACCAAGGCCCCCCCGATTATGAGTCTGATTTCCATCGGATTGTGAAGTTAAGGCCGGGAGAGGGCGACATCGGACGAGCTATACATGTATCTGCGTCGCTCGACACCCAATGTCCGGAGAACATAATCTCGAGTAAAGCATGGGAGATGCTCAAGGGAAGGTTTCCCGAAATGGAACTCGAACTTGGACCCTGCAATAAAGAGGTAGTACCTTTTGAATCTAAACCGATTAAGGTTCTTGGGATAGCGCGCGGAATAACGTGGTACTTCATGCGTGGACCCAAAACCTACACAAATGATTTCCTTGTTATTAATATGAATGACTTTGAAATGTTGATTGGGTGGAAAACGATCAAAGAAAAAGGCCTCTTAGTATGCGGGGAAGACTTACCACAAAATTAAGGCAAGTGTGATTTTTTTTTCTTTGGAGCAAAAGAGAAAAAGAGAAAGCCAGTAAAGCTAACAGGAAATTTTAGTGGAATTACTTAAAGAGGGGAAATGGCAGAAAGAAGTACCACCATCATCTTAGCCTAGTCACTTAGGCTAACACAATATTGGGCGGCTATCTCCATGATAAACATGATGATGTTATGAGAATATTTTCTTGATTTGTAATGGGTGGCGTTTTTTATAAACAGGGCATCTCACGATACTGTGCTCATTAGTTTAATATCATTTTTCATTCATTTTATCCATTTCCACCTTCTCCCTTGCCGCTTGGATAAATATCAACACAGGAAACACCAAGCGAACATCTTTTACTTAACAAACTGCAAGGCTGGCAATTTGGGCCCCTGTTGCATAGTACTCTGCAACACGGGCTGGCGACAGGGATTACTGGGTAGGTTATCCATCATTGATAAAAAATCCGTTTGTGCCGAGTTAGTGGATTGATTTGATTGAATGATTTGTATGCTTCTGCAGGCAACTTTGCGAGTTTCGATTGATTCATCCTCCCCACGGACTGCAATAGTGCATATACGAAAATGCAATGAAATTTCGCTCCTCCCCCCCTTTCTCCCCTTCAATTCTACGGAAATCGACTGTGTTCATGCGGCTCAAAAGAATTGGGTGCCCAAGCTATCTAGTAAGGTAGTTGTGGTGTTAAAACCGCGCATTTGACCACTATGGACCCAGAAACTACATGCTTCTCTCTGAGCTCTAGTTCACATTTCCACGCAGGAAGCCGGTCTAAGAATTCCTTCTCTAGTATTTCTGATCAATCATAAATCCAAATACCAACGGTTCAAAATGGTGCATAATAATGCTCATCCCCCCCCTACATGGTATAGAAAACAGAGGCTAAAGCTGTCATCACTTTACAAACTATAGGCTACGGCAATTCAAACAAGCTATGTCCACACCGAGGGCCATATGGAGCAGGAGTTGACTTTGAAAGCAATTTTCGAGCCAGGGATTGATGAAAACTTCATCACCATGCAGGGCTGGCAGACATTAAGATCCTTGCCACTGGATCTAGAACAACTCCATTCTAAACAATCCATCAACACGTCCGACGGTCTTGTACACTTGGTACGCCACAGAGTTTGGCTACCACTTTGGAAGCCCTCCAAACGAACGACTCTCACCGGTTGGTACCTAATTCCAGACCAAGAAGGCATGCCGAGCGTCTCTGGTGGGTATGATATTGTTCTTGGGAGGAAAAATAGAAAAGCAGTGGAAGCTGATCGGGAAGTCGCTGCTCCCACAACCATCCGGGAAAGACCAGGTAGGTGCTTTAGATTTTCTGCTTTTCGTTTTACCAAAATCTTTTCCTTTTCAGTTTCGATGAATTCCTACATGGCTAAAATTGGATTTCTAGACGAGGCGGCCGCAAGAGCAGCGGACAATGAGAATGAGAGGAGGAATAGAGAGGCAGCGGAGCGAAACAAAGAGCGTATGAAATTTATAAAGGAGGAACGAAGAAGAAGGGAGGCCGAATCTAGGTCTGGGTCATCCTCCCATAATTGAGCATTATAATTTGTTCAAGAAAGGAGGTCTATGGCATTACAAGGCTCATGCATGGTTTGGTTTATAATTCTGTTCAATTCCTATCTATCAGCTGCTTTTCAAATACGTGGTCTTTTGTATATGAATCACTTATGCGCCTGCCCATGTGCCTTTTTTTTTTTTTAAAGGGCTGTTATTTACTAGTTACATTTACCTCCTCTCTATCAAAGTATGAAAAGTTTTCACATTTACACACCATTATTAAGATGTGGTATAGTATTTGGATAGAATAACCTCAGATTTTTTTGAGAGCGAGGACTTTCTAAACCTGGGCAGGATGTCATTCTGGGAAAATCCCTACCTCCAAACCAGGGCGTCAAAGCGCGAAGCCCATTCGATAACAATACGAGCGATGTGTACGTCTCAAGTCCAGAGCCTTTCGTCTCCAACCAAGTGTGGGGCTTGTGCGTACAACTCGCAAGGCTGTCGCAAGGCTTTGATACAGTGCCCAACTAAAGACGCAGTATGAAGGGACTAAGTGTAGCTGGTAGCCTTTAGGAAGGTTTCTATATTCCTGTTTTATTGGTCATTATCTAGGGTGTCTTCATTTGTCCTGCTGACCTCAGCTCACCTATTTAACCTGCTGTGATCCGAATGCCCACCTACGAAACTACAGCCGCATCTTGTCGTATACGCGACGCCTGCATTAGTATCATCCTTATATTGCCCAACTACCCGCGGCTTTTCCAACAGAACTATATCAAACAAAACGCTTAAATATATACTCTCTTTACGGGCAAACAAAGACGACAAACCTGCTATTATATATATTGAATCCCAAAAACCAAGAAGCAGACAGAATATTTTTTATCCTGATTCAAGGAAACCGAGGGATCCAGCCAATGATCAATCAACTTGAAAAAAATTCCAAATGTCATTTGTTGAAATATTCAAATGTGGAATCCGCGCTTTCACTTACAAATGTGGGAGAAGGCGAGCATTGCGACACCTACCAGCCCATAGAGACCGTGGTTTGAAGAGAGATAATCCTCTTAGTACGGCTCTTCCACAGGTGAGTGTGATTTTCTTAAGACTCGATCAATTGAAAGGCTAGTTAGACGAAGATGCTGATGAAGAATCATCGATCTTAGAATCGAAACTGCCCAAGAAGAGAACCCGTTCGCTACGAGAAACGACAAGATGATGTCAAGCACTACTACAAGAACTTGAGTCTAGAAACCACTTCCGCTCACGAAGAAGATCCTATCTTCGATACGAAGATATTTTCTCGTGCAGAAGAGAGTATCTTTCGCCGCCTCCTTGTTGATCCCAAAATAGAAAGAAACATAATATCTCATGACATTCCCGATCAATTGAAAATGCCTATTACACCATATTCCGGACCTAATATACGTTTACCAGACACCAGATCTGTGGCACCAGTCGGCATAGTAAATGTAGACTGGCAGTTTTACGGGGAGACAAATTGCTACACTTGCAGCTTTTTGGTCATTCCAGACGATTATTTCGACATGTTACTAGGTCGGGAATCTATTATAAAGTATGGACTTCATGAAAGCCACCCCCAAATTGCAAAGAGACTAAACAAAATATTGTGGGATGCACCGATTGTGAGCACAGATGAAAGAAATTCATGGGGTGGGGGCTAACCATTCTCAGCTTCTTCTTTCTAATTTGTATTTCTTTTCTTTCAATTGCCAGGAAAACGTGGGCATGATGTTGTAATTAAGATTGCGATAGTTCATCTTTCAAGCTTGTCTCAGACCACCTCATTTTACTATATCAATTGCTCAACCTCTTAATAAGAAAGAGGGGGAAAAAAAGGGGCCAACGCTACTCTTTTTTTTCTCTATATTTTGGTATTGACGTGAAATGCCCATATAAAAGTTAAAGTCTGTATTGAAGGAATCATTATCCCGTAGGACCAAATAAACTACCTTGGTACCTAAGGTACTCAGGTAACAGTACATGGAAGGAATATCACTGGATATTACCGGGTATGCTTATCTACGTGCCCAAAAAAAAAGAGCCTTGTATACGGCACCTCAGCCGTATCCATACCCTACTTAATCTAGTTTTCGCACAGCCTTTGGCCTGATTCTCCAAAGTAAGCAAGAAAAGAAATATGCACTAAACTGGGAGGCTCTGATAATTCCCCCTCCCCTTAAGTCTGTCACTCTTTTGACTCTGTGTGCCTAAGCCTACATTAAATAGCATTGTATTGTACAAAATCAGTTTCCATGATTATTATTCTTAATACATAGACATAAAAGAAAGGTTGACTACAGCCTTATACCGGGCTTTCTCTGCTTAGGTCTGGTGAGGATTTAGAGAGCACCTGATTAACCCAAGCAGTGATCTGATGCTTTATCATGCAACAGTTGGAGGCTCAACTCGGCTGAGTATTTTGAGGGGAAGAAACTTGGAACTTCTTCCCCCCCAGCAAGGGCAGCATTTTTCATAAGTACTTTGTCTTTTATGGTGCCCCAAAACCCAAAACCTAGTAGCTTTTAGCCCCAACCACCCAATCCCGCCTATAATGGTATGGTAAAGAGGGTCCATGAGGAGATGATTAAGTTTTCTGCCTTACTGGTTTACTGAGCAGGGACTCTAATCCAACATTAAGTATTTGTGTATAAATATTTTGAGAAGCATTCGTGACAAGATGTATTTCCCTCTCTGCTTTCGATCAATAGATACTCTACCACACAAAGAAAAAAAAATAAAACAAAGCGGGAAGAGGGATAACCTCTCATTAAGTTCTAAGTATACTTTTGTACACAGAGAGGTGGGTAGGCTACACACGACACTTAGGTAAATATGACTTCCGAGACGCCCGTGCTCCTCAATATTCTCGATGGACCAAAAGACGAGCCGGAGGGATATGAGAAACTCGCGACATGGATGACTGTCGATAACTGTCTATCGATATTTCGTGGTTTCAGAAGAGAAAATTTCCGGAATCTTCTCTACCTCCAAGCAGAGATCGTGCTAGTTTCTTCAGAGCTAGATGAAATCGTCCTGCAGGATAAAAGGTCGTCCAACGAGGACGTCAGAAAATTCCCCTTTTCGGTCGAATTTCTCAAAAATGGATACATTGATGTGCCGAACGAACAGTGGCAGAAAGTGCGTGAGCTTCGACGTTTACTCAAGGAATACAGTTAGTCTACTCGGTTCAGTGTGATTTTCTCCCCCTTTCCTCTATCCCTCTATCCATTCTTCGGTGTGTTTTGGTGTGATTTTATGTGCATGTGTTGTGTCTTTTCTTTCTGCACACCAGATATCTAACGAAATTATATGGGACAATAAAGACGAAGCTCTCGTGCAGCAATCACATCTACTTCAGCTCAAACCACCTCATTCACGAGATCTTTCGTTATTTAGATATTGGCTGCACCGAGAAGACTGTGGAGGCTCCTTTGGTGGCCTCCCAGCAGAAATGGACCAATGGAGTGGGGAGGGTAATGAGGAAGATCTCATTGCTCTCAAGGCAAGGTATGCAAATGTTGCTCCAATGACTCGCTGGGCTTTCAAGATTATTCCTTTCCTTTGTAACGTCCCTTATATCGGTGACTACTTGGGCTCTATATTGAAAGTAAGTTTCCTGCTCCTTTACTATTCAAAACGAAAGGAAGGGAGGCAACCTGTGCTAAGTCACATCTAGAAGCGAGAAAACACAAAGTCCAACACAATTTACTACGATGATGATAAAATCAACTATCTCACTCGAATAGCTAGTATTGCAGCATCGGCTGGATTCCCAGCCGCCTCAATGGTGGTTCTATATGTGGTGAAAAACACCGCTTTCAGATTGGCCATAATTATCATTTTCAACCTAGTATTTTCTATAATTCTTGGATTATTAGCCAAGACACGACGTGTTGAGCTATTTGCTGCCTCTACCGCGTAGGATTTACCTTTCTTCCCCCTCCTTTCTCTCTGTAGGCTGACTTTCGAACCCATTTGACTGACGTAATTGGTTGTATAGATTCGCAGCGGTCCAGGTTGCATTTATCACCAACCTAAATGGCTAAGTGCAGGCTTGCTAATGTTGGGATTATACCCATGGTCTGGTTATATAAATGAGGGTATAAATGATTTCATAAAGATTGGAGAAAGGCCACAAACCACTGATGGTTTAGATATTAGGATAGGGTTAAAAATATACAAAGTTAAATGACCAGCTACTATCTATACCTAACTTTCCAAATAGTCTAGGATGCCTTAGTTCAAGCTGCTCCCCTCACAAAGAATAGACATCAGCAGTGAGCACATATCCGCAATTTATCCGTAAAATGGCAGTAAAGAAACTTTGCTTAGGTAGAAAATGACTACCCCCACTTTCCATTTATTTCATCTTCTGAATTGGGTTGGGGATTCAGATCGACCAATGCACCTAGGTGACTAGGTAGGTATCTATCCATAAACAGTGGCTTTGACATACCTACCTACCTTACACCTTGGATGGTAGGGAGGTAGGGAGGTAGTACCTAGCTAGCTAGGTAGGTAGAAGCGATCAAGTCTAGAATTTACTATGATACTTTGTACTACCACCTACTTTACTTACCTACCGAGCATTATCTACCTAGGTAACTAGGTAGATTTGATGCATAGTATGATAGGTAGACAGTTCCAGAAGAAAGGAATCCATGCCATGTTGATTCCTAGGAAGGTAAGTAGGGGCAACACAAAAGTTATAACATACTAAATAATAGATGGATACTATTTACCATCACTCGAAATTCTAAAGTTAGGTTAGTAGTACGGATCCAAATTGAAGAGGAGCAGGAACCCCTCCTCCCCCACTACTAACCCTCCATAGCCAGTCCCTTTACTCCCGCTGGTGGCTTAAAGAAGGATGACATTATCATCTAGTTAGGTAGGTAGGTATAAATATTTGCCCCACTAGAAGGAGAGGTGACCTAGTATTTACTTTCCTACTTTTTTCCTTATTTTTTTTTCTGCATCTAAGAAATCTCCAACTCCTAAGTTTTACCACATTTGTTTCCTAACCATCCTGAGAAAAGCGATAAATGTCAAAGGATGGAGGGAATCTTTCAGCAAACATGGCTTCCTCTTCCCTCCTCTCCTATTGCCTTCGCGGTCTTGTTGGCTTGCATCTATATACCGTTGATCAGGTTTCTTCGATTTCGCAATCTGCGGCACATGAATGAAAAATATAAAGAATGTCTCGAGAATCCATATAGTATGGATTACAAGACAGCGCATGAAATTATCCGAACCATCGTCTTACGAGAATTCCCTTTCACTTTCAGACTTTCCTTGCAACTTGGGTTGACGAAATCCTACACCATGCCTGTTGGCACTAAACTTCTCGCCCAGACCCGTCGCATAACTGACGAACAGAGAGTGGGTAAGCGATCAGAAGACACAGTAGTGTTCTGGGAAGAGCTCTTAGTTGAGGGAATCGACAGCTACCGCGGACGCACTGCGCTTGCAAAAATGAATTGGATTCATCGTCACTATGGGTCGAAAATCCGACTAGGGGAAACACTCTACACCCTTGGCTTGTTCATATTTGAACCGAAGCGTCGCATCGACTTGTACGAATGGCGAAACCTGTCCGACTTGGAGCAACTAGCGATCTTTGTCTACTGGCGTGAAATTGGGAATCGAATGGGTACACCAGACATTCCCAACACGATAGAAGGCTATCGGCTCTGGATGGCAGAATACGAAGCCAACAACATGGCGTATGCCGAGACTAACCGACAATGCGCCACCACCACTCTCGGGCTCTTCACGAGGCCATTGCCCCGGTTTATGCGAGGTTTGGGAAACCAGGTGATTACTTCACTAATCGAAACGCGGATCCGGCCCTTCTTAGGTTTAGAGGAGCCGTCATGGGTCATTCAGCACACCGTTCAGGCCATTTTCAATATTCGAGCACTTGTACTTCGCTACTTGTCACCCCCACGGTTCAAGGATGCGGAGATGTCTGGAACTTTAAATAATGCAGGCAAGATCCAGCGAAACTCTTACCTATTTGAGCCATGGTATGTCTCGAAATCTCTATGGATATCGGTGAAGGAAATGTTTCTTGGCAAGAGTCAGGACTATATCAACGATGGCTTTTACCCTGGAGACATTGGATCGCATGGGAAAGGGGGCAGGGAATCAGTTCTTCTTGAAGCTGAGATGATGCATGAATATGCCCTTCGAGGAGGTTCAGCCGGGACTAGCTGTCCGTTTTCATTTGCTGGATGAGGGGCTTTTCGCTAGTTCTAATGAAAGTAATATGAGGACGGCAGATATGAATATAGGTCTCAAGGAGTGTCACTTATGGTTTGAATGCCGCTGGCGAAAGAACTCTCATGGTTGATGAATCCAGCCCACTTACAAAGTTGTGAATCATATTTACAAAGAGATAGCTAGACGCAAGTAGATATAGTTCGAATCTTGACAGATGGAGATTTAAAGAATCAAATAACCGCCCCCATTACTGTCTGACCATATACGGTTAGTCGCAAGTTTAAATCCATATTTGGTTAAGCGCACTATCAAATACCGTTCATGGACTAGTATTCACGTGATTTATATAAGCCAATCAGCAGTCGCCCACAGGATAAGCGAGAGCCACATTGGAATTTCGATCACCGAAAAAAAGAACATCTAGGAAATCTCATCTCCTCTCAGCAGTCGACCACCTCAGCCAACGACAGCCGAATCCAATTCAGTGAGTGATTATTTTTTTTTTCAGCATTCATCTCTTTGTCTTTGCGGCACAGTTCCCGTATCGCAGTTTTATTTCTAACCACTTTGTCTTTTCTCATCGCAGAAATGTCCAACGTCAACACCGGCAAGAAGACCCGTTCGGCCATCGCCGACGTCGTGTCGCGCGAGTACACCATCAACATGCACAAGAGAGTACGTTGAAAAGATTCAAAATGCACTTGATTTCTCTCCGAAAAATTACAATCTACCATCTGCGATGTTTGCGGAAATAACCAAGGATAAAACCTTTTTTCTTTTTGTTTCGAAAACAAAAAGAAAGAAAGGGAAATCCCCACTGAGGCACGGATGGAGAACATAATCCACATAAAACACGAACGACCTTCCTTCTCTCCTCATTTTCGGGATTAAAGTCCAAAATATAAAAGGAGATAGAGAGAGAGAGGGAGAGAAAGGGTGTTGTGGAGGAACAACTACTCTGAAAAGGTCTACTTGAAAAGAAGAAAGACAAAAAAAGAAGAATTAGTTTTATGAAGTCCACCTCAAGGCCGCATACAAAAACATCTCTTGCAGAGAATATTTTGTATTTTCAAATTATCATGTTAAGATGGCATTCGGGCGGAAGACTAATTTCTAACTTTTTTTTACTTGGGTTGAATTATAGATGCACGGTGTTACTTTCAAGAAGCGTGCTCCTCGTGCCATCAAGGAGATCCGCGCTTTCGCCGAGCGTGCTATGGTAAGTTCCTATATATAGTTCTTTTCCTATATCTTTTCCTGCTCCCCGAGGTTATCTCAACCTCTATTTTTGATTTGAAAAAGATTTCTAATCGGTTTCGTTTTTCTTTTTTCCCTTTGTGAAAAATTTAGGGCACCAAGGACGTCCGTGTCGACCCCCAGCTGAACAAGAAGGTCTGGGAAGCCGGTGTTAAGGGTGTTCCTTTCCGTCTCCGTGTCCGCATCTCTCGCAAGCGTAACGACGAGGAGGGCGCCAAGGAGAAGCTGTACTCCTACGTCCAGGCTGTCAACGTTAAGGATGCCAAGGGTCTCCACACCACCGTCGTTGACGACGAGTAAACGTTTTCCTCTTTTTTTTTTTTAATCATTTACTATTAAATTTATCAAAAAAGAAACGTTTACGACTTCTCAAATGAAATGACGGGAAGTTTATACCCTTGGTCCGTCGGGTCTTCCACCGGTTTAGTTGGAACTGGAGAATTAAAAAAATTAAAAATTTAAGAAAAGGATTTTCTTTCTTTCTCTTTCTTTTTTGTTGTAAATCACTACCTAAAATCCCTCGGTGCATGCTCATTTAGGCTGTAGCTTTCTTTCAGGTATCAGCGTAGTTAGATTGCAATTTCTATTTCAGCACGTAACTATTTATTCTACATTAAAAAAAAAAAAAAGCATAGTCGAGGCATGTTATCAAATTTTTTGGTCTATCATTTGAGCTCTTTTCAACTAGTTATTAATGTATCTAAATCTTCATCCTCTAGGATGGAGCCTGCCAGCAATATTTTGATCTCAAGGAGTCATGAGAACTAGGATAGAAGAGAAATTGTATGGGAAATTCACAACACTTTTTACTTGTTCGCGAAGGAAATTTTTGTCACCACAGACTAGACAAATAACTACAGAAGTCTCGAGTGATCAAGATGTATGCAGCATTCAGGCTTGAGATGGGGGGAAATAATTGTGTTATTAAAAAAGAACAAACTCCAAATTTATGCTTCTTTGCATCAAGGCCCATCCTTGGGCAATAGGGGGAAGATGGAAAACGCCCTGATTGAATGTGTGAAAAAAAAAAAATTCAAAAGGGAAAAAAGAAGTGAAAGCAGATAATACATCGCCAAACAGTTGATGGGTGGATAAGAAAAACATGGGGGAGCTGTTCAAAATGCATAATGTACTAACGTCCAGTCGTTTTCATCGCGAGGACTATGATTTGGTTTCCTCCATTGCAGATGCAAGTTTGTCTACATCTGTCATGGCCCGGATAGCCCACTGTTCGGGGGGGCCGTTGGAGGTAAAAACAAGGAAATAAACAGCTTTGCCGTTGACAGTATATTTTATTTCCTTCTTTAATGTCGTGTTGAGGACCACCTTTCCGCTCGGGTCAGCCCGAATAAGAGCACGACCGCGGGATGTAGTACGATCCTTTAGGATTCGAACATATCCTACACCTTGACTTTCCCATGTGCCGGAGATGAGCTTGAGCGCACGTACTTTGAGCTCTATCACGACGTCTTCATTTTCCTCACCAGCCCCACTTCGAGCAAGGTTAACCTGTGGCAATGTTTCCGTAGCATCACCGTCGGCAGACTCTTCGGCACCCGTATCAGATGTGACACCCGGTGTAGAAGCGCGGCTTGGAGTCGCAGAAGTAAGAGCTGGAGGTGTCAAAAATGAGGATTGTTGAGATGGTCCACCGAAGGAAAAACCAAGCGTTGGTTGTGTGCTTGAAGCAGACTTCGATCCTGCTGCTGGGGCCCCGAAAAGAGTAGAGAACGGGTTTGAGGAATCCGGTGCTGGTGTGCCTGATCCCGAGTCAGGTTTTGAGGTGGAAGTTGTTGCGGAGTCAGTCGCAAACTTAATAGGGGAGTTGATCTTCCATGTGTTATCAGTAGCTGGTTTGGAGGCACTCGAACCTGCTCCAAAGAGAGGAGTGGTTGCGGTTGGGGTAGGGGTAGGGTTAGGGGACCCGAAGATGCTTCCAGTTGGATTCGAGGCTCCAAAAATGTTGGTGGGTGCCGACTTGGTAGAACTCTCTTCAACTTTACCCTTATCGGTTTGTGGTTGACCCGCTGCAGCAAATGGGTTTGGGGTAGAAGCGGGGCTGTTAAAAGAAGATGCATATTTAGATGAATTGAAGAAGGTAGAAAGTGTACCGTCCTTTCCGTCCTCGCCTTGTCGCTTTGGCTTTCCAGCTTCATCATATTGAACACGATCGAACAAACTCCGGCCATCTTTCGAAGCCTCATCGGAGATCGTTTGTTTTGACTTTTTCAAGGCCGTAGAGAGGTCACCATCATCGCTGCTTTCTGGGGTTGATGATTCAGCAATGGAGACATTTTTGGCATTGGATTCTGCCTCGGCGTCCTCGCTGTTCTCGTCCTCACTCGCTGGCTCAAACAAAGGATCTTTCGTATCATCACCATCGATGGACGCTTCTTCTGTATCCTCAGCATCATCTTGGTCATTGTTTTCCTCAGTTTCAGACGGCGTAGCAGACAAGTGGCCAAAGATATTGTTTGGCTGTGCGGACAATGTTTTTTTAGCATCGAAGACTGAGGAGCCAATACTGGTGGTAGCATCTACATTGGTCTCATCAGATACGTCATCTGCTTCGAAGGAGAAGCCTTGGCCAGGTACAAATTTAGCGCGCTTAGTTTTTTGAGCCTCAAACTCCTGCTGTTTTTTACGTTGTTTCTCTGCATCCTTGCGTTCCCACTCTGCTTCATCCTCCTCTTCAGAGTCAAAGTCTTCAGCTTTGCGCTTAGCCTTTTCCTTTTCCGCAGCCTTCTGGGACACAGCTTTAAATTGGGCAAAGAAATCGGTTCCTCCGGATGCTGCAAGACCAAACTTTGGAATGCTTGATGTAGAACTTGTTGATGTACCGGCAGTTTTATCCTCCGACGGCTTGACAACAAAGGGATTCTTAGGAATAGCGTCGTTTGTGGGGGGAGGGAAGGTAGGCTGCGAAGAAGAAAAGGGCTTTGAAGAGGGCGGCAAGCTACTATCTTTCGGAGCTGTGGATGGAGCAAACAAGGGCTTCGGAGGTGAGGATTTTGGTGTCGTAGAAAATAGGGCAGGTTTGCTAGGCTGAGGAGTAGATGGCTTGAACGAGGGGCCATTTAACTTCTGAGGCGACTCACCACGGGAGGTGTCGTTATCGTTTTCTGAAGTCTTCGATCTCGAAAAGGAATTGGCGAATATACTTGCGGTGGTGGAATCCCCATTTACATGTTTCTGAGGCTGGGTGGTAGAAAATACATCATTATGGCCATTCTCCGGGCTCTCCTTGTTTGAAGTGGCTTGGCTTGCCCCAGAAAGTTGAGGCTGGGCATCTGTAGCGCTATCTGTTGTCGGCAAGACGGGAGTCCCGCCACTAGACGCGGGTAGTGCCTCGCTTTTGCCAAAAGACTTTGCCTTCTTAAAAGGTGCAGAATCGGCGGTCGAGCTCTCTTCATCCATTGTCTTGCGCTTGGTCCTCTCGAAAAGGGGAGCTCCGATCGTCTCGCGGACACGCATATAAAACAGCACAACTGGATCAAAACTATGCATGGCAGGATCCAATGTGGAGATCTCACGCTTGAAGCATTCATTGAGCATGCGAATGCGGTACAGGAGCTCTACTTCCTCCTTAGTTTCTTTATCAAGATTAGGAGGCATCTTAGCCGGGCGCAGAGTTTCAAAGCTCTGAACAGGGGCATTTAGGGTTGACTTTGATAGGGTCGACGAGGAAACACTTTCTCCATTTGTCTTGGCAGAACTCTGGAGGACCGTGTTCGAAGCAAATAAAGATCCTGAGGGAAGTTGCTTTGTGGAAGATAACGAAAAAGCTGGAGGCTGTGTGGTAGGAGTGGATGCCGATTTAGCTGGAGAAGGAAATAAAGTAGTGGCGGGGACAGATGCTTTGGGAGCTTCACTTGTCTTCGAGGCCTCGCTAGTTGCATCAAGCTTTGGGGTAGAAAAGCCATTGAAAGGAGAAGAAGGGGGCAACGGCTTTTGCTCAGTCTTGGGCGTATCGCCAGTGGTAGGCTTGGGAATAAACAAGCTGCTGAACGGATTGGCCCCAGCAGGCTTGGGCTTCTCTTGCTCCATTGGGGCGGCAGGCTTAGGGGCAAAAAGACTTCCGGTAGAAGGGGCCTGGAAAGGGCTACTCGATGGCACAGGCGCCGCGCTTGCACTCTTTGAGAACAGAGGAGCAGTAGAGGGGAACTGACTCCCGGTTTTTGTTTGGGCAGGCTCGTTAGCTTTGGTGTCTTCTGTCTTTTGCTCATTGCCAGGCTTTTGAGAAGTGGCAGGTGCGACTACTCCTGAGAAGAGATTCGTTGACTGGAAAGGATTCGAGAACGAGGCCGGGGGCTTAGGTGCCGGCGCAGTTGTAAAAAGCGATGCTGGGGCACTAGTCGTGGCGGTAATGGTGGGAGTAGATATAGAAGATGAAGCAGGAGAGCTAGGTTGGATTGGACCGCCGAAAAGCGAGGTCGATGTTGATGCGGGTTTATCTGAAGTTTTGGCCCCAAAAAGTGGCTTAGACGGAATCTTCTCTGCAGGTGCAGAGGTTGAGGTCCCGAACAAGTTTCCGCCTCCAAAACTAGGTTGTGAGTTATTTCCGGTGCCGAAAAGAGATGCTTTTGGCGCGTTGGCTTTGGCATCAGGGGAAGTCTGCATTGAATCGTCACTGAACGCTGTCGATTGGGAGAATGGAGAAGGCTTTTCTGTCACAGACTGGCCAAAAACGCTGGCTGAAGGGGCGGTTGTAGTTGACTGGCCGAATATACTCCCCGTAGTTGGGGTTGTGGTAGCTGGTTGGGCAGAAGGGCCACTGGTGGCATTGGTCCCAAATAAACCCCCAGTCGTAGTAGAATTCGCTTGAGAACTGGCTCCGAAAAGACCGCCAGATGGTAGGGGCTGCTGGGCTGGCGCTTGGCTCCCTCCAGGAGGAATATTAAATAAATTGCCCTTGAACCCAGAAAAGCTACCGCCGTCTGGCTGCTGGCCTGTACTGCCTGTATTCATGTTTGCAAAGGGATTACTCGCACCCGCTCCTGCTCCGCCAAATGACGAGGAAAAGTTGAACGAAGAGGAGCCTCCTGATCCGCCTCCTGATCCGCCTCCAGAACCAAACGCGAACGGTGTTCCGCCGTTCTGAGTTGGTGGTTTGGGACTCGATCCGGCTCCTGGGAAGCTTTGTGATTGACCGAATGAAAAACCGTTCGAAATTGGTTGGGAGCTTGTAGTAGCTGTGGATGATACTGTGTTAGGATCAATAGAGCTAAAAGGACCACCGAATGATGCGGTAGTTGTGCTGGGAGTAGTTGAGGTATTTGGACGCCGTCTTCGAACGTCCTTAATCCTAAAATTCGGTTAGACGCTGTTTCCGAGTGTTGCGGTGCGAGAATGAAATTGGAGAGATGAGAAGGAGATTGTCAAGACATAGACAGGGGATTAAATCGACAAAAGGGGGATCAAGAGAGAGACAGGGAAGAAAAATATAAGAATAAAAAAAAATAAGAATAACACATCGAGAATGATAGACATATGAGCGCAATAACACAAAGCCCCAATTGTCTGGGTGTTGCAATGCGTAGGAGAAACACAACGGGCATAGAATTGGTCGCAAATATCGGTCAACATTCACTTACCTTCTATTTGCCATTTGAGCAGCAGTGGCCCTCTGCGGTTTCTCGTCTGGTGTGCTCGACATATTGAATTCGAACAAATTGGTATCTTTATCCCCTTGAGGACCTTCCGCAGATCTTTTAGACATTTATTAACACCAGCTCCCGTGGCCGTGGGTGCGAGTCCTCAACCGCTTCAACCTCTTCCTAGATCCCAATTTGAACACTTTAATAGACGTGTCTCATCCACAAGAAGCACCAAATATCACGCAGTAATTTCTTCAGATAGAAATAATATCTTATCGGTCACACCCAGAAATCTCCAAGCACTCGCTACCACGACAACTAAGGAGGCAACTCGCGAGGACAGGGTTTCAAGAACGATAATAAAAATGAGTGTGCGTCGGGATTCGCGATTGTCAGATGACGGAGGTAACCCGCGAATGCCTTATCTTGATTCTTTTTATCAATAATCAAGATATCTCTTGGTATTCCCAACCTCAAATCGCGTTGTATGGGTGATCCAAATAGGGTACGCGCTTGGTCTCGTTTTCGGTGTGGGAGAGTAGGTCGCGATTCGCAAGGCAACCTGTGTGAAGAGGGGGCGCGGGAGAAAGGGGAGGGATAATTATCAAAAGGCAGAGCACCGAAATCCAAAATGTATTTAAAAAATATATGGCGGGGATGGGAGGAATATAGGCGCCTCTTGTTGAAATCCTCTGCCTCGAGGATGATGGGGGAAGTGCTCGCAAGAGCTTACTTTTTTTTTTTTTAGCCTTCCAGCGTCCGCTCGCGACTTTTCTTGCCGGGGGAGGAGAGGCAACTGGAAGAGAAAAAAAAAATACAGTCACGTGATGGAAATGCAAGGCTAATTCTTGGCAAAAAAATGCAAAGGGAAATAAGTGTCAAACAAATTTCCATCCCAATAGTTGAGCAAGGGACATCTCAGTCTCTGCAGAATTTATCATTTTATTACTATACCTATAGATTCAGGTCTCCCTAAGACCATGGGATTATCATTTTGGGGCCGTCTAGAGACCCTTAAAAGGATAGTCTCTTCCATTGTTCAAGAAACATTAGCTGTGTATTATTACATCTTCATTACAGGCTAAACGTATGATGTCTTGCTGTTACTACTGTTGTATTGCATCATGGTTTCCATGGCACGAACAGAGGAATGGATGTACTCCTACTCTGCATATAACATACATTAATATGACATCTTTTCCACGGGGCGGCTATGCAGACAAGAGGAATGCAAGGAAAATCTTTTGGTTTTTTAGTTGTTTTTCTTTCCTTTTTATTATATATATATATGTGTGTGTGTAGATTTGTTTATTGTCTTCATTAAGCCAAACAGCCCGTGATGATGATTATTACTCCATCAGTAACTTGAATGGAACTGCCTATCTTTGTAATTGTTTTACCCCCCAAGGGATACAGAGCTCGGGGAGCTCTCTAGGAATTAGATAAGCTCTTAACAATTGAAATAAATGCTCCTAAAATTTTCATCACTTATAGATTGTTTTTAATATCATTCAATGAAATATACACTTGAGCATAAAGCAATCCCATCAATACCCGCTGCCATCAACCAATATATATACAACCAACCTAGGTTTCTAGGTACATGTACATATCCAAGCTTTACATAGCTTCTTGCTTCTGATCCTTGCTATTCGTAACTACGTCATAGTCAAAATCTCTAGCTCTTCTGGAGGAGAAAAAAGTAGCTCCAGTCTTCCGCGGACGCATTGAAGTAGGGGATAAACAAATTATTTCGGAAGTTTTACTACAGAGCAATTGGCTAGCTATTCAACAGTGAAGAATCTATCGTTGTAAGAAAATATATTTTCAATTTTATTGAAATTCCCAGAATTACAAGCTAGAAAGAAAATGGTGACCATATATTCGAGAAATAATATTGGTGGAGGAAGGTGAAATTATCGTGGAGCGGGTATCTATAGCTTGGCCTTGCCCTGGGCCTTCTTGATGATGGGTTCCATCTTCGTTGCCTTCATGATGTTGCCCTTGATCTTGAGCTTGCCTCCCATGAAAAGCTTCTGGGCGTTAGCCTGCCCGGAGACCAGAGAGGCGAAGTCCTTGTCCGAAAGGGAAAGTGTAACTATCGATTTCCCGAAGTCTAGTTAGCCTCGAGTTGAGGGTGTACATGGGGAGAATAACACGCATGATGCATGTCTATATGCACTTAATGGAAGATAGTCAAGGAGAGAACTGACCATCAGCCTTGCCGCCTGCGGGAGCGGCGCCCTTGCCCACAACACCCTTATCCTTGAGATCGAGATACCAGCTCTCCTCCTTGCCCTCGGCGTTCTTTAGAGTGAAGGCGACGATGGCCTTGGCACTGTTGATAGCCTCCTTCCGATCGGCCTCATTGTCTTGCAGGGTGGCGTTGATCACGTCGAAGGCGGCGGAAGCAGGGAAAGAGTCTAGTAAGCACGGAAGAGTGCTGTGGTTAGTGCCTAATAACAATGACGAATCTCGTCTGAAAGGAATAAAAAGGCTTCATCGAAAAGATAGGTAGCATACCGATTTTGAGAGACATGGCGGCAAGTTGGGAGGTGAAATGTATGGTACGTTTGGGAAAGGCAAAAAGTTGTAAGATTATGTGTAACTCTAAAAATTCCAACTAGGGAGCAGTGAGGAGCAACAAATATTAATAGTCCGAGATTTTTTTATTGCAGCGACTCAAGATTGTCGGGGAATTCGGGGCATGTGAACATAGGCGGTAGGGTCCAGCTATACCGAGGTTTTTTCCTTTGGCGGGGAGGCTCCCGTGATTGAGCCCCTTTTCGGGAACCTCAACCAATGCACATGCACGTCTCCAGGTTCTAACTGGGTCTAATTCTATCTAGGTAACTAGTCAGTCATGGTGTCACTTACTTTTGAAGACGGTCCATCATAAACCAGCCTTTTTGAAGAATGGTTGTGAATACCATGTGCTATGCTCTATCCTTTCCTCTCTTTCGACCCCTCGTTTGAAAACGATAGCTCGATAGGTAGGTAGACTGATCTACGAGGCAAACGGTATGAAGAAATACCTGGATTACAAATTGGCTTACTCTCTTCTCATGACTCAGATCGCATGAATCCCCCAAATTAAGAGAAAGGGAAAGAAGAATGATTTGCTCATATTCCCTGCTGGGCTGGTGTACGAAATGTGCACTGTATCTTGGCAATGAGAAGACAGATCTTCCATTTTTGATCATAATACTTCTTCTACGGGAGTACTCAACTCAAGAATCAATTGATAACTTGAACTAGAAAATAGGGCAACTGAATGCTAATACTAGCTTTCGTGTCCGTACTGAACTTGGATAAACAAAATGGAGAACATGCTCTGGCTGAACCCCCCCTCCTTGAAAAGAAAGACTAAAACTACTGATGATTAGAGTAGAGCACTATCATACTTGAATCAACCCTAAGCTAATCAATCAACTACACTCCTACAATCATCCCAATAAACGGGCCGCAAGATCACCGTATTCTCTAGAAAGAAATATGTTAAACAAAACTTCACGCCAATAGATACACGTACAAAGTCAATTTTCTTTGAAAGCCCGATTTATATTGATTGGCAACGCCTCTGCTGTGCCATACTCCCTTCGCAATATCCATATCTCAGCCAACCTGGTCCTTTCACATATCATAAGATCGAAGGTTGGTATCAACATTAAGATTTCTATTTGTTTGATGGCCTAAGCTCAAGGTGCTTAGTTGTGTTCTGTTTTATGGTTCATTACAATCAATAATTAATTACATATGCTGTGGTGATCGCCTATCAAGATACTTACGTTGGAGAGGAGAGAGTCCTTTAGGGTTGTCGACAGATGAACTTCCTTAGGTGTGGTTGAGGTAGTAGGGAGCCCCTACCGACCTAGTGAAATAGAAAATACTGGAATGCTTTATGAATTAAGTATATATGTGTGTGTTCTAGAAGCTGATCGTAATCTCTAAGAAGCTCTGGGTAGCTACCTGCTCTCTTCTAGGATTCTGAGCATTAAAGAAGTCAACTTTGGTGCCTATTTTTTACACTCTAAGGAAATTACATGGACTAAGAAATGGTGGCATTGGCAGTGACTTGTTAGGGGATTATTGGGATAGTTATTGAAAAATAAAAAATTGCCTGTGAATGTGGAGTACTTGATACCCAACAGGGTTGAATGCTCGGAGTAACTACCGTACCTACCTTGATTGTTGATACTTACTCCGGAGTAGATTGATTGCTAGGTACTTAGGGGTATGGAGCTGGTTAGCACGCCACGTCCCGCCCTGTTATGTTATTTTACTCAATGATCTTAACCCCATAACCGCCTAACTAGTAGTTACGTACCTACTAACGAGGACGTAAGGTTACCTCGATGTTTGACCCACAAAAAGAAGCTCGGGTCACCCCATGGTTGAAACTGCTTAATATTGTATTATTCATTAAGATTATTAGTTACATGATTGTTGAGCTGACTCCCTAGCTGCGCAACGCCCATAGTTCACATGGATTAGTCGGTGCACTCGGTGCCTCGTTACCCGGCTATCTGGCTGTCCATCTTGGGAGCACTCTTGTTTCTTTCGACCTGTTTCTGCTTTTGTACTCTTGAACATACACTGGACAGCTGCTCCTCACATTTCACCTCTCATCTAAGATTTTCCTTGCAAAGGATTGGCTGTGGTATATTATGCATTTTGTCTGGAATATATCTGCTAATAGAATCAGTGATAAATAAGGAGCTCTCCCTTTGCTGGTCGCCTTTTTGATGAATATATTTAACCACTTCTTATGAAGATGCTTAGTATAATAATTTAATTCTAGGGTGGGTAGATGAATTTACAAACTTGAAAGGTGCATTGAGCAAGATATTATCAAGATTGGTTAGTAATGTGATGTTCATAAGATTATTTTTTTAAAGAAAAGGGTGGAATCTTAGGACTTGATATTATTATTATAGTTGTGGGGAAGTTATAGCCTACTAGAATGGTTTGGGAATGATGCAATTTATTAAAAATTTACCCAAATTTTACTTTTAGGAGTACTTGATGTACAACTCTCTGGGATTCTTTCTCCCTGTCAATTTCTGTCATGATAAGAGAAAGAATGATGACACATTGGAAAGAAAGCTAAAGTCAAGAGAAGAAGAAAAAGAAACAAATAGAAAAATAAAGTGAAGGCAAAAGAGAAAAAAAAGAAAAGATGAGGGTGAAAGTAATGGTTGCCACCCTTAGCAGCCAGAAGCCATTCACTTTCCCCTCATAAACACGCCCTAGATATGACATCTAGGGCCATTATATAATATGCTAGTGAGTTTCTATTCACTCAACTATTTCATTTTTGCCCAATTCACCTTCTCAAGTCAAAATAAAAGAGACAGCGTTTGCCCTTTTCTGTGCCTTGAGGAGGCTCCGTGATTCTGACACATTTCTACGCCAAGAGTAGATCTCCGATCGCGGATTTCTTTATCAATTTTCCTCTGTGCTCTCCCTTTTGTTGGAAAAAACGCCCCCCCACATTTCCTCGAGATTACTAGCCGCCTCATGTACATACCGACGTCCTTGTCCTAGACGTTAACCACGGCCTTATCGTCATTGGTCGGTCAAAGACTCGTCTTTGTGTCACTGGCCAGCGAGCCTCACGAGTTTTCAGCCTTGCCGACGGGCGAAACTCTTTGTTGCCCAAGTATGGCTGACGCGTCCATTGAAGAGGTCTTGGACGACCTTCAATTATACCAGGCTATCTTGCAAAGTCTAGATGAGCAGCGCCCTGACGCGGCTGAAGAAAGGCAGGAAACTTTGGATGTGATCTCAAATCTGAAGGCGAGGCTGGCCGAACTACAAGGTACAAACACAGACAGTTCGCACCATCGTATTCCCTCTTCACCCCCGCACACAACTCAATCAGACCTTCTTCGAACACAGCTAGATGGTGGTGGTGACTTAGAAGAAATGAATTCCACTAACCTCCCACGTTGGGGACACCTTACCTTACCTCCTCCTTCTCCGCGACCTCAACTTGGCCTGGCCTCCTCTCGAAAGCGTGAGCGCGACGACAACGAATATGACGGATACGGATACGATTCGGAATTCACGGATGATTTGGAACTGCCACTTCCGAAACGAGGGAAGCCGGATTCCTTTTCAGGACGTATCGCCTCATCTTCCATTCGCCAACCAAGAGAGAAATTGGGTAATGGAAACGACGGGCTAGAAGCTCATCAAACACTTAGCGAAGATAGGATAAATCTGGGTGTGGGAACTGATATTCCCTCTGGCGGGGGGCTTTTATCTAGCCGTGACAGCCCTAGAGAAAATCCGGACAATGAATTCGATGATTTCCTACATATGTTTGATCCGGATACTTTTCGCGCACTTCAGGACGAGCAGAGAGAGGCAGAGAGGTGGCTTGAAGAGAGGAGGGAGCAAGAGCGTCGCGATGAGGAGTATGCTCGCTATGTTATGCGAACCTTTGATCAGCCTCGACCTTCCTCGGCTCGGAGCTCTTCGTCTACTCAATACTCAGGATCATCTCTTCCACTAAACACACTGCCATCTCCAGTAACTAGGGTGGATTCAAGAAATGCATATAACTACTCGACGCTTCCCCTTAGGGCTTCTGCAGGAACCGGCATTTCGGGGATGAATCCAATGGCATCCAGCCACGCCAACTCAGGGCCGCAGCCGCCTTCGAAAACCCCTTTCCGTGATAGCGATGACAGTGACCTCTGTGAGATCACGCCCGGGGATTTCCAACGTGTCATTGGAAACAACTCTAGAGAACCTAAACGAGATCGCCATGAGAATCAAGGTCCTTTCCTTGGAGGTAGCGCCTTTTTCGGATGGGATGATGGTGCGACAGTGGATTTCAATGCCCATAGACCCTTTGGAACACATCACTCATCCCTCGGAGCAGCTGCGGGGCCTAGTGGTCTTTATGTATCTCCAAATTTTCACAACTACAACATGGCAAGACTAAATACAGGAAAGCAACTTTTGGAACATGTGGGGAAATCCGGATTTGGTGAATATTCTGGGCCAAACTCGTCTTATAGCACACCGATACACGCTTACCCTGGTTCATCGGGCTATGGTGCGAATAAATCTATGGGGTATCCGACGTAAGCTTTCTTTGCTACAATAACCTAGCTTCCTACTAATAGTTTGGTGTGCATAGTGAATTTTACGATGATGGGGCAGACCCAAAACAGCTCAATCAAGATATCAAGCAATTGCTCGAAACCATCCGACCGGATGCTGATGTTTCACAGGAAAACCGTGAAGGAACCCCAGAAGCTCTTAAGCTTACCCTACTAGAGCATCAGAAGCTAGGACTTTCTTGGATGAAATCTAAAGAAGAGAAGGAGCAGAAAGGCGGCATCCTTGCTGATGATATGGGACTTGGGAAGACCATTCAAGCCATATCCTTAATCGTCTCCCGCCCATCCACTGACTCTGAGCGCAAGACCACACTGATCATTGCCCCAGTTGCACTTATGCAGCAATGGAAACGGGAAATTGAAAGATGTCTTAAACCTGGAAGACATCAGCTTTCTGTCTATGTTTTACATGGTGAAAGGCGATCTGCAAGCTTCAGAGACCTGAAAGGATACGATGTAGTCCTGACCACGTTTGGCACTTTATCCTCAGAGCTAAAACGCAGAGGCAAATATGATGAACTACTATCAAGCAATGCAGATGAACCAACGCTGACGAGGAATTTTTTAAAATCTTTACCTTGTCTAGGCCCAACTAGTCGTTGGTATCGTGTTATTATTGATGAAGCTCAATGCATCAAAAACCGAAATACCAAAGCTGCTCTTGCCTGCTGTCGGTTGGATACTATTTATCGTTGGTGCATGAGTGGAACACCAATGATGAATAGCGTGGAAGAATTACACTCATTGTTGCAGTTCTTACGCATCCGGCCTTACTGTAGCCTGGAGCCATTCAATCGCGTAAGTACTTGACGCTTCCACCACCATCTCACTGAGAGGGAGAGCTAAACATGAAACCAGGACTTCACCCGCCCTCTCAAAAGTACTAGTGCTCGCGTTCAGGAAAAAGCAATGACACAACTCCGTGTTTTGTTAAAGGCAGTACTCCTACGACGAACAAAGGATTCGAAAATCGACGGTCAACCAATTCTTAAACTTCCTCCAAGAATATCAGAAAAAGTACATGCTGTCTTTAGCGATGATGAGCTAGAGTTGTACACCTCTCTTGAGACTCAAACCCAACTTCAGTTCAATAAATATTTAGAATCCGGAACTGTTGGGCGCAACTACACTAACATTCTCGTTCTCCTCCTTCGTCTTCGCCAGGCGTGCTGCCATCCCCACCTGATCAGTGACTTTAGTGTCAAACTGAATGCGAATACTGATGAACTGGATCTCGTCGAAAATGCAAAAGCATTTAGCGATGAGGTGGTTAATCGACTAAAAGATAATAGCGATCTCGAGTGCCCTATCTGCATTGACGCGGTGGACAACCCGATTATCTTCTTTCCATGTGGCCATGGCACGTGTGCTGAATGTTTCTCAAGGATTTCTGATCCGTCGCTTTCTCTTCAGCAGGGAATTGATGGTGCGATGGAAGTTAAATGTCCAAACTGCCGTGGCAGAGTGGACCCCAAACAAATTACTGATCATCTCTCTTTCCGAAAGGTTCATTTCCCAGACTCATCGGACATTTCTTCTACACTAGAAATTCCGCAGCCTACTGCTCAGGACCAGGACGAAGATGGCAGTGACGAAGATAGTGACGATGATGACTCTGACAGCCTGTCTAGTTTTATTGCCAACGATAGTGAAGAAGGAGAACCAGCACCAAGAAGATCCAAAGGGAAAGGGAAAATGACCAAGAGACCTAGAAAAACCTTGGCAGAGTTGAAGAAGGAAGCCTCCAGAAACCAGGCCTCAAAACGTCAATATCTCCGCCGCCTCGAGAAGACTTGGATCACTAGTGCAAAGATTGAAAAGACCATGGAGATCTTGCGAGAGACCCAGCTTGCCGAGGCAAAAGAAAAGACCATCATCTTTAGTCAGTTTACTTCACTCCTTGATCTACTCGAGGTTCCTATTGCACGCGAGGGATGGCACTATCGCCGATACGATGGGAGTATGAAACCTGCGGACAGGAACAGCGCCGTGCTTGACTTTACGGATGATCCCGATTGCCGGATCATGCTAGTGTCCCTGAAGGCTGGGAACTCTGGCTTGAATCTTGTCGCTGCTTCCCAGGTGATCCTCTTTGACCCATTCTGGAATCCTTATATCGAGGAGCAGGCAATCGATCGGGCTCATCGTATTGGCCAAATGCGCGAGGTGCAAATCCATCGAATTTTGGTGGAGAACACTGTTGAAGACCGTATTCTTGAACTCCAGGAAAAGAAACGCGAGCTTATCGAAGGGGCATTGGATGAGAAGGCTTCAAAGAATATTTCACGACTAAGCACTCGAGAGCTGGCTTATCTATTCGTAAGTTTATCAGATCCTGTCACCGAGACTGTGGTTTTATCCTAATCTTTACTATCAGGGCATTCGCAATTAATAACTTTACGGTTGCAACAATCATTACACGGCGCTGGCGGACTCGTGTGCTCACTTTCTCCACACATTTTTTGATGATACCCATAAGCGTCTCTTCAACGTTCATCTCTTTTGTCACTATTTAACACTCCTTACTCCCCTATTCTTCTCCTTCTGCTTCCCGGGTTTTCTACTACATAATGGCATAGACTGGTAATCTTCGTTTTCTTCTGGGTCTCAATCTTTCCAAGGAAAATAAAGAACAAGCATTCAATTTCGGAAAATATTGTTTTCTTTTTCTTCAAAGCTGTGGACACCCTTGTCTGGTGAAGCGGGCAAGATTGTACAGTACAAACCCACTCAGTCTCATTCCTTCCATACGTCGATTCAATACCTGCCTATCTAGTCAGGCAAATGTTAAGAGTACTTAAGAATAAAAGAATACAAATCAATCAAAAATGTCAACTCCCACATCTCCCATTAAAAGAAAGTACCCTTGCTTTAGGTATTACTTTAGCCCGTAGAGCCTTGTTTCTGAACACCCAGGTAAAAAAAAAGAAAAAAAAGAAAAAACCAAACTTAGTCAGATTATAGTAAAGCCTAGGTACCCAGGTACAAGGCATAGTTAACTAGGCTAGGTCGGTGTTTCTACCGTTCAAAAAACTACTGCCGCCTCTTTCCTACCCGATTTGGACGTGGCCGCTTTTATAGAGGGTGAGCAAGGTTGGCTAATCACTTGCTATCAAAGCGACTTTGAAAGTACCTCATTAAGCACCCTGTGAGGCACGCACCTTGAACATAATTACCCACCGAGTCGCTCATGGCCATATTGCATACTGACCTTTTATACCTTCATTGTCACTGGCAATCGAGAAGGCACCATGGAGGGCTGATGGTAGCTGGAACGGAGGCGATTGTAACCGATGACCTTAACGATATTAAGGGGCTAAAGGTCGAGAATTATTATGAGTAATTTATTTTTTTTTGGGGGGGATATTTATTAATAATTGCATCGGTCTAGTAAGTCCGATTGCGTGGGTATTCTCTGGCAAACGGAGAGCCCAAGTAAATAAAGCCGGTCTTTCTCGTATGATCCTAAATTAATGGGAGTTGAGCAGACAGCAAATCTGGCTGCTTGACGAAACAACAACATCTTCCATATGGCCCCGGGAGAAATTGGAGTATAGATCCAGCGGCCATAGTCCGGTTGGAAGCGTGGCGCAAGGGTGACAATGAGCATGCTAGGTAGACGAAACGAATGAAGATGAAGATGATGTTGATTGCTATCACCTCCCTTCTATCTGGTTGGTGCTGATGCCCAACAACACAACATATCTAACTATGTCTTCTAATCAAGGCCACATGTGCTACGAGGCGCTCAGGCGTTCAGGCATCTTGACAAAGGGGCATCGATACTCCTCACGGGTTGTACATACGTATCCCACCCTCCAAGAGATGCTTAGAGCGTACCTCCCAATAATTTTGAATCTCATTATTGTTCTAGCAACCATTTAAAGCTCTAACCTCCTATAAATTTTATACACGGGACGATGACACAGTATACTAGAGATGTGGGTAGAAGGTAAATGTACTCTTTAGGACTCGGTATAAATCTTTGGGAATTTACGTGTTAGGTAGTTAGCATAGAAAAGGAAAAATGGAAAAGGCCTATATAATCCTTTCTTTAGAGTCTAGCAGAAACACCCGCCAGAGCTGGGCTGGTTGAGTGGTTAAACTCTTGGACACAGGATGACGCCCTTTTGAGGTAGGCTCCAAGAGGCCACTTGTGGTGATTTTTTTTTAATGAGGTCGATGGTTCGAAACATCTCCATTGCAACTTTCTTATTCCCCTCTCTAATTTTAAATCTCATTATTGTTAAAGCTCTAACCTCCAATAAATTTTATACACAGGACGATGACACAGTATACTAGAGATGTGGGTAGAAGGTATATGTACTCTTTAGGACTCAGTATAAATCTTTGGGAATTTACGTGTCAGGTAGTTAGCATAGAAAAGGAAAAATGGAAAAGGCCTATATAATTCTTTCTTCAGAGTCTAGCAGAAATACCCGCCAGAGCGGAGCTGGTTGAGTGGTTAAACTCTTGGACACAGGATGACGCCCGTTTGAGGTACGCTCCAAGAGGCCACTTGTGGTGATTTTTTTTTATGAAGTCGATGGTTCGAAACATCTCCATCGCAACTTTCTTATTCCCCTCTCTAATTTTAAATCTCATTATTGTTCTAGCAACCATTTAAAGCTCTAACCTCCAATAAATTTTATACACAGGGCGATGACACAGTATACTAGAGATGTGGGTAGAAGGTAAATGTACTCTTTAGGACTCGGTATGAATCTTTGAGAACTTACGTATTAGGTAGTTAGCATAGAAAAGGAAAAATGGAAAAGGCCTATACAATCCTTTCTCCAGAGTCTAGTACACACCCGCCAGAGCTTGGCTGGTTGAGTGGTTAAACTCTTGGACACAGGATGACGCCCTTTTGAGGTAGGCTCCAAGAGGCCACTTGTGGTGATTTTTTTTAATGAAGTCGATGGTTCGAAATGTCTCCGTCGCAACTTTCTTATTCCCCTCTCTGATTTTCTATCCTCAGCTTACTAGCGCAGACTTTAACCTCCAGGGGCGTGAGCGTTCAACTATAGAGGAGAAGATACTAGCTCTTATGATTTTTATACAAATGCTATAATGGTAAAGCAGCCTCACTGACCTGAGGTAGATAGATAATCAAGTACCCTATTTACGGAGTATACCAGAGAAGTAAGAAGCTGGTTTGTAGCATGGTCGACATCTACTCCGTAGCTTACCTTAGGCAACTGTTTATCATGTTGTGTCAAGATGACCGCATTGCCCCGCCAAACACGCTTGACAACATCCTGAGCTATTCCTTGGAAGTGGCTGCAATGGGTTTTGAGACCCCACGCGGCCATCCCAGAGCCTGTATATGTTTTCTCCTTTGTTTCCTGCCTATCACTTCGGAGATGGGTTAAACTAGCTACCGCGTTGGCCATCCTCGTAAACACTGTATGTTTGTACCCACAACTATATTGATATGATATGATCTGATATTCCCAACATCGCCGTTCTCGGTCCGGCAGCATCCAGACTTCGACGATTAAGCCTCCCATTCGGCTATTCGAATCCCGTCTATTTGAGGAAACCGTGCCGGGTAGTACCATTGCTCTCAGAACCTGCCTTGTCCGTTATACCTCCTAAGCTGAGAGAGGTACCTTACTTAGGTGTCCCCCCCTGAAGATCGTTCTGTGCACTTACAATCATATCCTTTTAGTATTTTCCTCCATGCTTATATCCACATGAACTAACCTCGATCGATTAGACGGACATTGATTCGACCCTGATAGTTCCCTGTATCCCCTCCCCGGCTCTACTATCCAGCAGCGCGCCATACGACTCCGGTGTTCCTTTACAAGACCCCCCTACGCCACTAGTACCTCGTACCAAGACAAAGATATTTTGCCCCTCTAGACGAAAACACAGAAGGTCCCGGCTCCTTTACGCTGCCGAGCTACTGTCCGGATAACAATCTCCTTGATTTCATGCTCTCGTCTCTACCCACCCGCAGCAGCCTGTCATCTAGCGTCAAGCAGGCTCTCACCATAGAGTACAGCTACCCGTCAGTAACAGCAGCTATCTATCCACTCAATTCTACCATTACGACCCTCGACAGACACGACTAGACCCATATCCCTACCCTCAATAGAACTCAGCTCAACCCCAAAAGCGGGCCCATAAGAAAAGATTACACCGCTAGCACCATATCGAGTGGGACACAGCCGCAGCGATCGATACCGATCGGGAAAGAAAGAGGCGATAGAGCGGCTGCTACAGGACAGGCACAAGGATGAATCAACGCGGAAGAAAGCCGTTGTGAAGAGGTGCACATGCTTCTAAACAAGCTTGGGATACACGGGGACCATGTCTTGGGCCATTTAGAGTGCGGTGGTTTCACGATCAGGCTCTATATCTAGCACATGATGCAGGGATGGGGAGAGGCTTCAGGGTTTCTGTTGGAGGGTCTTCCGCTGGCGAAAGAGGGTCTGGATGAGTATATGGGAATCCCCAGAGTTGAGGTCGGTAAGGTCGAGGTGGGGGTGGGGACGTGTATCTAACAGTATTGGATAAATGCACTCCGTGAGTCACTGATTGTTATCTAGAGTTGGTATTGAACTGGGGTTGCATATAGCTTTGCTAGTTATCCTCCCGTTATTTATGTCATATACGCTCCCATCATTCTATAGACACATTATATAAAGTATCATGAAAGCGTATACTAGAGTCTTAGGTAGAAGGTAAATGTCCCCTTTGGGGCTCAGGGCGAATGTCCGAGAATTTGAAACGATAACAAAGTTGGATTGAAGACATATCTTGTCATGATGAATGGATAAGGAAGATAGTTCCATACAAAGGATACTTCGGCATTTCCCCTTGTTACTGTTTGCCTTTCAGTTTTGTATAATGTCATCTACAAAGCACCCGTTTCCTTGGTACTGAGTGGCTGAAATGTCTAGGAGGAACATTACACGTGAGGGAGATAGTTTAAGAGAGATTCAGAGAAATTGGAGGAATCTTAATAGCCATTTTAGTGGATTGATTGTTGCATTTGAATTTGTGGTGAAGATGGTGTGATGGTGTGGATGGTTAGGTGGTTTAAATAGAGGAAAAATAATATAGGCCTATATAATCCTTTCTTCAGAGTCTAGCAGACACCCACCAGAGCTAGGCTGGTTGAGTGGTTAAAACTCTTGGACACAGGATGACGCCCGTTTGAGGTACGCTCCAAGAGGCCACTATTTGGTAATTTTTTGAGGTTGCTGGTTCGATTCGTCTCTGTCACAACTATTTTTGCCACTAACCTCTTCTATTCACCTCTAAACCCATTCTTATTCTATATGCCTCATTGCCACTTGCATAGTAGCCTCTTTTGAGCTTCTGAAATGTCTAGGAGGAACATTCCACGTGAGGGAGATAGTTTAAGAGAGATTCAGAGAAATTGGAGGAATCTTAATAGCCATTTTAGTGGATTGATTGTTGCATTTGAATTTGTGGTGAAGATGGTGTGATGGTGTGATGGTTAGGTGGTTTAAATAGAGGAAAAATAATATAGGCCTATATTATCCTTTCTTCAGAGTCTAGCAGACACCCGCCAGAGCTAAGCTGGTTGAGTGGTTAAAACTCTTGGACACAGGATGACGCCCGTTTGAGGTACGCTCCAAGAGGCCACTATTTGGTAATTTTTTGAGGTTGCTGGTTCGATTCGTCTCTGTCACAACTATTTTTGCCATCAACCTCTTCTATTCACCTCCAAATCCATTCTTATTCTATATGCAAGTGGCAATGAGCTTCTTTTTATCATAGGTTACCTTATATAGCAACAAATGAAACTACCTGATCCTCCATAACCCAAACACTTTGACCCGCTGTACGTCCTAGGGGCGCAAGATTTCACTATGGAGAAGAAGATATTAGTTCTTTAGGGTTTATATGAATCTAAATTGTTTCTCTAGAGATTTCCACATCAAACAGCTCCGTTTAGAATTTATGGCGCTGAAGCATCTTAACTGTAAGACTCTACCCTCTATCCTTCGGCCGAAAGCCGGAAATTATATTTCAAAAAAAGTGTCTATCTTGATCCCAGTGTAAGTATAGCGGTATAGCAGTATCTACCCAAAAAAATCTTCTGAGAATTGGCTAAAGGCTGAGCTTCCATAGCTTCGAGTTGATTGGCACGACATATCTGACGATCTGCTGCAATTCGAGGAGTATGTAACACTAGGCAAAAGCTCCCAACAGAGGTGATCAGCCTTCTATAATTGTTTCAGAAACCAAGAATACCTCGAGAGGTAATTCAAAGAGAGTACAAATGATACAACGCTTTCTACATATCCCTTGTTGCGACGATATAGGGGCTCATTGCAAATCTTGATATGGTGATCTAGCTATGTCCTCCCAACTTCCTATCCCAAAAGTCTCCTTCCTTTCCAGGTGTCGTGCATATTGAACGATCAGAGGTGGGCTTTGCACGGATATAACGACGACTTGTTCTTTTCGACACCTTAAGAGAGAGTTTTTATTGTTAGCCTGGGCGAAAGTCGCCCTTGACTAAGCAAGGTGGGAAAAAACGTGAAAAAACCCCTCTCCTCCACACTAGAAGCAGAGTGTGCTCCTCAGAAGATTATCCGCTTCATCACTGTGCTCCCCACCCAGCACTCAGAAGGATGATAAGATATCGTCATGGTGTCATTGGAGAGGTAACCTTGCCTTTTCATTCCTTGATACTTCCACCGCAACGAAGCTCGGGAATAATACAGCAAGATGGGTCAGGAGACAACAGTGACTGTAGGCCAAAGGGGAAAGCGAAGAGGGAACAAAGGTTGCAAGCTGAAGAGAAGATGAAAGGGGACGTTGTCAGGTAGGGTGGACACGAGGCAAACGAAAGAAGGGAAATGAAGAGCGGAGGAAGAGAAAGAAAAGGAAGAGAAGAAAAGCTCCTCATCTTTCTTTTAAACTACCTACTGGGGGGCAAGCAGGCAATTCAGGAAGGAACGTTGTTGACCGTCATAGACCGGGAAAGAGAGACACGGGCTATGCGGCCGTACACCTTCCCGTGGGAAGGTACGGACCAACCTTGTTGTTCTCAATAGGTATAGAAATTATGAAGAATAACAGTACCGTGGAGTTCTAAAGAGCGAGTGTGAGCGTGTCGACTTGGCTTCTCATTCGCATATGTGTCGCAAGTCGAACAAGCGCTCGGATTTTGTAACTAGCCCACTATCTGATCTAAATTATATTATCAAACCGTCCGATAAGTTCCAGAAAAGATAGGAGAGATGGCTATGAAACGGATGTAGTATGCTAGTCGGCCAAGGTTAGTCCTACTACAGGACTATTTGGTCAAGGGAATGCCAGGTTTCTTCCCTTACGGTCATGAATGGCTCTCATCCTACCAGCTTCGAAGCAGGGTGTTGAACCCAAAGATCAGCAAGGAGAGCCAGGTGATTCAGGAAATCGCTGCGAAGTATCTTCTATTTAGTGTCAGTAATGGCATGAATAGCGATATCGGTGAGCACCTGTTTCACTTCTCAAGCAACACAATATCAAGCCTCTTATACGGATCACTGGTCGGAGCCACAAACAACCAGGAAACCATGAATACGGTCCGTAACGCCATAATGGGCGGCATGTCCCCCCTGAATACATTGATTGAGGTCTTCCCTATCCTGCAACATATCCCCGCCGTCATGTCGCGCTGTAAGGAATCCGGGGATGAGATAGCAAGGAAAATAAAAGAGGCCTTGGACCCACAAATCCAAAATGCAATTCAACTGCCGAGCTGGAACATGGTGCAGGAAATGTTCACCAACTGGCCAGGGCCGGGGCCGGCGAATGAGAATGACTTCTGGATGAGTATCGCCGAGGTGGATTTTGGTAGCAGGTGGATGACCGCAATGATTCTCGGCATAATCGTGGTAAAGGCTGCCTTGTACCCTCGGGAGATGGAGGCAGTGTATGCAGAGATGGACCGAGTCGTTGGCAGCACAAGGATGCCGAATTTCAAGGATATTGAAAGCATGCCCTATCTCCGGGCATTTGTCTATGAAAGCAGGCGGCTACAGACTGTAGCCCCCCTAGGTGTTTTTCGAGCTGTCGTGCAAGAGGATGAGTACAGGGGCTTCCAGATCCCTGAGGATGCCATTATTATTGTCAACCAATGGGGTCTGAATATGGACGCAGCTATCTACCCGAATCCGAAATCATTCGTACCGGAACGTTGGATACAAGATCCAAATCTTCCACCACCGGAAGAGTTTGGAAATGGTAAGCGGGCCTGTCCAGGGAGATATCTTGGCAACAACTCCGTCTTAATTGCGGTGGCATTTTTGGTATGGGCCTTCCGGTTTGAAGCCGAAGAAGGACTGACTGATGGGCCTGATATTCCCAACATTGTGATATTTATGCCCCAGACATCCAAGATTCGTATTTCATACAGAGTCGCCGAGCATGAAGAAATGATTCGACGAGAGTAGAAGAGCACAGATCCAGATGTGAGCTCGATCCTAAGCAACATTGGTCAACAGGTTGGTTTGGCCGTGGTTTGAGGCAGAGCAATTAGTTACAGAAAGTTAGCGTTAGCCAGCTATTAAACACGCTCGGAGATCAATAAAGCTATTTCTACAAGCTATTTCTACACAACTTCTAACGAGTGACCATTGTTGTGAAGCTAAGACAATCCAAACACCAGGCCTCATCCCACACATAGATGACAAAAAGGTATTGCTTCCTAGGCGGGGCCAAATAGATGTGAGGGGGGGATGAAATGGAGACGCGTCATAACTGGTGGTTTTCTGGCGTCTTTGACGCAGGGGTGAGCGCATGATCTTTGAAGCAGGAATCTAGGGGGATGCAAGAAGCACATCATCGATTGCATTAACCACCTGTTGATGTGCTGGAAGTGAGACGAGCCTACATCTCCGGCTTGAAGGGTGGGTATGGAATAGACTTTGATCATCGGGTGGGCTGGAATGTCCAGAGGACGTCAGTAGAAACGAGGAGCCCAACGCGGACCCCGCCTAGTCCGTCTCACTTTGCCATTTTTCAATCCGCCTATATCCGATATATTCATTAGTTGACTCTTATACTGTAATTCTTGTTATTCTTCAAACCGCTAACATGGCTTCAACCCGCGACATTATTGTGAGCAGTCCCAGACTTTCTGCAAGGCAGCAAATAGAGAGACTCCTGCGTGGACACAAGGAACCTGCCCAGCAGTCACAGAAGCGGTGGTGGCTCGACGCGATAGAGCCTTCACAATCGCCAACAAAGGATCCCAATGATTATCAAGACCACGACTCGGGGAAGCGACGGCGTGTGATGAAGTCAGAACAACCTGACATAACAACTGAGGTAAGGTCTGGAGGCTTATTCTGTCATAAACATTCTAACAAAGATCTGCAAGGTGGTTATGACCCCTTACAAGTACATCGCCGCACTTCCATCAAAGAGAGTCCGTGAAACATTTATCGACGGTATCGATGCGTGGCTTAAGGTACCAGAACCGGCCCTCGGCATCATTAAGAATCTCATCACTATCTTGCATAACGCAAGTCTCATGTACAGTACCGTTGCGCTAGTACATAAGAATCGAGCACTAATAGTCTGATGGCAGGTTTGATGACATTGAAGACAACTCCAAGCTTCGCCGCGGAAAACCTTCTACCCATGTGCTATACGGCACTGCCCAGACAATAAACTCGGTCGTTTATGCTTCGGTGACGGCCTTTGCTGAAGTGAATAGGCTAAAGGCTCCAGGGACAAGGCCGTATTCATTGGTTAGTTAATGTTGTGGTTACAAAAGCTGCCAGGATATTGACATTCGGGAACCAGACGAGCTTAAAAACCTTCACTGTGGGCAATCACTTGACCTATACTGGAAGCATAACCAATTCATCCCAGCTGTGGAGGAGTATATGGCGATGGTTGATAACAGTAAGTTAATTTGCCGCCACCTTCAGGGTATGTTCCCCCCCCTTCTGACAACATGAATCAGAAACCGGGGGACTGTTCCGAATGTGCGTTGGATTGATGCAGGCAGAGTCAGACGTTTCATGGCAGGTTTCTACTCGCGAATACCGTGGTAACAATATTCTAATAGCGCCACAGCAACGAGATCAACATAAATCACTTCGTCAACCTCCTGGGTCGGTATTTTCAGATCCGTGATGATTATCAAAACCTCATGTCAGCCGAGGTATGTCCAGTCTCGCATGGACAAGAATTGGGAAAAGGATAACTGTGAGGGTCTTTGTAGTACATCAACCAAAAGGGCTTTTGCGAGGACCTAGATGAAGGAAAAGTTTCCTTGCCCCTGATCTACTACTTCAGCTGCCCAGAATCCAGGAGCGCGGAGGTCAAGTCTCTGCTGTTCCATCGGCCGGTGTGGGGGGAGCCGCCGCTTGAGATAAAGGAATTCATTGTTGAGGAAATGAAGGCTCATGGCGCTCTTGCCAAGACATTCAAGCTGTTGAAAGAGGCTGAGGACGAGCTGCTTGTGGAGCTCCAACGTCTAGAGGTAGCCTTCAAAACACCGAACCCTATACTACATACAGTCTTAAAAAAGCTGCGGATGGCGGAAGGAAAGGCGCCGTAAAGGCGTGCTGTTTTGTTTTGTTGATAGTAATTCATTTAATAACATACTTTCCAGATTACTCTACTCCTAACATATAAATAAATTGATATATGTTGGGGGAGCGCAGATCTTAACCACGTGACTGATTTCTCTGTTGGATTTATTATTTGCTCTGTGTCTTGTGTTGTGTCCTCAGGATGGCTAGCTAGAATATTATTCACGAGAAACTAGAACAGGTTATCTAATATCTAACACACCCCTCAGGCACTACTCACCTACTCGATCGAGAAGGGCAATGTTTTCTGCAAGGTAAGTAGTAGGGTAGGTAATATTAACAACACGGAGGTAGAGACTACTTTCCTGCCCAACATCCGAGTCGACATACCTATACTAGGTTAGATAACAAACAGGCTTTGTTGTTTTTGCCCCTCCCCTCCCCTTCCCCTCTTGCTTGCTTCCCCATTCCTCCTTCACTCAACTCAAAATGTTACCATTATTAATATCCCTATTGAAACCTATTACAATCAATCAATTAATTAATTAATTACCTACTTTCACTTATCCCTCGCCCTACCTGACTCCCTGTGAGAACCAGACTAGTCAACTTACCTATTCGTTACTTACTTATCATGTATGTATTTATTTAAATTTAAGTTCCCGGCGCACGTCCCCAGCAAAAGAGTCATTCTTATTTCACGCCAAAAGGGGAAAAAAGAAAAAAAAAAAAGAAAAAAGGTGGGCAGTTACCTGCCTACCTACTGGCTACTAGGTAGGGCAATGACTATATACCACCAACCAAGTATGACTTTTATTTTATGTACTATCTATAGTGACGTCATGGTTGTGTTCTATTTTTTTTTTTTTTAATATTATTATTGATCTAAAGAGACAAAAAAAAAAAAAAAGGTCACGTGGGCAGAAAGAAGAGTTGCATTATTAATGTCTTTTAGGCAGGTAGGTAAACTCTAGGCTGCTGATAGCTACCTAGGTAGGCAACTTTGTAAATGGGATCCCTTACAAGGTCAAACACTCAAAACTGGGGGAATAATATGGTTTAGGCTTATGGTGGTGTGATGGTTACTTGCCTTTATTTCCCCTCTTACCAAGTAGTGAGGAGATAGGGATACTACTCTTCATGTATACCACCCTTCCTTTATTTACAACCTAAGGTTTTGTCCTTTTTGGTTTTTTTTTTCTTATTCCCTCCCTTGCTATCGAGATAGGCCAAACAAGTAATTGAATGGAAACTTTTTCTTCCCAACAACTATTGTTAAAATAGCTGTGATTTGTTTTGTTTTTTAATATGAACTTTGTAGGGTGAAGAGTCTAGACTACTATTGATAAAAGAGGAAGGAAAAAAAAAAAAAAAAAAGCACCAAGTCATACCCGCCATCCCCAACCCAATCCACCAACCACTATCGTTGTACCATAAGTCGAGAACGTGCGTGATGGATGTACCAAACTAGTTCGAGTGGACTATGATCATGTTTCCATAACGATAGCCCGGCCTCAAGCCTTCTTCCATTAAAATATTTACAGATCGGGATCATCCTCGTCGGGCAGAGGCATTTGGGCGGCTTGTTCCATCTCGACTTTGTACTTATCCATGAGCTCGAGATTGATCTCAACCTCAGGAGGAGCAAGAGCAGGGGCAGCAACGAATTCCTAGGAAATTGTTTTAGTTGTAGAACAAAGCGAGAGAGATAATTTAAAAAAAAAAAAAAATAATAATAAAAGAGGTAATTAACTCACCAGCTGAGGGTTGCCAACCAATTTGCGGGCAAGCCATAGGAAAGGCTTCTCAAAGTTATAGTTGGATTTGGCAGAGATGTCGTAGTACTGGAGGTTCTTCTTGCGGTGGAAGGTGATGGTCTTAGCCTTCACCTTACGCTCCTTCACATCGACCTTGTTGCCGCACAGGACGATAGGAATGTTCTCGCAAACACGGACAAGATCACCTATTGGTATTCGTAAGCGCATTGGAATTTGGCTACTCGTCGGTCGAAATCACTCACGGTGCCAGTTGGGAACGTTCTTGTAGGTAATACGGGAAGTAACATCGAACATGATGATACCGCACTGTCCGTTGATATAGTATCCATCTCTCAGACCACCGAACTTCTCCTGGCCAGCAGTGTCCCACACATCGAACTGGATTGTTCCCAGGTTCTAAGGTAAAGGTTAGTCGATAGAATTGCTTGAAGGGTTAAAGCGGGGTCGCTAGCGGGGCATACAGTGGTGAACTGAAGAGGGTGCACTTCGACACCAAGAGTAGCGATGTATTTCTTCTCGAATTCACCAGTAAGGTGGCGCTTGACGAAGGTAGTCTGTGATATTCATTATAAGTTAGTGATAAAATTCTTCACAATTAGGGAACGACTGTTCGCCTTCTTTGGATCTCTATTATTATTTTTTTTGCTCTTAAATGTGATAACAGCACCGGAAAGCAAAAAATAAATATGATGACACAAACAGGATAAAGGGCAAGATGGGAATGGTCGGGGGGAGCAATATAATTAAATGAAAAATTTTTTATTTAAGAGGAAATTCTGATGCTACTTGCCTTTCCAGTACCACCGTCGCCAACAAGGACGAGCTTGAAAGTTGGTGGGGCAGCTTCAGCCATCGTGATGTTTATGTGCGGTTATAAGGGAGATATAGGAAGTAGAATTCAAAAGCGAGCTCAAAAACAAGATGAGCGGAATCAAAAGTCGACGGGGGGACGCGACAGATGATGGCCGTTGGAGTGGTGGGGAATAGAATGGGAGGGGATAGGGAGAAATTAGAGCGAGCGAAATGAATCTTCTGGTGTTGGAATTTTTGCCCCGAGTCGGTCACCAATGCAGAAGGTCACGTGTCTATGTTAACGCCTCAGGCCTGAATGCCCCGCGAATGAATAAATAAATAATGATTCCATTATTTATTTATCCTTCCGTCATACCCAAATATCATATATCTTAGTATTTTTTTTGGCACAGTGTGGCATGATGGTTATCCCTATGTAATTACCCTATATGAGTACCACCTAGTGTCTTATTACACCTTGGTATGCATAACTTTTCATTAAACTAATCGGGGGAATCAAACATTTTCCAATATCAAAGCTGTGTTCGTAAATCCTGAAAGTAGTTAGGCACTACGGTGTTATTCCCAAACCAAGCCAAGGTCATCGAGCACTGAAACAGGGGATACTGCATTATCATTACAAGGGGAGCAAATGACAGCCCAGAAGCCCGCGACCGCCCCAATTACGACGTGGAGTAAGTTCCAAATCTAACTCGACAGTACTTTCCGTGCCTATCTGTTTTCGAGATATCTTCACTATGATTGTACGCTAGTTCAAGTTAGCAAAGGGAGTCATAGATGATTAAGAGACTCAAGAGGCTCAACGAAGCAAGCCAGCTGGCAGACTTACTCCCTCATTCTGTTGCACAACTTCAGCGACTTTGGAAAGCCGTTCATGGTTCAACCAGTTTACTACCCCAAAGCTCCGTATGCTATCGCCAGCCTTTAGACCAGCTTGATCCGCAGGGCTGGCGGGCACAACACTATTCACTTTCGCAAACGGCATTATCCCGGTCGCCCCTTCTGTGCTAGGAGGCAAATTATCTAAACCGTTTGTAGAGTCTGATGTAGCTGCGGTATCTTGTTGGCGCTGAAGGCTGGCGAAGTGGGCGTGTATACCTTTTTCGATATGTGCCATTACTTCCTTGTGATCGAAACGGAGCCGTATTATCTGCGCGCGAATAGTACGTACTAAGCCAGCTTAGCCTGTATATAGCAAAATAGAGAGTGGCATCTTACTCTGGGCAACGTCGATGTCGTCTCGTGGGAAACCGTCGAAGGTAGTTAGAGAAGTGCTCATGTTCACACCGTGCTGGTAGACACATAAATTAGTATATCGCATCTAAAGCCGAAGGAAGTGGGTCGCATACAGATTCTAAGACGCTACTCAATGCAGAAAGCTCCTCCTCGATGCGATCTTTGTGCTGCATCAGTTCGGTCATGGGTAGCTTGGAGAGGTCGCGAGGAATAGCCCCTCCGGAGGTAGGTCCGGAGGACACTGTCGGTGCATGCATGTTATTATCCATGGGAATTCCCATTCTAGGGAGCCTTAGACCATTGTGGAAAGTATTTAGATGGATAAAAGTGTGGTTGTCTGATAGCCGCAAAGTTGGTGGCGGAGGTTACTTGTAATGGGGAAGTAGACTTGGGGAGAAGTTCCTCTGGACAATGCTTGGCACGTCATTCGAGGTGAGCATCCAACCCCCAAAAGCGGTTCATTGAAAGTGCTAATTCTACACGTCTCGCAAGAATTTTCCTGTAATAATTCCATAGTGATGTTTAAAACAAAATATTGCTTCTACACTCAACTCCCTTCTCGGGAATCTTTTAATAGGATGCTCATGCCTTGACTAAAGTATATATAGATGAGTAACATCACTACTTACCTATATACATGGATGAACGCAAAACTTACAGAAAAACCAAAATACTAAGTATTTTGATGGTTATAGCCCTGTGAATTTCCAAATTCTACCAGGATTTATTTGATTCAATTCGCATAAACCAAGTGGGGATCAAGTAAGTACTTTAGATGGGCACGGTGGGTATAGGTAGTGAGAAAGATTTAGCTTGCCACTATGCTTGACACCTAAGGAAACAGCTTTGGAGCTCATACTTCTTTCCCTTGTCATTTTTCTTGTTTTGCTTTCACCTGGTCGCAGCTTCTAAGCCACTGTGGGTAGCCATTCGTTTTTAAACCGTCCTGTAACCGACGGAGAATGGGTCTTTGTTTTTACCATCAATTATACCTTGGGTTCTCCAAAATGCAAGCCGCTGAAGAAATAGTTGCGTTGGGAGACTACAAAGACGATATGTCCGAAGACCCACACACTCACTTAGAGAACTCTATTGTAGAGGAAAGGCTAGAGGACAAAGGAAATGAAGAGCTTGAGAGTGTCGTGCAAAGAGTGGGTGGCTTTCTCACATTCAAGAGATGGATCAATAGCTTCCGGGTGAAGAAGACGCCCCTTCTTCAACCATATGTTGAAGGCTGGGCAGACACCCCGTGGGATAGCTGCAGCAATACCCCTCATCTCTCATCTCACGCTGAAACGCAGGAACAACAATGGGAGAAGCTATCAGGAGATTCCTCTCATCTTGGAATAGTCAAAACAGCTACGATGAGCGCCACCAGCGAGAGTGTTGTGAGATCGAGAAGAACTACGCAAAGTACTATAAACCGAGTCTCAATTGAAAGTTCAAGACCACCGCTAAGCTTGAATATCGATGAAGATGCGAAAAACCGTGCAACTAGAAGGAGACAAGTTCTGAGGGAGATAATATCCACCGAGTCGGATTATATCTTTGGCCTCAAGGCTCTTACTGATGTACGATGGATTTCCTCCCTAATTGCCGTTTTGATCCTGAGACTAATAGATCTATGAGTTCTAGATCCTTTTGATTTTTTTTGTAAGACCAGAGATTTATCATAATATCCAGCGAATTCGCGAAACTCACGAGGATTTTCTGGCAAGAGTTCGAAATGTCACACCAATGTCATGTCTTTCTGGAGCTGAAGTCGGTAAAGTGCCTCATGCAACGCCGCATCAAGGCTTTGGAACAGTGGATATGGGTCTCAAGGCTCTTCAAAATCGATCCTTAAGGACTCGAAAATTCAAGGCCTCAATCGAATACCGTCTGAAAGAGCTAGCTGCTGAAGCTAATGAAGCTCTAGAAGTTAGCCGGGAAATTGGGAGATTGGTAGGTAGTTTGATGTTTCTCATCCCGTCGCAAGCATCCTCAATATACTAATCTATTAAAAAGTCGACTTCATTAACCGTATACAAAGAATTCTGCAAAAACTATGAGTTGCTTCTAGAAGACACAACAATTCTGCGCCAATCGATCCCAAATTGGTCAGTCTTCGAGCAAGGAATCGAAGCTCTGACAAAGTCAGCGGCATCAATGGAAAACAAGGCGCTATATCAGCATAAGTCTCTATACTTGAGTGACCTTCTTATCAAGGTTCGGCACTTATCTATTGCTTGGACTGTATGAGTACTAACTAATTAGCCAACACAACGTCTCTGCAAATATCCCTTGTTTCTAAAGGAACTTTTGAAATGCACCTATATTCAAGATGACCCATCCGCCTATGATGAGCTTGGGCAGATCCTAGAAAGTGTTGAAGATATTCTTGCTGAGATTGACCAAGTTAGGATGAATACTCTTAGCAGAGCATTAATTGAAAAAACCTTTAAACTGCAGGAGATGCTGGATCTAACTCAAACGGTAAAGAAAACGGACCCTCCTTTAAAAAAGCATGTTTACTGAATGTGACCCACAGGTCACAGTCTTGGACATTTATAAACAATTGGGTCCCATGAATCTGTGTGGCGTACTCCACATTACTTACCAAGAAGTTAGGTATATAACAGGTGCATATATGGTCTGTACCTTGTTTAAACACCATTTCTTTCTAGCGGAGATGAAAGATGAGTCCAGAAAACTTCGACCAATTGCGTGTTTGTACATTGATGATATGAAGATTGAAAGTCTGACAAATGGGCAAGGTAGTCGGTTTTCTTTTCTCCCCTTACATCCCCGCTCCCCTCTCCTTCCGTTGTTAATGCTGCTGTAGGCCTCCAATGTTCTTGTTTATTCTCGTGGAAGTTGATGTTTCAATACGAAGAGAGAAAATTTGAGTTCATTTTGAGTGCTTCATCTGCAGCAGAAGAAACACGATGGAAGGCTGGTATACTCAAAGCAACAGCATCTTTAGCGGACATGTCTAGTCATGTTTCGACCGAGCTAAGGCGAACTTCATTCCTTTCCTTGGATCTTACACCGCTTGAACATGCGTCTAACTTGGCACCGGAATTATCGCGAAGGCCCTCGTTGCATTCACTCAGCGTCTCGCGGACTCGTTTTGACCTCCAACATGTGGTTATAAGGAAAACCTATTGCCCCCAGAGGCATGGGCGGGCCTATCAAATTGAAGGAGAAATTGAACGCCCCAAAACACCACCTCCTCTATCGGCACTGATATTGACGGCGCGAAGACAGGAAAGAATTCGCTTGGAACGGGCTATCTCGCTAATTTATACACGCGATACACTTCCATACCCTGGGATGTGTTTGGCAACGGGAGAAATTCTTTTTGGGCCTAATTCACTAACAAGACATTTGAGCCTTCGGTCTATGCGATACAGACGCTCCAGCTCGGTAAACTTAACCACTATGTCTAGTCTAAATGATTCTGGTGGTGTAACCAAGATGGAAGTCAAAACACATGAGGTAAATCTAAGAAAGACACGCGTTTCATTTGACACAAACCTAGACCATGAGAATGAGAAAAATAAAGTGTTACGGCAAGATAGCCCTGCTCTGGAATCGGATAATTTCGAACAAAGCATCCATTCGAAACCGACCTCTGATGCTACCAACAAAATAGCCAACAAAACGGATAGGAACTCTGGGAATGCCGATATGATTTCAATGAAAGCAATTCGTTCAATATTCAATTCCATGTCCCTGCGAGGACCAAAGAAGAATGCCCGCCCGAGTCTTGGTGGAGTCTGATGATGCAATCGAGTAGGAGAGTCCCTGCAGGATTGCATCAAAGCGGAGAAGTGCAGGGCAGCATAATATGATAAACTACACATTATTTATCGATTCCAGCAACGGAGGGAATATGGTGGACTTGGCCAGGCGTAATTAGCTACGAGGCCTGCTGTAGGGATGGGGAATTATGACGATGAGCGAATTTAAGAGTCTCTGGGCCCCCCACTCAAAATACTAAAAAAGGAAAAAGGGAGTTGATTGGGCATTCTTGATCCGGCAGAGCTAAAATGGGAAAGAGAGAACGTGCCTAGTGCTAAGGTAGTGGATAGAGATGTCGTAACAGAACGATGACGTCGAAGAGAAGGTTGGACGGTGGCATGTTATGGAGGATGATGATATTTAAAGCAGATGGCCGTCACACAGACTTCCTGTTATTAGCACTCAGAAACATTATAATCCTCCTCTCCTAATTGCAGCTATCTCAATTTTTATTTGTATCATTACCTAGTATACCCTTTTGTTGTTGTTGGAACCACTTCATTGTGCTTGTCCAGCAGTCTCGACCTTCATCCCAATTGGTGACGTCATTTTTTCATCATCGCTTTCGGTCAACTATACTTGTCCCAAACCTTCAGACACTCTCCACCTTCCCACTGTATTCTTTAAATATTTTCCTGTGAAAAAGAACTCAGAATCCATTGCCAATTGTCCGTTTTTTGTTTATTTCAACACAAGAACACCAGACTAAATACCCTCCATAATGCGTGCCGACCATCCCTCCTCCAAGATCTTCTACAAGGGAGCCTCGGAAGACTTCATTGTCTTTGTGGATGACCTAGCAGTTTTGAAAGACTGGAGAAATGACCGGTCCATTCCATTGTCTCATGTGGTGAATGGTTACAAGATTTTTGTAACTCATCGGTATGTTTTTTTCCCCTGCTCTCTCTTTCTTAACCTGGAGTTTTTCCCCCTCCCTTCAGAAGAAATCGGGTGCTCAATTGATGCGAGGACCAAATAAAAAAAAATCAAACAGAAATAAGGAAGAATGTGCTAATATGTAAACATGAATAATACAGACACGGCTCCCAGGGAGTTCTCGATGGAGCTAGTAACGCAATGCTTGCGAATGAATTTGGCACTTCAAATGAAGATGAGTGCATCACGCAGATTCTGGAGAAGGGCGATTTCCAGACATACACTGTACGTTTTTTCCTTCCTCTCCTTTTAAAGCTTCGATAAGCACTATATATCGGAATAGTAGAGCTAATTTGTGCTACAGCAACGGGAAAGAAAAGGCGATACCAACCCTTCTAATGGAGGTATGATGGTTCGATAGATGACTATGTAGACAAAGAGTTATGCACATCGTCCTCAGCGGTTTTATGCCACAGTTAATGTATGTACGCCCTGAGTGACGAGTGCTAGCTACATATATTGATACACGAAATGAATATATTTATCAAGATCAATGGAGAATTGGTAATTATATGACATGTGTCAAGGTATCTTAAAGAGAAGGAAATCAAATCGATAATATTATCATTCATTATATCATGAGTTGTAGTAGAAATCTCATCCTTCTTCTTATGAGAATGTACGAATCGAATAAGTATACATTGTCCAACGCTAGCTACCTAGCTAGGTAAGCAACGCCTTGAAATTAAAGGTGGGGACGAGGACGAGGGGTGAGGAGTGAGGTCGGAATGAGGGGGGGATGTGGTGCCGTGTTTGATTACCAGGTAGAGAAATTAGCTGGTGGTTCACTCCCTTTTTCCCTCTGCGTCTACCTACCTTAGGTAATGGTTAGCAGGTGGGGAAATTACATAGTAGATACTATGCTACCTGAATAGTAGTTTACCTAGGTAGTCTGTTCGTAGGTAGGTAGGTAATACTTAGGTCCGTGCCTATAAGATAGTTAATCTGAAGGAGGGAGGTGGGTAAGTTGATAGAGTAATGATATGGCAATTCTCAGATCCTTTCTTTTTTTGTAAAGGGGGCAATATTCGATCAATGCAGGTTAGTAGTTACTCGGTAGATAGATAGGTAGCAACCGAACCGAGTAGAATACCTACCTAGTTAAGAGGGTAGAGTGGCTAATTGAGTCTGATAAGACAGACATCCTGGTCCAACATTGACCTCTGTCTTTAAACTATCTAGTAAGTGATACGGATCCATAATATCGTCATAGTTTACTAATAGGGGTATTATTTCTGTTTATGAAAGATTGGGGGGACGTACGTTCCGAGGCGACGCTGTAAAGGCACCTGAGGGGTTATTCTCCGTGTTCTGGTCCAACCAGCTAAACATTGTAGGTGAGGTACCCATGTACTGTACCTATGTACCTGCCTCTACCTACATGCCTGCGCTATCGAATCAGAGGTACTCACTCACATGCCGAGCCCCAATTTATTATTTGCTATAATTAGGTGGCTATCTCTATGCAAGAAAATTATCAGTCATACTAGTTAGCTATTTCCCTACAAAGTTATTGATATCGAGGCAGGGACCTTTTCTCATTCCAAGGCGGCGCTGGGGAAAAATGGTCCAATCAGAAGTTCGGTTTCTGTTGGGATAATATAGCCATCTCTTGCCTTGGGCGCGGCAGCGTCTAAAGAAGAACCCTGATTGGGATGTAACATTGGAGTGAGTTTTGATTGGTGGTGAGGGGAAGTGACAAGGGAGGACAACAGGAGCGAATAGGAAGGGAGGGGAGGGGAAGGATGCACTGGCGAATGTGATGGTGGAGAGAGATCATGCAGGAGATTGGCAATTGATTGATCCGAAGACAATCCCACTAAGCAAGGGCAAACTTGTGAAGAGTCAGGGGGGGAAGTAAACTACGTAGTTACTCCCTATGAAGCGGGGAGGAAGGTGGGAAATTAATATTTTATTTGTTTCCATTTTTATCCACATCTCGCTTGCCAAGTCCCTTAAGACAATAATAAATATGTGGTTGGATCTCCCTGCCATCCGGAAATGATAAACTGGGTACGGACCAGGAAGGAGGATCTCGGGGGACCAACTGGATAGACTGATAACCAAAGAAATTATGTTGGTTGTTGGTTAATGAAGATCTGGCGCTTCTTCTCCTTCTTCTTCTTCGCCTTGCGTTTATTGTTGGTTGGAGGGAGGGATTGACAAATATGCAAGGAAAAGAAAACATATCGCTGTCTTCAGTGACAGTCCTTGGGGGGAAACTGAAAGACGACTCTTCATCCAGACCCCAGCCAGCTTGACAGGCTTTTTTTCAACTAGTGATCCACTCAAGGGTGATCGATCATGAACGCTTCTACCCCATCGACCCTGAAAAAAGAAAAAAGGCAACTGTTCAGTCTAGAAAGTCTGACGATTGTGATGAGATTTCAACCCTGCAGGTCTTGAACAGCGGTCAAAGATCCCCTCCCCTCTCGGAGTGCCAAGGAAGACTATGTTGGGCGATATAAGCGCCTATTCGGAGATGATTTCAATGTAGGGTTAGCTCAACAAGCGAGATGCTATATTTGGACACCATGCAAGGCAATCGTTGTCGTTGGTCTAAATTAATAATCATAATTAATTAATTAATTGCGAAGGATTTTTGTCGGGAAGAGTTGTTGAAGGGGATGGATGATAGGTAGCACTGCCTAAGGAGAAGAAGAAGAAGGTAAAAAAGAAGACTTCAGGTGGTGTGACGGGAAGGGCGCTTGCAGAATCGTTTCTATAGGACAATTTATCTCCCCAGCGCTCGAGACTCCACTATCGATCCAACAAATCAGCGCCTGCAATGAGGCTATATTGCTCTTCGGTTCACGGGGAGACCGATGTCAGTGCATCTTGGGGATGCCAATAATCATCCACATGGCATCGACTAAGCTTGAGAGGAACGTTGGAAGGACCAGATAACGCCATCCTCTCGGGTGCCTGATCCAATCGTTCACGTCTAATGTTATTATTGTTGTCAACTGAGTTCATGGCAAATGTATGTGACAGAAATCCCCTTTTGGCTTGAGAATACGAGCTGGGGAATTGTCACAAAGTCTATTGCCTTCAACAAGCCAATCGAGCGTCATACAATGGCACATTTCACGATAACTCGTGGCCTCATCACCCCAAATCCTCACCATGACGCCAATCATGGGCTGGTGAGAATGAAGCGCTGGACCACTCGGGCCCCCCTGTCAGAATATGAATGGGCTTGGACTGGCCAATCGTGAGACTAGACCTGGATTAAATCCGCCTCCTTCTTTTTTCTTCTTTTTTTCTTTTTCTTAATATATCAAGGTTTAATTATTATTATTATAATTATTATTTTTATGAAGCTAGTCTTGTTGTTAAGGTGATTAACTCCCCTCCTTCTCTCTTCTCGGTTGTCCGTCCCACCCCCTCTTCTTCTGTCCCCTGCAAGCCAAACCACATTGTTGGGTTGACAGAATCCGCTCGAAAATTTCTCTCATGATCGAACGCCCCACTTCATCACATCTGATTTAGGTTTCTTCCTTCATTGTGTGCACTTTCCAGATAACGATGCTCTCATTATCGAGCACTCTCGCCTGTTAAAGCATACCGGATTCCCTTCCCGTTACGATCAAATCTCGTTCGCCCGTCGCATATTCTCCCTACTTTACATGATCCCTCCACATTATTATTATTAATTTTTTTTTCCTGCACAGAGGATCTATTTATTGGATGTATTAAGGAAGAGAAGATATTGACTCGTGGACTCGACTTGGTTGGGGTGTTTTTACTATCTATCATCTGCCTTTCGTATACCTTCATCAACGCAGCAGCATTCTTTACTCCTCCATCAACCTGCCTTAACTTTGAGCTCGATTCATCACGTTCAGTGAGCAGGCAAGAACCACATTGCAACGACTATTAAATACTACAAATACTCCAGACTCATGGATCAATCCATCACACCTTGCTGAAAGACGTCTTCGTTCCCCGGAGCATTCCTAATCCCTCTATAATAATACTTGTCGCTGGTCGACAACTTAGATTTTATTTATATTCTTTTTTTTGCGCCCGAAGTGATACCCTTGTTTAGTTTGTCTTTTCCTTCACAATGACGCTACGCGCGTTGAAATCGCACTTTGCTCCGTCAAAGATAATATTCTACATATGGTTCTGGGGCATCCACTGGGGTCTGTTTGCAGTTGGGTGGTATGCAATTCATTTATTATCTCATTTTCCTTCTTCTAGCCTCTCTATCGCGGATATCTAATTTCTCTACTAGGTGGCTACAACAATCAAATTCCAAACTGGCTGGCCTGAACTCCCTACAGTATTCAGTTTGGATTTCTAGAGGCGCAGGCTTGGTACTTAGTGTTGATGGCACCCTCATTCTATTGCCCATGTGCAGGAACCTCATGAAGCATGTTAGACCAAAACTTCGATGGCTACCTCTTGATGAGACAGTTTGGTTCCATCGTCAAGTTGCTTACTCCCTTCTGTTGTTCACTATCATCCATACCTCGGCTCACTATGTGAAGTAAGTTGGGAATGGCCTTCCAAGGTAGTCCACTCGTGATCCTGACATATGATAGTTTCTTCAATGTTGAAAAAACACAGATTCGTCCGTTGAAGGCTGTGCAAATTCACTATACGCAAGCGGGAGGGGTCACAGGGCATGTTATGCTCTTTTGTATGATGCTCATGTATACCACTGCCCATCATCGAATCCGCCAACAATCCTATGAGACCTTCTGGTACACTCATCACCTTTTTGTGCCATTCCTCCTGGGTCTTTACACCCATGCCACTGGCTGTTTTGTCCGAGATTCTGTAGATCCGTACTCCCCTTTTGCCGGAGCGCCGTTCTGGAATCATTGCATAGGATACGAGGGATGGAGATGGGAGCTCGTTGCAGGTGGCCTCTATCTCTTTGAGCGAATTTGGCGTGAGATCCGTTCTAGATTTTCAACATCCATCACAAAGGTGATCCGCCATCCCTACGGTACGTAAATTTGTCCTATTTTTTTTTTTTTGCTTTTAAATCGCTTCTCATACTAATCAAAACTAGATGCAATGGAAATCCAATTTTGCAAAGACAGCATGAGATACAAACCTGGACAATGGCTTTTCATTCAAGTTCCTGAAGTATCTAATACACAGTGGCACCCATTCACCATAACCTCTTGCCCCTTCGATCCCTATGTCAGCATTCATGTCCGCCAAGTTGGCGACTTTACCCGTGCTCTCGGAGACGCCCTCGGTTGTGGTCCTGCCCAAGCCAGGGACCTTGAGGGCCTCGATCCAATGGGAATGTACGAAGTGGCTCTCGAAAATGGGCAGAAAATGCCCAAGATCCTTATCGATGGACCCTACGGGGCCCCTGCTGAAGACGTCTTTGAGAACGAGATTGCCGTTCTTATCGGTACTGGAATCGGTGTCACACCCTGGGCCTCTATCTTAAAAAATATCTGGCATCTTCGCGCCGGCCCCAACCCACCTCGTCGACTACGTCGTGTGGAATTCATCTGGATCTGCAAGGACACAACTTCCTTTGAGTGGTTTCAGGCCCTTCTCTCCTCTCTTGAAGCACAGTCCGCTACGGAGGCCGCGTTCGGAAACCAGACAGAGTTCCTCAAGATCCATACTTATCTTACTCAACGTCTCGACCCGGACACGGCGGCAAATATCTACCTCAATTCAGTCGGTCAGGAGCTTGACCCTCTCACCGAGTTGAAGAGTAGGACAAACTTTGGCCGTCCCGACTTCAAACGTCTTTTCACAGCAATGCGGAAAGGTCTGCAGAATCAATCTTACATGAGGGGTGTGCATGGCCAATCCACAACAGAGATAGGTGTATATTTCTGTGGTCCCAATGTGGCTGCCCGACAGATCAAGGCTGCAACTGCTGCAGCCTCAACGAGTGATGTTAAATTCAAGTTCTGGAAAGAGCACTTTTAGCTATTCCTTTTCCAAAGGAAACGAAGAAGAAGAAGAAAAAAAAAAAAAGAAACCTCAAAATATATCCGTTAAAGACAAAGAAAGGAAACGCTTACTTCCTGTTATGAGTGATGACCTTAGCGCCTTTTTCAGCATTAGCCTACCTTTGGATTTATTCTAATTTTTGTCTGAAGATACATTTGCAGTATCTCTTGTACTACTAGTGGTATATATACATTTATACACTTATTTTTACTCTTTAAATTTCGCATATATGGAATATGAAGTGAGACAATAGACTATCATACATGCTTCAGCTTTGGTCGGAGACCTTTTTCCCTTTTATCATAAAAAAAAAAAAGGTGACAAATATATAATATTTACATCTGCATCTCTTCATCGCCGCTCTCTTGGTCGTCTGGCATAGATATTGGCATTACCCCCGATGCGCCATTTCCTTGCATTTTCGCCGCGAGGTCGTCTAGCTGACGCTCTATATCGACATGAATCCGCAACTCTTTCTCAATGAGGACGTTGAAAACGCGGCGTAATTCATCGAAACTCATACCCTCGGCTGGTTTACGTGTCCTTGCGGAGCTTGCGTGCTGCCCTGCCTTTTCTTTGTCCTGCTCGCTAATTATATCTGCACGGAGATGTGTGAATGCAAGCATAATGAGATCTTTTGACCATGGACAAGCTTGCATAGAACGGTAGAATACGTCCTTCGCACGGTTGATTTCGTTCTGTGAGAGTTCGAAGAGGATGTATAGTTTCCAGAGTGAGAGGCTAGAATGAGCTGTATTATTGCTGCTGCTATTGCTGGTGTTGGAAGAATATTCACCAACTGCTTTTTCAAAGGTCGTTCGCGCGGAATGGGCAGTTGAGCCGGCGTAGATTGGGCGGTTGAGTTCAGTGTAGATTGAGAACAGGTGCGATGTTACAGGGATACTTGTGCTCGACGCTGAGGAGGTAGAGGCGTTGGTAGTTATCTGTCTCATCGTGTCTCGAACCCGGTCTTCAATGCGGAAACGGGACTCATTCGAGGCAAATAGAGAGAGGAAGATGGTGTTATGAGGGAATGCAGTTATGCTTTCTGTTAGGATTGAGCGGATGTAGGATGGCTTGTAGAGGGTAGTTGTCCGCAAATGGTAGTTTAGAACTCTAGCACGAGATTGGTGAAGGAGCTGGAGAGTGAAGGACTGAAAGGACGAAAATGATTCCGGTATTGAGGAGAGCTTTTGGATTGTGTTTTTATAGGCTTCTATTACTTGGGATAGATCTTGGTTGTTTGTTAGATAGAGCAGGATCGCTTGGAGATCAGTGCAGGCGATGATTATGTGGGGCCTTCGCGCAACGAGTGCGCTTTCTTGCGTTTCTGATAGATACTAGGAATGAAGTTAGTGGAGGAGATGCGAAAAGAGAATGGGAAGGGAAAGAAATAAAACGTACATTGCGTATTTTCAATAAGTTAGTAGGGCTGAACTCCGCTTGTTTTGAGGCGATGGGGAACGATTTCAGGTCAATATTGTTCCCAGGCAAAGAAACTAAAAGATGTGCCGCATGAGCTACATTTCTTTCCTCTAATAATTCCCAGATCCATGTTCGCCACAGAAGGATACTGTTGATTCGGTCATGCTCAGAAAAAGATTTGCTCATAGATATAGCAGTTGCCCAAACGTGGTCTGCAGCCGGTTGATTGCCAGTTCGACGTTCTATGAGTGCGTAGGAATTGTATAGTCGTAGACTCGACGATCGCTTTTTCAATAGGTATTTAGCATACTTCTTGGCTTCCTTGCCATTGCATGCAAACTCGACAGCGACCGTGTACTCAGCCAGATCCTCGTTCGTAGGAATAGCTTCCACAAGTAATCTAAGGGCTCTTCGAACCCAGTCGCGGACAGGAAGGGATGTCAAATCTAACGTCGCTTTAAGCCACGGTTTGAATGAAGAGAACCACATTTCCGAGTCCGCAAAGTAAGTATCAAACGTGGGGATAGAATAGTGATGGGGAAACGCAACAGGAGAAGTCGCTTGTGACTCGGTAGAAGTGGCTAAGTTGGGAATCCAGTCGTTTATGGTTGCATAAGAATTCGCTATCAAGTCGTTTTGTAGGAAGCTATCGCCCATCCAACGGCCGGTAGTGTGCAGGTTGCTGACGGAGATCATAGGTGGAAGCTGGCAAAAATGCAGAAAGCTATCCACTATTTCGTGCACCGAGTCTGGTGACCATACCAAGGGTAAAAATGGCAGAAGGTCAGATGAAATAATGACGCGATATGGATCGTCCTCTGGCTCGTCTAAACTACGAGCTGGGAGTTGGGCATTGAAACTGTGTTCCTGCTCGCATTTCACCCAGGATGCTATAACTGATTTTGGATCAAGTCTAGAGCTTGGCTTAAAGACTTGAGGATTAGGGATCGCACTCATTCCATTCTTCCAGCCTTTGGCACTGGCTTCTCCCACACGCGGGACCTCCGAGTCCCAGAAATCAGTAAAAGCAGCCAATGCTTCATCCTGTCTTGTATCCGGATCTAGTCCTTCTGGTCGAAAAAATGTGAATTCTAGAAGAGCTTGCCAGGAACCTATTGCATATTCAGAATGTCCTGTTTCGCGCAAGAAGAGCGTCAGACGAAGAAATAGATACATTTGAACATGAGTCTTCTCCGGGCTATTGGTTGCAGCTTTATTCAAAGTCAAGCATTCAAGAAAGGTGGTAAGACACCGGTCATAGGTGAAGTTAAGAAACTCTGTCTGACGGAAATCCAGATACTTGATCCAAAGGCTGATGAACTGGTAGTCTGACTTCAGAATATCGTGCCACCGTGTTGACAACTTTTTCGTATCCCAAAGCTTGGCGCCCTCTTCCAGCATTCCAAGTAGTAGGCGATCTCGCGAAGGGCATCGACCAACCTTTTTCAGGGCCTTTTCGTACAGGGAGATCTTAATATCAGCTAAGCTTTTATGCTCAGCAGCGGTTAACGAAGCCGATTCTTTCGCAGAGCCTCTAAGAAGAGCTTCTTGGTGGTTGATAAGCTGTATCCACGCCTCAATATCAGTGGGATGATTTTCCACTCTCCTGAATAGTTCAACGTTGCGCTGTTTAATATCCACGTCGGGGTCTGCTCGGGCACCCTCCTCATCACTTGATCCTGATGCCGAAACAAGCTCTAGGTCTCCGGGAATACCTTCCTCAGGCTTCAGTTTCCCATGTATTGAGCGATAGCCATATTTCTCTTCATCGGTATCGGAAAGTTCTGAAGTACCGCGGTTGGCCCGTTGACCTCTAGAGATTTTCAGAGGGATATAATCTTCTGTATGGGTTGTATGCGCTGCCGGCGAGCTCGCAGGCCTTAATCGAAGTAGCCTGGCCGGAATTTTTGCTAGTCCCGAGAGTGTACTTTTCGACCTGCTCCTAGAGGAGTCGGTGCGCCATGTCTCAGGCTTCACGACAATCTCATTCTCCCCAATTGTGTCTCGGTCGATTCTATAGTTTGAGGGTAGTCCAAGCACTCGACCTTGACCAACCCGGTAGTAGCGGGGGACACTATATCGATGTAAAGTCCCGTAAGTCACATTGTACTTGTCGCCTTTCCGGTCCACTACGTATAGATCTGCTGCATCTTTCGCGAGTTCCGTCACGGCGTTGCTGGGCACAGATATACGCTCGGTGGTATGCTCTTCTTCCACATGATGGACGTCTCTGCTAGCATGTCGGTGTTTCCGACGTTCTTTTCGACGTTCCCTCGATCTCGACCGGCCATCGCCATGATTTCTGTGTCTAGAGTGATGTTTTGAGTGGTGCCTAGACTTTTCCTCCCTTTCAGTAGATCCGGGCTCGGTCGGGTGAGCAGCGGCGGGCGGTGCTGGAGGTTTGAAACTGGCAAACCGTGGGACAGCCTTTTTTTCCTAGGGAGAGAGAAAGAAAGTTAATGACAGTAGAATTTAAAAAGGGACAATTTCAGTTCCACAAGCTCACCTGGGAGCCAGGCGAATCCATGCTCCTGGACGTGAGGCATTGTCGTGTGGACGTGGGCAGTTCTTAGTACGGTACCTTAGTAGATGTATAGCTCTCTTCATTGGTGGTTGCTGTCTGGAAAAACTCCGCTCCCGCTTCCCGAAAATAAAGAAGAAAAAAAAAAAAAAGTTGCGGAGCTTCGAGATTCCCGCTTGAAGTTGTGAACATACTCTCCAATCACACCTACGCTTCCTTTTTTGGAGAATCAAGGGGAAGAAACTGTCGAGGGATGGGCACCTTGTTTTACCTCCCCTAAAGAAAATTTTTGATTTTCAAAGATGGCGTCGTCCCTCGCCGCGCAGTTGTCGCAGGTTGCGGCCAACTCGACCAACCAGTTGAACCTCAAAGCACAGAGAATAGCGCATTCGCATTCTATAATTTTTGACAGAAATACCGCCCGAAGTCAGGATTTTGATACGATTTACGACATTTCCTATGAAGCGTTCCGTGAGCTATGTCTGTTAGATTCTCGTTTCACGCAGTTCGAAAACTCCATTTTTGGGGAACAAAGCAAAGCGGAGGATCGCAAGGAAATGAACGCCGCACAAAATAAGGAGTTGGATTCAGTCTTGGAAGCTTTTCTTGCATTAGCTGGAGGAAGGTTATTGCTCAGCCCGGCTGTAAAAGCTGTAGACTGGCTGATTCGGCGCTTTCGGTATGAGAATTCGAGTCTTATTCAGAATTTTCCCCTTCATCAAATGTAGCTGACATATCTGCAGTATCCACGAATATAATACCGAGTTTACAATTCTCACCTTTTTGCCGTATTACTCTACGCCGCTCTTCTTGAACCTGCTAGCGATTCTTCCGGAGAACCTACCCCCAGCATTCAAAGTCCTGATTCCATACAAAAGAAGCTCAATCAACCCTGTCCGCCAAGCTCTCGTCCAAAGTGCAATTGCGAACCAGCCCTTTTTGTCTGCATTGAATAACCACACTCTTTATGTTTGTGAACAGAAAGCGCATCATCATGCCCTTCTCGCCTTCTGGGCTGGAATCTTCACCGAGGCGGTGGCAGGATTGTTGGATTCATCACGCTCAGGTCGACGATCACTGGAGAAGCAAAAACACGATGACATTATCCTCCCCGTTCTCCAGGTTCTCAATGATGGGCTAGCCATGAAGAATGCTGCGGAACTGGTTATTGGGTGCTACATGGTTTGTGTGGTTCTTGCTCAAAAGGCTGACCTTCAAGACCGGGTCTTGGACGGCCTGATGGAGGCTGTTGCGGACTCATGGACTGAAGAGACTGTAGGCTCGGGCCTCGTCTGCATTGCTGTTTTGGTGCAGCAAAAACCGGAGCCCGTATTACCGAGCCGGGTGTTCAAGGCTATCCTTCGATTGGATGAGCCCTTGAAGCAATTGGCTGAAATTACGTCGGAGTATAAGACATCCCAACTCCTGCTTGGATTGGTGGCAGGCTGTGTTAGTGATCTCTCGAACCAAAAGATCTCCAGTCGCCTCGATCTACTGTCTCTTATGTTTGAGAGGGAGCTTTTAGGGGAGGTTGAAATAGGCAAGGCTATGGCCATTGTTCTCCGTGCTGCGAGCAGTACCCCTAAGGATGGATCGATTTCCTTGGATGCCCAGACACATTTAGCGGATCTAGTTCAGCATTTTAGTCGGTCCGAGTCTCTTCAGCCGATCTTTCAGAAAACCATCGAGGAGTCACCTTTCGACCTCACCTCATTGGAACACAACCTCCAAACAGTTATTGAGTCCATTCCAGCTCCTCGTGCAATTGAAGATGTGGAAATGGAGGATATAGAAAAAGAGGAAAAACCGGACCCCTTCCCATCGGTACTTGAATCATTGGCAAAGCAGACCATGTCCAATGTCTCATTTCTCAGCGCGCAGTCCATTCCTATATTCGAAAGTTTGGTCCAAGCCTTTGCATTGGCCATCGGCTCTCAGGAGAAGCTCGACTCTTTCTGCAATTTGCCGGTTTTATGCAAAGAAAATGCTCTGAAATCTCCTCAGTATTTATCCTTCTTCATACGTGTTTTCTCCGGTCCGTACCCTATCGGCACAAGGGCGACGGCCTTAAACCTCATCTCCTCCTTCCTTACATCTACATCTTGCGATCTTGACTTCCAGACATTCTTGCCTTTCCTGCTAGTCGCCCTCGCCGATCCATCGGAAAGGATTCGTCGCGAGGCAGCAGGCCTTTTAGCGCTCGTTGGCAATGCCTACAAGAAGAAAAAGAAGCAATCGGATAATGTCTGGTTACATGACAGCATCTATGGTCAAGACAAACAATCGAGCAATATTCCCTGGCTCTCTTCTCGAGATATGCAAAAGGTTTTTGAACGGGCATTACTGCCTAGTCTCGAGGAATACGTCCTAGACCAAGCCCATATTGGCCGAGCTCTTGAGAATGCCTTGCGCGGAGTCTCGACATCAGAATCTGAAGGGGCAGAAATCAAGAAGCCTTTGAGGTTAGCTCTTTTCACTTTCCTCTGCTCTCATGCTATCCAATTGCCACTGTTTGCACCTAAGCTTGGGTTGTTAACCCTCCTCAACCATATCGATAAAGCGGGGGGCACCACTCGCACCAAAGAACTTGAGCCCTTGTTGCAAACGTGGCGGGTGATGAGCGAACAAGAGGTCAAAAATGTTTGTGAACTAGAGCGCATCGCTATTACCGAAATTGAGGACCAGATCGTCAAAACGGTTACCCCGAAGGAGCAGGATGCTATTACGTTGCTTTTGTCTACCGTCAGCCCCTTCTCTGAATCTCTAAGATCTTCCTTCGTCTCTTCTATTTTTGGTCGTATGAAAGACATCTGGAGTAAAGTTCCTGAAGACCGACAGATCGCAGGTTCGGAGAAGTTGTTTGAAATCTCTATCCAGGACACAGAGTCGCCGCTTGTGACTAGCTGTCGGGATGTTCTTCGCAGCGTGCAGCTCCCTGGATCCGTGTTAGTTCACTTCCTTCGTCAGATCCCCATTTCGATCACGGACGTCGATTCTCTTGGACCAGCACCTAAGAGAAGGCGCACGAGCCAGAATAATATGGTCGCAATGACTACCAGGGATGAGGCCAAACTCAGAAAGCTAATGGAGAAGATAACATTCATCCTAGAGCTTGTGGATAACTCCACTCCTGAAAGTCACCCCGAGCTGGCCGATGGCCTGTTCCAAACCCTGGCCGCCCTCCATCACTTCAAAACGCAAATCCAGTCCGGTATGAGCTACCTTCTTAGTTTAACGCTTGGAAGTCTACTCGCTATTGTAAACCGGTCAAAGGAAACCGCGAAGCCACAATTTGATACTTCAGTTATCCGGGCAGACATGGTCGTAGACTGTGTTCGCACTACCGAGAGCCCTCAAGTGCAAAATACTGCACTCCTCTTGGTTGCTGGACTATCTGTTGTTGCTCCAGAGTTAGTTCTCCATAGTGTGATGCCGATCTTCACGTTCATGGGCTCTAGTGTTCTCCGAAAGGATGATGATTACTCTGTTTCCGTTATTGACCAGACAATTGACCAAGTTGTCCCCGCTCTTATCCAGTCGCTGCGACATCAAAAGCGTGACGTTGTGTCTGGAACCTCAGAGCTACTTTTGAGTTTTACTGCTGCCTTTGAACATATCCCGTCGCACCGCCGTCTACGCCTTTTCCATGCCCTTATTACCAAGCTTGGAACGGAAGAGTTTTTGTTTGCGGTTCTCGCAATGCTCGCTAACCGATATTCTATGGATAAGGATGTTTTGGTCTTGATGACTGGTCTTGTGTCTGATGCGAGTGCTACGGTGGAGCTCAGCGTAAGTTAATTTTCTTTTTCTTTTTCTCTTTCATAACTCAATATGTTTTATCTTCCTAACTTCTGCTATAGACGTACAACAAATTCCTTGATCTAGTCAGCGATGCTCTCAAGGCGAAACCTGGAATTTCTCAGGTTTTACTTGGAATTGGAAGCGATGATGGACGAGAGCCGCAAAAGGTAGCCGTTGACTTGCTCCGTGCCTTGGCCTATCTGTTCAAGCACTCTTCTCTTAAGTTGAAAATGGCCAAAACGTTCGCGACAGAGACAGACGATGCGCCACAGCAAATTCGCAACCTTTTCTCCAGGATCTTAGAGCAAATACTCTCCATTGGTGAGGCCATGCAAAACGTGAAGCCTGTTCACCAAGCCAGCGGGGACGTTCTCAGTGCTCTATTTGGCACTCTTACGCTTGTGGACTTCCTTGATACTATTGAGGCTCTGCTCCAGCGACCTAGTGACGAGCTCCGTCGAAAGGTTCTCCGCCTACTGGAAGGTCGTCTACAGCAGAACCCTGAGCGCGACGGCGAATCACAAATGCGCATGCTCGACTTCCTACCCACTCTTGTCACGATTGTTGAATCATCTCCTGATATCCTACTCAAACATGCTGCTGTGGCTTGCATCGACCGTATTGCCGAGAAATACGGTAAGAAGGAGCCGTCCAAGGTGACACACGCCGCAACAGTAGTTGCGGGTGCCGCTTGCATTGGACAGGAGGATAATCGTATCCGTATCATGGGCGTCTTATGTCTTGCTTCCATGGCAGAAGTACTCGGCGAAGCAATGATTCCTGCATTGCCTGAGACGCTTAGCCAATCGCTGAAGCTGCTAGAATTGAGCTTGGAGAACGGACAGGAGGATGCGAGACTACATGACGCTGTTTTCTCCTTATTTTCTGCCCTTTTTGTTCATCTCCCATATATGCTCTCCGCAGCACATCTCGACCGGGTGCTCGAGTTGTCATTCAAATCTGCAGCTTCCGAAGACCTTGAGGATGGAAGCCGACAAGAAGCCCTACAGCTTATGGCGCGAAAGGTCGATATGGCCGCATCATTGGGCGCAGTTGATCGCAACTGGCAGCATGCTGTGGCTGCCGGCCCCGAGGCAACCCGAGAGCTGTTGGAGGTGGTCAGCTTAAGCATCGAGAAGCATCCCAAGTCTGCAACAATGAAGAACTTGCCTCTCCTCACCAACATTCTCTTCCGGTCCTTTGATCTACGGCGCGAACAGGTCGCCAGAGGATCCAAGGCTGTTTTCGAAATTACCGATATCGAGGAAATGGAAGACCTCACCAACGATGTTACAATCAAAATGATCTACAAACTGAACGACACGGCATTCCGACCCATCTTCACCAAGTTGGTTGAATGGGCAACAACTGGTGTCTCGAAAAAGGACACTCAAGGCGGTCTCTCGCGGTTGACCACGTTCTACCGATTCCTGCAGGTTTTCTTCGGCACACTACAGGTAAGTCAAGGGTCTTGATTCCATTCATTCACACGCTCTTTTTTTTTTTTTAACACTTGTGTGACTAGTCCATTGTTACCGGCTATGCCAGCTACATTCTCGAAAATGCCGTTTCAGTCCTTGGCAAGGCCACTCCATCCAACCCCAACACCAAGTCCTTGTGGTTAGCCACAATACGTATGCTCCGGAGTGCCTTCGAGCATGATCAAGATGGTAAATTACCTCGCTTTTTTTTCTCCCTCCCCTTCTGCTCTCATATTCTATCTTGTGTATTAAATTACTAATATAAACACAATCTAGAATTTTGGCAATCTCCATCTCACCTCAGCAAAATCTCACAACCGCTTATCTCCCAGCTAGCTCACGCTACAAACTCAAACACGGCTGCCCTTGTCATCGAGGAAGCCGTGCCAACGATCACAGAGCTAGCTGTCGCAGCCGACTCGACGGACAACCACAAGGAACTCAATACAGCACTCATGCGTTTCCTGCGGCCGTCCGCCGGACCAACCGGCAAGTTAGCAGCAGGCGGAGAGAATCCGCACACGCGCGTGGCAGCGTTGAAGGCAGAGCAATCGCTTACTGAGCACCTTGGTGAGGACTGGTTGGCCCTTTTGCCGGAAATGCTACCCTATATCAGCGAATTGATGGAGGACGAGGATGAGAGTGTCGAGCGGGAGGTGCGTAAATGGGTGAAGCAGATTGAGGGAGTGTTGGGTGAGAGACTTGATGATATGTTGACCTAAGAGTACCTTTTTACCTTCCACTTTGCTTTTGATTCTTAATTTAAGATATCACAGCTAGCCTCGCTAAACTATACTACTACATACATCATTTTTTTGGCGTTCTACGGTGGGAAAGAGGGAAGTGTTGTGTTGTATATAGAGAGAAAAGTTGAACTTGTGAAGATTATACACTTCTCCTTTATTTATTTATTTTTTTTTCTTTACTTATCTTTTAATTTTGACACACGAGGTATTATTAAACCAGAGAGGGAGGGAAAGAGAACATCTATAGTACCTTACTACTTCATTTCATCCTCTCCCAAGTTAGTTACTATCTAGATAGATATGTATTACAATACAAACAAAACGACCCCTATTATCACATCATCATCATCATCATCATCATCATCACCAAAACAAGAACTTTTTTATTTTCTCGCTCAACACGAGCAGACAATAATAAGTTCCGTATGCAGGGTAGATAGATAGATAGTGTCGTGTCGTAAGCAGTAAGTAATTCTACTCTAATCCTTAAGCGGAAGCCCAAAGAAGAGACAGAAGACAGAAGAAGAAGAAGAAGAGGTTCGAGATGGATTGGGTGAGCAGTGGGCAGTAAAATGGGAAAGAAAAAAAAAAAAAAAAAAAAAAAAAAAAAAAAAAAAAAAGGACAAAAAGGACAACTTGACAGGACCATTTCAATTGAACTGTTTGCGGAGGTTGTCGTATTGAGACGCAGGATAGTCGAGTTGATTCTCTGATTTTTCGAGATTTGCTATACCTCCTAGAGCTTTCACGATCTACATATACACAAGTATAATTATTTTCATTGTTAGTTATATTTGGTCAATGCACCGACACCACGGAAAAACACACATAAGACAAGAGAGGGTTAAAAAAAAAAAAAGGAAAGGAAAACTCACAGTCCCAATCAGACTCTTATCGGATTGAATAGGTGCATCTCCACTACTTTCCCACCACATTCCACCACCCAGTCCCCTCAGAGAGATATAACCCGCTTTAGCACGGATAGTACCTACGGTATCGAAACTAACGATCTCTTGTTTGGCTGGATCGAAACTATAAGCGGCGCCTAACGTGAGGAGCTCGGTCACTTGGCTGCCAGGGCGCGGGAGGGCTTTGTAATCCCACAGACCGCGTTCCCAGGAGCCCTCGTTACCGACGCCTGAGAAGGGGGTACCGGGTCCGGTGGTGTTCACGAAGCTGCGGCCGTATAGGGGCATGCCGAGGTTGATCTTGGAAGCTGGGATGGCGCCGCCGGTTGGGGAGATGAAGTAGTTGATTGCCTGGTCTGTGTTGAAGGGGGTGCTTTGGGGTACATCCTTGGAGGGGAAGAGGTTGGATGTGTGGCCTGCGATGGTGTCCCAGCTGCCGCTGTAGTCGTAGGCCATGAGGTTGATAAAGTCCAAGTAGGGATTCATGAAGGGTAGAAAGAGGGTTTTGTAGTGAGTTGGACCTTGTTGTGGTTATTAGCTTTCTTTCTTTTTTTTTATTTTTTATTTTTTTCCCCCTTTCTCTCTATTTTGAGAGAGAGGGCTCTTGTATCATGATAGGACAAGGTAGGGATAGTGTCACTATATACGTACCAGCTGGAGCAGCAATACTAAGCAAAAAATGTTTACCATTGGCATGGCTTTTACTGTATCGGTCCAGTTCCTATGGGTATATATGTGAGTGGAGGTCCCCATCCATGACTTTGCTTCGATGTTCGTGTTATAGAAGACATACCGCTCGAACTTCAGCCAAAAGATCAACAAAGTCACCAGCCTGCTTGGCATTCTCGGGATACTCCCAATCGATATCCAGACCGTCGAAGCCGATATCGCCCATGATCTTCACTGCAGTTTGCGCAAACCGCGTGCGGCCCTGCGGGGTACTCGCTGGTTGGGCAAAATTGGCCGAGTAACTCCAGCCGCCAATAGAAAGCATGACCTTGAGGCTGCGGTTCTGCTTCTTGAGAAGGAAGAGCTGTTTGACACATCCGTAGACATTGTGGCCGGGCTCGCTCCAGGAGTCGCCGGGGTAGTGGAGGTCAGTGTCCGACCAAGGGTCAGTGAGGTATACTTCACCATCTGGGTGGATGTTGGCAAATGCGTAGAGAACATGGGTAAGATGATGGACAGGGAGGTCATTTGGATGATGGCCACGACCGTAGATCGCCTTTAGGAGAGATACGTTAGCTAGTGTATATGTATTATGTATGTGTGTGTGTACTCAATATTGTAGTAATTAAGAAGGGGGAAGAGAAAGGGAGAATAAATATATGTCACATACCCAGTTTACAAAGTAGGCAACATTGCGATATCCGAGTCCATTAACAACCGTGTCATCAGCAACATCAGGGACCTTCGTAGCAGAAGGGTTAATGGTAGATGTGATCAATGTAGTCTGATGAGTCGCAATCGCTTTAGTATTGGGATTAGGTTCAGGAGCAATATCAGGAGGGACACAGGCTTGGCTAAGCCAGAGGATAGAGAGGAGAGTGGTGAGAGTCTTCATGGTGCTTAGGGTTGATTTTCAAAATCTAAGAACCTTGAAGTTCACACAAAAGGAGAGGGAATCGGTAGAGAGGAAAAGGAAAAAGTGAGAGGAGGTGAGGAGGGGGGGGTCAATTGTTTATAAGAGAGAGAGAGAAAAGAGAGTGAAGATGAGGGGGGAGAGGGAGAGTGAATACATTGAGTAAATTCATTCACAGTATACTTAACCCCTCCAGTGGAAACACAGTGAAATCAAACATGCATGTTGTGACACTTTTAAGAGGGAATAACTATAACTACCCATTTTGATGGGACAACAGACTGAGCATAAATATTGAGGGGTTTGTCAGTCTTCTATTGCTTTATGCTTAGCTGTGGAATTTGTTGGCAACAAGGACAATTGTTGTCATAAGGAAAGTTGTAGGCATCGCTCTGTGCTGACCCGAGCAAGGATTGAAGTACGGGGTCGAGGATTGCTGCAGGGAATTGTGAAACCAAAGGTTGTGAGGTAACTGGGAATAACCTCAAACAACATTAAAATGGTAGTAGATAAACTACTTGGTACCTGCGATGATGGGTAACTGTGTGTAGTCAACCCATTCCTTCGAGTAGTCTTCGTTACGCAGAGTAAGTGATAGCAAGCGGGTAGGTACCGAAGTTAAATTATATTAAAATATATTATTTATTATAGCATATGATTGATATATAGTTAATTAAACAAACATTGGGTATATGTGATATTTTTCTTCCAAACGCCGTGAATCATAAATGAAAGTCAAAAAAAAAAGGGAAACCAAAACTTTTTTTTGCCCTCATCACCCACACCTCACTCTCGGCGCAGGGCTAGGCATTACATTTGAATATTCCGGAGGGGGCGCCTCTGTAAATAACACAGCCGAAGTTGGGATGACTGGAGGCGCAACGCTACGAGGGCTGAAGAATTCTGCGTTCACCTCCTCCTGGCTGATGCTCTCCTGCGGACTCTGACTCCCTAGTCCGCGTTTGGTGTGGCAGGTCAGTTGGATGGGAAGCTTCAACGATACTGTCGGGGTCAATATATTCATGTTCGGAGTATGGTAGGAGATGCTGAGGTCTAAAAGATAGACACGGGAAATTAGGCACGAGTAAAAGGTGGGAACAAACGCCTTGTTGGTAGGCAATGTCACTGGGACCACAACGGACGCCAAATAGTAGGTATTTCCAGTAAACGAGGCGGATGGGCCCGTTAGAGTTTCCTCCGAAGAGGTTGATATCAATGAGTCCCGACGAAGGGAGTCTGTGGTATGTTTTGTCCACTGCGCTGATGCGACACACATATTTGAAAGTGGTATTGATTCCTGATAAACTCCCTGTCCACACTGTCCAAGTGCGGAGACAGTCGAAGTTGTGGGAAAGTCTTGCCACGGAGTTGTAGCATAATATGTCGAGACGCGGAGCTTGCTCCAGACAGTGCCAAGGTTGGGAGGTTCTTCATTGCCCACTGGATCAAACCGCAGATGGAGGGTGGTCGTGGTGCTGACCGAGTTGCACGTCTTGTGGTTTGGAGGGCCCATTTGAAGAGGCCGCGGCTGGGACGCGGCAACTACCAGACGACCCTGCTTCGGTCGTAAAGTCCCACGTTTCACATCTTTCTCCTTGCGGAGGCGATATATAGGATCGGTATCGAGAACGGTCAGTGGAGGCTCTTCCTCAACGACCGGGATGACACGAATCTTCTTGGTCGCCGACCCTAGGGACTTGGAAGGCCCTGACCCGGGCACTGGCCTTCGGACAATGTTGACACGGATCTGATAGCAGATTTGACACATGGCTGGAGCCAAATCGTCCAAGAGGGACTTGCCATCACTGGCCAACATGGGGTCACCTAGGCTTGGCGGAAGTAACAAGTGAGAATGCTGGACATGGGCATTGGTCTTCTGGTGGCTGCAAGCATGGGGAAGGAGACGATCGGGAATGACGAATGTAAAGGAGAATTGGTATGTACGCCCAGCCTCCAGGACTCTGGGGGTGGGGTATTCAGCGCCATCAACCGGCTGGCGGAGACGGAGGAATGTCTGGGAAGCGCCTGTCCTACCGGGCAACGCCCCTCGCTCGACGGATGCTGTCGATGTGGCTTGACGAGGTTAGTGATTAGTCCCCTCTCCATCTTCCGGTTGATGGAGACATACCTTCTAAGAAAATCTCTAGCTCGTCAAAGCTAAGAAGTGAACTGGTGGAGATAGTTGCGGTTCCTTCCACTCGGTCCCCCGATGTATATGATTGAACCATGCCGCCAGTCTGGCCAGTGAGCTCGATCTTAATATTGGGACGCACTCCCAAGGAGAAGGACTCCAGGGAAGCGGAGGCACCAGTCAATATAGAGGCAGCCATTTCAGATGAATTGTATAAAAAGAAAATAGAGGGATTGGGAAAGGAGAGAAGTAGAAGCTAGGAAGGGGAGAAGAAGAATGAGAGAGGGTGTTTGAAAAAGGGCAAATATGGTGTCACCGTGTGACCGATGTCCCCAGTCAACAAAACCACAACCTCTCTTCTCGTTTCTTTCTTTCCTTCTTATTGATATTCCAGAGAGGATATAGTATCGTTAAAAAGGAAAAAGAAAAAAAAAAAAAAAACTCAAAGTAAAATAAGCTAAAATAGACAAAAGTCAGATGCCGATAGAAAGCGACGAGGATGGATATGTTAAGTAATAGAAACGGCAGTGGATCACTGAGAGAGCTATGGCAGTGGAGATGGAGAGAGCAAAAGGATCTATTTGGATATAACCTGTTATACAGGCGGAATTTAGGAGTCTATATAGGTAGAATTCTTTATGGAGATGGTTTTTACTTGGTCGTCGTGAGTCACATTCTGGCTGAGCAATCATCGTTGAATAGGGCCTCATTTGATTTAGCCTGTTCCGATGATGAGAGAACATACAGACTAAGGGAAAAGAAAAAAGAAAGTACAGGAAGAGAAGAGACTAATTCGATTGAATCCACAGGGAGGTTGTTATTGGTGGGCGACTGGTTCGATTCCACGCCCTTGGAATGACCCAAGAGAACTAACAGAAGAACACACGCCCTGTGACTCCGACTCCAAGAGCGAGAATAACCAGTTCCATGATTAGTAATGCCACGATTGGCGGGTTGTCTATTTGACTTTTACGTTTTGTTTTACCTTTCCACTGCCACCACTAGAATACGAGGTCTAATTTACTACCCATTTGCAATCGAAGACGCTCGCTGCATTGGACTCAATGGGGAAGAAGAGAGCAGACGGAAACAGGTTAAAAAAAAATAAGTAAAAAACTAATATCGGAATTACTCCAGAATTTCACGGAGCAGGGACCGACTCTCCACGTTCCAGAACCTCCCACCAGATCCATCTATAACCGAAACCACATAAATCGATTCCAATGATAATAATGAATCATAGCATTCACAAGTAAGAATAATACTGTATACCTTAGCCTTATTCAGAAAAGATTCAACAATTAGGAGTGGTTCCTCTACTCCCCGATGGAGTTGTGGTGGAGTCCCAGATCCACTTCAACCACGCCCTTCATTGACATCCCAAACCAAACCTGACCGACCTCTTCTAACATATTCCTCCTGCTTAGCAATTCCAATGTGTCAATCGGCTATTTATCTAGAATGGGTCGTTGTTTTGAAGTTGGTTTTTCCTTCTATCCCTTTTCTAATAGTGTACTAATAACATGGAGTCACTACTTGGTAGGGACATTAGAGATCCGGCCGAAACTCCCGATTCTTCCTTGTCTTTTGGGGAAATCCTGAATGAGGTCCAAAAAAAAAAAAAAAAAGAAAAAAGGAAAAAGGAATATTCGAATTTAGATATTTGAACCGAGCTCTTCGAACGTGTAGTCTCAGCCAAAATGACGACAGCAAAAAAAAAATTTATTACTAAGAAATAAATATATCGCCCCCTCCCCCACGGAAACGTGCTTCATTGCTTTATGGCAGCCAGGGTGCGAATCCTTAGCTCCTTATCTGCTCGGGCCTTCGACTCGCTACACCGACCTCTCAGAGGCCAGGAACCAGCCCATGCGAACGGTGAAAAACACCGATTCTCGCATTAGCAGATGACTCGACAATACGAAAATCCATCTCTTTAGACTTCAGGGCTTCTTGGCAACCCTCTTATTCGACCTCTCGCGGCAACACGCTCTTTGCAATCCTCTCTTCTGTCACCAGCATCGCCTCTGGAAACCATGAGAGGTCCTCCACGTCTTCACTCCCATATCCATCCCTCAGTACCATCCCCGCCAGGGCCCTACCACTCAGCCATGCCTGTACCATCCCCTCTCCCGAAAATGCACATGAGATCCATTCACTACTCTCGTTTCTTCCTGTCGCTGACGTCGTTAGCCTACCCACCCAAGGCAATCCATCTGCACTGAACCCCATATTCCCCGTCCACATCATCTCTACCCTCGGTATTAGACTATCCTTATTCCCAGCCGTTGACTTCGTAGTACTTGTATCCGTAGAAGTAGGAGTAGCTCGTGTCGCATTGTGCCAATTTTCCCTCCCAAACACTGCACTCAATGCCCCAGACAGGTGTATATCCGCATACAGACTCAGCTCGTCATCTCTTGACACCCCCAGGTCCGCAATGCCGCAATCCTTACCCTGTGCAAACCCCCCTCCAAACATCATCTTACCCCCTTCATCACCTTCTCCTGGTAATTGTGTGAGATAATCAAACCCCCGATCATAGTTGAAGATCCACGAATGCTCTGACCCTTGGCACCGAAAACAATTTCCCGGCTGCTGTGCACTCATCTGCCCACGAATCGGATAGATCCGACCCCGTAAGCCAGGAACAAGATGACCGACATGGGCATTCGTGCAGTGGATAATATGCCTGGCACGAATACTGCCTTGGGGCGTGGTGATGGAATAACGTAATCCACCACTTCTCTCTTCCCCTCCTTCTTTTCCCTCTTCATCATCAGAGGTTCGAATAGCAGTCACAGGCACATTCTCCTTGATGATAAAATCATCTGAATACTCCTCCTTTAGCCGACCAAGAACGCCCGTGACAAATTTATACGGCCACAAAGCTCCGGCCGGACCAGCAATGACACCACACGCGTGTGGAAGGGAAAACTCCTAATATTAAGTTAAATCCACGAGCTAACTCAACGCTCTCTCTCGAGCACATCTGTAAGAATAAAGAGGGAAAAAGAACTCCCAAAAAAGGAAAACTTACCTCCGGAATCTCGCCCTTCTCCAAAATCTTCCACTCCCCCAAAACATCTCCATCCTCGTTCAAACATTCCTTCAACCTCTCAATACACCGCACTGCAGGCCTCCACACCTCTTCGTCAAAATACACACTCAGAAACTCTACTTTCCGCACCTGCGCCTCCGCCATCAATCCATCTCCCTCCTCCTGTCCTACCCGTATAATTTCCTCTAAATGCCTCAACCGAAATCGCATTACTTTCTTCGCCATTTCCACTCCATATGCCTTCTCCAGTTCCAAAAACTCTTCCCCTGTCTCTAGGATATGGCCTCCATTCCGGCCCGTGGCTCCACCGCAGATTTCCCGTGCGTCAAGCATCACGATTGCCGGTCTGCCCCCCCTAGCTTCATTCTGATTTTGATTCATACTAGCATGGCGGCGCTGCAAAAATCCGCCATGATCAAGCAAAGTACGCGCAATGGATGCGCCGGTGATTCCTGACCCGATGATCACGATCTCCGCTTCGGCGGGGAGAGAAGGTAGCTGTTCTGAGGTTGTTGATGTAGTACCTGATGGCGACGATGACCGTGGTAGCGGTAGATCATCTCCCCTCCCGCTCTGATCTACATCCTTCTGACGAGATAAAGCCGGATGAGCGGGTCCATTTTTCATCCAGAATGAAGTGGTGGGATTTGGCACTGGAATACCTGGGTCTGCGAATGCTCGATCGGTCGCCCTTTGACGGATTTGAGTGGATAGACCTGAGTCACCGAGGAGAGCTTGCACAAGTGACATTTTCTTTTCTTGTCTTCCTCTTTTCCGTACGTAAATATTCACTTTACTTTTCAATAATTGGAGTGCATGGAAGAGGTCATGCGTGAATAAATATGGGTACCTGAATTGAATTGATTGCTCGGTAGTTAGTAATCAACTGCTATAGTTATATGGTTATAGGAATAATTAAATGAAACGTGAATTGGGGAGGTAAGTACCTACTTAGGTAGTGTGTTTGTTACCTTAGGTTAGTAATACTAAGTACGTATAACTAGGTAGGGATAGAGAAATAGGATTGAAGGGGTAGGGTAGGTAGGTACTTATACGTAGGTAAATATTATTTTAGTTATTGGATTGAGAGAGAGAGAGAGACGATAATCAAGACAGGCATACACGTAGGCATGCTAATGTGACTACTGGATGGACATACTCGATGTGTCCAGAAAGTTGTCTTAGTGTTGGGGGTCCACCTGCCGCATTCAACTTCGGCTTGTCAAGTGCCTGGGGAACCTTGAGACAAAAAAACTTATTATAATGATGATGTCTCAGTGACCGCTACGACACCATGCAGTTCATTCTTAATTATATGGAGGTTTTTTCATAGTACATAAGATCTCAGCAAAGACCAATATCATTGTTTGTGGGATTAAAATTAAATTAAATTAACATGCAATATTACAGTCTGTCTCGACGAAGAATTACGGTTGTATCTATGGGAGTTAGATAAAACCGTACTCAAAGATCATCGATATTCGTCTCGTCTCGTACAAAGAGTACCCATAGGCACATGAATTGCATCCAGCTCAAGATCGTCTGAGGGAAACAGATGACCGAGCGAGGCAAGAGACCATCTCTACACCTACACAGGACTTAGTAAGATGCATAAATTTGGTAAACCTGTACAGTAAATATAATAATAGGTAGTGATCTAGCACATCGAAGATTACGGTAAGTTCAATCAAAAGCCCTCGCATGATCCGTATCCGACGCCACAATCCCACATTAGTACGCCACTCTAGTCCGCATATCCTATCCTAGGGTTAGTATAGAATCCAGGTGAAGCAGAGTCGAAAGGGGGTAGGAAAGAGTATATATATTAACATACCGAGATCTTCCGCTCAATCTCCCTGACTGAACGATCCAACTCCCCAGCAATCATCATCTTTGTGTCATTAGGTAACAGGAAATACATCTCACATAGATCTCCATCAATCACCCCCTTTACAGGCGCATAGTAGCTCCGGTAGATCAAATGGTCCCGTCCAGCCAATGGTGGACTTTGTGAAGCAAGTTGCATTTCCAGACTTTGAAAGAAATCAACATCCTCTCGGCTGATAAACGGCACAAGCATACCAATCGTGCCTTGAAATCCAGTCCACAGAAGAATGTCTCGACCACCAGCCACGAGCTGTGTTTTGTGTAGGCTAGTTGGGATGTCTTGGGTAAACACATGTATCATCAGTTCGAGACGGTTTGGTGTGCCCTGGAGATAGCCTCGCTCGTGGATGAGGTGTGCCCCAGAGCCGTCCTCATCGGCTTCTTCGGAGGTTTTCTTAGGACAACGCAGCAACCAGAGGTTACCAAATTTGTCACCTCCTGCAGTAGTTTCATAATCCACCATTGTTGTTGTTGTGGTCCAGCGCGAGACGGAATCATCAACGAATGGAATCAGAACGTTTTCTTGGTACTTGTACACAACATACGTTATACTCTCACGGACATCACTGACCACAATCCTACTGCCCTGGGTTTGTAGGTCGACAATTGTCTTCGGAACCACAGGGGCTTGGCATTTTCGAAGTAATTGCTTCATGCCCAGGTCATAGATCCGAAGCATGGTTCCGATTCCGGCGACAAGGCGACCTTGGAATCCCAGGAGTGCAAGAGGTGGCTCGTCGACTTTTGTTTTATGAATAAACTCGAGTTCCCGTCCATCCTCTTGGAATCGGTAGATGTGAATGAAGCCTCCCGCGGAAGAAGGAGGGCTAACAGTCATATCTTTTGCCGTTCCCACTACCAGGAAGGTTTCATCATCCTGACTAGTAAAAGGGACAGCGGCAATGCTGACTGCTGCTTCATTATCCTCGAGTTCAATTGTGGCAATGACAGACTTAGCATCAAGGGGATCAACGACCTGGATGCAAGAAGCCCAGTGGCCGGTTCCCCGGGGATACCCAAAGTCTTCCGGAGGAAGCATGGTCGTATCACCATTACGCGATTTAGAGTCTTCTAACAGCCGAGCTCGCGTAGCTGGGGACAAGACATTGTTATCCGATTCGATAACATAGAAGAGGGGTTGTTCGGGGTGTTTAAGGAAGCGACGAGGAGTGTATGCTAGGGATACAGATTGTTGTAGCATGTTGTTGTCTAACTTCTCGATTGAGAAAATTCTAAAAACGATCGTTAGTCAAGAGGTTGACAACTAAATCATGTGTTTTGACAATGGAAAAGCAGGTGTGATCTCAGCAGGAACAATTGGAGATATTAAAAGAATTTTTTATCTTCACTGATATTCAGGTAATTTCCTTTCTCATCATGCGATCACCCAAAATTGTATCAAACATATATATCGGCTATATGTTTCATATGTGGAAGGAATAGTTTATAAGAGTATGAAAGGGTAAAGCACATACCTAAGGTTTTGTCCTTGGATGCCCACCATACCTTCAACACACTGCTCACTCGAGAAGTTCCAGCCCCATTCAAGGCCGACATAGTCAAGTGGTGTGAGCATGAAGCCCTTAGTTTGGACATCAGAGTAGCCTAGCCAGGGACGGGAGCTCAGCGCAAGGACAGCCGTTTGTCCTTTAACGGAGACTTGGAATAATTTAACAGCCTTAGATCCTAAGAAACGGGTGCGTGTATCTGACAGCTCACCCGTCACTTCATCCAGAACTGTTCGCAAATAGACACCAGAGTGGAGGCCAATGTGGAGATAGAGCGTGGTTCCCCCAGAGCTTGAGTCAGCCATCGACATGATATTCAACGCAGATGGCGCGGCAGTCAATGCTTGAACGGACTTGTTCTCTAGTGTAGAATCTGGGTCCAAACTAAGAATGCGGACTGTCGAATCGTCACATCCGACAGCTAAGAAGGAGCTTCTCATTCGCCCCTCGGGAACATCGCCTAGACTAAGACATGTTACTGTCCCTGACATTTGGCGACGCTCATCGTATTCAGCAAGCGATCCATCGGCATCCATCTCAAAGTAAACAATTTCACCAGAGCTCAAGGCAACAGCGACCTGACGTTCATTTGTTGTGGCTGCAACAATTGATCGATGTTGAGGGGCGGGCCACTCATTCACCCGACGGTCTGCAAGAATATGACGAATACCTCGGGGATGGATCTGGATCATGGAGTCTTCTCCAAGCTGTTGAACAGCGAGAGTGGGTGCAGTGGAAAGGAAGCCGGTATCAGTTACTTCTTCAACCGTCTCTCCGATACTGAGCACCAGTGTGCCATTTGCAAAAGAAAGGACAATATACGCATCGTACTCGTCATCCCTGGTGAGCTTTGTCGTCCACACAGCGGAGGGTACGCTTGGTAGCTCTGACTCAACAATCTCCGAGACTTCTAGGCCGTGCTTTAGGGTTCTGAAGCTGCTCCGGGCACCAGAGCCAGAGATGGTAAAGATTTGAGGTGTGTCGTCTTCGCCAAGGTTCGCAACCTGACTATCAATCAGTGGGCTCAAGGAGTTGATGGTTTCCACAAGGTTAAGATTCTCTGCGCTTCGGGGCTGGAAAAAGATGGGATCGCAGGGAACAGATGGGTCGGAAGAGAAGGCTTCGCTGCTGAATTCGATTTCATTATCATCATCTCCAAGCTTCTCGAACTGGTAAAAATAATGATTCCCTGCTTCGCTCGCCACATAAAGGAAGCCACTCTTGAGAATCAGGAGGCTGGATGCGATTGGTACAGTATCAAAGTACTTGATTTTCAACCTTTTCACCTCTCCAGTGAGTTGACCCTTATCATCCTCCATCATGTCGATCGTGAGCTTAAACAGATCACCATCTTCAGTTTGTAGGAGGAAAAAGAAAGCACCCCTCATTTTATGCATCACACCAGCAGTTATGCAGCGCTTACGTTCGGGGTTTTCGGTTGCACCCTTTCGGCGAGGGATTGGTACACGGAAGGCACCTTGGTTTGAGTGTCGATAGGTGACGGTGTCTTCAGCACACACCAAAACACCACTTGGGCCATCCGCACCACCAGGAACCTGAAACAACATCATCGCGGTGCGGTCAACGGGATCTGCCCACTGGCGAACAACATGATTCAGACCGAGATCAAGCTCATAGTATACCAGCAACTTTTCGGCCTCTTCATAAGCCCGGCCAGTTGGGTCCTGATCAGATTCACCATAATCAACCTCGAGGGCCGCAAAAATAGGATTTTCATAGCCAACGTCTAAAGCAGTCATGGCAAAGACCAAGGTTTGTGGTTTGTGTGCTTCAAGGGGAGAGGAGATCGTGAGCTCGGCCTGCGAGTTCCGATTCAGAACATAGACAAGCTTGTTCTTCTCCACTGACGCGATAAGGCATGCTCGGCCTTTGGGATCAACCGCTAAATACTGGCCTGGAACTACACGGCGCACGCCGGACTTGCCGAAGGTCTCTAGGTGAATCCGGTTGAACCGGTTCTGTGACGGCACATACTCGATGATTGTGATGCGTCCAGAGTCTGAGCCAATAATTATATAATCTATATGCATATCTCAGCAATGTCCAAGGACTTGCACCCAGCATCAATTTTGCCGACCGGGGCACGTCCCACCTCCAATGGGGGCGAGGTCGGGAGTGAAGGATCAGGCTGCCCGGGAAGCTTGACGAATCACTAAAATGATCTTGGAATTCCACAAAAGGGGAACGTCAAAACATACCTTTGTTGCTCCCCGCCAGCCTAAAGGCAGCTAGGGTGCGGATAATACCGAACACATCTTGAGAGTAGATCGGAGTGACCTTGCCCTGGGTGGGATCAGGACGGTGGATTGTCAGCTTTGAGCCCGATGCGGTAACAATCTGCTGCTCCTTCGTCCCTGCAAATTGACCCAAAATGGCTTGAGTGACGGCAGTGGGCGGCTGGATCGTCAGGGAATACATAAACATATGCGAAGTGGTAGCCATGATGGGCGACTCGGCTCAACACGTTCGAGTCTTTTGGAAGAGGGGGGTTACGATGCAACTGCAGCCAAGATTGTTGACTCTATCGCGCAAGCAGTCCCATTGCTGCAATGAAAGCAGGTGGGATAGAGAACTCTCGAGAACGAGGGGTTCTCTTTGCGAGGAAGGGGGAGGTTAGGGAAGAGTTGAGGGGGAGAGACGAGAGAGTTAAAAGGAGAGAAGAGAGAAAAGAGTTGTTATTGTAAGGGAAATTGAAAATTCCAGTGTGGAGCTAAGCTGGTGTGGTGTTTGCTTGGTTTGCTGGTGCTTCACGTGAGATCCAAGTGCCGGTTAAATACAATCTAATACCGTACACAACATGGGTGGCATGTAGATAGGAGAGGGGAATAATACAGGTAACCCCGAGACAGCCGCTGCAATGCCGAGCGAACAAGGCGGACGATGAGTTTCTGCCTGCTTCTTTGCTTGCTGTTCAGTTGCCCGCGCTAAAACTAGGTAATTATCAGTCAACCCAGCTTTAACGGGGAACGGGACAGACCATTCGCTCATTGCTCGAAAATACCTTGATATCTCTTCCCCTTCCTCTCTCCCCCCCCTGGACTGTCTTAATTGCCACATCTTGTATCTTGCGCCCTTTTATCTACCGCTTGTTCGGCCTCCTACGAGCCCGTCTCCCTCTTCTCTGTCTTTTTGCTTGTGACGTGATTTTCTCCAGCTTTGTTGCCTCGGACCCCTCAGATCGCCCCCCCCCCCCCCCCGACATTCAACATATCGTCATGGCTGATGATACCGCCACGGCGGAGGATTCGCCCATCACATTCCACATCAAATCATCAAATGATGCTAAATTCACTCTCACACTCCCCCTCACAACGACAGTTTTAGAGTTGAAAGAAAAGCTCGCTTCATCGGAGTATGCCAACACTTCGGCCGAGCGTCAGCGTCTCATCTATTCGGGAAGGGTTCTTAAGGACAATGAAAATCTGGCGACTTACAAGATCAAGGATGGACACACAATTCATCTAGTTAAGAGTGCTGCCAGCAATCAACGCCAGAGTGGGGCATCTCAGAGTGCTTCAACTTCGACACCCACAGGTACTTCTGCTGCTCCTCCAGCGACAGGTGTTCCCACCAACCTTGCTGCCGGCACGGGAAATAATCCACTCGCTGGTCTGACTGGGGCACGGTATGCTGGGTTTGCACAACTTCCTGGCGCTGGGATGTTTGGTCCAGATGGCGGAGTAAGTATTCTTATTTCTTATTTCTTATTTCTTATCTCTTCTTATTATATTATATATATATATATACATATATATATATTACAAAGGGAAGGAGTAATTTAGAAAAAAAGAAAAGAAAAAAAAGAAACTAATTTAATGATTAATTAGATGGGCCCTCCCCCTGATGCCGAATCAATGCTTAACATGCTTGAGAACCCCCAATTCCAGTCTACAATTAATGAGGCTCTACAAAACCCAGCGATGATTGACATGATGATTCAACAAAATCCTATGCTACGCGACATGGGTCCCGGAGTGCGCCAAATGATGCAGAGTCCTGAATTCCGACGTATGTTGACCGATCCTAACTCAATTCGTCAGATGATGCAAATGAACAGAGCCATGGGCGGTGGTGCTGGTGCTTTCCCAGCCCCTGGGGTGACAAACACAACACCTGAGGAGAACCAGAATAATACGCAAAACAACGCTACACCGGGTGCTATGCCCTTCAACCCATTCATGCCCCCTAGTCTCGGCGCTGGCAATCCTTTTGCTGCCCTATTCGGGGGTGCGCCAGGTTTTGGCATCAACCCTTCGAATCCATCCAATGTAGGTGGTGACCAAACCGGAGCATCGCAAAGAGAAGCGGGTGCAGGAGCGGGAGGGAATACAGATAGCCAAAACCCCCAAGCCCCTCAGAACCCATTCAACTTTCTGATGAACCCCTCTCTATTTGGTGGTCAGGGTGGTCAGGGTGGCCAGGGCGGGATGAACCCATTCAACCCACAACAAAACCCTTTTCTTCGTGATCCCGCCTTACTAGCACAAGCGATGCAGGCAATGCAAGGTGGCGCCGGTGAAGGGGGTGTTAATCCTTTGGCCTCACTTTTCGGTGGTGCCGGTTTTGGAAGCCCACCTCCTGCAGATACCCGGCCGCCTGAGGAGAGGTATGCGGACCAATTGCGCCAGCTTAATGATATGGGATTTTACGAATTTGAGAGGAACGTTGAGGCTTTACGTCGGGCAGGTGGAAGTGTCCAGGGTGCAGTGGAGTATTTGTTGAGCCATCCCTCGTGAACTCTGTTCCTTTTGCCTTCTTTGCTTGAATTATGGAGTAGGACATCACGGCGGGCTTCCCGTTTCTGACTCTCTTTTCCAACTCCGTATTCTCACTTGGATGTGAATCAAGAGGCCGGCTTAGAGAACATTTCCTGTAATAACTCTCTCTCTCTCTCCTCAGCGTGGTAGAAAGCACGTTACCAAAGCACCTTTTTTTCTTTTTTTAATTATCTCTATTTTCCTATCCCTCTCCCAATGCATCATGACTGAATATGATAGTAAAACCTGTCCTTTTTTTTTATGATTATTAATAATTGTTGTTGTACAAACTATCTAAGCCTCGGGGAAGACGACATAGTCTGTTGTTGATAAAAGATGAGGGTATGATGTGACACCTCCCATTAGTGATGCAATATAAGCGATCTTCAATCAAAAGCCAGCGGATCTCCGGCTCTAGACAATCCCTATTGCATTCAGCAGTAGATCTGGGGGGAATGAATGGACTCTGGAATGTGAGCTAGACTGATTCAGAAAGGCAGCGCTGGGGTGGGCTGCTGCTGCAGGGATCACTTTTTCCTCGTCTCCACCTCCCACCTTCAAGTAAGATTCTTATTAAATCTTTTTACCTGCCTGCTCTAGTACTTGCCCCTAAGGCCCCTTTCACTATTCTTTTCTTGTTTCATACACCCTTCATCACCAATCACATTTGTTGCTATCTGAGCGGTCGTCTATTTGCGGATAAATTTCTGACACATTCTGAAGCGGAAGCTCTGATTTAGTTACCCAATCAATCCCTATTCTGCCGCATCATCACTACATACTTCACAACACTTCTTTGCAAGCTGTTTGCATTTCTTTTTTTTTTTTTTAGCACCTTTTATCTTACTCAGATTTAAATTACCCTCTTTTCTATTTATCTTTATTAGAGAAACTGAGCTAGTTGTGGTGAATAACAAACACTCCTTATCCGCAATTTCCAACTCGCCACGTCGAATGATCGCAACTTCAACATCCCAGTGAATGCTTGCGTGGTAACCCTTTTATTTTGCAGCCTTAATAGGCTAATACACCTTTCCCTTTCCTCGACAATGGACATTCGATGGTTGTTATGTCCTCGTCAATGGACACTCTTGTTGCTGTTCATTTCCTATTCGTGTGCATTCTATTTACCAGGTAGGCTCCTTATCACAATCCTCGCGACTGTAAACACTAACCTGTCATACCCTTACGCATAGGATACTCCATCCGGCGCTACAACGATGACGAATCGATTCCTCTCCTCGTAAATAAAATATTCTCAGACCACACGCAGCTCCAATATGCCTACTTCGACCTCCCCTTTGTCTGTCCTCCCAGTGGGCGAGCCCATGGAGGCTCTCCGTTTGGCTCTGGACAGAGCATATCGCTTAACCTCGGGGAAATCCTCCGGGGCGATCGTATCATGACCTCCGATTTCGAAATCCAGATGGGAAAAAATGTGGAGTGTCGGGCACTATGTACAAAAGAGGTTGGTCGCAAGGATGTGAAATGGGGCCGACAACTTATTCGGGAAGGCTACGTAGCAGAGTGGATTGCAGATAATTTGCCTGGAGCAACAAGGTTTGTGACTGTTGACCGTAGTCGCAAATACTATGCGACAGGCTTCAAGCTGGGATTCCAAGACTTCTCACCTATTGATGGGAAACAGCGCCACTACATCAACAATCATTTTACGATTGTCATCCGTTGGCGCTCGGCACCTGAAGGTGGAAAGGTCATCGTGGGCTTTGAAGTCTACCCGAAGAGTATCCGCGCTGAAGATCATGAAGAGAACGGCTGCCCCAAGCGCGTGAATGATGAACATGAGGGGTTACACTTGTATATTCCGCCAAATGTGGACAAGCTCCGGGAAATGTACCCGGGGTCTTCCTATATTCCGGAGGATGATGACAGTTTTGATGATGGTGCTACCCTGAAAATTCCGTATACCTACTCGGTATTTTTTAAGGAAGACAACAGCATTGAGTGGTCGAATCGCTGGGATCTTTACTTCACCAATCAAAGCGATAGCTCCATGACGCACTGGCTCGCAGTACTCAATTCCCTAACGATCGCCGGTGTCTTAGGGGTGGCAGTATACGTCATCTGGGGTAGGACTGTACAGGGAGATATTAAAGGCCGTGGGGATGGAGTCATGGATGATAAGCTCAAGATTGCCAGAGTCAAAACCAGGTCTTCCGAGAGGAAGGAGGGTTTATTGGATCAACCCGACATTGAAAGGGAAGCCGATTTGTCCTCCGACGATGAAGGCTTGGAGGATGTTAGTGGATGGAAGTTACTTCATGGCGACGTGTTTCGGGTCCCAGAATACAGTGGTCTTCTCGCGCCTCTAGTTGGCTCAGGTATGCAGCTATTATTTATGACCTCTGGGCTTCTCGTTCTCAGCTGTCTGGGTATCCTGAATCCCAGTTTCCGCGGCGGTTTCGTTAGCGTTGGAATGGGACTATTCATCTTTGCTGGTGTCTTTTCCGGCTACTTTTCGGGCAGATTGTATAAGACATTCGGCGGTGTTAGTTGGCGAAAGAATACTCTGATCGTAGGTGCCTCACTAAAGCCACCTGCCTGTCCAGTCACTAACTCAATTCATAGACAGCTTTGTTTTTCCCGGGACTGACATTTTGTCTTGTCTTCATCCTGAACCTCTTCGTCTGGGCGCAGGCATCCAGTACGGCAATTCCATTCGGGACCCTAATCGGAATTGTAGCCCTTTGGCTGCTAATCCAAGTTCCTCTGGTCTATGTCGGAAGTTGGTTTGGCTTCGCAAGAGCCACGCCATGGGAACATCCCACTAAGACAGCATCCATTGCCCGTCAGATCCCGCCACAACCTTGGTATTTGCATAGCATTCAGGGCGCTGCTCTCACTGGATTGGCCCCATTTGCGGTTCTTTTCATTGAGCTTCTTTTCGTGTTTAAGAATCTGTGGCAAGACAAGAGCGGGTACTATTATGTATTCGGTTTCTTGAGTGCAGTAACAACAATTTTATTAGTCACAGTCAGCGAGGTGACCATCATTGCGACATACAGCCAGCTTTGCTCCGAGGTATGTATTTCCGACTACCTCATATAGTAATACCCGAGGCTAACTCCGTGTTAGAACTACCACTGGTGGTGGCAGAGTTTTCTCACTGGCGGAAGCAGTGCGTTCTGGATATTTGCGTACTGCATCTGGTACTATTACTTCCACCTGCATATCACCGGGTTTATCTCTAGTCTCCTATTTTTCAGCTACAGCTTCTTGGCATGCGCGGTGTATGGTTTGTTAACTGGAACGATTGGATTCCTAACTGCATATGCTTTCATTCGTCGCATATATAGGTAAGCAAAGAAAAGATATCTGGATCCGTGTAATTGGTGGGTGGATAGAGCTAATCCCACATAGTTCGGTCAAGGTAGATTAGCCCACGGCGCCACCCCGAGAGACTTGATGAAGTTAGGACTGCTAGTTATGCAAGCCTGGCCCGAATGATGGAGGCTTCACACAAATGCGATACCGTAGCGCCATACATTATATTTTACCCTACCAGCCAGTCAGGATCTAACCCCGAGAACTTTTTTTTCAATTCCTTCTTTGCTTCTCTCTCCTTTCCACTGCTTTTTAATCGTCAGGGTTTAAGTTTCATGTCATAGCCCTACCATCGGCTTGTATTTAGAGAGATATATACATTTGATAGTTAGCGGGAGTCGAATCAGCGAGTTTTTCTTTTTTTACATTATCCTCAAATCACCCAAGAATAGAACATCATTTGCTCCCCGACCTTGTCCTCACATGTGAAGTTCAAGGCTTACTCCTTGGATGGCGCATAAACAGGGGGGCAATCACGCCAGATACTGTTGAAATATGTCAATCCTTCGATGTCTGACCCGCGACTAAACCAACGGTCCGTGGCCTGAGCTAAGGAAAGACGAGACGAGAAGGGAATCAGCAGGGAGAAACACCCACAACCAGAGCGGACGGCAAATTGCAGGAATACAGGCTCGAGAGAAACACCGCCGGTTGCCAAGACCGACCTGCCAGTAAGGGGTGATTCACGTCGAGGGGCTTGGTGGCTTGCTCAGGCTCCGAGCGGGTTGATCATCCAGAGTGGACAACAGAGTCAGATAGTGAAACCCAGCTAAGTCGATCCTCCGTCAGCTCTTCCATCCACTTCTCCCATTTTGGACGATAAATAAAGGGGGGGGAGGGCGGGAGAGAGGATTCGCATTTGCGGGGATACGGGAAGGTGACCCTGTCGAGACGGCTCAATCAAAGTAATAACGCTGGTTGTTGTGGTGATGATGATGATGATGATGATGCTGATGCTGATGATGACGACAATGCTACTGGGGGTTATGGGGTTATGGGGTTACTAGGAAAAGGGCCTCGTCATGGGGTAAGAAAAAAGAATGGGACACGTTACATTCCCACTTCTCTCCTTCTTTTCCCCGGTTCCTTTTTCCCTCTCCTTGCATTCTTCATAGAACTGGGCAGCAGCTGGGAATGAATTACGAATGGAATGGAGATCTTGGAAATAAGTTAATCGCGGGCGGCTAGATTCATCCGTGGCGAATAGTGTGATTGATGATGGAGGATAACATTTTATTTCTATAGGTAGGGGTAGGTAAGTACGTACCTTGGGTACCTAGTAGGTAGGTAGCTAGCTCCCTTGATGACGTGCTCGGAAGATATGATGGTGACAGCTGCCGGTTTCCATTTCCGGGCATGAAAGCTGATTATATTTTCCCTGTCTTTTTTTCTTTTCTTATTTAATAGGGGTTAATATAATATATATGTATACTTAAAATAATAATAATAATCATATACCAAGGATATGGAGTTGTCGTCATCCCCGACACATGGAAAACCAGTCACATCACATACCCACGGAGATGATGTATAAGAACTAAATAAGGGTGCTTACGTTGACTTAGTATTATAGGTTCCTCCACGTCCACGTCCGAATTCATCGACGACAGCAGAAGAACTTTAAGGACTCCATCTAAGTATCTCTTACTTTAAACTAAAAAAATATTAGAAATTTAGAACGAGGTGATCCTTGAAGCTTGACACCTTTAGCGTGAAACGGGACAAGCCTTTTTTTTTTTTTTTTTTGACATGATCTTCCAGAAAAGTTAAAGAAAAGGTTTTTTACTACTACTGTAAACTAACTACTCCGCATAATCTGAATAAGTCGAATTATTAAAAAAAAAATAAAATAAACATAAAGGTTTTATGACAAGGATGATCTTCAGGAGAACCTGCAATGTCGTCAGGTAGAGTTTAATGTCGTGATTGCGGCGATGTGGGGATGATGCCATTGATCCGCAGTAGTTATTGGGGGGGAGAAAAAAAAAAAAAAAAAAAAAGGTAGAAAACAACTAACCAGTAACTAACTAGTTTATTTAGTTAATGTAATAATGTCATGATATTAATGTATTTATATTTATATTTATAGATGCTAGGTAAAGATAGGTAGATAGGTACGGTAGTTAGTTAGTTAGTATGTTGAATGTTATGTTATCATGGGGGTCCAATCACAGCCAATTTCAAGCAATACATCAGAGCCGCCTCCTTCTTTGAGGTTATGATTTACTTACTTTCACAGTAGAGGTAGGTAGGGATTAGGTAGGTAGGTTGGTTGGTTAGTTTAGAGAGATTGTCTAGGCAAGATTTGGATGAAAGTAACTGCAACATAAGCGGTCAATAATAATGATAACTACTACTTTGTACAATAAATGTTCCAATTGAATAGGTAGCCAAGGCTTGGCGTCTGATCTTTTGTTGGTTGGAATTGCAGCGCAAGGAGATACCGTCGTACCTACTTCGAGTGTGCACTCCTTTTATTTTTTTCCCCCAACTTAACATATTTACAATACAATCTACCAATACATGTATCTACATGTACATGTATGATTAACTACCAGTAATAATATTAAGAAGTGTAAAAAAAAAAAATCTTCTCTTCTAAATTCTTCTCAAATCCATCTTCAAGAAGCAAAAATGAACTAATTGGTTAAATTCGTGTCTAGCAAGTCTACGTAATCTCAGCTCCAGGCTCTCTCAAAGGATTACCTAGATAGGATTGTAGATCCTCTTCCCCCCCTCCCCCGATTGTTGTTAACTATCCCCAAAATTCAGATTCCAGGGTACGCACTATAGAGAGAGGACCAAAAAAAAAAAATAATGGGGTACTCCAGAATTGGCATTGCTTCCTAATTTCCAACTAGGAATGGTTACTGGAGGCGGACCAGTAGTATTACCGAGGAGGCCACAATTTCATGAACTAGTACCTCGAACGAGTCCACTTGGGGCTAATTGACCCAGACAGTAGTGTTAGCGTCTATTAACTCCGGAGTTGAAAGCACCACCTCCGTTTTTTCTTGCAAGCTTCCAATTCCTCCTCCACACAAGAATAATAATCAAATAATCAAATAACAAGCAATGATCATTCATTTAAAAAAGATACCAATTTACTGCCACACATACACACCGCACATCAACTTCCTTCCGTCCGTTCTTTCTTTCCTTCCAATCCCAAGTGAGTTCAAGTCAGGTTAAGTTGACTGAAAAGTATACCTGAAAGGGAACACAACACATGACCTTATCCTCCAACCTAAATTATTGAAAAGGAGAACACAGTTCCATAGGAGAGTAACTATTTCACTAACGGTTCTTTTTGCCAAGGGAATTGCTTGCTCCCTAGTCATCGGTATGCTAGCCACAGTTCCAAGACCACTTGGGCCTCTCGTTCTCACATAGCAACAACCTAGGTAGGTATTTCTTTGCAGTAAGGTGTAACTCCTCAAGAGTAAGGGCATGTCACTGTCGTACTAAAAACTATATATCTATAAGAAAAAAGCGACAACCTAGTCACGAGTCTCAGCAGCCCATACGTAGATACCTTATCTACCTACTAGAGTTCGTCAGAGGCGTCACCTGAACTTTGAAGCTTCTTCTAGAGATCCTCGATAACACAGCCAATTGTAAACTCTGTGGCAAACCTTGCTGACGCACCCGGTTAAGTAATCGGGCTCGTGATGTGTGCGCCCCTGGGTCGGAACCAGCCGGTGTATCAGCACTATTGACCAATCACTATCCAAGTTCTTGCCAAGAAGGCCAAGATTTGGTCTAGCCGGAGTCCGAACGGGACTAGTGGGATCCAAAGGATTGGAGGCTGGCGGGTTCAACAGTTTAACTTGCTCTTCATCGTGGGAAGGGGGGGGGGAAGTCACTAGTTCATTAGGGTGCACTTCAGGAGGTGAGTTTCTGTGATTTTTTATTTGTTGGTATTACAATCATCAGCCGCTTCCCTTTAGAACCCCCAAGCAAAGGATTCGGGAAAGATAGGGAGCGGGAGAACCCACGGTTGCCAGTTGAAGTGGACTCAACACTGTCGCATTATTCAGGAAGATTAATAATAATGTTCGATCACGACAGGGGGATTGAAAATGTTGTCAGAATGGAGCCTGGAGAAGAAGAAGTAATACACTCACTCCCGCGTGGCGACGACTGCGAGGATTGATATCCTAGGTAGGAAGTTATTCTAAGGGTGCCGTTTTTCCCTCGACCGGGAAATTACATCCAGTAACTTACCGAACCTGCATGGAACGTACTTTTATTATTACTAACCCTTTTTTTTTTTTTTCCTTTTTTTTTTTCGCCCTAATGTACGCCCGAGTTAGATACATGTAGATACATGTCAATACAAGTCTTTATCAACGTCTTCCCATCAGCCCCCCCAACAATCCTGCTGTGGGATTTGCAGGCACTATCACTTCAACTTTTCCAATTGCTTTTATTTTTCAAGTGAAAACACTTCCAAAACCCTTTCAATACGCTAGACAGAACTTCCCCTTCTAAAGACTCCCTCGTAACAAATCTCTATATAGCATTAATAATAATGATTCCTTTTCTTCCGCTGAACCAAATAGTCCAACAATCACACCATCGTCTCCGCTGATGGTTCCATTGTTGCGGTGACATATGTAGATCTTGGAAAAGGGAAAAGGCAAAATGGGGAAAAAGAAAAAAAAAAATAAAATAAAAGGGTTTTTTATTTTTTTTATTTTTTTTTTTTAATTAATTATTAATTAATTAATATCTATCTCCATAACCTGGGCTTCGATCTCCACATAGGTCCCTTTGACTGACTTACTTATAGCCTCCTTCTTTCCCTTCCTTCTCCGACTTCTCTTTTGTTCATTTCCCTCCAGAGAAGAAAAAAAATTTTCCTTTTTTTTCCTTCTCTCTTGATCTCAATCTCACAAACACTCTCCTCTCACATTCATACGCCACACACGTGCCACTACCACCATCAGGTAGAACCAAAAGCAAAAGAGAGTGAGAGAGGGAGGAAGGAAAAAAAGAAAGAGAGAGAACAAAACAATCTGATCTAGAAATTCCAAAATGGCGACTAAAAAGCCCAATATTCTCTACATTATGGCTGACCAGATGGCTGCCCCCCTTCTGGCCTTCCACGATAAGAACTCGCCCATCAAAACTCCCAATCTGAATCGTCTGGCCGACGAGGGAGTAGTCTTCGATTCGGCCTACTGCAACTCTCCTCTGTGTGCGCCATCACGATTTGTCATGGTGACTGGTCAATTGCCATCGAAAATCGGGGCCTACGATAACGCCGCGGATTTGCCCGCCGACATCCCCACATACGCGCATTATTTGCGGCGCGAGGGCTATCACACCGCATTGGCCGGCAAGATGCACTTCTGCGGCCCAGACCAGCTGCATGGCTACGAGGAGCGTTTGACTAGCGATATCTACCCTGGTGACTATGGTTGGTCGGTGAACTGGGATGAGCCGGTAAGGACTTGACTTGTCTTCTTTTCTTTGCTTTTCTTTCTCCTCTTTCCTGCTGCTTCTAGAAATTTCCTGTTCCGGGAAAGAAAAGGCGGCAGAAAATCAATCATTATTACCTCTTTTTAAGGATGGAATTGTTGACCTAATTAGGATATCCGTCCCGATTGGTACCACAACATGTCCTCCGTCATGGAGGCTGGTCCGGTTGTTCGCACCAACCAACTGGATTTTGATGAGGAAGTCATCTACAAGTCCACTCAGTATCTTTACAACCATGTGCGCCAGCGCACTGATCAGCCCTTTTGTCTCACTGTCTCTATGACTCATCCCCATGACCCATACGCTATGACCAAGGAGTTCTGGGATATGTATGAGGGTGTTGACATCCCTCTGCCGAAGAACCATGCCATGCCCCATGACCAGCAAGATCCCCACTCCCAGCGTGTGCTCAAGTGTATCGATCTTTGGGGCAAGGACATGCCTGAGGAGCGCATCAAGGCTGCCCGCCGTGCTTACTACGCCGCCTGTACTTACGTTGACACCAACGTCGGCAAGCTCCTCAAGGTGCTAGATGACTGCGGCCTGCGCGATGACACTATCATCGTTTTTACCGGTGATCATGGTGACATGCTGGGCGAGCGAGGCCTCTGGTATAAGATGGTTTGGTACGAGAACTCAGCTCGTGTGCCATTCATTGTCCATGCTCCCAAACGCTTTGCGGCCAAGCGTGTCACCGAAAATGTGTCCACAATGGACATCCTGCCCACCTTTGCCGACCTGGTTGGCGCACCTCTGATCCCCGGCTTGCCGCTAGATGGTGTCTCATTGGTGCCATATCTGACAGGCGGAGAAGGTGTGAGGACAGATACTGTTCTTGGCGAGTACATGGCGGAAGGTACCCAGTCTCCTGTGGTCATGATTCGTCGGGGTCGCTGGAAATTTGTCTACTCGTTGATTGACCCTCCTATGCTGTACGACCTGGAAAACGACCCAGAGGAGAAAGTTAATCTCGTCGCTGGTGTGCCGGATCCATCGCGTGAGGTTATCCCTATCTCCAAGGTGCCAGACGCCAAGTTGGTCTCAGCCCAGCTGCAGCCCACACCTGCCTCTCTACCCACCCCTGCGGACTCTCCGAACGGCACCCCGATTTCGCACCGCGCTCCGACACATGCATTCCCCTTCCCAACTCCTCCGCGCACCCCGAGCCCCAGCAAGGCAACATCTGCTGTGCCTAGTACCACTGATCCAGTGAAATTGATGGAATACTTTGTTGATGAGGTCCACACCCTTTGGGATCTGGAGCGTATTACAGAAGATGTCATACGGTCCCAACGCCGGCGCCGACTTGTTTACTCAGCCCTGATCAAGGGTACACCTTCCATTTGGGATTACGAGCCCCGCATCGACCCTAGCACTCAGTATGTGCGTAATCAAGGCAAGGGTGCATTGGATGATGTGGAGTTTATCTCTCGTTGGCCTCGTGTTTTGCAGCAAGCTGCACAAGCGATGGGCACCAGAGTTTAAAAAAAAAAAACACTTTTCTTTTTTTTTTTTTTTTGCAATGTTTCATTTGCTTCTCTCTTTCCAGTTTCTGTCCCGGGGGTCTTAGATTCGAGGGTTTTGCCATTTCTTTTTCTTATTCCCTTTCGTTTGGCGTTTTAAGCGAGGCGCTATACCCGGCATGAGCATTCACATTTTTATTTTCTTAATTGCGCTCTAGCGTTGTGGATGCTAGTATGGCAGAGCTGTACATATGGCTGGTTGTATGATATAACAGACTGAATATAATCAAGATATACGGATTTGCCTATTAAATAATTACATAAAGAACTGCCTCCCTAGAGCTCTAGCGAGTGTTGTAACATGGCACTGAACAATTTTACTCGGTAGTAATGCGTGCCTTACTAGGTAGTTAGTTACCCCACCTTATACTATGATATAATAATATAATTTCATTATATATATATATATATAAAAAAAAAGGAAACATTTTTTCGAGGACTCCACCCCCGCACACCCCTTTCCCCAAACGCTCTGATGATTCCTGGCAATACATACCCATACCTACAGGTAGGTAGTACCAGAGCCACTAATGTTATCACCATCATCATCACCATCGGACATGAAAATGAACATTCCCCCTCTTAAACATAAACACTACCTAGACACACTGGAAATACCACGGATTAGCTGACGAGCACGTCAAACCAGCCGCACAACTCGTAGGGCCCGTCCATCCACTCCCACCACATTGACCCCATTCAGTTTGAGTCGCGGTAGATCCACCCGTCGTCGGAGCCGAAGTAATTGTACTACTTTGCTGTGAGGTAGTCGTAGTCGTAGTCGTAATCGTAGTGGCAGCGGAAGGCGCACCGCTTTCCATATGAAAAGAACTCACAAGCACACTCCCACCAAGCGACAAAGTCGCATAATTAAAGATAGCGTATCGATATCCCATAAAGAAATTCCAGGCATTGTTCAACGTATAAGGTGTCCCGAGCGTCTGAAAGGTGACTCCATCCGTACTATAGTAGAACGTGGCGGTCCTCCCACTACCAGGTGTGATGTTGGCGTATGCGCGTAGCCAGATCTTAGTAGCATTAGTAGTAGTAGTACTGGGTAGAGTGACTCCGGCAACTTCAGAGCCGGTGGATAGTGTATTCCAAGACGTGTCCATTGTGAGCCCTGCCACCATGCTTATACGGAAGGTGGTGCCGCCATTATTGACGATCGCGATGTAGGCGGAGGAATCCCGAAGGAGGGCGAGTCCACATCGATCGCCGGACTGCATGTTATTGATGGTTAGTTCGATTGTTGCTGTAGAGTCGGGGCCGAGGATGCGATGGGTTAGGGTGTTTTGCGCGGCGTATAGGTCGTTGGTTACGGTGGCGGTTTTGAGTGTGAGGCCGTTACTTAGAGTGTAGTAGCTGGGATTGGGGTTGTGGTTCCATTCCCATTGTGGGCTGAGGGAGGTTCCCTGGAATGTGTCGGTTACAGAGGGGCTTTCTAGGACTTGGGGTGTTAGGGGATATGGATATGATGCTCCCCAGCCTCCGTTGACGGTTGTAAGAATGGGGAATCCATCGGAGCCCCAGGTGATTGGGGCGAGTACGGGGATTCGACCTCCGGGATAGCTGTCGACAAATGCCATGTAGTACCAGTCTCCGGCTGGGGTGTCGACGATTCCTCCCTGGTAATATGTTTAGTAATGGACAGGTGGGAAGAAGAGGTTACATATTTTATATGTATGGATGGAGAGGGAAAGAGAGAGAAAGAGAGAGGTGAATACCTGGTGTGGCACCCCTCCTCCGGTGATTGGGGTTGCAATGTTGTTAAGGAGGACCTTTTGAGTGTATGGTCCCCAGGGACTACTAGACTTGAGCACATACTCTGCGGACGCAGGCAGAGTGTTGAATATGTAATATTCGCCGTTAATCTTGTAGAACCGTGATCCTTCAATACTTCCGATAGTTGATGCGAACACTTGTTGTGTCTTGACTTGACTGAGTCCGTCTGATGAGAGCTGAGCGACTGAGATATCCGTTCCACCGTATGCTACGTACATCGTATCATCATCGTCAATCAGTAAACCACAATCATAGTAACAGGTATTAATCACGCCGCTCTTCGTCCACGGTCCGGTCTTCGATGGTGCAGTATAGATGTACGTGGTGGTGAACTGAACACACCCAATCCAGTACCACAAGCCATTACTTTCGCGATATCTGAGCGTGGATGCCCAAATACCCTTCACGTAGGCTTGTCCGCCATTTAGATTGTAGATTGAACCCCAGTCCAGTGTAGGCACGGAGTGGCCAACGTATTCCCAATTCACTAGATCGTAGGACTGCAGAATAGGTGCACCGGGGGAGTAGTGCATAGTAGATGCAGAATAGTAGAACGTGTCATTCACTCGAAAGATGTCGAGGTCAGCCAGATCCTCCCAGAGGACTGGCTGGGCGAAATCAGTGCCCAGTGCGGCAACCACAAAGAGATAGTAGAGGAACGCGAAGACTTTCATGGTGACCAAGATATAAGTGTATGTTTTTTTTTTATCCTGATTATATTCCTGGGCCCTCAGTGTTTTGATGTAGGTTTGGTGAGGGGGTTTTTATACTTACCAAAAGTGCCTTCCAATACCAAAGATTTCTAAAAAAAAAAAAATAAATTTATCCTTTTCTTTCTTATTTTTTTAACCGATATCCTTGACTAAGATAAAGAAACATGCCCCTGTGACATGAGATGGAGTAAGATCTGCAATGTGAAGGATAATATCTTCCGCCCGAACCATCTTTATTAGATATTGCTATAGTCCAGGTTTTTATAGTCTATCAAATTTATCCAATATCTAATAATATTGTCCATCGTGAAATTGTATAGAGTGAGTGCGATTGTAGGATATCAGTGCGGACCATTGCATCCGTGCCGAATACTGAAGGTCATTCTAAATCCCAACAGTCGGCTTTGGCAGAGGAAGAACAATTGCCGAGAGAACAGGGTATATACTGCAGAACCTGTTGTTATTTACCCGGGGGTAGCCAATCATAAGAGAAGCTCGTTTCCCCGTACACCTGAGGAAGATAATAAAGTGCGGGGGGACTGAGACTAGTCGTTTGAGAACTGCTGCTTTTGTTGAACTATAATTTATATTTGACGGATGTGGAACTCCGGTGCGGGGGGGGTTATATGTATGTATGAAAAAGTTTTTAATCTGGATAAAAGCTTTTTACTGCCCTATAGGCTAAGAGTTTCATCAAGCGATGACTAGTACCCGGTAGGGATAGTGAAGGTGATTAAATTTGTTCTGCGTTGCGGAAGGCGCCCCCAACAATGAGGTCTGCTAAGGCCATCAAGCCTATACCTGAAGCTAGGCCACGCAATAAAACCCCATATGCGTGTGCAAAAGTCACGCTAGAGGTCGGACATCACAAATTCGTATGTGCAATGAAAGAACATTGATCCTGCAACAATACTCCTGGCATTCTCCATTACTTGAACGAGGTCATCGGCACTGAGACCAAACAGGCTTTCCATACTCTTCACGCCCGCGATGATGGTTGTGGGAGTGGGGGTTGATGAGGCGACAGAGGTTGAGGCTTTGGCAGCGGGGGAAGGGGTGATGGCAGCAGGGACTGCTGATGAGAACATGACGGGGCCTCCACGGCTCCACGCTGGGGACGGTTCTTAGGGATCTTTTTATTCTGCTGCATCGTCCAAATCCACGATAGAAGTTTCCACCCGTGAGTGGCGTCGTGGGTCCAAGCGGGCATGGCTAAAGACGGGGGGTACTTGTCCTTGATAGTTTCGGTATTCATCTAACACAAATCCTAGTGGGAGTCATAGATTTTGACCATTGCATTCTATCTTGGTCATGCAGCTTGTCAAAGGCAAACCTTCAAGCCCTCTCCCATTCTCGGTAGTAAGCTGTCAGGAGCACGTTACCCCGATGAGCTATTATCCGTTAGGTATTTATTTATCCTTTGGGAGTTGCTTAGAACTTACTGGTTGGCATGAATGACACATTATGGGCTAATATAAGCTAAAGCCGTACTTTTGTACCGAACTTTGTTCTTTGGGGTGTTGTTTACTATAACAACGAATGCAAGAATCTAAACAAATAGACCTAAGCATGATTTTTGACACCACCATATCTGTATATGCAGAACATGTGGAAAATCAATCTTTAACTTACTGACCGATTAATAGCATCTATTACCTGGGAGTTATCAAATTCGGCGCGCCGGAATGTGGCCGTGTTGCTTAGAATTTTTTAAGTATTCATGTATCCTATACGAAGCTCGTTCATTTATTGCATACGCATAGACTGTCCCTTTTCTAAGCCGTTGAAGGCGCCGAGGAGGAGGTAGCGATAATGTATAAGGACGCATTATAGGATTCTATCTCGAAATTTGCCCCTGTGGATATTTATTATAATAATTAATATTTGAGGGAAGAAATAAGAAGCGAAGGGTTCAGGAGATACATGTACAACCTAGTACCAATAGTTTTTTTGCTTGGGACCATGCTCAGAATTATCATTATGATGCATCTTGCATTGGATGTCTTGTCGAGAGAAGAGAGGACGAAGACTTAAGTAATTGGACAATTTTATACAGCATAATAGCGTTACTATCTTGACCAAAAAGCCATGGGATGACAGCAAGTAAAAGTATAAGATCGTAAATATAATTATAGGAAGATGAAAAGAAGTGTGAAGAAGGAAGAGAGGAAGTGAGCTAGTCAATTGTCCTTGAAGTCGGTGAATGATTTCCCCGTCTAGGCCAAGTGAAGGCAATCCATCTTCACTCAGAGGATCTCTCCTACTTCCTCCCAAGCTTTTCTGCTTTTGAAAAAAGAGAAAAACAAACAAAACTTATGCTAATCTATAACTGATCTCTATCACTATCATAGCTCACCACATGTTCTAATGAATCTTCTCCATCAGATGCGATATCGTATTCTTATGGATCCTTGACTACTTACTTACACACCATATCATCTAGAGAAGTACTTATGTTGCGCGCATTGACCCCGATACAAGTTACGATAAACACAATGCAGCTACTATCACAAATCAGAGCCCAATCATAATACACCACGTCAGGAGATATGATCAAGCAGACAAGGCTGGTACTTCCTATCCCCAACTTGGAAGTTATTAATTACTTCCCTCCGCTTCCCACCACTTATTTTTTTTTTTCCTGACTCCACTCTTCCAGTTATTCAAAACAATAAACTCATACCATGTCCGGAGTGCTCTACATCCAAGATCCAGATGGCGAGGTGGTAATCGTGCTACGCAACGCAAATGAACCTTTCGCTGTTTGGGGGAACTGGAATAACCAAAATCTCCAAAAGTCCGATCCAGAGCTAGAAAATGGTAGGGGTGAAGGCGCTCCTCCAGTATCTCCCACGCCAACAGTACCCCCTGAAGACTTTCGAGAGGTGGCTGCGAAGCGAGAAGACTGTGACTACACACAGCCCGAAACCGAAAACGACATCGATTCCAAAGATACCGAAATCCGTATCCAAGTGTCAGCAAAACACCTAATCTTTGGCTCACCTGTATTTAAAAGGATGTTGAAAGGCTCTTGGAAGGAGAGCTGTACGTTTCTCGAGAAAGGCTCCGTGGAGCTCTCCGCTGAGGGCTGGGATCTTGAAGCATTCTTGATTCTGCTCCAGATTCTCCACGGCCAACATCATGCGGTGCCTCAAGACAATATTCATCCAGAGCTGGTCGCCAAAGTCGCAGTTCTTGCAGATTATTATGAATGCCAGGACGCTGTTCGGTTTTTTTCGAGCTTCTGGGTTCGTTATCTCCTACCAAGCTTTCCCGCCATGTATGGCAGGGATCTGATCCTATGGCTATGGATCTCGTGGTTCTTCAGGTATCCTACCGAGTTTCAGAAGGCTACATTAATAGCCATAACACAGGCTAAGACCCTAATACATGCATTGGGGCTACCGATTCCAGATCAAGTAATGGGTAAGTCCGGCTGCATAATCCTGAATAGTCTCAGTCAATGGCGACTAATGACCACGGAGAAAATTTGAATGCCGAGAGGCAGAATGCCATTGCAGAAATTTATTACCAAGTGGACAAGGAGCGTGAGGAATATTTTACAGACATTCGAGGCTGCACCTTTGAGTGTCGCTCCATCATGTTCGGCTATCTCGCGAAGCGGATACAGTCGAGTAGCTTGTTTACACCACGAGCAAATCCTCCTTACGAAAGTTTCAGTGTCAAGGAGCTTATAGATGAAGTAGAGTCGTTTGGATCCCCTAATTGGAAGCACCCTAGTTCGAGGTATAAAATCTGCCACTCGACTTACGAATCCCTCGAAATTGTTAAAGGCGCCATCAAGGGCCTTGACTTGTGCTTTTAGCTCACATCAATTCCCAAAGAATGATTTTGTGTCACACAGAACAATTAGTCTTCCCATAGGAGCATACGATCCATCACCTTTTACCCTCTTCCCACAGTCCCCGCAGATCCAGGTCCGGATTTTGAGTCACTGCCCCGATTATGGGTCATATGAGCACTAACTAAGTGTCCAGCGGACAACGCAGCACAAGTACTCAGCTCACCTGCCAGCACTGCTGCTGCTACAATCCGCGCAAGCTGGCGCGCGTTATCACCAGGGTTCGTGGCGTGAGCTCCTCCAACCCCAAGCATATCAAGCATGGCCGCTTGACCTTCAAGAATTGTACCGCCGCCAATCGTACCTACCTCGATGGAGGGCATAGAGACAGAGATGTGTAAATTATCATCAATCCTAGATAATCACAATTTTTCTCTCTTGTTAGAAATCCCTAGTTAAGGTAGCAAAAAAAGAAGGGGGAGAAAACAAATGGTGAGTGCAAGTGCAATATAAAAGATGAGACTTACTTTTTCATAATCGTGATACAACTGCTGCTTTCGACATTCTGGGCTGGGTCCTGTCCAGTTGCCAAGAATACCGCCGTAACCAAGTTCGAAGCGTGCGCGTTGAATCCACCCATGCTACCTGCCATAGCACTCCCAATAAGATTTTTGGTCGTGTTCAGTTCCACCAAGGTATCAACATCCGTCTTGAGTACAGAGCGGACCACATCACCCGGGACCGTCGCCTCCGCAACAACCGATTTACCCCGACCATCAATCCAGTTGATTGCTGCGGCCTTCTTATCGGTGCAATAATTTCCGGAGACAGTAATGGTGGCCATATCATGAAACCCATAGTCTACTTTCATCACTTCAAGTGCTTTCTCCACGCCCTTTGAGATCATATTCATACCCATTGCATCACCTGTTGTAGATTTGAATCGAATATAGAGATACCGACCCGCCTGAGCCGTCTTCAGACCCTGCAAGCGCGCAAACCGACTTGTGGAATTAAATGCCTCATTCAAAATCCGCTGGCCCTCTAGTGAGTCGATCCATTGTTTAGCTTCTGCGGTCCGAGCCAAGGATGGGAATCCCACACATGGCCCACGAGTCATCCCATCCCCGTTCAGCACGGTAATGGCGCCACCACCGGCATTGATTGCTTTACAGCCACGACTCGCGCTCGCCACTAGGACACCCTCGGTCGTAGCCATGGGGATAAAGTAACTCTGGCCATCAATTACCAGAGGTCCTGCAACGCCTAGTGGGAGAGAGAGGTATCCTATCACATTCTCACAGCATGCACCGTGCACTAAACCATAGTTATAGTCTTTATAGGGGAGTTTGGAAACTTCAAGTCCACTTGTAATATCCTTTGTGCTAGGGGTACGCGATACAACCGCTCGACGGATCTTGACGGCACGCGTAAAGGCCTCTAGGCGCGTCATGATAGGCTGGTCTTGCATAGTTTTCTCAAGCGCATAGCCTGGTATCTTACCCTGGAGACAGAGCTCAATGAGCTCTTCATCCTCGAGTAAGGAGGTTCGCTTGGCTGTTATGGCTGTTTCCAATTCTTCCTTTGTTCGTATTTTTACTTTCTCTAGACTTTTTGGCTTCTGTTGCTGTTGTCCTGTGGGTTGCGAAAGCCCGCCTCTCTGAAGGGGGGTAGTACCTGACGACTTCGCCTCCCTTATGCTCCAGCGTGCCGCATTAATCAAGTAGCTATTCAGCACGAGACTCAGACTTAGGACAGCGATCACCCATTTGCTGATGATAGGGTCCTCTAAATTATGCAACAGTCCACCTAAGACACGTTCGCCAAGCACAACACCAGGAATCTGATGTTCCGCATACCCCATATTAAGCTTGTCGGTGCGATGACGTCTGAGAAATGAAGACTCTAGCGCAAACTTGATGGGTGGGAGAACGGTGACGTGCAACTCGGTGTTGCTGGCCTGGGCGAACGCAGAGATATCATGCAGACCATTCGCGGCAACCTTGAATGGGTTAATCGGCGTCGGAGCTAGAACATTGGAGATCTTTGAGACGACTGGAATCCCACCTTGGCTACCATCAGTCGTGCGATAGGAAAGTGAAGAAAGGTTCACGATGTTGAAAATCACGAAACCGCCCACCATGAGAAACTTGAACTTGGATACATTCGATGTCTTCACGTTGAATCCGAATATGCGCATTACGGAGGATAAGTCCTGTGCCAGCGGGGATGGCATGGTGTCATTTGTTTTCTGATCCTGGCTATTGACGCTGTTACTCTTACTGGCGTAGCTTCGGATGCGAGTGATTTCTAATTTGACGCAGAGGATTGTAACGTAGAAGGTGAAAAGCAAGACACAGTCGAAGAAGAGAATCCATGCGGCAAGGAAACAGAACTGTGGTAGGCCACCTTGGACTCCAGATACCGCACCCGTCGCCAAAATACCAATCTCAATCATGTAATCACGAACGATCCCAAACCCTTCTTCTTGGATGGCTACTTGGATGGAGTCCTGGATTGATCGGAGGGGGCGAGTGGATTGCTCGGTAGCCAGTGTCGTCGCACTTGGAGTCCCATTCACACTCCTTTTCGAGTGGGGAGACGGGTTGGATCGGCGTTTGGGCTCGAGGGCAGCCCGAAGAACTGATCTGGTAAAACGAATAGGCTTCTCGAAACCCACGGTCACGACCAGGAATGGTAGTCCTTCGGAGAGGAGCTGCATGTTGATGGGCACGCCGAGAGTTGTTGTGACCATGAGGCCGAAGAAGAAGGCAAAAAAGCCGGACACGAGTACTGACGCCGCTAACCATACCTGAGAGCCTAGCTGGCGCATAGACATGATCAAAGACACAAAAGTGAGGTGCATTGAGATATATGCAATCACCATGACAATAATATCCATCGTTCCCGCATTCTACCATGTTATCGTATTAGCCTCTTTTTTTCTTTTTTCTTTTCTAACTTCTTCAATACTATCCCAATAATGACAGTATGGATAGCTCAAGGTGACAGGACATACCTTGAGTAGATCAACTAGGGCAGTCCACGAGTCCAAAAGCCAGAACCCAAGGCTCATTCGCGACCTACCATCCATCGGTCGACTCATGATCCAGGCTCGCTGATTTTCACGCTCACCAACACTCCAAATTTCCTGTAGCCCTTCCAAAACCTCAGGGAGCTGCTTGTATGGAATGAAAAAGACCGTAGTTTCATCCTGTGAGAACTGAGAAAACATGTTGGGCGTTGCAGATACGGATCGCCCTTCAGTCAGGGCCGGGATCACAATATCCTCCGGGGAGGGTGCATTCGACTGTGACATAGAGTCGGGGAAGACGAGAGTGGTCAGCGCCCATTGTATGTGTTGGTCCTGCTAGAGTTTCCATAGTCAGCATCACAGCTAGGTCATTTCAGGTGTGCACCCATGGCGGTGATTGCAGACCTCAACATTGTCAATAACTATTTTATCCTCGATCTGCCATTCCCAGGATGTCTGCTCGCCTATCCGGAGATTTCTGCTCCCTTGTAGGAACGGTGCCACGTCAAATAACCCTAAGTCGTTGAGATGGCCCGGGGTAGAGGCTGCATTGAAGATACTTTTCTCAAGAAGTGCTACATAGGTCGTACTAGCCAGCAAGGCCGTGGCAATCAGAGTGTATACCGGGCGCTGACATGCCTTACGAGCGATATCGCCCAGGCTATTGACAATACGCTGTCTTGGTCCAGGCACATTGGGCTGTGGTTTAGCCATAGCTCCTTTAGATATGTCTCTCTCTCTTTGTTCTTCTTCCTTGTCGGTCTTGGGATTTCCTGGCAGCGAGAAGTTGGGCAGTTGCGATTAGTTGTATTATCATTGATAAAGGATAGTTCTTCGGTATCAAATCGCTAGCGTGAGCCCCAAACTATGTATACTTTGGAATTGTGATAATTCTAGGCTGTATTTAGTTTACCTTCTAGGCAACTGAGTTTCTTACTCCAATCCAGGTTCAATTGTAGTGAATCCGCGGCCAGAGTATATGCTAAGCCGACCTCGGCAAGGGAGCCGGATTAGCCCGAGAATGGAGAAAGGAAGTCAAAGATGAAGTAGAATTGTTGCGAAAACGGTGCCTGGGAGAGAGCCCAGAAGGAATAAACGGGGAGGATTTCTGGGAAGTTAGGGGAGGGGAGATAATTAAACCAAAAAAAAATTCCGGGACTTAGTGTAGTTGGATAGGTAGGAGTTATGACAGAATCAATATCGAATCCACAACATTAATTATTATCGTGGCTGTGTTCTTGGCCCATGCTTGATTAGTCTGGGGAACCACAGAAAGACATCCTCATTGTGAATTGCTTTAGTAGCTTTCTTCTGGGGAATCCAATCGCAAGTGCTGAAGAATCTTGGTGCCTAGAAGTTGCTCCATAGGGTGACCCATCATTATTTTTACGTGCCGATCGACTACTAGATGGGCGGCATGCAAAGCAGACAACCTTGAGCTATAAATTGATGATGATATTGGGAAATGAAGATAGAGGCTATTGCATCCTCAACCAAAGATGATGTAAAGTGGCGTCCACATTCAAACCCCGTAACAACAAAAATGTACCTCGACAAGCATTGGTGACCTACCATGATATATATATATATAACATTACCGGTATCAATGGAAATAGAGAAAGAGCAGGCAACCCATAATTAGGTAGGGTCGAGGTTGTAACTAATCGTCACACTTAAGGTCTCTCTTCAGGAATTATTGAATAGTTACTAGGTATTTTGTTAGTTGGTAGAGCTAGTTATCAGTTGAACCTACCCCGAGGTAGCTTACAGGTTTATTTGGTTGTTTGTGTATGGACAAAGGGGGTCCTAAATCTGGATTATATCTAGTAATATGAACGCCGATCTTTCATCACCGCCCGGGTGGTCTAGTGGTATGATTCTCGCTTAGGGATATAACCCAAGCATATCTGCGAGAGGTCCCGCGTTCGATCCGCGGCTCGGGCCTGATTTCTTTTTTTGTTTTTTCTCATCATCATCCATCCATCTATCATCATCATCACTCTTTGCATGTGTCCCTTATTATCATACTAAATCACTAATTGCTTTCACCTTCCAAACCCACCTAAATTGTTGGGAATAATTTCTTTCTGTATCGATCAGATGCGAACATACATACCATCAAATCAAAACCTGGTCGTGTTCTTTCCCCATCCTCCTGGATCTGATCCATGCGGCTGAGATACAGGGAAAGCAACATACGTATCAAGGACCCCAATTATATTTGTATATACAATATCTGCTTACATCAACAAGGGCCGGTTGGTGTAGTTGGTTATCACGTATCGTTAACACCGATAAGGTCGCCGGATCGAGCCCGGCACTGGTCACTTGCATTTCTTTTTTGTTTTTTGTATTTTTTCCTAAATCAGGTATAACAATAATATGGAAGCACACACTTGTGGGGCAGCCTCAAGTAACATGAGATCGTGCATATTCTCTCAAGAAACACCATAATGCTGGAGGTAAATTCAATGTCCCAAACGGCCCCAACTGGATATATAAATTATAGTCGCACTAGGCTCATTCTCGCTATATACGTACGTGTCTTCTATACAATCAGCTCAGATAAAACTGAGAACAGATGAGCAAAGAAGAAGAACAAGGGGGAAAAAAAAGAAAACAAAAGACCAAAATACAACGGAAGCTGTCATTCATCATCATAATCACCTGGGCACTGTCCATCCCAGCTGACTCCTGTACATTCCACACCCTTTTAATTGAACCATTATTCCATAGGGTATACCGGAGCTTTGACGAGTACATTCATTGGACCCCGTCCGCGCACCTCCGCCGTAACAAATGCTGCTAAGCGAACCCGAGCATGTCCCGTGAGTGCATTCGTGCTACTGCCTGCCCCAGCAGCCCGGCGCTCGTCCAATGAAGCCGGCCGCACGGTCTCTCCGCTGCCATTTGGCCCTTGGGGTGGTTGCGGGACCACCGCCCCTGGACCAGGCTTTCGGCCGATAAAATTGTTAAAGACCGATCGCTTGCGTTGCTCTCTTGCATTGGCCCCGTCGACACTGGCTAACTGGTTAGCCGAATTGGACGATGAGTCGCGGTCTTCCTCATCTTTCTCTGGGGGCGGTGGGGGCGGCTTGTCATGGGAAGGTTCCTGCTCATCGGAGTGTGGGGTTGTACTGTCATTATTAGCCACATTGGCCAATGGAGGCAGAACATTATTTTCGACTCTCATTGTGGCTTCGTGAATTTGACCTCCAGGGTGGATATAATCAACACAAATGTCGCGCGACTCAAGCGGGATCTTCTCAGCAATGGTGACAGCATTCTCAACGATCATGCGCGCTCCACTATCCAAGCCTGCAGGCGGTGGATCAACAAGATTGCCTACGAGGGTAGCAACTAGGCTGTCCACGAGACGGCCGATAAGTTGGGATCGATACTCATCAGCGGCGGGGCCGTGGAGAGAATTGGTGAGACCATCCAGGGTGGTGCGACGCCAGTTCGAGATTCGGGCAATGGAGTTCTCCTTATCCTCTTCCGTATAGGTGTTAGCCTGTTGCCGGCGCAAGTTCATTTCGATATTCTTCAAACCCCGACTAAAGGCGGGCTCTAGGGCTGGATGGAAATAGCGTTCGAAGACCTCCTCGACGAGCCAGCGACTCATCACAGCACGGCCAATCGCGGTCATTTCCTTGGTCCCGACGGAGGGCGCATCCTCATTGACAAATCCCGTCAGCCAGTGGGGGAAGGTCTTCCAATCCTTCCGGATTGAGTATGCAAGGTCCTTAATGGCACCGTCAAGACGACCGAACCGATTGGCGTACTCGTTGTCGTCTAGAACGGTTCGAGATACGGCCATCCTTTGGTGGGCAACCGTGTTCTGAAGTTGTTGTACCTGTGCATCTTTCTCAAAATAATATCGTTTAACCTTGGAATATTTGGCTTCTGTCCCATAAGTTAGATCGTAGGAACTATAATAAACCCCTTTTCCATCTCAAGTATTCCTTTTGGTTGTGGAGCTTACGAAGTTCATCATGCTTCTGAAGCAAAGTACGAACATCAAGTTCACTCACGTCATCCCTATTACGGCTGTCCCTGGAAGTGGGTGTACTGCGTCCCGGTTCTGAACCTTGCTGCTGGGCGGTATTGTTCCGAAAACCTGCTTCCTGGCTACTTCCCTGTGGAAATTGTGGGTGGCTGGCGGCGGGGGGAGCTTGATTCTGTTGGGGCCCACCTGTCGGACGGTCGGACATGGTACTGAGTTGCGAAACCGAGGATGTCTCGTGGTGCGGAATGGGTGGTAGAGGGGAAGGAGGCCCGAGAGATTGTCGAGAAGGCGGTCGTGGCCCGGAGGGGTCTAAAGAATGTGGGACCGGTGCCAATTCAGTCGGATGCCTCGGAGCATCGATCGGAGACTGACGGTAAAGACTATCGAGAAGATTGGGATCGGTGTTGGATCGGGGTACGGAGGGTAAATGGGTCGAGCGGACGGATCGGGGGTCAGGAGCACGGCTTGTGTTCTGCGGCATGGAGGATTTATACTCTGAGTCTGTGGGGTCTACCACATAATCTCGGGATGGAGTATCCAACGACAGACGCGGCTGCGGCTGCGGCTGCTGCTGTTGTGGTTGTTGGCGACGTGTCGACACCGAGCTCCTTTTGACGGATCGATTGCGTTCTAATAGGCTAGGCTGGTCTCGAACCGAGGAAGACGAGGTGGTATGAAAAGAAAAGAGACTCCGTTTGGAGCGTCGGGGTTCCTGTTCTTCTGTTGGTTTATCAGTAGGTGAAGATGGCCACGACTGGTCGGAGATGTCAGCATCGATGGCCTGGGGCGGCGCAAGAAGAGCAGAGGGGGAGATGTTGTTGACAAGTACCGTGTTGCTATTCTCTGGTGGTGTACGGAGGCGTTGAGTTTGAGAGCGTTGGAGGGTGAAGGAATGTGCAGGATGGCGAGTAGGAGGATAAGGCGGCGTCTGCAAGTGAGGTTGGGGCGGAGACGACTCAGAGGTGGAGACAGAATACGTGTGGCTGAAGTCGCTGTTGGAGGCCGCACGAGGGGCGGAAGAGGAGGAGGATGGAAGATGCTCCTCCGATCGGATTGCAGAAGAGGAGGATGACGGCTTTGTTTTTTTGCGGAAGAAGGCGGGCATGGAGGAGAAAGGGGGAGGGGAAGAGGGGAGGAAAAAAAAAAAAGAAAAAGGAAGAGGGGATGGGGGGAGGATATAGTTAGATGAGAATGAAAGAGATGGAAGAGAGAAGGAAAAAAGAACAGAGAGAGACGTGAAGGGAGATAAAGAGGAAAAAGTCAAAAAATAAAAAAAGAACAGAGGACCCTGAAGCTGTGATGTGATACCAGCCAAAATACTGGGATGCGAGGCACTATTCTGACAGTTGTGGTTGTTGTCCAAGTGTTTTGTTCGTGAGCGTCGTCTAGTGTGGAGGAGTCGAAGTGGGACAAGAGGGAGATGATTGGGTATGAACACGAGGTTGTTGGGATCCTCATGTATCTACGGACTGTAGGATGAATAATGAGCAGGCGTTGATGTTATCTTGACGAGGATCAGGAGGGGGAGGAATGTGCTTCGTAGATGGCGTTTGGGGGCGGTTTTTTTCATGCCTTCTTCCTACTCACGGGGTAACGTGTATTAATATTGATGTACTGTACAATAATAGGCAGGCAAGTGGAGGAGGAGAGCTCGAGGAGAGAGGCGATACTAATAATAGGTAACCACCACTAGTTACTAAGTAACTGCAAAGAGTTCAGTTAGTGGGGTGGTTGACTGACTTAGTTGACGCCGAGACGCTATACTGCGGTGATTTCCCCTCCTTCAGTCTCACACCGGCCGCTCCCTTCACATGAGAGGCAATTATTACCGCCGTTACTCGCTCTCACCTAATACCTCCCATCTCTCTGCCCCTCTATATCTCTATTCTTCATTTGAATCTCCGTAGAAGGGGTCTAGTCGGGGCCATATTTTAGGGTAACTGTAACTATAACAGGAGAAAAATATATATTGATGTATATATTATTTTCTAAAAAAAATGGAGGGAGCCGGTTAAGTTGACCTGGAATCAAAGGCCTCTTTCTGAACCCCCCCCCCCCCCCCCTTTTTTTTTTTTTTTGTTATGTTCATCAAACTATCCAATATGCATATATCTACATAATATATACATCTAGCAGACACCATGGGTCTTACCTGTTTTACCCTGCAACGAATGTGTCTCCTTCTTGTAATGAGGGTGGCTATGTTTCGCCTTGTGAGAGTTGGTCGAGTGGGTGCGAACATGCCTACGTAGAATTAGATCAGCAACACCCCAAAGGAGAGGAAGAATGAACGTACAATGTGTATTTATCCAACATGGCCTTATCCATATCACTCAATGTCTTCAATGCAAGCTTTATATCCGATAGCAGACTGTCGCATCGGCTCTTGGTGAAATCTTCACGGACCACAACACGCATCAGCTTCAGCTCGTTACTGTGAGGCGCCATTGTGTACGCAGGCACAATCCATCCGCGTTCTCGCAGCTGGTGCGCAATCGCGAACTCATCAAAGACAGTGTCCCGCTCCAAAGGGAGGCGGAAAGCGACTAATGGTAGACCCCGACCGCGCCGTTGGCTCATAATAATGAATCCCATCTTCTCCAGTTCTTCAGCAAGGTAGTCGGCGATTCGGGTAATATTGACCATAATTGACCGGTATCCGCGCTTACCCAGTCGGATCATTTGGTAGTATTGACCAATGACTTGGGATGCACCTTTGGAGAAGTTCAATGTGAAACTGGCTTGCTCTGCACCTAGGTAATTGATGTTAAATATCAGGTCCTTCGGAAGAAATTCTGGCGAGCGCCAAACGATCCATCCGACACCCGGGTATACCAGGCCGTATTTGTGGCCAGACACATTGATGGAAACCACCTTTTCGAGACGGAAGTCCCACTGCAAAGTAGGATGGATGAAGGGAGCGACAAAGCCACCGCTAGCAGCATCGACATGGATGGGGCAGTCAATGCCTCGTTCAACCAAAAGATCGTTGATCGCCTTCACATCTTCGTACTCTCCAGTGTATGTAGTCCCTAGAATGGCGCAGATACCGATGGTGTTTTCATCTACAAGATCCACCGCCTGCTGGGGATCAATGACGTAGCGGTCCTCGGTACAGTAGACATACCGCTCTTCTACGTCGAAATAGCGTGCAGCCTTCTCCCAGCAGACCTGCACTGCACTGTTCATCACAATGTTGGGTCGGGAGTAGTCCTTTCCTTCCTCCTTGCGCTTGTTCTGCCACCGTCGTTTCATTGCTAGAGTGCCCAGCATAATCGCCTCGGAGGAACCAACAGTAGAAGTGCCCATGGGATGCTCATCCTCGTTTTTGGTGGGGGCATTGAACAGTCGTGCGATCATATTAACGCATCGATTTTGAATTTCTGCCGATTGAGGATATTCCTCATAGTCGATGAAGTTTTTGCTGAAGGACTCGCTCATGAGCTTCTCAGCCTCTTCTTCCTAATTACAGAGAGTAAATTCAGCCTATGGTAACTAATTGACGACAATAGATAACTAAGCTAGGAGAAAGAGGAATGAAAATGAGTCAGGCACCTACCATGTATGTTGTAACGAAACTTGCCAAGCTAAGTAAAGAATCTCATTAGCCTTGCTCATCTATTTCTCTTTAAACTCTCTATTCTCTCTCTCTCTCTCTTTCTTTAATTTAATTTTTTTTGAGTTCAAATTTTGGTAAAAATAAAATAAAATAAGATACAAAATCCACAAGGAAGAACTTGTAGTTAATACAACTTACTTGAGCATTGGGTTTCCATCCAGGCTGAGCTCGTCCTTGATCATGCGATAAGCCACCTCGCGGGGCATCTCCCGCTCGGGCATCTCAGTCTGGGGCAATTGTTCAGTCGCAAAGCGGGTACCATAGACAGCCGAGGAGTAATCATCCTCCTCAAAATTTTCGAGTTGGATGGAATCAACCCGTTTGACAAGTTTGATATCATCATCATCATCTTTCTTGATGCTAGCGAGATGGACCATGGTGGCGAAGTGCGGGGAACTAAACAAGAGAACAAAGACACGTAACAGAGAGTTGGGTGGACTAGAAACACAACGGTAATATATTACAGACAATAATAAAATGGAAAAAGAGAAAAAAGAAAGGGAGAAAGGAAAGAGAAATAGAGAGACGAGCGCTACTTTATATAGATGAGGTGGAGAAAAAAAAGGTATGAATGTAGGTAGTTTGCTTTGTGGGTTTCAGCTTTCCTGTGATCATCCCACGTTCTCAACTATCTATCAAGTCCCACCCTCTACCCTCCTTGTCATCAATCGTCATCATCACCATCTTGTGTTGTTCATCCCTGGCCGCATCATAAGTTTGGTTCAAGGATGGGATTAGGGGGAGGGGCAGACTAGAGCCAGGAGTGGCGGGCGCCTTGTCCTACAAGGAATGGCCCCGCGCGCGTCGCAGGATTGACCTAGGTCAGTTCAACAATGGGGATAAATGCGTGCGCCAAGTCTGAACGAATCAGTTTCGATCACCCTAGCAACTTGCATCATTGATGAGCGAATTATCTGTTATCAAAGGCACTGAAAGCTTCGAGAAAGCTTGGCGGGGTAGGTGGATAACCGCACTACTTAGCCATGATGGGGCGGCACTAGCGAGGAAGAGAGGGGAGGAGGGGCCTTAGCAGAACCTAGATAATAACTAGGAAGTTAATTATTGCTAGCTAAGAGACACTAAGAATAGAAATGATCTTCATTGTTTCATAAAGGATGTCAACTCAGAGCTGAAGATGGGGGGGTATTGTAGGAGCGAAAGACATTGAGCGACATCTGACAACGGGAGGGGTACCGACCTCCAACTGCTTGAATGCCTCACTTTTGAGATACTAGAGTACTCATAAGCCGGAGGTGAATACCTTACATCATTTTATCCACCAGTTTCACCGAATAGGAAGAAAATAAGTAGGAGGATGGGGGCGAGGACAGATTCTCTTTTTAAAAATGGAGACAGGTGGGGACTTGGGAACCATAGCGGCAATAGTGACAACAATAATCGATATTAGCATGACAAGGTATGGAGTCCTTACTGGTGGGTGAGTGTAGCGTGGCGTTTGGCTTAAAAACCGTGGCCCTTTCACCCTACGTGTTACCACGCTAGGCCCCCTCAGATCAATCATTATGAGTACTCTTCCTTAATCAAGGTACTAAGTCCTCAATTATAAGTACTAGCATCTATAAATTGGCTATACTAGCTATAGCGGTCCATAACATGAAATTCTACTAGAAGTCTTGTGTGGCAAGTTAACAAATTATAATAGAAAGAAGTAATCCCAGCCCTGCTTTTTACAACGACAGAGAAATTCCTGTTCTAGAGGAAGCTGATAAACATCGTTTGTATTTAGGAAACTTTGAATTAGAATAGTAAATCGCCGGCCCTAATTGAGAGGCCGTGCCGGGATTCCGGTAGTTGAAGCCATTGTTGCCGGAAGATAGCCACATTGTCTAGATGTAGGGCGACCCTCAACACGAGCACCGGGGCGCAGGGCGTGCAATGGTGATTGAAGATAGTTGGCAATGTCTTGCATCTCATCTAATGGAGAAAATCAATCGCTTCTGCGCTTTTGGGATGGTTATCGAAACTGGAATAGCTTCAGCCACCTTGCCGGACTTGTCGCCGTCATCTGCTTCATTAAGAGCTTAGCAGCGTCGCTATGACTAGCGAATATTTGAAGGAAACCATTGTATTTTGACAGAAGTAGTTGCGCCAGTGTATTATTTATAAAAATCGCGATTGTATGGCCTTATGGCCGACTTCATGTTGGTGCTGTCTATGCAATTCTAGAGCTTTGTTCCCATAAGTTGAGTGGTAATGGGAATAGCATGCGAGGGAAACAAGCTAGGTATCTAGAAGTATTGCACAGCGAGAGATTGTTTCTTTGCAGGGCCATCCCATTGCTTGATTGCCTTCAACGCGAAGAGAGCTTGCTCTCGTGGTCAAACACATCCACCAGAATGGCGGAGCAGCCGGGATTTGATTCTCGGCCTGTTATTGTGACTCCCTTACTAGCTGAAAAGGACTTAATTCAACTGAGGTGTAACTTGTGTTATGGTCCTTTATATGCCGTAAATATTTTGGAAGGAATCTATTTTTCTTAAGTATTTGCTTTGCCCTTTCATCATTAGAGACATTTATCATGCTAGCAGTTCTACAAGCCAGACAACTCACTCTACAAGTGAGAAACAGAGACTCTGTGACGTAAAACTGGGAGTTGCAAGCCTCAATTTGATTAATAGAGGTAGTTAGACCGTATGATGCGCTGCTAGAGTCGTCTAAGTTGCTCTACTATTCGGTATAGTCTAGGCCAGACGGGACGGGCGCCTTTTACATACAGAGCCATATAGTGGTTCAAGCCACCGCAGCCCTTCTTGAGGCACTTGTCCCGGCCGCCTAGAAGCTAGGTTATTAAATGTTTGAGCATTGTGTGGTTTCGAATTTAGCTTTTTCTTTTTTTTTTTTTTTGGGTGGGAGGAAGGTCTCTGGTTGGAAGGGAGGGATGTGAGGTGAAACTAGGTATTACGTCTCGTTTTAGTCTCTTTCAACTGGCATTAGATATAGCATTTTAACATACCTAGTCTTCTTGAAGGTTAGGGGGTAGAGGCGGGTCTCGCCCTTATTAGAGTCCTCTTGGAGGGGACAGAGTGGCTGCGTCTTGACCTGTACCTTCTTATTAGACAATGTGTTTTGTGGAGCAGATACCAATGCCGAATGCTTACATTTTTCTTTTTCCTTCTTTTTTCTTCTTGAATAATAAGAAAAATGAATCAATTGTAGTTGTAAGAGTAGAATGAAATGCAAGGTATATCTTAGCGGGCAAGTTTCCTTTATTTATAGCATATTGGTCTCATTATTGACCTCAGGAAGAAACTCGTGTACATCGCGCTTGCTATGACAGCACTGGACGGGAGGATATAGCTTAGAGAAGTTGAATAGCAATCTCCACAAGTGAGACTCTGCTATAATAACTTGCGGAGCGAAGCGGCCTGATACCTATCTAGTAGGTATGTGCTGCAACTTGGAACTTGAGGAAGGCATGTGGATATATTGATCCACAGGAGTGGCATTATGTAGATTACTGCCTAAATACCCCGCCTTGTATGCTAGCCTTTTCAATAAACAATGATTAATCATTAATCATTTCGAAGCCAAGTAAATAATCAAGAATTTCAACCACATCCTTGACAATGTGAAAGCTGCAAACTATATAGATCTCTAAAGCTAGAGCCACATGCAATAATTATCTAAGTGCAATGATTCTCCAAGATAGTTGGAGTGGCTACTAAGGTAGTTTTTTTACATGTCCTTGGCAGACAGCAGTTTCTCTAGAAACACTTTACTGGATGTAGTAATTCGCTATGACCAGGACTCACTAGGTAATTAACTAGTAAGTGTGCTTGACTTGTGGCGGTGAAGTCGAGTCCCCAGCAACAAAAAGAAACACCCGCCCCTATTGTGTCTTTGCTTATCTTTCTTATTTATATTTTTCAGAAAGAGAGAAAAACTAACATCTTCATTCCTATTAATTGACAACCAACTGATACATCAAACACAAACTGCTATTAATTTGAGCAACAAGTCCAGCCCAGCCTTCGTGGTATCTATCCCCCCCCATTCTCGCCCATAGTTTCGTTTCAATTTTCGTATCATACATGGTTCCCAGTCTCGTGTTTTAATTTCCTTCACTTCCTTTTTTTTTTGATGTTTCCCCTTTACATTTGTTTCTTTTTCCCTTTCCTTCTCCTCAGTCCTCAGCTCAGCCTTGCTTCCAGAAGCTGTCTTCAGCATTTCATTCAACCCTGATTGGGGATCGGTGGTCTGGGGTTTCCTTTCTAGAAGCGCCCACTCAAACTCCCTCGCCAAAAGAAAGGGAAAAGAAGAAGGAAAGGACAGAAAAATTGCTTTGGGGTGTCGTAAATCAGAAATCAGTTTGGGGGAATAAAAAGACGGGAGAAGGGGCTTAGTGTCTAGGTTCCCTTAACCTTACGCTTAACCCAACCCCAGAAACCACCACTCTTGCGCTTCTCTGTCTTCACTGCCTCCGTGTTGGTGGTTTCTTGGGCCTGATCTGCAACTGTTGGGCCTTCTTCTGCCGCCTGAGCGGCTTGAGTGGGTGGGGCGGTTTGCACCTCCTCAGGCTCCTGAACGAGAGGAGCGGTCTCCTGAGCTTCACCGGCGGCGGAACCCTGGACTGCTGGGGTTTCGGCGGACAAGCGCTTCTTAGCTAAAGCTGCGGCTTTGCGTCCCTCTGGGTGGAAGCTAGAGGGCATCCCCACGGGCTTTGTTGACTGCGCTGTTTCTAATGCACCCTTTTCAGCCGTTGCTGTACCACTTTGGTCGGTGGTTGGTGCTGCAGCTGCCTTTTCTGGAACCATGTGAGCTGCCAAGGGCTTGGTCACCGAGGGTGTTTCTTCCTGGGCTGAAGGAGAGACATCCTTGGGAGAAGCAACAGCTGCGGCGCCGGTGGCAGCCGTTGCCGCAGGGGCTTGACTATGTGCTGTCGTAGCAGAAATCTCTTGCGATGAGCTTGGAATTTCTTCGACCTTTTCCTTGGAGGTATCGATCACTGAAGTACCGGTTATGCCAGCGGCTGTGTTTTGCTGTGTTACCGCTGTTTCAGTGGCCTTCTGCTTTTCTGCATCTAGAACAGATGGGAGAGTTGTTGCGCCGATGTCTGTAGCCCCAGCGGATGACCGGGTAACTGGAGGTACATTTTTTTGAGCGAGAGATGTAGGTGCATCCTTAGCTTTCTCCTCAACGGTACCAAATGATGACACGCCAGCGCCTGTGCTAGGAGCGGCCGATTCTACTGCTTCTGTCTGACTAGGGGATGTCGTTAATTCCTTAGCCTTCTCTGTGGCAGTCTCAAGAACGGGTACTCCAGTGGTTGCACTGGGTATGGCGGCAGCAGCAGCCTCTTTCTCACCCGTCAATGCTTCCTTGCCCTTCTCGATGCTAGAATCAACAGCGGAAACGCCGGTGGTTGTTCCAATAGCAGCGGCAGCTGAAGGTGTGCTTACAATAGGTGTTTCCTGCGGAGCACCTGTAAGGTCCTTTACCTTATCATCAGTGGGAGTAGCGAGCTCCTCTGTGGTTTGGACCCCCTTAGCTGTGCTGGAGGCAATAGTGGTGCTTACGTTATTGGTTGGACCAAGGCCGGGAACTTCAAGGGCCTTCGATGTTTGATCAGTAGGATCTGATCCAAGGCCCGGAACAATTTGAGGCTGCACACCAGTTTTCTCCTCGGAGAGAGCTGCAATAGCTGTTTCCTTTCCACTCGTGGTGTTGGCGGACCCAGAAGCCTTAGCACCGGCAATATCTTCCTCTTTGGAGACTTTGGGAAGCTTGTGCTCCTCCTCATCCTCTTTCTTGGTGATGCTGTTTTCATAAGGTCGCTTCACATGGGTATCGTCGGCACCATCTTTATCTTTCGGTCGCTCAGGGAGAGAGGCCACTGCCGTGGATGTACTTTCAGACGCAGGGGGAGCAGCGGCCAACTTGGACTCGGATAAATCAGCTATGACGAAAGTACATGGTCAGCAACTGATAAACAAGATGAACTTCAGGCCATCTTTCTCTTACCACTACCCTCTTCACTGGGGCCAATCTGACTAGCCTTTGAGACTTGCGAATCCTGTGCAGCGAGCCCTTCGGTTGTGGGGAATGAAAATTTTGCTGCATTCGAAGCTGCCTCGGTGAAATCCGGTGGGGCACTCGTGGGAGTTTTGGTGATGGTATCGGCCGCAATGGTGGTGGCTGCCGTAGTGGGAGCTTCAGCAGTTTCCGTGGCAGCGGTTGTAACTTCAGGTTCACTGGCTGCGACGCTGTCTTCGACCTCGGTGGGGGGTGTACTGTGCATAGGCATTTTAGCAGTGTCCCACACATCGATGACGCAACAACAAAATGTGATTGAGGATGGAAGGCAAGAGCGATAGGGTTTCATCACTTACACCGTATCGACAGGTTCAACGACTTTGTTGACTGCATTAGAAGCGGTGGTGGCAGCCGCAACAGCAGCAGCGCCGCTCTTCTTGCCTTTGCTTTTCTTTCCTCCTCTCTTCGGCATTGTGGCTCAACCAAGCTGTTGCAGCGACAGGTAGGTGAGAAACTGAACACGTAGCGACCGACCACAAAGGAAACACCAGGTTTCAAAAGGAAAAGACGATACTTACGAACAAATCTATAGGGTGGGTGAGATGGAAAGGAGGGCCCGAAGCGCACGAACCAGAATGAATTGATGAAACGTGAGTAGCTGGCAGTTAGGGGAAGTTGGTTCTTTCCGAAGGCCTAGGTAATCGACTTGGACTCGGCGCAGGTTAATCCGTGGATAGACGGGACAGCTCGCAGCTTAGCCCCTTCGACTTGATGCTACAATTGGCGCGACAATTCTTCTAGAGATTGGAGATCAATTTGGAGCAAAACTCCTATGATCTCTCTTCGTAGTTGTTCGCTTATTTCGCAAGGTAGCGGGAGTGATGACGAAAGGTGGATAGGAAGGTTAGAGAGCTCCAAGCTGGTTCTGAGAGCTTTCCACGAGTCGCGTGTCTCAAGCACAATGAGGCGGGGAGGGGAGAAAACGAAAAGAAAAAAAAAGGAATAAGAAGACAATGTACGAGAAGAAGAGACCTGAATCCGGATGAAGAGTATTATTCTGAATTAATGTTATTGTTGATTTTACTTTCTCTTTTTTTTTTTTTTTTTTTTGACTCTACTGTGAGGGGGATAATGAGGCAGCAGAGACCACCCACCAAACCAGACGCTACCCTTAATTAACCTTGTCTATCCCTCTGTAATTTAGTTGTTCCCAGCCAGACTTGTTGGGAACAATTAGTGACCTTGAAAATTTGTTTTCTATTATTACAATCGAAGGGGAGTCCTCTCGGATGAATCTGGAAGTAATTTTTTTCCCACTAGACAGGGAATGTACCGCATGCAGAATGCTCACGCTATTACTAGTACTACCCCGTACTCCGTAGGTAATCTCGTTTCTAAAAGGTGGCTGGGATGCATCCTGTTTGTTTCCGGCGATCTGGATCGTGTGTGCCTGCAGGATCGATATTCGATTTGATCGTAACTACGTATTATTAGGTAGATGGTGTGTACATACGTATACACTTACCCTACTAATTAACTATGTGCAGAGGAAAAATACATCAGAAAAGAAGGCAAAAAGAACAAATTTCCAGGATTCTGGAGAAGACGACCTCCAGAGAAAAGAAGAAAAAAAAAAAAAAATTGTAACCTGTAGCTTAGTCAAGTAACAAATAATCCTCCCATTTTACAGTTCCCTCCCCCTTGTCTTGCAATAAATCAGGATATTCATTATTACCTACGAACGGACAAACGTAATTTCGCTTGGCAATTAGTTAAATTATTTATTGTAGACGATCGCGGCCCTAGCTTTCAGTAAGTTACAGGGCTCACATCCGCATTCGGTAAATTAGCACCTGACAGGGCAGCCCCCCCCATGTTTCATGAATTTCATACCAAAAACCTGGTCTTTTCGCATCTTTTCCATCATTTCAACGTAGCTATAATTGATTTAATTGAATTTCTAAATGTCACTTTAAATTAAACCTAGCTATGTTCACAACATATATCGCAATTAAAAGAAATCTAAAATAAGTAGCTACCCAGGTACCTGATAGTTACTCTTTCTTGAGACGAGGGTTGGACATGGACTTCCATATATTTTTAATATCTCTAGTGTATTGTCTGTATATACGGGTAAAACCCCATTCAAAGTCAACAAAATCATCCTTCATTCTGATAATTGCTAGTTGGAAAAATATACCAAGTAAAGTAAAACTCGAATAAGAGGTACAACACTCAATGATCTGATTTAAATAACGGAACGACACTTGCAACTCACCCCCTAGCAAGAGCAATCCGGTCGTAATATAACAAGGGACCTCCCACCTTTTTTTTTTTATGCACAAGCTCAAGAAATGAACAGTGGATGCCATCCATTTATTATGTAGCGACTGTTGTATTTTCTCACATAACAAGATAAGTTTGATATCAAACTTAGGAGTTTTGAGCCTACCTACCTACATAGCGATAGCTCCAAGAACGTGGCAAGTATCGCTGTCTACATATATACCTAGGTAGTTAGGTATATGTTTCAAGCGTTACATGGCATAGCATGGAATCCATACTATTCAGACTGGCTCTCTAGGTAAAATGCCCTAAATAATACTTGTATCCTTAATTGGGCGCGGATGATTATAGATACCTAGTAGCCTAGGTAGTACCTACCTATCAATATAATCAAGCTCCCCTCATCCTCCTGGTTGCCCAAATCCCCACTTCAGCAAGGTTTAAACATTAAGCAAGAGGACTGAGACGAGAGTACGAGTACCGTTTTAAAGATAACAAAAATGACCTGTGAAGAAATGACACCATTATTACTGTGAGCTAGATAAGTAATTAGTTAAAAGCTAACTTAGGTACCATTATTGTGTAAATTATGCGATATACCACTTGAATGCTGCTTCATACTTCTTAAGTTCTTGCTTCAGCCGGCAGTAGTGACTAGCCTCCTTCAAAGACCCCCAACTAACATCATCAGGGTCTACTTCGTAATCCCACCCCTCATGCGGGTCCGCGTTAAGCAGGATCTACTAGTAGAACTATGGGATATCAGCAGCATCAATCCACGAAACCCAAGTCCTGATATTATTGTCATGGGTCCCACAACCCACTACCCCCATTGTAGGTTTCATTGGCGACAGTGGTATAGCGTGTCTTCCATTCTTGCATAATGAGCTTCTTCCCAACGCTTTTAGCCCGGCTGACCTACGGTTGAAGTCGGCTTGTTTCGAAATCCGCGGTACCGTGGGCTTGTATGACGAGAGCATCACAGGCAGATGCACAGTTTGACTCCTCTGTATTTATACTGTGAGGCGAAAGACTTACCTATATATGTTGGGTATTTGCATATTTAATCCATACTATCAGCGAGGAAGATGGAGAAATTACAGGAGTAAATACAACAACGGGCAAGTTTGCATTCATGTATATACAAAGATATGCGTAACCACAGCTACCAATAGTCACTATCGTACCATCCAGTTATTTATCCATTTTAATCGCAAATAAATTCTAGCCAATCTACATCATTCCCCACAAGATCCAAGTCCAGAAAATCCAACACTGACGTTGTCCCTAATTCATTAGTGTTAAGCGCTATGGTAAACTAACTAAATCATCCCGTGAAGAATTTTTCAGATATTGTAGATAGTTTGAATAACTCGCTGACTACGCGTAGCACCCGTAGTATACAGTTCCATCTACGCAAGGGTATCCAAAAAAGTTGGTACTATCCTCATCGTACCATGTTTGTTCAGATCCGGCATTGCTATTGTCGGAGACAGCTGTGAGCACGACAACCAGAGCGATCTGAAGGAAATGCCAAACGTGGTTCCATGTTAGGATATGGTTGGGGAGCCAGTCTTGTGAGATCATGTTAATACCATTTCGAGCGATTTCTATGCATTTAAAGACATATGTTACTCGATTTTGTCCTTCTCCTACTCCTTCTTCCTGGTGATTACTATGACTTTTGGTCCAGAATTTCTGATGTAATGCTGCACTTAAGAGATATGTACGGGAAAGTGTTAGACGAGTGGTGACAAACCGACAGCGAAGTAAGCCACAAGCAGCGCACGGGTTTGAGGGGTAGTGGCCCTCGAATAGTGAGAAACATGTGTAAAGAGACTTGCTAGGCTGGAAGATCTTCGTCAAATTTTGTAATTTCTCGAGGCGCTATTAGGGGGGCCTGTACAAGTCTTTCGTAAATGCGCGTAGCAATTTTGAGACTTGAAGCGTTTTGTTATTGATGCCCTATGAAAATAAGTGATTGATGCTCATTTAGTGATATTGGATGAGATAGACCTTGAGACTCATAGCCTCAAGCTTAGCGTTTTACAGACAGATTTAGACAATATCCAACTCTTTTATTGGTAGAGTAGCCCTCTAGTATTGTTGACTCGCCATGGAGTAATACGACAGAAGGTTTGAACGGGCTAATTTTGAATTGATATTCCCAGCAATTGCAATTATCATTCGTTTAGTAGATGCTAGCGTTATCTAGAAGGGTTGTGGTCTCTAAATAAATATTCCTATAGTCGCCCGGACTGGGTCTAGAAATTCTAGTACGTATATATAGGTATGTATCTCGGAAGGATTTTAGCATAGTCACTACTAAACGTATGGGTTCCTAAACACTTCGTACGAACGACTTCCCTCTCATGTCATCCAACCGTTCTTGCTTTCCGTCCCTCTGGAAATGTTGATTGCTCCGAAATAAGAACGAAAAAAGAGAGCTCGGAAGTCGTCCCTCAAACTTAGGATTGATCGAGCTTCATGCAGGGCACATGGTCGATTCGGCTGGCTTTAGATGTTGGACAACGCGACGAAGATGCAACAGGAGCACCAGAGAATAACTGGGTAGTGTTATTATTGCATCCCCCAGAAAGGCTGTGGCCTCTTGAGTGTAGTAGAGATGGTGATTGAACTAATGTCTGTGGCCCGCAGAGGTTTGATCTGATTAGCCAGGCAGTGCCCATTCACCATATATCCTTTTCTTCTTTTTTGCAAATTTCATGAATGGTTTTACTAGCACTATTGAGTGAAGTCAATCAATCTTAGAGCGACAGGAAAAGGCCTTGAGAAACGGTCAGGAACTCCAGGTGATTCTCCAGGGTCCGTGTTTGTATCCCTATAGAACGGTCATCATTCAAGTAACGAACGATGGCCTTCGTGGGGGAGAGAGAGAGGGTATGCGAGACGGTTATGGATAGCCTTGAATTGTAAGTGATTTGGCTGTTAGAATTTTGTAACAGCACAATTACTCTTTCCGTGGATAAATCGACTTATTGAAGTATCAAAAAACAAGCACTGTTTGATGATATATTGGCAGGCCACAGCGCATCAGGACGGAAGCACAGATATAGTAGAAGACCTAGGCCTCCTCCACCTAGATCGCATGGATACTAGAATTAACCAAAAAGAAGTGATTTGTACACGATGATTTGGGAGAGAGACAACTGAGCACCGTGTCAAAAATAGTACCGGAGTGGTGACACAGGATGAGCACTTGATATGCCCTATATAATATGCTTCAAAGACCCCTGGAAATAGACAGCAACCTGTGCATTTATTACTCACCTTCTACTTTTTCAAATTCTTACTTGATTTTCCTTTCCATCTCGCTTGTTTCAATTAGTTACGTTATCTATTTATTCTCCCCACCCGTCTCATTAATTTCATCATGGCCCAGGAACAGCCCCGGAACAGCCCCATCTCGCCGCACCTTCATTCGAGCAACATCCCACCGGCTTCGTCGTTGGAATTGCGACACCACGTATTTCATGGCGCCCCCTACTGATTGTCCTCACCGAGACGAGCGCTTAGGGCGGGACTGGTGACATTCAAATATTTTGTTCTTCGGCCAATTTCCTCTACAACATAGCCGGATGTTAGAAGATTGGCTACAAGATATTGCCCTAGAGCAAATGTCCTAAGAGCACTTCATTCCATCCTTTGTGGTCCCAAACGTCATTGGAAACCTCTGGTCTGGTGACCCTCAGGCAGTATGGGATGACGTGACTGTTCTAGCGGGTTGGGCACTCTACTAGTCATATGGTGACGTGGAAATTCTGCGTTGGCAATATCGCAGTATGGTGGCCTGGTTAGATAAAGGCATCCTCCGCGGCACAGATGGACTTTGGGATATTGAGCACTCGCAACTTGGGGACCAGCTTGATCCCACAGCATCTCCAGACCAGCCGGGGGAACTCAAGCGACCCTTGTTGCCGATGCATACCTTGCTCGGCTCACAGCTTTCCGTGTATCAAAAGGCTTCGTGGGAACTCCAATTATAACGCATGCCTTGACCTGTGCCGGGTACTCACATTTAGCTTACCGCATGCTCTTAGAAAAAGATTGCCCTTCCTGACTCTACCTAATTACCAAGGGGGCCACAACTATCTGGGAGCGCTGGGACAACATGAAACCAGATGGCTCTGTCAATGGCGGGGAAATGATTAGCTTCAATCATTAAGCTCTCGGATCAATCATTGACTGGCTACACACGACGGTTGTAGGGTTATCACTACTTGAGCTTGGCTGGAAGAAACTCAAGATCTAGCCAGTCCCTGGAGGCACCATCACCTCTGCATCCTTGACGTACGAGACCTCATATGGCAAGGTCGAGTGTGGGTGGGAGATTCAGAATGGTGATACGTTTGTTCTGGATCTCCTTGTGCCCCCAAATAGCAAAGCCCTTGTGGTCCTTCCCGGTGATGATCAAAAACACTGGATTGGATCGGGTCGAAAATGTTTTTCGTAAGCCGTACGTCCCGGAGCCGTGGCGGCCTGCCCCTATTCGTGATTTTCTTGGACAACCGAGCGTTGAGTTGATTACTTAACTGAGGTGCATATCCTGTCGACAGGTTATGCTGGGCCATTACTTGGGTATCCTCTGCCTGGGGGGGGGGGGGGGGGGTACGACTCGAAGTTTGTATACTTCTTTATCTATATATAAAAAAAAGAGGATATTCAATGTAACACTTGTACCAGGCGGCGGAGAACTGATGGCTAGAATAGGAAAAACTAGCGCCTAAATGTGTAAGCTAGTTTAATTCCCTAAAATAAAATAAAGCGTCAATCACAATGTCTATGGTTACTGACAAGCTTCCTATGGACTTCTAGTCCCGCTTCCCCGCGATTGTAACCAGACGCCCCCAGAAAAAGCAAATAAAATGAGAGAAAAGATTCCGGGTTCTGAGTAAGAACTAGCGACTTTGTATTTGTATTAGAGAAAGGGGGGGAGAGTTTTTTTTTTTATTTTGGGCTTTAAATAGCTACAAGCTAGCTAAACTAGAGGTTTCTGATTCCCTGGGATTTTTTTTTGGGGGGAGGGGGATGATGATGATGTGATGATGGACAAGAGCAGTAGTAAAACTAGGTTCAATATCATTGGCTTTATTACTTGTATAATAGTAACTATTATTATATTATCGTCATTCAAACCCTAGTAAGGACGGTTAGTGCTTCGGTTTTACCACTTTTCTCCCCCTCCTTTATGAACAAAAATGGACGTGAGAATCTCCAATATTTCATTCCAATTTGACCTCGATAATTTACTACATACTGACGAGAAGGGAACCTAGCCATTGATCCTCCCAACGGAACAATATTCTGCTGCCAAGGGTCGACACAAGCAGCTTGTTCTCCCGGGAGTCAAAGCACTTTTAGGTCTCTTATGGATAGAACAAAAAAAAAAAGAAAAGAAAGCGTACAACTATGCCGATTGGACCTGGAATTAAAGGCTCTGCAGCAGCTGCAGCTATCTCTCCTTGCCGTGAGCATGACGGGGGTTTGATTTAGATATGCACTCATACCTGAAATCTGTTGTTGTTGGCTTCTGAACTGTTGCATCAAAGTGTTGTGGTGTTGTTGTCTTTCGGTAAGGGTTGCCTGACCTAGGCCTCACTTTTGGCATAGAGAGATAAATAATTATTGAAGTTAAACATTTTAAGTTAACTTTGTGGCCTTTTGTCCTTGCATGATTGCGCTTATTACGATACTACGATACGGCACCAAAAAGCGCATAGAAGGGCGAAAAGCGCCCTGGGGGAAATTAAAAACAAGAATGAAATGAAAATGAAATATTTAATTACTGTATCCGAGTGATCGTGGTGACAATTTGTAAGTGTCCCGTACCTATAGAGAGAGTCCTTGATTCTACCATTACCTAGACAGCCCCCAAATCTGGGAGATGATGTAAGTAGAATAAGAGTGGCTTCCTATCTAATCCGGATAAAATTGAACGCGAGAAAACTAAAAGGATGGACTAGGTCGGTAGTATGAACTTATCTTTTCCGTTTACGGTATAATTGAGTCGAATGACCGGAAGGGGTGTGCCGACAATGATGCAGTGCTTATGATGACGATAACGTATCTACCCGGCGGGGCAGCCGGCTACAGCACCAGCAGTGTATCGTTCCAACTTCCAACCCTATTAATATTATCTGCATGGTGGCACGCCCTGGACACTAGTCATGAGATTGGTTTAATTAGTGGGGTCGAGGAGCTACTCCGATACACCCAGCAGGACTCGATGGACCAGGAGCTTAAAGTCCTATTACAAGGTGTTGACGTGACAGGGAGGAGAGGAATTATGCTCATCGATAGAGAGGAATAAAGAGAAAAAAGAAAAGAAAAAAAAACTCCTAGAGAACCAGCGAAGCCGTGACGCTTTGGGGTGTTGATGATGTCGTGTCAATTGCATATGTATCCTGGGGACAATCACTGGCAATCTGTGCAGCTAAGAGGCAAAAAAAAAAAAAAAAGTTAAAGAAAGGGGGGGGGGAAGGAGGGGGCTCTTGGATCCTTCGACCTCCAGTCAAAGTGGCACGCCGATCGGGTTGGCTTGGCCGAAGTTCTGGAAACGTTCGCTGCAGCACCACGACAACAAGTTTTCCATCTCATCATATGCAATAATTAAATTTTTGTTTGCCAATTGCCACCACGAATGATATTAATATTATTATCGAACAAGTGTGGAATCTACCCCAGATGTTGCATTTACTGCTTTTTGTTCTTGGGGGGTTTTTTCAAGTCCTCTCGCTTGGTTGTGCTGCTTTTTACCTCGATGTTGCCTCCCACCGGCCGAAAGGGTCAGAAAAGGGTCACGAAATGGTGCTTTTCGTCGCGTAAAATTCTCTAATAATGCTTGATGCGGTAGGCCAGTCAGGTACCATAGAACCAACGGATGACATCCATGGGCCAAACTGTGGAAGACAGTGGCAGTCCCTGCTCGGGCGAATGCAACCCAATGACGATGATTGAATTGCTGGGAAAACCGGATCAAAGTATGGTTAGTCAGCGTTTGGGGAAGGGACAGCGCCACCGGCTCCGGTTCCTCCAGCAGGGTTGGAACGGGCTCAAGTTCCGAAGAAATGAAGGGGAAGAACTGAGTTTAAGGAAAAGAAAGGATGGAGCCTTATATTGTATGTACTATTACTGATACTAGGTTGAAGTGATTGAGTTTTACGCGATGTCTACCCGAGTGATAATAAGGGGAGGTGCGTTGGATCGCGGAGTTTAGGCAAAATAAAAGAGAAAAACAAAGAGGGAGATAGAGAAAAGTAAAAAAAAAAAAAAAAACTTTCCAAGTTTCATCAAAGGACAAGAAGAATAATGGTGTGTGTGTGTGTGCCGCTTCAAGGTGGGAAAATTCACGCAACGCTGCCAGTAGACAAGGTGGTGGAGCCTCCACGTTGCAGTCTCCTCGTTGGCTACAACAGGACATCAACTTCACCGGATTGGGCTACGGGCAATCGCGGCTTACAGAGGACAGAGAGAGGGCGTGGGGACTACTTTGAATCTGGTGCAGGAGAAAGTGAGAACCAGCAATGATGATAAGTCCGTCCAAACTGTTGTCCTACGGGACTAACGGCAACGCCGATTTGTACCAATCACATCAGTCAAACTCGAACCTCGCCCCTCATTTCAAAATAATAAAATCATTTAGGTAGAGTAATAAAAAAGCCATTCCCCAGTAGATCAATTTGATTAGTATTAGTCTTATTATTACCACTACGATAGTATTTATTATCGCTCTGATACGGAGTCTCCATTTCTTTAAATATTGATGTGGGGGTAATTTCACTAATTTGGACTGGCGTTCCCATCCTGGTCTCTGTTATGCGATTGCTCTCTTCCTGATCCATATTTGCATTATTATTATTATCCATTCGACTGGTAACTTCCTTGATCTTTTCCCTCCTCCTCCTCCTCTTTCTTCCCCTCACCCTCTCCGACTTTGGGTTATCTTCAACTTCTTCCTCCGTCACACACACACTCTCCCCTCCACACCCCCCTCCTCCGGCCGCATATCCCATGTGAACGATGATACAAAAGTTCCTTCAATTACTTGATCGTCGTCTGTGCTTGCACACGCTTTATTGCGTCCACCCCCTTCCTGGGAAAGGCCTATTGTTGTGAGGTGCTCTATCCAGCCATTCAACCCTACTCTCCACCTCCACTCCAATTGTTCTCCGGATTTAATTTCCTTTCATATTTTCTTTTTCTTTTTCCTTTTTTCTTTCACTCTCATCGGAGATGAGTTTTCGAGAGAAAGTACGGAAGGTGTTCCACCGCTCTTCCTCCAATTCCTCACATAAGCACAAAGGCAATGGAATCAAAATTGAATACTATAAGCGCCATGAAGTACCAAGATCTAAATTTAAGGGTCCTTTTGATCCCGAGCACCAAAAGAAACTGGCTGCGTGGTCATTCCAGGATGCTCAAGCCGATCGTTCCCGCTCTTTGGATCTTTCCCTTTCTCCCTGTACAACATTACCAGACCATCTACGGCCACCATGTCGGGAAGAGGAGGGCCCTGCTCCAGATCAGGTCCAGATCATGGCGTCGGAGGTAAACTTGTCGGATGGTATGTCGGATCCTACCTCCTCCTTTTCGACTTCCCTTGTTTCTAGTCGATTTATAGTACTATGAAACCTACCCTTAAATAACCATTCTGACGTACGATCAGCATCTGCTATTGTCTACCACGATGAATTTGTTCACGATCGACATGAGCAAATGGGGTCCTTATCGTCCACCGCTGTTGACCCCGAAAGCTATTCCGACTCGACAATGACTCTCTTTATTGACCCGCTCGAGGATAGCACCATTGCCAACCTGAAGGAATCGGTCCGCGCTACCTCACCCATCGTACACACTGTCGCGCCCCCGCATTTGCCTATCAAAGGAACCCATCCGACTTTTTCTCCAGACGACCTTTCACGCGCGTTGAACGCCGTGCAAATTTACTAGTAAAATATTCTATCTTTTTTAACTCTTTTATTATTCCTTCAAGACCTATTTCCCCCCCCTCCTTTTCTTCTCTCTTGATGAGATCTTGAATTCATCTTCTGAGAAGATCTTCGCTTCGCAAAACATATGACTCCTAAACTGTCATGATAGGAGGAATTTTTATTGTCTATCAAATTAGACTTGATAGACCTTGCTCTTCTCTTCTTTCATTTCTTTTTCTCTTCCGATATCGTTGTCATCCGATGGTGTTCGCGGATCCTTTCCGAGTCCTATTTTGAGTTGACCATGCAGAAGGGGGCTTACCCTGAATGCTGGACGGTTCTGGGGCCCACCTTCACCTTGCAGCCTACCTAGGACCCGGCGGGAAAAGGGTCTGCTTATTGACGACTGCATTGACGGCCTGTACCTCACACGTTTCTATAGAGGTTAAACGAATGATGTATCAAAAGGCGATAGCTGCAGAGGTGGTTTTCTTTTCTTTCTTTTTTTTTTTTCTTTATCCTTTATATTTTTTTTTCCCCTTTGCATTGTGAGCGTATACCCGTTCTGTGGAGACATTGACTTTTTTTCTTTTTTTTTTTTTCTTTTCCCTTAATGATTAGACTTCCCTGGGATTAACTGAAAAGATTCCTTAGAAGGGGATATTATAATGTATTGTATCTGACATGCTAGATGAATGACAATACGATGTATAATTAAAAGTCGCAATCAAAATAAAGAAAAAATAATAACTCTTAATTGAAAAACAAAAAAAGGGTTTTGGACCGAGCAAAGCCTTGGAAACGCGGTAGTGGCTCAAGGTGTGTGATCACCCTGCTGATGTGCCAAGTTAATAATTAGATTCATGGAAAATATGTACTGAACACGAGCACCCAAAAGTACCCCCAAGCGAAAAGCACGTTCGATGCCTGGTCTAGATCAAGGCGCTTAAAGGTGTTTTCTGCAGGAGTTGTGGCCCAAATTGCTTGATTGATTGATCGATCGACTGATTGATTTGTGGGTTCATGGGGATGGTATCGAGAACTTCTCCGCGCGCGCGCGCTAGTAGCTACCTGTGCTTTTGGAGGGTAGGGACTCAGACCCCCTAGAGGACTGAGATCATTCACGCTAGGAGGACAAGTCGACAAATTGGAATTGAGCCTATTGTGCACGACCTATGTTCATCACCAAGTGCCCGGTCCCCGGGATTCGATCCGCGCCGATCAATGTGGCACAGCAGCAAATCACAACCCCAATCGACCCAGTTCATCTCACCTACTTACCTCATACCTGGGTAACCCTGAGGTACCGAGTATTAGGCATTATTATTATAACTATTATATTATTATTGTGTCTACCACCACCACCACCACCAACACGGCATCTCCGCATTCCCTAAAGAGGGATTGAATCATTGACCCTCAGCAAGCACAGGCCTTTGCTGATCCAACCGGATCGAGTGAATGGTCTCCAGACAGCCCCAGTGGATGAAATCTACCCCACTTGTTCCCTGAAGCTGGAAACCACGACTCGACCTCGTTCTCCAGAACTCTACTACTATGCGATGGTGCAGGGGTATCCTCACGATAAAGTACTGGGTCGTGCGTTATCACTTCCCATCATCCGTCACCGCACCTCCCGTGTGATGTACGGAGTCGCGGTTCATTCCTAGCGGTCGTGCATGGGCGGAAACGGGATGGGTGGATGGAAGGTAGCGCCGCTGCAGCCTGCCAATGGTCGAATTGATGTATAGTTATTTATCAACCAAGCTAAGATTTGAGCTGAAAATCTGGTTCTTCTCGATATACCTACCTAGATACCTGTCGATAGCGCTAAAAGCCCACTTGCTTCGAGCTGGGCTTGAATGGTCCATTTTAGGAGGAATAATAATTGGGATTTTGATTCGGACCACGGGATTAAGTTTCAAAAAGATGAGGCGTCTGGTATCCAGGTTTGGTGTTCTGTAGATCTCACTCATGGGAGCTAATAATAATTCTTTGGTGATGGTTGGTTGTTTTGCTGACAGTGATTGGAACGATTTTGGAAAAGGTATGCATGGCGAAATCGAACTACTGGCTTTTTTATTCTCTCCTCTATATTTTGCTTTTTTTTTTCTTTTTTTTTTTTTCCCTCTCTCTCTCTCTCTCTCTCTCTCTCTCTCTCTCTCTCCCCAGTCCCCACTACCCCCTTCCATCCTCACTTTCAATCAGTCCTTTAATCTTTCTCCATCTATTTGGATTTACATTTTATTTATTTGTTTTTCTTTCTTTTCTTTTTCTATCTTCCGATAATCCGTACTTTCCCCTTCGTGTGCTGCTCCCTGCTCCTGTCACCCTTGGTTTTGTCATTAATTTGGGAATTGAAATTAATTCATGTTTGTATCCCCTTTCGAGACATGCTGCTATCCTGGATTTTCTCCGACTTTATGCCATGTTTGAGCTCTTGTGAGTTACCCAGAAGCCTGGTGACCGGATAGTCTAAAATATATCGTGGAGAGGATAATCCTGTTTGGTTGTGCATATTAATACTAGTACATTGATCGTCTATCTATACAAATGTTATCGGGCATGTCCGCCACGGATTGGAACTTAAAATAAGTACTATGCTCACGGCCTTGCTATTAGTCTTGGGTCGACCTCATGAATGAAGGTGACGAATTGTCCACTAGCCTATCATGATCTTCAATTCCCCGTCTGATCGGATCGACATAGCAATCTGACCCAAAATAGGGTGTTGATCAGCAAAAGCAAACATGAATCTGCGCCACCATCCACCAGGATTGAACCCAGAGACCTGGTAGAACTGCGGGCGTGCACCGGGGAACCTGCAACAACCCATTGTTCCACTAGACATCTAAATAGTCCCGAGCAACTAGAGCGATTAAAGAAATCCTTCCGATACTTTTCCCTAGGGCGTATATGCATGATGCCAAAGTACTGTCTAAACCTGCTCAGGTATTCCTGAACTCTGTTTCGGCGGGGCTCCAACCAATATCACACTATCCATTGAGATAGAGTGGATGCTCCATATAGCTCGACTGCCAAATCTTACGATAGAAAGGGGTGGGGGAAGCGGAGGAGAAAGCGTAGGCTGGCGATTTTGGTCTGGATCTGACGTAGTCGTCGTTATAGTCCCAGCAAGATGGATTGGGACGATTGTCCTTGTTTAATCTATCTGTGCACGATACTCCTTCAGGACGAGGACCATATGGAGGTGAAATGAGATATAAAAACCTCCTTCTTCCTGCTTAGAATCGTTTTTATTTCCCAAGCATCGTGAATACCTTCGACACAATTCTCTCTACATCAATCATCTACACAATTTGATAGCTTGTTTTGTTACATCTATCTTCCTACATTATCACACTACTCTACCATAGAACACCAACAACCATCACAATGCTCGTCTCCAACCAACGCTCCAGATACCATCCCTATACCAATCGATGGCGGAAGATCAAGAATGAAAAGTCCTCATTTCCCCGAGTCCCTGAGGAGAAGTACCGTGTAGCCACGGAGTACTACTCAAGCCCCTTCATCAAGGCTCTACGACTAAATATCGGAAATTTTCTCCCCACTCCCTTATGGACCAAGCCCAAGATTCCCTCAATTGATGCTCCCACTCGCTTCGGTAATTATGGTGGCCAGTTTGCTTCAGAACTCCAAATGGACATCCTCCTAGACCTCCCCAGTGTGTTTCACAGTACCCTATCTGATGATACTTTCTGGGAAGACTTCGTTGGTTGTCCTCTCATTCGCCCAAGCCCACTTCACTTCGCCCAAAACCTCACCCATATCGTGGGAGGAGCCAATATTTGGCTGAAGCGCGAGGACCTCAATCAATTTGGCAGTCACCAGGTCCGCAACATTGTCGGCCAAGTCCTCTTCGCCCACCGCATCGGTAAGACCGAAATCGCCCTGGACTGTGGCTATGCCGGCCACGGTCTTGCCTGCGCCACCATGTGCGCGCGCCTGAAGATGAAATGTACCATTCTCATGGGCGCCTCCGACGTGCTCGCACAGACCGACGCAGTCGAGAAGATGAAGAAGCTCGGCGCAACTGTGATATCCGCAGAAACTGGGCTAGGTTGTGGTTCTCTCCGTGCAGCCACCAACGAAGCTCTCCGTTACTCTCTCTCCCACCTCGAATCCACCTACCACATCATGGGCGGCACTGTTGGCCCACACCCTATCCCAGCCATGACACGGACCTTCCAATCAATTCTCGGCCAGGAAATCAAGGAGCACATTGCCAGCTTCACCGGTCGAACAAATGGTCCCGATGCTCTTGTCAGCCCACTCGGATCCGGTGCCGCAGCTGTGGGCATGTTCGCACCCTTCATTGACGACCCCAATATCCGCATGGTCGGCGTCGAAGCTGCAGACGCTGCACCCCTCACCCATGGTTCCCTAGGAGTCATGTACGGCTGCCGTACCTTTGTCCTCCAGGATGATGACGGCCAGATCCTCCCCACCCACTCCATCTCTCCAGATTTGAACTTCCCCTGTGCCGGCCCTGAATTATCACACTGGAAGGACATCGAGCGTCTGGAGACGGTTACCGCATCGAATGAAGAAGCAGTCCAGGGTCTCCGTCTCCTTTGTGAGCGTGAGGGTATCGTTCCTAGCTTGGCAACCGGTCATGCCGTCCTAGAAACTCTTCGTGTCGCAAGGGAGCTAGGGCCCGGCAAGAACGTCGTTCTGCTGGTTTCTGGTTAGATATGTATTGCTTGCTTTGCTTTGCTTTCTCTTTTTTGGGGTGGTGATGCCTGCTTTTTAAATTGTTTTGCGATACCAAAGCTGATTCCTCGGGGTGTTTTTGCTGGTACCTGCTCTTCTCTTTACATATTTGGTTCGAAATTCTTTTTTCTTTTTGGGGAGATTGGTTGGCGTTGGTGGCTAGATTCTTCCATTTTGCTCTTGTTATCGTTCCCTCCCATTTTAGTGAATGGCTTTGCAATTGCTGGGTGGTGTTTTGGTACTGCTTTCATCGGAGTTTTGGGGATGGTGGAGTTGTGGTATATCCAGTCTGTTTTCGATGATTTGATAAGAATCTTTCAAGTTGATAATATCATGCAATAAATATTCATACATTCAAAAAGTTTTTTTCTAGATTTTGAGGGTAAAATGTAGGTGGTATTTTTCTTTTTATCTATCATCAATCATAGCAAAAGTCTTCAATATCTATCCATTTGAAAGACAGAAGGTATATATATATAAAGCTGCCCCTCGGTTCTTCCTTTACTCTTCCTGGGTAACAGTCATATCTAATACCTCTACTCGTCCTCGGCCACGTGTTTCATTACCGACAAACTCATTCAGTCCTTTGAATGCTCCCGGTTCAGCAAAACCAACCACCTCCCACTCATCACTCCCCACGACCTCTTGTGTCTCGATGGATTCAATGTAGCTGAGAATTTTGTCCTTGACGTTGCCTGGACCTTTTACCGGTGCAGGTGTCCCCTCCGTATCAGAGCCAGCGTCAGAGTCTTGCTGGCGCGAAGATTTTCCTTTAGAGCCTTTGCCACCTTTCTTGTTTGACTTAGAGCCACCGCCGGAGGTGGCATCCTTTTCCTTACTCGTCCCCGCAGACCCCCCACTAATTTTAACACTCTGCTTTAAAAGCGATACGGGACAAGTCACCCTTAGTCGCATCCGCGCCCGCATAACTGGAATAGGCTGCCACGCAATCAGCGCCTTCATTGCATCCAGCGCTTGACTCTTCGCCGACTTGTTCGGGTTCACACCCGTCCACAACGGTTTCCTCAGCTGCTGGTTGTTGCTGTCCTCCCCACCGGCAGAAGTAGCGGCAGTAACATCAGCAGCAGTAGGAGTAGCAGGGTCCTGTGTCTCCCCCCCACCATTCTGCTGTTGCAACTGTCCACTTGCCGCACTAAGTTGGTCTAAGGCCTTGGAGATCATTCCCGTGGTATATACTCGTTTCGTCGTGGGGTCGACTAAGCGTCCCGACACGATATCCAGAATCTCCTTTTCAACTCGCTCGGCGATTTCCTTGCGTTCGCGTTCTCCGACTTGCACTTCGCCCTTGCGGAGGATCTCTTGACGGATTTCATCAGCGGGGGTTTTTGCGCCGAAGGCCTTGGTTAGTTCGGCGGCGGGGGCGGTTTGCGCTTTAGACACAGAGAGGAAGATGGTGGGGACTTGTAAGACATTGTCGAGGTCCTTTTCTGCACCTGATCGGTATTCGAGAAGTTTGTTTTTATAGCAGGCGAGTTCGAAGCGCTTTTTGCCTATGTTGGATTTAAGCGGGGTTAGTTAGCTTTGGTTTTTTTTTTTTTTTTTTTTTCTTTTACTGTTTGTAAAAGCTAAGATGAGGCTTTCACTTATTTGACACCTTATGCGGAGTTTGATAAAAAGAAGAGAAAATAGCGAACCTTTTTTTAGCCTGACAATAGACACATTGGTGAATTTGATTTGGTTTGAAGGTTGATTGATAGGCATTTTTTTGACAAAGAAATCGGGGCTTGGGCAGGAAAATCCCCAAGGCCACCGCTGTGCTACTGATGAGGTTCTTGTTCTTGGATGTTTGATTTATTTTTATTTTTTGCTTTTGGATTGGGGCTTTCGTTAATATAAAGGTATAGAAGCCGATTAATTTATGCCTAGGTGGACCCACGTATGAGGAAGGTGATGAGAGGAAATATCTAATCATCCATTAATAATAGTTACTCGAGAAATAACTTGAGCCTGAAGCCGAAGGACCTAGCAAATGGAGACTGATGATTGGCGAAGCTATCGATGACGCTGGTCCTGCCTCTTAATGACTCAGCGAAGTGACTCAGCCGCGTGACCTCTCTGTTACCTGGGAGAATGCGCATTCTGATTGGCCAGTCTCCGCCCCTGTTATCGGCGGCGTCATCGCCTGCCACCGACCCGTTGACCTGCATCCGTCGGTCCTCACCTCCTCTTTGTCCCTTTCCTGCCTCTGTTGTACCTATTTGTTGAGGAGCTGGTTATACATCAGCTGTTCATTATCCTGTGAAACTTTTATACTTCTCATTATTTTGTCGTGAATCGTAAGTTAAATGCTCTATCTCACATCGAGTGATTGCCACCCCCCTTGATACAGAGCTCGTTACTGATAAGCCTGCTTGCTTGCCTCAGGTACCTGTCTCGAGACTAGGTACATCCCTCTTCCATCACCATTCCCTACTCTTTTATCACTCCATCAACTGTATAATATAATTACATCGTTTGCTCGGTTGAAGATACTCCACAATGAGAGTCGTACCAGCTGCCTTGCTGGTTGGTGCGGCCGCTGCTGTTGGCCCTGCCCAGCAGGTCCTTGGCGGGCTTAAGGACATGACAAACAGCTGGCAGGAAACTTTGCAGGATAAGCTTTCTAATGTCAAAAACCCTCTCGAGAAGTTTGGAGATGAACTCAAGACTCTTTCTGATGACGCTCGTGCCTTGTGGGAAGAAGTCGCTGGTGCCTTCCCCGACTCCTTTGACACTAGCCCAGTATTTTCGCTGCCTAAGAAGCACACCCGCCGTCCCGACTCCCATTGGGACCACATTGTCCGTGGTGCTGATATCCAGAGTGTCTGGGTTACCGGTGAGAGTGGTGAGAAAGAGCGGGAGATCGAAGGCAAGTTGGAGGCATATGATATGAGGATCAAGAAGGTTGACCCCAGCGTCCTTGGAATTGATCCTGGTGTGAAGCAATACACTGGTTATCTTGACGATAACGAGAACGATAAGCATCTTTTCTATTGTAAGTTTTGGCTTTTTGGTGGACATGTGTTGCTCAATTTACTAATTGTTTTTGTGAAGGGTTCTTTGAATCTCGTAATGACCCGGAGAACGATCCTGTTGTTCTATGGTTGAACGGCGGCCCTGGCTGCTCTTCGCTCACTGGTCTCTTCATGGAGCTAGGACCCAGCAGCATTGATAAGAATATCAAGCCCGTCTATAATGAATTCTCGTGGAACTCTAATGCATCTGTGATCTTCCTCGACCAGCCCGTCAACGTTGGTTACTCGTATAGCAACAACGCTGTTAGCGATACGGTTGCAGCTGGCAAGGATATCTATGCCTTGCTCACCCTTTTCTTTAAGCAGTTCCCTGAATATGCGAAGCAGGACTTCCATATTGCTGGCGAGTCTTATGCTGGACACTACATCCCCGTTTTTACCTCTGAGATTCTCTCCCACAAGAAGCGCAACATCAACCTGAAGTCTGTTCTCATCGGCAACGGTCTTACAGATGGATACACCCAGTATGAATACTACCGCCCAATGGCTTGCGGTGACGGTGGCTATCCTGCCGTCTTGGATGAGAGCAGCTGTCGCTCAATGGATAGTGCTCTCCCCCGATGCCAGTCCATGATTGAATCATGCTACAGCTCGGAAAGCTCATGGGTCTGTGTTCCCGCTTCTATCTACTGCAATAACGCTCTCCTCGCCCCTTACCAGCGCACCGGACAGAATGTGTACGATGTTCGCTCCAAGTGTGAAGATGATAGCAACCTCTGCTACAAGGGAATGGGATACGTTAGCGATTATTTGAATAAGCGCGAAGTTCGTGAGGCTGTAGGTGCTGAGGTCAACGGCTATGACTCGTGCAACTTTGATATCAACAGGAACTTCCTGTTCCACGGTGATTGGATGAAGCCATATCACCGCCTTGTTCCTGGAATTCTCGAGCAGATTCCTGTCTTGATCTATGCTGGCGATGCTGACTTCATCTGCAACTGGCTGGGTAACAAGGCCTGGTCAGAAGCCCTCGAATGGTCCGGCCAAGCTGAATATGCTGCCGCTCCCATGGAGGACCTCGAGATTGTTGACAATGAGCACAAGGGCAAGAAGATTGGCGAGGTTAAGACCCATGGAAACTTCACTTTCATGCGGATCTTTGGCGGTGGCCACATGGTCCCAATGGATCAACCTGAGTCGTCTTTGGAGTTCTTTAACCGCTGGCTCCGCGGCGAATGGTTCTAAATGGCGGCCACGGTTGGATGCACCTCCATTGACAGCCCTGCTTGTAGTTCCTGATATAAATTCTTGCGCAGACGATTACTTACGATAGTTCCGACTTGCGTGACAATAGCCATTTTGATTTTGCATTTTTCATTTTTGTTTCCACTAGGTTTGATTTGTTCAAGTGTATGGCTAAGTTATACTCATCATTCAACAATCATATATATGCATTGATAGATTCATTTTTCTTGGGCTCGAATATTTCTGTAGTCTGGTAGAATATCTGTAATAGAGAGTGATTGCACAATGGAATGCTGTGATGATAGCGAAGGACGCAAATAATATTATTACGACAAGACACAGAAGCATTTTGTATTAGACCAAAGGTGTCTGACGGCATGGATGGGACCAAACACTGGGTGGAACCTTATCGATAAAGAGTCCATTTAATTATTATTAGGATAGCTACGAATAGGCGACGAGAATAAATGTTGTTTTTTGATTTAATTTTTTCATTTCATATTGGTATGATTCTTTTTCATTTTTTGAGGACCCCATGTTTATTATCACCAGGACCCGAGGGAAGTTCGTTAAAACACACCAACATACAAAAAGAAAACCCCATCTCCTCTCATTCCTACTCCAGCAAACCGATGAAGGATAAACCAAAGCAGAATGTGTAGAAAACCCAAACAAAGACGTAAGTTTGATTTAGCCCTTCTTCTTGCTGACACCGACGGTGCGTCCACGACGACCGGTAGTCTTGGTGTGCTGTCCACGGACACGGAGACCCCAGTAGTGACGGAGACCACGGTGGGAGCGGATCTTCTTCAGGCGCTCGAGATCCTCACGGTACTTGCTGTCGAGACCGTTGGAGAGAACCTGGGAGTCCTTGCCATCGGTGATGTCGCGCTGTCTGTTGAGGAACCAGGTGGGGATCTTGTACTGGGTAGGGCTCTGGAGGATGGTGACGACACGCTCAAGCTCTTCAGTAGTGAGCTCACCGGCGCTGTTGTTGTGAAATAGATTGTCAATATTGCTCAGTTTTGAATATGATTTCCCTTTTTTTTTTTTTTTTTTTTTTATTTTGTAGGGGGGGAGAGGGGGTTCAACATACCGCTTGTTGAGGTCAACATCGGCCTTCTTGCAGACCAAGTTGGAGTAACGGCGACCGACACCCTTGATCTGGGTCAGCGCGTACATGATCTTCTGCTTGCCGTCAACATTGGTGTTGAGCAGACGCAAGATGTATTGGAAGTTCGTCTTCTCGCCGGACACGAGCGCTATAAATTGTAAAAAAAAAACATTCCGAGTCAGCCAAATTTGTCCTCTCTCCTTTAATTTTCATTTCAAACAAAAGTGACGATGTGCATAATGTTCTATTTGCCAGTGGATTGCAATGGGTTTCGGAATAAAGAAAACGACTCCTGCTGCAGTTGTGTCCAGTCGAAAAAAAGTTCTTTCTTTGAGATTTCCACAGAGCCGACTAATCACCACCACTACCAGCAGCAAACTCCCCCCTCAATCCTGAACAGACACAAGCTGGGAACACAGAGGAAAGGGGAAATAGGCATGGAAATAGTGTTCGGAGGATTAAAACGTACACATGATGGGCGATGGCGCGACGGTATCGCGATGGGTTTGTCGACAGCGAGAGGTGTGAAGAAGGAGGTCAAGTCGAGGGCTTTGAGAGCGCTTCAACTTTGCTCGCCCGTTGTGGGATCGGGTAACTTGAGACCTAACCAATTCAGGAATAGCCGATTCGCTTCGCTTGTATTTTGCACTAGTCCATAAACAGCTATTATCACCTGATGATATCAGAATTATCCACGTGATATACTTGATTACTAAGAATCTTGGAAGAAATAATTATTATTAATACCTACATAACCATCCCCATCCGATGTGTACTACTTACAGTCATTGTTAACCTGGTGATTGTGACGGCTGGAGGTTTACTTCATCGTACGGACATCTTAGTAAAGTCCACCTTTAGGGTCAAAGTCATTTCTTTCAATCTTTCAACTACATGTGTACCCATAGTACTCGTGTTTCGGAGTGTCTTTGAACTATGCTTTGTTCTATATTCTATCGCCTTGTATTCCAAGGCTTGACCAAGTTTCCTTTCTTTAATTCTTCGAGTAAGCATAGCACTGAAGATTCCTATTTACTAAGTGACTTTCCATACCGATCTTTAGGAACTCAACTATTCCCTGCTTGATAGTGACAAATGGATCCCCCTAAACCCTCATCAACATCAACCACTGTTCTATTGTCACGTCTAAAACAAACAATAAATAATTGGCAATAGATTCATGGCCTCAGATGATAAAGAGTTCTTAAAATAGCATACTTCCTGGCTCAAGTATTTTCTTTGCTCACAGCAACAAAACCATTGAACATTGAATAGAGTCATTGCCAAATATGGCCGACACTAGGACTCGAGAAGCTTTGTTTAACCCCAAATTGAAAACAAAGATCTTTCTAGTTTGAGATCCTTCTTTTATGGCCAATAAAGAGAGATTTTTTTTTTCTTTTTTTCTTTTTTTACCTTTTGAATCGTCAGCTCATAATGCAATTCGAGGGCAGCTTGAGATGAAAGCACATGGCCTTTTGCTATAGCTGCTATGCCTTTGACACCTCTCTCCTCTCTCCTCCCTCCACCTATTCCCTTTGTTTTCTTTTGTATTCCTTTCACTTTCGGTTTATCATGGTGGTATTTACCTTTGGGGGGGAGGGGGACTTGGGGGGATGAATATTAAAGCGAAGCAGCTACTTTTGTACATTTATTACCTCGAATTTCACCTCTCGTTGCTGTGCTTCAATCCCTGAACCAATTATCAATTTCTTCATATTTAATTATTTATTTTTACCTTCAGTTAGCCTGTCTCATTTTCATTTTCATATTCATTTCTCTTTTCTTTTCATTTATTCAAGATGAGCATCGTTCAACCTCGGCCGCCATGGATGCAAGTTCATTTTCCCGATCCTACGGTCAACTACCCTCTTTTCCTTCTATCAAGCCTCCCCGATGCCCCGGCTGACTTTCAAATTTGGGGAGAGACATGGGAGGATGTGAAGAAAGCCCGTAGGCTTAACAAGACCGCCATGGAGCTTCTAACCTACTTCTATTTCTGGGGGATTGATCCACAATTTCCTCCTAAGTACGTTATGCTCGATATGCTCGAACGTCTTTGGAAGCTTTTCTATTACATGACTCCTGCTTATCGGCCGTCCACTTGGGATTCTTTTTTGGATTTAAGTCGCGACGCTGGTCCTCGACTGATTGATTATAGACACCTCAAATATTCTAATGGCGCCTTTAAACCTATCAGCCGATGGTACCCTGAAGCTCCGGACTCCGAAAGCCAGCTCCATCCCAGCTATACGAGACCTGCAAATGCAGACGCAGATTGGCCAGATGCTTACCTGGAACGATTTCTTCTCTCCTCTACGTTAAGACCACAAGGCGTTGTATCTGATGGAGGAGGGCCCGACTTACCCATTACTGTCGGCGGACGTGGTGGATCAACAATTACTCCTAGAATTAGGAGGAGAACTGCGAATTCGCATAGTAGTACCAAGGTGCCAGCGTCGGCGATCAGGGCTGGAGCTGGCCCAGTAGCCGTGACTACGGGCGTGCCCCCACCTTCAGCCGGAACTGCGTTTGGCTCTAGGACTGCGGCAGCTGGGCCATCGAATGATACGGCAACTGGCCAAGACCCCAGCGACGACGGTGTTTTAGACCTGACTACTACCAATGCCACAAATGTCGCAGCCGGTGGCACGGTAGCTGAAAACCTGGCTGCGACTACTACGAATCTTCTTCGATCAGTTCAAATGCCCTACGACAGTACAAGAAAAATAATTGAGGCCGTTGAACGAGCTGTTATAGGTATCGCATATTCAGATCTCGAACGACATCCTAGTGCAATGACTCAGAGTGCTCCCCGACCTGTGATAGCTACAGGCCCAATGGATATATCGAAGTCCATAATCGCTTCGTATCCTGCAGTGTCTCAGGTAAAAGTCACGCAACAAGGTCCAAATAGCTCATTAGTTCTCGACCCAAATGGTAACATCTTCTCTTGTCGAGGCCGCGGGCCTGTTGAGCATTCTGGCTCTGGCGTTCTCGACTGCGTCATTATCGCGGGCAAATTCCTCGACGCTGGGTCAACCAATGCTGACCGTAATAACAATGGATGGCATAGCCAATTAACCCCACTTGAGCGATCGTTTGTCGAATTGACTGATGTTAACTGGGACGTGTGCCCCTCCCATGAAGGTGCACGGGTGAAAAAGGTCTTCTGTGACATGCTGGCGATATCTCTGGCTACCACTCTTCAGCAGCAACGAGTGCTTGGAGTTAGACATGTTTGGGATGCGGTTGGAGATAATTTCGCCCAATTCAAATTCTCATTCACTGAAACGATCAGCCCATGTCGGTGTACACGGGCGGGAAGAGAGACAACACAGCATTACGAGACCCATTTTCTCGAGCCTCCTTCCAAGGACGAAGATAAAAATGGTGTAACAATGCAAGAGCTTTTTACGCGCTCATTCGATCCCCATCGTGTTGCACAGTGCCAAAGTTGTGGCCAGGAAGACTCCGTACCGTATAAGCTGACATTCTCAACTCTTCCCTTGCGAATAGTTGTAAGGGTAGCCGAAAACACTTCCATTCAGCGCCATACCAATAATATATCATTTAAGTACGAAGACTCGAGTGGCCGGAATCAGAACGCTCTCTACCGCTGGCTGGGGGGCATATATTTCAACGGTACATCTTACCGATTATTCTGGACCGACACACCCCGTGGAGAAGCGGGCGGAGGGGAGATCCTTACGTACAGCAGTTCTGAAACTGAAGGCCTTATCATCGGAGGCATCGTGCCACTGGACCGTGCGGATCGGGTGCCTGAGAATTGGCGGGATCAACACATTCCCCCACTTCTTTTCTATGAGCGAATAGTCAACCCATCTTCCGACGTTCTTGCCGTTGCCGCACATGCGGCCTGTAACATGGTGAAACTCGAGTCTGAACAGAGGCTAATCCTTAACGAACACGATCCATGGAGCAATCGTAGTACTTTTCCTGCTCTTAATACCGAATCTTACCCATGGACACAAACCATCCCAGCTGACGATGTCCAGCTCTTCCAGCTAGCTCCAAATCCCTACAACCCAGCAGGTGTCCAGAACAACAATAATAACAACAGCCAGGTTGTACGAAGTAGAAATGCTTTGTTTAACCAAAGCATTTCTATGCAGGATGCCCCGATTCTTCAAGGGGGACTGGTAATTGGAGAGCCGTCAACCTTTGCATCCTACTTACCGCCGTTGCCAGGACCTGGACCAACAGGGTTTTCCCCGACGTTGCTTGCCAGCTTAACTGAGCTACCCGACCTAACTGATGAGCTACCCGGTCTAACTGAACTACCCGAGCTGCCGGATGTCTCAGGAGAAGTGCTGCAGGGTATAGGCTTGGGCTTAGGCATTACTGCATCTCCCAGCCAGAGTCTGGCGACGCTAAACCAACCTTACAACCCCGCCGATCCCTCAACATGGGACGACGCTGCAGGGCTCGGCAATGCTATGGACACAGATGAAGATGAACAAACCTTCACTGACATGTTGAACTTTGATGCCGAGCTCGACCTGCCAGACGACGCGTCGGCAATGTGTCGCCGAGCCACCGCACAACCGAAGCTAATTCAACTACTTCACCGACGACGAACCCCATTGCGGAAGCGAGTAATCGAAGAGATTTTTTCTGACGATGAACCCGTGGAGAGCAAAAGCGAAGGTATAAAGCGACAGAAACGAAATAGTCAAGTCAAGGTGGTAGTTCAGTCGAATCGTAAAAGGCGTTCTACAGCACGAAAGTAATGTTATACAGTTGAGTTCAAAGCTCTTTCCCCATCGCCTCCTTCCTTTTAACGAGTCATTGGAGATATCTTTTTCTTTCAATCTAAGCAAATTAGTTTCCAATTCTTGACCTTTTCTTTACTTCCCCCCGCCCTTTTTTTTTTACCCCCTTCTTTTGATTCTCGCCACTGATGTTGTTTATTTAGAGCGGTTCTTTTGGATGTGGTTAGGTAGTCTAGAGAATTGAATGCTTCTGGTTTTGTTCACGCCTGGAGTACAAGTAAACGAGTTTTACCGTAACCATCAGAATTGATAGTCACTTTTGTCCCAGGGGTTGGGATATTCCTTGACTGGCACGAGGGATGGATAATAATCCCATCCTACTGCCGAGGAATGGGGTCCGTTTTACCCCCGGACTTATTTGGGTCTAATTAACTTCTCCCCCGCATTTAGACACGGTCTGACCGCAGGATCGAAATAGCCATAAATACCTGGAACATCCCCATCTTCTTAGTTTTATGTTATTAAATTGTCAATAATTCAAATTTAAATGGTATAAAAATAAAACATCTATTCAACAAAAATTACCAAGAAAAAGACAGGAAATTTCAATAATAAAAACACGCCCTATATTTCCTTGCCCAATTCTTGATCTGTCTCTAATATCTAAGGTCTAATTCTAGAGGAAATAATAACAAGCAGTTCAGATGAAAAAATGAAAAAATGACGAAAAAGAAAAGTCAACAGCCAACAGCCAACAGCCAACATGTTATAGCCTGGCTTGCACCGGCCCAGTGGGAACATTACTCTTTTTCGGCGCCGACACATATCCACCCTTGACATTATCCGTGTTGATGACATTGCCCTGGGCGTCACGACGGATACCCAGTTCGGTTAACTTCGTGAACACCTTGGAAAAGTGATCGAAGAAGAGATCCTTATCCTCAGCATACTTCTCCACCCAGGGTCGGAACTTGGGATCTGTCCGCAGGGCAATATCTGTCGGCAACATCATCAATGGCTCCTCCTTCTCCTCTACCTCCATGTCGGGATCCTCATAAACGAACTGACTCACGCCGTTCTCCAGCGTCTTGGGCTTCCAGTCCAATCCCAACAGCAACTTGAAGAATTGATTGGAGAATCGGGTTGGGTTGTTAACCCAGGGACCCTGGAATCCGCTCCTATCGATATGACACCGGCCGAGATTATGTCCACCCGCCAGAGCCACAATCTCCTGGTCGTTGAATCCCATTCGATAAAAGATAAAACGCAAGTGGTCAGCCCCTAGGGCACCGTCGGGAAGTCGACCGCGCGGGGGCACCTTGGAATCATCGACGAGATCTGTACGTCCGCCTTTCCACTCGATTTGGGGTCCGCCCATCTCTTCGATCGCTACGACGCCCGCTAATGTCCATAGATCGCTGTATGTGATCCAGGGGTGTTTCTCTTTGACGGGTTCGAGGAAAGCACGACCGTGTTGCAGGCCGGCATTCGCGGGGTCACCACCTTCAGCTTCGTATCGCATACCAGCGCCATTGGAGCCGCCAGTGTCGCTCTCCATGTCGTAGGTACCAGCTGAGTGCCTATTTTATATTTTCTCTACCGTTTAGAGAAAGAAAACAAGACAAAACAGAAGGGAAAGTTGGGGGGGGGGGGTTGGAGAAGAATAACGCACCATGCTAAACGGACGAAGACTGGACCTGCGCTACCATCATCGTAGTCGGGCTTCTTCAGCTGGGCGACAATGTCCCGTCGGACGGCGTCGTAATCTCCTAGTTTACTCATTGTTGATATGATATGATGAGGGTCTTGGGGTTGACGGGGATATGGAGAGGGAGAAAAGACAAAAAAAGAGAGAGACAAGGAGAAGAAAGAGAACAGAGCTTATTTGAGCAGCGCCGACGCAAGAATAATAGGGACCCCATAACACATGTGGCAGACGATAAGGTGGAGCCTCGGTGGGCCGAAAACTTCACAACAGCCAAGAAAACATGCCGAGGTTGAACTGATCTGAACGATGTCGCCAGTCCGGGATTTCTTTGGAGAAATTCATTTCTACAATGCTAGAAAATCGTCATGTCATCATTGTGGTTATGGCGCTACTCTACTCTACTCCTGCCGATGATCGGGATTGCCAGAGCGATGATAATCATACTTAGTTCCTATTCCTTTCCCGAACAGTTTGCGTGTATTTTCTACTCCGAATTCCAACAGCCGCGAAACGCAGAAGCAGCGCAAGAAAAAAAAAAAAAAAAAAAAAGAGATTAACCTCGGATCTTTTGCTTCTGTCGACCTTTTCCACGACTACTACTGATAAAAGCACTTTTAAGAGGTAGGAGCCAACTCCACAATTAACTAATCATATTAATTCAACGCCCCATTCGCCTCTCGCAAACCCTTTACCCGCGTTTTCCACTGCTTATGTACCATCTCCCACTGTCGGACCACCTCCGCAAATTCTTCGCGTATCCACTGCCGCTCTTCCCGCAATCGTCTCGCCCGTAATTGGTACCGTGCCAATCTCCGCTCTTGTCTCCGCTGCGTCGATAGGCTTGTTTGCTGGATGGTACGGATGACTTTATGGAGGGGTGCTGTATGATGTGGTTGAAGAATCCCCTGTCGGAGTCCCCTGGAAATGCTGATGAATGTACTGGTCATTTCGTTGGCGATGGTTTGCATGAGGACCCTTTTTTCGAGGGAAGAGAGTCTGGGAATATCTTGGATAGAGGGGAGAACAGATGAGGTGCTCATGGTAAGTTTAGATCCTGAATGAGGATTACTCTATCAAGGTAAAAGGAATTCGTAGAGACCAGAAAGGAGATGCCCTATTCTCAAGAGCCGATAGATGTAGTTGTCTTATATACACACGTACCTACCTACCGACATAGCCCCAACGCAAAATTCTATTCCTTTGACCACAGAGCAAACCTCATTATATTCTGCATACTTCCAAAACTGATAATCAATCAAAATAACCACTCTCTACTCCTAAGATCAACAAAATAGAGCAAACAGATAAACAAACAAATGTCAACAGGAGTGATAATAATCCTCTTTGCGGCAAGCAGATTACCCTTTTCGGTCTAGATAGGGCTAAGCCCCTCCGGTTTGTCTTGTTTGTCTCAGTTTCCTCTTTTGTAAAAAAAAAAAAAAGCTACAAGACTTGTACATACTTCCTGCACTTGCTTACAAACCAATTCAAATAAAAGAAAGACAAGGAGAACCCCAAGAAAGGGACAAGAAATACAAGAAACATATCCACCATGGCCCGGACGGAACACCCCAGAATCGAAGAACTGCCCGATGACTTCGACGAGTCCATCAATCTCAATGCGCCCCCCTCCCCTCCTCCTGTTCCTCTTCCAACCGACCTCCCCGCACCACCCGACGAGTTCCCCTTCCCTGGAAATCCTGAACGATTAAAGGAGATGGAAAAGGACACCACCGCCCCCAAGATCTCTCCTGCTATGGCGGCGGTGGCGTCGCATACGACTGATGAATTGGCCGATATTCTGAATAAGACCCCGCTCTTCATGACTGACATCAGCAAAGCAGGAGATGAAAGTGAGTCTCCCCTCCTCCTCCTCCTCCTCCTCCTCCTCCTCCTCCTCCTCCTCTTCTTCTTTCCCCCTTTTAGTCGTCTTACTTTCCGACGCTGTCGTATCTCTCTATTTATTGATTTCTAACTTTTTTGGAATGAAGATGGAGAAAACGTTATGCTGGAAGCTCTGCGCGCATTGCAAAACGAAGGTACGCGCGGGGACGTCGCCCAGAATTTCCGCGAACAGGGTAACGAGGCCGCGAAGGAAAAGCGATGGGCAGACGCCAAAGAGTTCTATTCGAAGGGTATTGCGGTTTTGAAGTCAAAGGAAAATAAGTGGGACCAACCCGAAGACCCCAAGGAAGAGGAAAGACTTCAGAAAGAGGTCGAAGAAGCGTCACATATCAATCGCGCACTTTGTCATTTGGAATTGAGTACGTGGCTAACAACATCTCCCCCCCCCCCAAAAATCTTTTCCGGGTCCTTTCCACTCTATTCCCTAGATTTCACGAGTGAGGTTGGTACACATGGCTTACTTGGAGGGGCCTAAAAAACAAAACAGGGAATTATCGTTCAACAATTCTTGACTGTGCGTCAGTACTCCGGCTCAACCCCCGCAATATCAAGGCATACTACCGATCTGCAATGGCGTTGTTTGCCCTTGATAGGATCCCCGAGGCTGAAGATGCTGCTTCCCGAGGCCTTGCGCTCGACGCTCAAAATAAGCCTTTGCAACAGGTAGCATCGAAAATTGAGGAACGGAAGGTAGTTCTGGAGCGGATAGCTGCGAAGAAAAAGGCAGAGGATGAGAGAGCACGCAAGGAGAAGCAACTTCTAAGTACTGCGCTACGGGCCCGTCAGATTCGAACTCGCAAGACAGACCAGCCGCCGGAGATGGAGGATGCTGGGATCCGTCTTACCCCCGACCCACTATCTCCGGAAAGCACCCTTGAGTTCCCTGCAGTGCTACTTTATCCGATGGATGCTCAGTCTGATTTCATCAAGGGGTTTTCCGAGATGACCTCTATCACAGACCATCTCGAGTACATTTTTCCATTGCCCTGGGACACTCGTAAGGAGTATACGATTCAAGGCGTGGACTGTTTCATGGAGACCTATACAGGTGGACTGATTAAAGCTGGGAAAAAGCTCCCTCTTTTGCAAATTCTTAGTGGAAGCAAGGTGGAAATTGTGGATGAGATGGTCCGTATCTATGTGGTACCAACGGCGAAGACCACTGAATTCATCGCGGCGATGAAGGCACGCAAGGAGAGCTGAAGTTCTTCTAACAGACTTGCATTTATCCCCTGTTACAAATTTCTCAACTAGCACACAATAATTGTTGGAGAGATTTTAGTCAACGGCTCCCATAGATCACCCGCTTCGTGAAGACGCCATTCAGCGTCAAGGAAGATGTCTTCCTAGATTAGCCTAAACAACTCCCGCTCGCCGTGTCCAAGTTCCTGCCTTTGACTCCATTCTACAAGAGTTATGCGATTCTCTAAGTGTGGACTCTCAGTGCAAAGTTACTTCAATCTTTACCTAGCTAGGTATGAAATCTCCAGAAATCGGTTTCTATCCACAGGTCAGGCTGTGCTTACACATGGTATGCACGCACGGGCAATCAGCTTTTAAGAAATCCAATATTCATTCCATTTTCGCAACGTGATTCGAAATTTAGACTGCATCTATGAATACCAACCAAGCCTTTTCCTTTAGTCTTGGCTTTTTAGAACACCACTTAGGTAGTTAGTAATAAATGATTTGGCATCACAACATGTCTTAGGTACTAATTCACCACCCACTACTTATATGCGATGAGATTACATTTCATCCTCATGCCAAAATCAAAAAAAAAAAAAAAAAAAAAAAAGTTAGGGGGTGGAGGAGTTTGAAAATTTATAGCTTCTTATACCTAGAGAATTATTGTATGTATCTCCATAATTATAGCAACTAGCAAAAGAAAAGCGCTTTCTCTATCAGACAGGATTAAAATTGCATGGATAATACAAAGGATTACTAGGGTACAGATAGATTTTCTGCTTTTGAATCTGGGTAAACGTAAGTATTACTTTATAACCAATCATCTTAATGAAGTACAGATCTACAGACAGACTGAATAGATATTATATTACTACTTTCTTCTTCTTTCCCATGGGTCTCTATGTTAGATCAGAGTCAATGTGAACACTTTAGTTATGGTTAGTTAATTATTTTTTTAAAAAAATATGTAAAGATAGCTTTTTTTTGCGCTTCTTCATCAGCTCCATCCCATCCCATCATATCCTTTCTTCCTTACAAGCATACATTATTATAAGCTAGGAAATAGAAAACTAAAAACAGGAAGGTAGGAAAAGAAGACCAACACACACACACACACACACACACACACACACACAAAAAAAAATGCAAAGGGACAGTAAGAGAGAAAAGTGGAAGGTTTAAAAAAAGAAAGGGAAATTTTGCAAAAGAAAATGAATTCTTTCGACGCCGCTATCCTCCCTCCCCCCCCCCCAAAAACCACCCCTACCCCAACCACCCTGTATTTTCTTTCCGTTTCTCCAATTACCCAGTATAATTAAGTAGATATACAGTACACACACCAGGACTCCTTGTAAATTAACCCGAAAAGATACACAACGCATTTATAACGATCACGAAATAGAGAAAAATTAGTTTGTAGGATATCTGACCTGCTCTTGGTAAATGATTCGTATCGAACAAATCCCGAACATACATAGATATAATGGTGTATATATAGAGAGGGAGAGAAAGGGAAGGAGGGAGGGAGAGAGGGAAAGAAACATAAAGGAAGGAAAGTGATGAAAGAACAAAGGTTAAAGAGGCTGTTTTAAAAAAAAAAAAAAAAAAGAACTAAAGAAAATAGTACGTGAGACCTAGTAATTGAAATAATAAGGATGTGCACAACCACTTAGATCAGTGCCTGAAAGCCCCATGACCGGGATCGATGGATGATGTTGTTGATGATGATGACCTTGGGTGCTTTGATGATGATTGGAATGATGAGGCTGTGCGAGATGTGTTTCCGGATAATATTTAAGTGAAAAGGATTGGGCATCGAGGGGTGTTGTGGTAGGGTCATGGTGTGGGAAAATTGAGGATGTAGAGAGGTCAAGCGAGTAAGTTGCAGTAGCGCTACCATCTGTGGCATCACGATATCGCTTGTTAGCACTATTTATGGGAGGTAATGAAGCTGAGGGAGCGCAGGGGTCCCATGATGTCTGTAAGGTCGCTGCAGAGCTCGGCATAGAGGAAGATTTTGTTGATGATTCTTTTCGGGATCCAGATAGGGAGGCAGACGCTTCGCTACCAGGGGAGTTTCCTGATGAAGGAAAAACGGATGTATGAGATTCTAGATCAGGGATTTCCTTGCGGTACATGTTGTCGGGTTTAAGCATTGAGCCGGTAGGTGAGCAGAGAGTAGCCTGGGTGTCTGTCATATCTGGGAGGTGGACACGAGAGATACAGACGACGGCTTGTCCATCTAATTTTGGAAGTTTGGAGTGAGTATGGCTGTTTTCGTTCAAATAAAATGGAAGTGAAGATTCAAAGAAATAAAGGGGTAGGGAGGGGGGGCGAGATTGTACCAGTTCTACCATCTAAATAGCTCTCCTCCTCATCTCTAACATGGTAAATTTCATCAAGAACTTGGAGACGCTCCACTGGAGAGATCTGTCGGCGGATAGACTGGTCTGCCTCTTTAAGCTTCTCCACGCAGATCGAATGGCTTTCACGAAGTTCGCAAAGGATGTGAACGAGAAGGCGAATCCGCTCTAATCAAGTAAGTCTCTAAGCAATTACAAAAAAAAAAAAAAACCCCCCTAGCTGGGAAAGAAAGCCTTCAATATCTCTTACCCGCTTTGAGAAGGTGGTCTGGTTCGCGATGGGTGACCCCTGCTGGCCACCACGCAGGCTTGGTCATCTCGGGATCAAACTGCTGGGATGATCCTGAAATAATCTTGCGACCATTGTACGGGTAGTTCACTTGTTTGCGTGGTTCAACAAGTTTAATATATGCCTTTGCTAGAATTCGGCAGTTAATTTGCTGAAGGCTTTCAAATGCTTTTTCGTAGTATCGTCGCAGGAGGCTCTGGTTTCGGATAGGAAGCATAGTCTTTGGATGACAGGTTATACTCATTGGCACCACGCACTCATGGGAGACCCTTTTTCGTTTCGGCTGGTGGCCGTCTGCTTGTTGGAAGCTGTAATCCATCTGTGAGTTATTTTCTTCTTCTCTTTTTGGTGGGCCTTCGTTTATCTAATAGAAAACCACCCTAACTCATGCTTAAAATGCAATGGAAGAACGTACAGGGAGGAAGACTTGCGATTCGTGTCTGGAGTATCTGGCGACTGAGGGGATAAAGGGCTTCTTCCCCTTGAATCTTCGAATTTGGATCCCGTTGAGTCTAACCCAGTAAGTCACAACGACAATATCATAGGATGAGAAGAGGTTCTCACTAATCAGCTTGCTTGCATCTCCTTTACTGGATAGGGCGACTGCCCGTAAGAAAGAGTCTGTGACATCTGGTGAAAGAATGGTTTGGCAGTTGTTTGCTATCGAAGGCGATGCCTCAAACCGGAGCTTGCCACTTTCATCGATATAAAGTAATGCAAAATGCAAATATGCCAGACCATCAAGTGGCGCGTCCATTGATATCGGGGTATGAGACTGGAAATGATCCCTATTAGTGACTTGTGTTTTGCATGGATTATAGTGCCTTCATACCATGGAAGGGGAGTGCATGGAGGGCAGTTTATTTGCAAAGACAGATGATGGTGACTGAGGATTGTCTAGAAGAAAACACACAGTCAAAAGGGGTCCTTTTTTCATATATGTTTTATTTAATTTTCTTTTTTGAGTTTCCTTTAATTCTCCTCTTGCCAATCAAGGATAAGAGTATTGAAGCACGTACGGTCAGAAGACATCTCTAATAAAGGCGCACGAGAAGCTGCTGTTCTATGGCACCAGGATGGAATTTTTTTTTTTTTTCCCTCTTATGGATCCACAAATCTCAGCCTTTCTTTGACTATCATGATGGTAGATTATATATGAAACCCCGATATGTAGGTCCTATACTCCGTAGTTCGGTGGGCAGCAAGCCAGCTAGCTCGTAAGAAATGGAATAAAATAAAAACAAAATCGAACCAAATAGAAAGCACATGCACTAGAGAGAGAGATGACTGAATCGGGAGGCGGAGGCTCTTCACCGTAAATGAAGGAAGTCCAACATGGATGACAATCTAGGCTACTGATCAGCCCAAATCGGTGTCACTAATGTATATGGTTTTTGGGTGGCACAGCATCTAACCGGGTCTTCATCCGCTCGAATGCATTAGGCGTTCAAACTAATGCCACTTTGCGTCGTTATTTTCTTTTCTTTTCCAATTTTTATTTTTACATTTTCATTTGGTTTTTGATATTTGATTTTTTCTTTTTTTTTTTTTTTTTATCGTTATTATTTTTCTTTTTTCCCCAATGATCAACTGCCGAGACTGGCCTGGGTGGAGAGCTGAATAGGAATCCGATCCCGACAGCAGGGTGTCTAGATACATACATAACTCCATAGTGGGGAAACAGTTCTCTGAGGGGCTTAATTTGTCTCGTACAAGCAGAATTTAGGCAGAGAATACCTAAAATCGGCAATAATAACCAATTATCGTGTGCTCCATCAGGACTTCCTCGAGGTTGGGTGACAGCAGTACTATGGTAGACACAAGGAGGTCATTGGGAGTGAATCCTCTTCAGAGCACATGAAGTATTGGGTATAAGTGATACCGCAAGAAGCTCTCTAATCAACCTTTGGTGACATTGTATGGTTTGATCAGCCATGCGAGCAAGGATGATCCTCCCCATGGGATCGTCTTTCTTTCTGGTCATTTCTGTTTATTTTCATTCCTTGTCTCAAGGAATGATAGGCGAGGAAGTTGCTCTTCGTTGCTTTTGGTTTTAATTTCTTTTTGATTCCTTCCCCTAAACCCACTCAGGTATTTAATTTTCACCTTTTGATTCAAGTCCCCTTGCCTGATGCATCGGGGTGTCAGGCATAGAATCCCGGATCCGATGGAGACCTAGCCACTGACAGAAGTTAGTCGCAACCTTCGGTGGGAATTTTAATAATAAACGCATTATTCTTAGCCCCGCATGGTCTTGTTTGGGGATGCAGGGTAAAAATATAACAGAAAGTGAAAATAGAAAAAAGAAAAAGGGAAAAAAAAAAAAAAAAAAGGCCATAAGAGAAAAGATTTTGATCACCCTTCTACGTGTTCCACCAGGAAGGGAAAGAATGCAACAGACTGACGTAGGTGGGTACGCTCTCTTACCCAAAAGGACGAGCCTAACGCTGGTAGATAAGAATGAGTAATTGTAAAACACATGTATGTACTATAGGCGCATGCATGCCTTGAGGTTGTTATTACGCGCGATAGATCGAGCCACTGGCCCGGAAAACACTTGCGAACCGGTGGCTTAAATGTCTAGTCTTGGCTCCAGGCCATCATTTTAGAGACAACCCAACGTTCCGTGGGATGCTCACCACATGGCAGGGACGTCAGGTTGTCGATAACAATAACTTTCTGGGGTCTAGAACTTGATGACTCCATAGTATAGAATGGGAGGTGCTCACAAACAGCTGGCTAAGTCGCAGACAATGTACCACCACTATGATAGTGACAAGAATCGAAACTATCCAAGGTAAATAGTGGAGCGTCGAAGTGGCTTAATCTTGTTGCAAATACTCTTCAGAAGGTGAAAGAATTTTTCTTTTTTTTTTCTCCTTTCTTTTTCGAGCAAGGCATGTTACTCTCTGCAGATCCATTAAAGTCGTTGAACTAATCGCCTCTCGCAATGTTGATAAATCATTCCCTGCCTGTTAAGCGTAAGCCAGATATATCTTGTGGAGCATTGAACAAGGATTCGTGCCGATCATCTATCAGATGATTTTAAACATGGACTAATGGATGCCAATACTAGACCGGATAATGGGTAGCTAATTTGCATTGGAAACTGTTCTAGCGATAGTCCATATTTAGCAAAAGAGCTATCGATCATTAATTTCATTGATGTTATTTGTTGAGGGAGAAATAAGCTAGATTTGCGACTGAAGGCATTATCCCTCATCCCAAACACTACCTTAGGTGAGCTAATTGTGTCTGATGTGTCAACGTTGAATGTATAATCATGCAGGTTGCTCCACTAGTCAAATATATGACTCGTCATGTGTGCCATATGTGGCTAAATATTCCAACTGCGGGTCAGGAACAGCTTCCGAGCAAACTTAGCCAGCGTTAGTATCATTCATGACTGACAGATAGAAGTGAAACTGATAGAAAACGAATGAAAAATAAATTCCCACAGTAGTTCTGGCTACGCATTACATCTCGAACTATTGCTGTAGATGGACTACCGGGGAGAACGGATCATCCCATATCCATCTAGCGGACCATCTTGGGCAAGTATTCGCTTTCCGACTCTTAAGCGAAGCCGCTCGGGAGAGGGGGTTCCCCGATATGACAGTCTAAACTTGACTTAAAATGCAACTCCTACCAGGGGTTGGTTGACGGGCTGAGAGAGCGTCAACACATGAGCATACCTCACCAGCCTCCGTCTTGCAAAAGCTAGCAAAAATTCACGTAGTGGAAGGACTTCATATTCAGTTGGTCATACGATCGATCGAGGTCATCCTTGTCAGTAGCGCCACAGACGCGGATCAGCCTTTACTACTTACATATCATATCTTGGATGGTGGATGCTTCCACCGAGCACCTCCCGCACTGTCTTCACTGGAGTCCCGTTCGCTTCCAAACCTGGTGAATCCACCATTGGGAGAGTAGTGAAGAGTCTGGCCGACTGAATAGTAGCTGCGTAGGATATTTGGAATCAACTAATGAAGGTCAAGTGCCTGTCGTTAACCGACCGCTAGTGATTATTGAGGTCTCCCATAAATGGATTCTCTTAGACACTAGGTATATAGCTTTTACTAAACCAATCCACTAAAGATCCGCCGATATGGCTTCTTAATTAATTCTTGCTGCTTGTTCTGTTTTCCTTTTTTTTTTTTTTTAAACCCCTCTGCCACTTAAAAATCATTAGCGATTAGGCAATCTGCGAGGTAAATCGTAGCCAACTGGGGGTCTTTCTAGCGCGTGGAGTCTTACTTGAATAAGTTCAAGCTGGGGAACAGTGTGTAGGGTGTTTAGTTCAAGTGATGGATCAGTTATGTGGGGGATTTCTGGGTTGAGTTTTTATACATCCATGGGTGAATAGATCTTGGCTTTTTACTGGACGGTTATTGTTGGACCTTGGGTCAGAAATACTTCCATGGCTGTCCTACCATTTCCAAGACACTTTCATACAGAATACAAGACGAAAATGGCCTATCAAGTCCCGGAGTGACGGCCCAAACAAAGGATCGTTCATAATACAGGTAGAGTAATACCTGACACATACAATACTAATGAACCTACCTTGCTCACACCACATGGGTGGCCAATTCATCCCTACTCTTTTTTCTCCCCAACACACACACCTTCTTTGGCCTCGCTTTTCTTTTCTTCTCTCTTTCCCCTATTTTAACCTGCTTCGATTGCCATCCTAGTGGTCTGTCTCCAGTGCAAGACTCCATTACCAATAACATGGATTCTACAGTCCCTGGATCGATCCACCTTTAATTCCAATCATCAATCGGTTTAATCAACATCATCCACTCCACTGCCCAGGCGAGTCCGCTGCATTAGTCTGTCCACTCCAAGGTTGATCGCACTTGTTTCGGCCGCCAAATCTCTTACCTTTTTTTTTGTCCCGAGTCTTTCTGTCAACCGATCTCTTAATTACGATTCCCTCCCTAGACTCCCGATTCTTACCCCCCCCCTTTTTTCAAATTCCAGCTTTTTACTAGCCAATCAACAGTGGGTTTGTTCCTATTAATTTCTGTTTTCTTTTTTTTTCTTGAATTTTTCTAGAAAGAAAAAAGAAGAGAGAGGAGAAGATTTCAACCCAAAACAAAAAAAAAAAAAAAAAAAAAAAAAAAAAAGGCAAAAAAAAACAAAAAAGAGTACTCTAAGGCTCTATCCTTTCCAAACAGTCCATTCCGTGAGTAACAGATTGTGTTTCTCCTCTTGCGGGAAGTCGTGCCAAATTTGTTCACACCAAGAAATTAAAATATATTATTGACGATATTATTTTATTATTATTTTATTACCGCTATTATTATTCCATTTATTCACATACATTATTTATTTTGTTTTTCTTTTGTTGTTTAAGGAAGGAAACAAAAAAAAAAAAAAAGAAAAAAAAGAAAAAAAAGAAAAGAAAAAAAAAGAAAGGAAAAGTCGATCAAATCCGGCTTTCTTAGTTCTCGGGCTGGAGGGAGAAAAAAAGCCACCGAATGAGACCGACCATTGGGCCGTTTATTGACCCTCCAAGAAATGATCATGGACCCAAACACTCCCGGCTATCCAACAATGCAGCACAACACGGGCTATCCTGTCACCTCCCAGAATAATCCACAGCAGTTCTCTTACTACCCGAGTCAGATTCCATCCTCCTTTCCCCAGTCGACGAAGCCTCTGTCCCAACAACAACAACAGCAACAACAACAACAGTCTTTTGGTGTCGCGCCTCTGCAGCCTGGAGGCCCTGGTGGAGCAATGATGCCGTCAGGCTTTCCCCAGCATTCATCTGGTACGTTTGGAGCTTCCGTGCTTTTCATTTCTTTTTTGTGGCTCCTCTAGCGCTTGTTGGTCGTTTTTAATTATTCGTTATTTTCTTTATTCCCTCCCCTTCCCTCATCCCCCCTGCGTCATTTGTCTCCTCCCTCCCCGGTGTGCCATTTGACTTGCATCATGAGAGTTCAGCACGTCGATGGGCTTTGCCTGAACCGTTTTAGGCGTAGTTCCAACTTCCTTCCCTAGACCACCTTCCATGAATATGAGGCTCCTGTAGCATAGTGTCTTGGAAGGCGTTGAAAGCTTGAGCTTGAAGAAGCCGCTAACAGATTTACCCCCTTTCCGCCTAGGAGGACCCCACGCCAACTTCTCTGCGCCATTTGCCCAGCCACCTGTCCCAACAACATCCATGAACCAGTTCTTTCCCCCGCAGGCAACCTCAGCTTCCAATCTCCCTACAGCCTCAGCGCAGTCATTTCCCCAGATGATAGCTTCGGTTCCAGCAAACAATATGGTCTCCGCGCAACAACCAAAAGCTCATCCCCAGCAGAACCCTTCACAGAGTCCTGCCCAGTCTTCAGCAGCAGCAGCGCGGGAAAGGGATCGCGTTGCTGTTCTCTTGGACATCAACTCGATGTTATTACAAGAGGTTATGAATCTCCAATCTGCAGGGAAAGCGGGTGGCCCATCGACTCAGCCAGGGTTACAGGAAGCCAATCCATCACCGACCTCAGATACAAACCCTGACAAATCTATTCAAAGGAGTCCAGAATACGTCGCTTGTATGCGTCGATTGCAGGTTAACCTCGCGTATCTCGCAACGATAGCGGACAGAGCGAAGAAATCCGGGAGCGTGGTCCCCGCGGCGCCCGCCATTATGACACCTCCTCCAAATATGCCAAGCATAAATGAGCTTTATAATAAGCTCAATGAGCTCTGCCCACGCACGGCACATGGGAGCGCATCTCAACCTAGTCCCCAAGGACCCCAGGGGAATGGTCGCCCTAGCCCCTCACCAGCAACTGACTCTACTGCTTGAATCCGTCCGGTGACTTCGATGAAGGGCATTTGAGGACTTGATTATGGATATATATAAATAATAGGGAAACCCATAAAGCACATCCAATCACCTTAACAGGAAATTCTCCCTTTTATTGATTGGAATATCTTTGCTACACCAGCCCCCACTCCCACCCCCCTTTTTCCCGGTCGCCTGTGGTGTCTAGTCACAAAATATTTGCAAGAAAGAAAATTGCTTCGAGAACGACTCAAGAAACCGTCTTCTAGGAAGAAAGAATTCACCGGACCGCAAACCCTCGAATTAAGGCGAATCCTAAGCAAAGGCAGGGCCTTGGCAGAAATTTCAAACGGATTAGTTTCGATGAAGTACTCGCTTACTTTGTTATGATTTTTTTTTCTACTAAGGGTGTCTCTTTTTATTCTTTTAGAGGGGAAGAAGGGATATGATTGCCGGTCATGTTTGAAGACTTGCAGTACATTTAAGTGCGTTCTCAAGCAGAACACATATACAACAAGTGAGCCCAGTTTTGTATATTAGGTATTATCACCATCATCTATGTAGGGGAAAAAACACAAAAGGAAAGCATATAGATATGTAGTACAGAAATTGCAGCGATGTTGTCTGACATGATATTATTGCATCACTGAGCGGCTATTCTTGGCTCCATCTGGACTTCCGCGGCGGTTAGTCCAACATTCCAATAGAGAAGGTAAATACAAAGCATCCCAACTTCACTGAGGCAGGTTTCCACCGTAAAACAATGCTTTATTTACCTTCCTAGTATCCTTGCCAGTTGAGGTCATCCGATGAGACCTAAACTTCTATCACTTGATCGCAACCTGGTCGAAGGGAGGGCGGTGGCCCAATCATGAGCCGCCTTCACAGCCTCTCCGCCCAGAATTGACAGACAGTTCTGTTCCTTGACAGTTCCGCTGACTTTTTTTTTTTTCTTTTCCCTCCCTGCTTTCTTTCACTTCCCCTCATTTTGTCATCTTTTGAGTCATTGGGGTCTCGTGAATGTCTTACTGGTTCCCAATTTACCGAAGGGGCCTCTCTGTCGCTACTACTACTACTACTACTACTCCTACTTCTACTGCTGCCGCTGTTGTTCTTCCTCCTGCTCCTCCTGTTGCTGCTGCTTCCGCAGCAACCCTCCGGACTGCATCATCATATTTTCCTCGTCATCATTTCCCTGCCAACTCCCATCCCCTCCCTGCATCTACTACGTGGTCTTTTATTCCAGCTAGCTTTAGGCTGCGGTCATCTTTGCCGCTCACTTGGGCTCCACTAGCGCATTGGCAGCTAAACTTGACCGCGCTACAGAGGCCACCCTTTGTTGCCGCTGGTGTGCCCGCTATCGTCAGCCTCACGAGTCGGACACCCACGCGATCCATCCATTCCTCAGTGCTCTCCTCACTCTCCTCCACAACACCTCGTGGGCGCTTCCACGCTGATAGTATGGATTTGAATGGGGAAGCAGGTGCAAAACGCAAACGCAGTTCTATCGCCGCCCCTGCGGATCGACCTGTGAAACACCTAAAGCCCGAACACTCTTCGTTAACGCCGGGAGACTCAACACCCGCAAACGGGACAGTCTACGATGTGGAAGACGATGATGATTCAGGTCATTTGATGGCCATTGGGCCGACACAGGCCGATTCACCGGAATGGCAGGCTACAATTGAGGAAGTGGTCAAGAGTGTGGTCTCGATCCATTTCTGTCAGACTTGTTCATTTGACACGGAGCTGTCGATGAGCAGTCAAGCTACGGGCTTTGTGGTCGATGCGGAACGCGGTTACATCTTAACTAATCGACACGTCGTTTGTCCAGGCCCGTTTTGGGGATATTGTATTTTTGACAATCACGAAGAAGTAAGTCCGGGAATATTTCTCACCCCAGCAGTAACAGGGGGCCATCAATCCATTTATCTGCCCTTTTTCTGCTAGCAAGCATCAACAAAAAAATTGTAGTTCGCTAAGTGAAATGTTTGGCTTTATAGTGTGACGTCCGTCCTGTGTATCGAGATCCCGTTCACGACTTTGGTATTCTTAAATTTGACCCGAAAGCGATCCGGTATATGAAATTACAAGAGTTGAAGCTCCATCCAGATGCAGCTCGTGTAGGATCGGAAATCCGGGTTGTGGGTAATGATGCAGGAGAAAAATTGAGCATTTTATCCGGTGTCATCAGTCGTCTTGATCGAAATGCACCTGAATATGGCGAAGGTTATAGTGATTTTAACACAAACTACATTCAGGCTGCTGCTGCTGCTAGTGGTGGTAGTTCCGGTAGTCCTGTGGTCAACATTGATGGCCATGCGATTGCTTTACAGGCGGGTGGCCGTGCAGATGGGGCTGCGACGGACTACTTCCTACCGCTTGACCGTCCGCTACGTGCCCTTGAATGTATCCGCAGGGGGGAGCCTGTCACCCGCGGAAGCATTCAGACGCAGTGGATCCTCAAACCTTTCGACGAGTGTCGCCGTTTAGGTTTGACCCCGGAGTGGGAGGCAGCCGTGCGTAAGGCAGCACCTACTGAGACAAGTATGCTTGTTGCTGAAATTATCCTACCCGAAGGCCCTGCGGATGGTAAACTTCAGGAAGGCGATGTACTCTTACAAGTTAACGGTGAACTCCTCACCCAGTTTATTCGCCTGGATGACATTCTGGATACTAGCGTTGGGCAGACAGTGCATCTACTAGTTCAAAGAGGCGGTCAGAATGTGGAAGTTGAATGCCAAGTTGGCGACCTGCATGCCATCACACCCGACCGTTTCGTAACGGTAGCTGGGGCTACGTTCCATAACCTTTCTTACCAACAGGCCCGGCTCTACGCCATCGCCACTAAGGGTGTTTTCGTGTGTGAAGCGGCTGGTTCGTTCAAACTCGAGAATACTCTTTCAGGATGGATCATCGATACGGTGGACAAACGAAAGACTCCAAATCTAGATGAGTTTGTTAAAGTGATGAAGACTATCCCCGATCGCTCTCGTGTAGTGATTTCGTACCGTCACATCCGCGATCTCCACTCGCGGGGCACTAGTATCATATACGTTGACCGGCATTGGCATCCCAAAATGCGCCTGGCGGTCCGCAATGACAACACAGGTCTCTGGGACTTCTCTGATCTAGCAGACCCGCTTCCAGCTGTCCCTCCAGTCCCAAGAAAGGCCGACTTTATCCAACTTGATGGCGTGAGTCAGCCAGCCGCAGCTGAGATTGTGCGAAGCTTTGTACGAGTTTCGTGCACTATGCCTTTGAAGCTTGATGGCTATCCGCAAGCTAAAAAAACTGGCTTTGGCCTGGTAATCGATGCTGATAAGGGGCTGGTTGTTGTTTCGCGCGCGATTGTGCCATACAACCTTTGCGATATCAATGTTACCGTTGCCGATTCTATCATTGTTTCCGCCAAGGTTGTCTTCCTTCACCCGCTGCAAAATTACTGTATCGTTCAGTATAACCCAACTCTTGTGCAAGCACCTGTCCAGAGTGCGAAGCTCAGTTCAGAATATATCAAACAGGGGCAAGACACGGTTTTTGTTGGTTTCAACCAAAACTTCCGCATAGTTGTTGCGAAGACTGCTGTTACTGATATTACAACGGTTTCAATACCGGCCAATGCTTCTGCTCCGCGCTATCGAGCAATGAACTTAGATGCCGTTACCGTGGATACTGGTCTGAGTAGTCAGTGTTCTAACGGTGTCTTAGTTGGTGATGATGGGGTTGTCCAAGCTCTGTGGCTGAATTACCTAGGAGAACGCACCCCCAATTCACATAAAGATGTGGAATATCATCTCGGATTCTCCACGCCCTCGTTATTACCAGTTGTATCGAAAATTCAACAAGGGATCATCCCAAGGCTACGGATTCTAAACATGGAGAGCTACGTGGTACAAATGAGCCAAGCCCGGATTATGGGCGTTTCGGAAGAATGGATTGAGAAAGTAACGCAGGCTAATCCTTCCCGACACCAACTGTTTGTGGTGCGCAAAGTGGATTGCCCACCTGCTGGATTCGCGTTGGACTCTCTGGATTCCTTCGAGGAAGGGGACATTATCCTGACTCTAGATGGGCAGCTTATTACTCGTGTTTCAGAACTAGATATCATGTACGAGAAGGAGTCTCTAGAAGCGCTAGTCGTTCGCAATGGAGAAGAGATGCGAATCCAGGTGCCAACAATTCCAACCGAGGATTTGGAGACCAACCGTGCCGTGGTTTTCTGTGGCGCTGTGCTTCAAAAGCCACACCACGCAGTTCGACAACAAATTTCCAAGCTACACAGCGAGGTTTACGTCAGTGCGCGAGTAAGTATTATCTGACTAAGGGTGCCAACAAATCAATGGATTGTTAACTTTGGATTTAGAGCCGTGGATCTCCATCGTACCAGTATGGCCTCTCGCCGACGAACTTTGTTACTGCTGTGAACGGGGTTCCAACACCCAATCTTGACCAGTTTGTGGAGGAAGTAAAAAAAATCCCAGATAACACATACTTCCGATTGCGTGCCGTTACTTTTGACAATGTGCCTTGGGTGGTTACCATGAAGAAGAATGACCATTATGTAAGATATTTAGTTCTCATTTTGTTTATATATCTTTTCAGATTGCTAACGGATATGCTTTAGTTCCCCATGTCTGAGTATGTCAAAGATGACACTCAACCATCTGGTTGGAGGACGATCTCTCATGATAAAGGTCACAAGGACGGGATTGCGGCAGATGCTGCCAATTTAAACCCTGACGCAATGGACGAGGGGTTCGAAGGGGGCAATGAGATGGAACCGGAGGCTAGCTGTACAGTATAGAGAGAGATTTTGGTTTGGTGTGTATACCAGGTAAAGAAAGTGAATAGGAGACAAGGATAATGTACATTCAAAACCTTGATGATTTTTGTTCTATATCCCACCTAAAGTTTGGGTCACTTTGATTTTAGTCCCTTTTTTTTTTTTTTTTTTTTTTTTTACTGTGTATCAGCAACGTTGTACACCAGCTTCTCCCCGCTAACCTTGCCCTCCCTCATGAGCTGCAGTCCCTCCAGTACGCCCCGCAGGCCACCACCATTCACCTTGACGGGATGTACCTTTACCTTCCCTTGCGCAAGCAACTCCCTAGATAATTCCCAGAACTTCTCTGCAAACTCTTTATCCGCTGGCTTGGCAGGAAACTTGGTGGGGCCAAAATCGAACGCCTCTCCGATACAGGTATAGGCTAGTGTCACCCGGTCATTGACATTCTCCCTCGGCAACTTGACACTTAGGAGAGCGGAATAATCTCCACCAGTTGTGGAAAGAGCATTGTCACAAAACTTGACACTCTGCTCCACGGATATAGTATCAAATGCCAGTTTCAGACGATCACCGGTATACTCACGAATCTTTGCTGCCGCGTCGGAATCATTATAGTCAAACGCAACATCGGCGCCGAGTCCCTTGACGAGATCAAAATTCCTCTTCGAACAAGTCGTGATAACATGATACCCAGACAGTTTGGCAAACTGAACCGCCAGGGTCCCAGTAGCGGTCGAGCCGCCATAAATCAGAATGGTCTTCTTCGCACCCTCCTCTGTCGTCGGTGAAATCCTTTCAACTGCTTGAATAGCGGGCCCATTCACGTCGGGAAAGGGTAACTTGAGACTCTGGTACAATCCCTGACCAACAGTGCTAACACCGACGCCCAGGGTCGCGGCCTCCTGGAACGTGAGGTTCTCAGGGATCTGGATCTGGAGGTCCCCTTTGACGACGATGTACTCGGCAAAGGAGCCATCCTGGGGCTGGACGGAGTTACATCCGTGTGCGAAACCACAGATCCGATCACCCTTCTTAAAGGGTCGCTTCACGTCGGGACCGACTTCCTCGACAATTCCGGCGTAATCACAGCCGACTATGACGCCAGTCGGAGCCATGTAGTCGACATGTTTCCAGTCTGTAGGATTGAGTGCGACTGCGACAGTACGGACGAGGATATAATCCGGTCGGAGGGTTGGAGTGGGGTGAGAGGGGGCCAAGATGGCGGATTTGTTGGAGGTTGTGATGATAGCTTTCATTTTGGTTTCTTTTTTTCCCTAATTTCTTGTTTGTGTAATGAAATGATGGTCAGGAGGCTTTAATTGAATTAATTGAGTGAAAAATGGCTATGGGAAGCTTTTTGAATGATTGAAAACAACTAATCAAAAATGTAACCTCGGAGCTACCTAGGTACTAGTCAACATGTCTACCAGGTTAGATACGTCACTACTCCGATATGTTGGTGGAGTGATCCATAGCTGACAAATTCACACACTCAAAATCTGTTTGTTATTACTAATTGTTGTTTAACCTCCGGAATCAATTAGTGTTAAGTCCGATGTTTACCTATCCTGTTTATTTATTTCTTCTTCTTCTTTTGGACAAAAGTCACCTAGAGAAGGAATGATAGGTGATAGGTATAATTGACTGGGATGAATCAAGCTAATGCAAGTCCCGCCAAAAAAAACTGGGATTAGTTTATGTAGTATGGGGTAGATATGTATATTTATGATACATAGACTTGTTCTTTTCTTGGTTCCATTAGCTTTATGCGAGTAGCTTGCCAAATATAAATCATACATATCATTAACTAAATAAATTTTCATTTCTCTTTTTTTTTTTTTTTTTTTACAAATCCTATTTATTATGGATTATAATAACTCCTACTACTCCTCTGATGATGATGATGATGATGATGAATTAAAGGATCCCGACTCTCCACCCCCACCAAATCATTCATTTCAAGTCTATTCCCAGGCAAAGGAACAACCACGACCTTCTGCTCCCCTGTACCCTTCTCAACCTCAAGCATAATAGGAATCTTGCCAACAGAACTCCACCCCAACTGATCCGCATGATCTGCAATACCCCTGCCCCCACTCGACGCGCGCGCCACCAACATCCCCATATCAAGATAATCGAAATCCGGCAACGCCCTCCAGCCACGGGTACGGATGGTCTCCTCCACCACGAGAAGGAGCACTAGGAGACTAATCGCAAAGGTTGCAACGATGTAGGGATGCGTGCCAACGCGGAAGACCTCGATACGGATCGTGGCGAGGGTGGGCGAGCGGAAGTTGCCAACGATGAGTTGTGCCGAGGCGTAACCTACTAGCATGTCGTCTATCAGGGAAATTAGGGTGTTTTCGACGCCTCGGAGTGTGATTTCCTGTTCTTGTTCTTCCTCTGTGGCTGTCGCTCGGGTTGTCAGTGTGTTGTTGCTTGCGCTGAGGGATGTTCGGTAGTCTTTGATGCTGCCGTTTAGGGTATCGCCCAGTGGGGAGCGGTATAAGGTTGCGAGATCGTTGGAGATGAGTTCGAGTTGACGGGTGATTACGTGTGGTATTTGGTAGGATGGGTCTATGGTGATTGCATTTCCATTCTGGTCGTCACAGTTGCTGTTGTTGTTGTTGCTGTTATTGTCATCGTCGGTGGCGTAGTTTGAGTCTGTGGTATAGCTGGCTCCGGTTGCGATGCTACTGCGACGATGACGGCTTTTCGAGGAAGGGGAGGAGAAAGAAGAAGAAGAAGAAGAAGAAGAATTGATTTTGGTGACGATGATATCGCGATCTTCGATCCCCACAGAAACGTTGAATCGTGCTGGTTCATAGCTCAACCTACACTGGACCTTGTCGAGGTTAGGGTAATAACCTCCCGCGGCGAAGGCAACGTAACGGATGGGCGAGTAAGTGACCGGTTCAGCGGCGGCAGCCATGGCGACAATATTTTGACCGTCACGACTCAGATATGGGGAGTACTCCGGACCTGTTGGGGGCGAGTCCGGTAAGAGTCCCGAGACAGCGAAGAGGGGACTCCTGTTCAAGTCTTGGATGACAATGGCGGAGGACTCATTGTAGATACAGTCGACGGAGACGTCATAACCAATCTCTGTATAGGTGTAGTTCGTGGCCCAGCGAAAGGCCTGGACGGGGTCATCCGTGAGGCCAACTGTAGCCCCTGCACCATAGGAGCGACCACGATAGGTATAGCCTGTTTTGTCGAGCTTAACATGTTTGCGTGGGGAGCCATCAACACTAGAGGCATAGTTAGCGGAGAAGAGGAGCGAACCCAGAAGCCCCGTGCCAACCGCGTAGGTGAAGTAGCCGTAGCTATTGCGGACGACGGGGCCCGTTGCGTCGATATCGGCAGAATACACCTTGATATAGGAGTGATTTGACCAGTTGGGGACCGAGATGGAGGTGTTTTTAAAATTCATATCGGCGTTGGGTGTGAGGGCGCCGGTCCACACGGCGGAGAAGACAGCGGCAACATTGGCGAAAAGGACGGTGGCGCCAACCATCCAGATAGGAAGACCCCAGTTGACAGTCGGGGTGGAAAGCGCAGACCAGAACCCCAACATATTCAGAGAGGTTGAGGATTCTGTGAAGGAGATACGAGTGGCCAGGTTGATAAGGCGTGCAATAGTGAACATTTGAATTGTGCCCAGGATGGTGGCCAAGATCTGTATAGCAGTTTGGACGGAGTTTCGATGATGGTCGATAAATACATACAGATTCCCTGACATTTGCCAGTTCTGCGTGTCACTTATTAGCAGGACACCACTGAGCATGGTCGGTAACAGGAGAAGTCCAAAGACAACAAATTCCCGCCATCGATTCCCCATTGTATATACTGTCCTGGGTGTATATATTATAACTATATATATATATATATATACCCTCTCCCCCAATATAAGGTCTATTCTCTTGAGTCAAAGGCTATAAAAGTAGGTAAGAGTCGGTCGATGAGTAGGTAGCACAAGGGCTCCCACAGGTATTTAATAAAACATGTTTTCTTTTTTATATTTTCTTTTTCTTTGCTTTACCAACGGCGCTTATTGTAGCGACCTGAAGAGAGACCAAAGCTCCTCCAGTGAACTAATAACAGTCATCTTGTGAATAATAGGCCTTCGTGTTTGCTTAACCAAGTTGCTCATCCTGCAGGAGTTTGGCAAATTTCCAGGGCCCTCATTGGATGCAACATGATCAGGGCGTTTATGGCTGCGTTTTCAACTGAGCAAAAATAACCTAAAGGTATGCTCCAGGTACTGGAATGTATGATGCGTCTGGCCATATCCAGAAATGAGTGGTAAGGAGGAGGCCCTGACTTAGGCAAGGCGACTTAGAGTACTCTGGATGACGAGCATGAGGTAGGTAATGAGAGAGAGTAATTAATATAGGCATTTTCGACGGTAGAAAGGGAATGCTAACTAGAAGCTAAAGAGTAGCTAAAAAAAGAAAATAATTGCTTGGACCATTTTTCGCGCTACTTTATTTATAACATTAAAAAATGATCATTCTCGATCTCTTCTTCTTCTTCTTCATTCATTGGAAGAAAGACCCAACTTAAAAAGATGGGGAAAATACTAATGGGGTGACCCGGGATCGAACCGGGGACCTTCAGATTAACGACCGAGTTTAGCTTCAGTCTGACGCTCTCCCAACTGAGCCATCACCCCAGATTAGTGATACAACCAGCAGATTTAAAGTATCTAACTGTACAATTAGTTCCCGCGAGCGACAACCGCTTTTGGCTTCATTGGGTGAGATCAGGGCAGTTCTTATCATAACTCTTCCCAAGAACTTGCCACCAGGATCTAAGGGCATAGCCACCCTGTATGGTTCAGAGCTTCATTTCTTATCTCACCTTCTACCCCTTTTCCCAGGAGCCTTCATCACAGCCCGTCAAGATGAAAGATCAAACTATTATTAGATGAACCTTTCAACTCTTAGGCCCTACCTGCCTAGCTGCCTATTTGGTTTACCAGTTTTCTTGCCTGGCTGCCCTCCATATGCTTATACGGTTAGATATCTGTATGAATGCTTGCCCAGGGACGCTGGAGTGGGTAGGCAAGGCCTAAGAACTGAAAGCTACATATTGTCCAATAATATTATCATGATGTCTCTATATCGATAGATTATGGATAGGGCCAGCGAAAATGGGACGGCGAGATACCATAAGTGGGTAGAGTGGTCAAGTGTTGGACATCGCAGCCAACTGCAATAATGTAAGTGGCCAGGGCAACTGCCCATTACCAATTATCAATTAGTTAGGGTTTCTCCTTGCCAGCAGCTCCCTTGAGCCCTAATCTATTGATGTTCAAATTATTTCCACTCATACATATTCTTAGTCTCCCTAGATTTTGGTTTATGTAGACAAAGATTGGGCCAATTTTCCACCAATGGGGTGATGGCTCAGTTGGGAGAGCGTCAGACTGAAGTTCAAAACTCGGTCATTAATCTGAAGGTCCCCGGTTCGATCCCGGGTCACCCCATATGTTTTTCCTTTTTTGCTCCTCCCTCCCCTTGAAATGATGATGTTGCTTGATCTTTTTGCCGGAGAGAGTAGTAAGTAAGTAGTAGGTCGTCGGCCGGTAGTAGGTGGGTGCCCAGAGAGAGGGAAATACTTGGGCAAAATCTCATCTTACAAAAACTCACTTGCAGGAGGAAATTTCTCTTCATTTGGCGGACAACATGTAGTAGGTAGATACCTGTCTGCTGCCGCTCTCCCTCCTCTTTCCCCCAGTTCATCTAGATATCCATTTTTTAGTTTCGTAAGTGTTCCCTTTCATTAAAAACCATTTCCCTCCCAATAACTTCAACTTGATTAAAAAGGCTCGTTTTTGTGGGGCAGTCACATCTGCATGCAACCAAGGGGAATAGGAGAAAATTAGAACCGCACCCTATGAGCATGCGAACAACACATGTTTCTCGGGCCTCTTTGGAGGATATTTTAATCCAGGCCAAAGCACTTCGTTGGAAATTCCCCGATATCCCAAGTAGAGCTCACTTTTTACTGTCCTAAAAGTCCAAGCCTGGGCAAACGCCAAAGCAGATAGATAATCTGTGAATCTCGGTTCTTCCCGAGCCAAACAACAAATCTACAAACAGGTAAATAGTATCATCATGTGTCAGGTTTCGTGGTCAATATGGACGATTACCTACTTACTTACTCCCATGGGATATATGCAGGTGTAAAATGGAGAGCAACGGGATCAACTAGCTGCACGGTTTGTACGGAATTAGGCGGCCGAACCTCATACAGGATAACCGAGTGTCAAGTACACATACTACCAGAGTAGCTAGTGATCCTCGTGTGAAAGTCACATGGATGTTTTGACGCAGTGTGCATTTATATTGGTGACAATTGTAATAGGATCTGGATAGAATCAGCTACGAAGTCTAGGCCATTCAAGTTCACATCACGGAGTGTCGAGCCGCCACCGGAGCGGGCGTAAAAGAATGGAGGAGCTTCGCCCGCCTCTTTGATATCTTGATTGTGGCAAGAATCAGTCTCTGTATTTCCAAGACAATCCTAGCAACCTCATTCGTCCATTCAAATATAAACAGAACTAGCTTTCTACCTAATCCAGCAGCCGTTGTAGATTCGCATCTAATTCCTTGCCTAGTCAATGAGTCGTCTACCCGACAGCCAGGACGTCTTTACAATTCTGATTCTTCGTTTCGGCTACCTGAAGAATCAAGATGCCGTCAGCTGGATCTACTTTTATGGAGGATATCCCATCTCGTAGGAATCGCTCCCCATCCGGAGAAGTTTCGACCCCGGGCTCTATGAGGAGGGTGGAGCCACCAACAGAAAGAAAAGAAAGGATCTCTGAGCTCTTGAAAACAATGAAAGATGAGGATCTTAAAGATCTTGAAGATATGGCCAAAACCAGGAAAAGACGGAAGCCATGTATTCCATCCAGGTCTAGGTCAAAGTCACCTGCCGAATCTAAGCCGAAAGACTTACGACTCTATAAAGACACCTTGCCTAAAAATATGCGCGACCTGGAGGTGAACACTACTATCCGGAAAAGATATGAATGGCTTGCGGATCTTCAATTCATCTTCAAAACACATAAAGAAAGTATTAATACCGACGAAATAAAAATTCAAGTAGCGCTAATGAAGATGGATCTTGACTGCAGAATGAAATGGTTTAATTATCTGAGAGGAATGGATCGAGAACAAAGATTGGAGATGGAATGGTCATGGAGTAATTTTGAAGAATGGACTAAGGATCTCCTTCGAAACAAAGCAACATTGATATCGGATCTTGGAAGAAAAATCAATTATGCCCGACAAAAGCCTGACCAAAGTCCTAGCGATTTCGCTACCTACCTAAATGCATTGGAAGAGAATTTCCCTAGGGATATTGAGCCAAAACGTGCCATAACCTTTTACTCCAAGCTCACCCCGGATCTCTGCCGATACATAGACGAACGTGTAGCTACTCTGCCGGAGACTCAGAGAGAGATGATTGCTCTCGCTGTTCAATACTGGAGTCTTATGATATCCAGACACCCCAGGCGAAAGAACGAGGACAAGACCAAGGAACCGTCGAAGAAGCCTAGATACTCTCATGAATCATCTTCTACTGAAAGTATCGATAGAACAAAAAATATTACCGGAACCGGTACCAGGACAAATACAGGCTTTCCTTTCTATATTCAAGTTTTTAACTCATGAAACATAGTTGGGGTGATGGCTCAGTTGGGAGAGCGTCAGACTGAAGTTCTAACTCAGTCCAAAAATCTGAAGGTCCCCGGTTCGATCCCGGGTCACCCCATATTGTTTTATTTTTCCTTTTTTCTTCTTCGTTCAAGTTCTACCTCATCTTTGTTTGTTGTTTACTTACTTACTTACTTCCTAGCGGAATGACTCCTAGACAGTTGTACCTACCTTTTTATGATATGGATCCGAAAGACGTCAATATTTCCTATTCCAAGATATATAGATATGGTTTTCGCCCATATTTAATTCCATTTTTCTAATTTTCTGAATGGAAAAATGTTTCCCCTCGATTAACCAGTAGTAATAAATAAACCAGTCCAGTTCCAACTGGTATAGTTCTCTCTGGCTAGATAGTTAGGTAGTTAGAAGGAAGGGTGGATGGTTCTTCTATTGGATGGTAATGATCTTTCATCGTAGATGGGGTTGGTTTTTGTGATGGAATTTTTCTCGCCATAAACATGCGAGTGGATGTATCTGGCTGATTTAATATTCGGGGAAGTTCTTTTCCCTTTTTGTTTTTCCCATGCTTTTATATATTTTATGGGCAAGGCTTGTATCTAATGTAACTAGTACCTAGATGTGTTAGGCGTCGGTACGTTCATTATTGGGGTGGATGTGAAAAAATATATATACCGTAGAGCACTCACTCGGAGTAGATAATATCCAGAGTCTTCAACTAAATTAGATAACTCTAAATGTCCCTATAGATCGACCGGATTCCTCACCTAGGATTATCCTCCGCCCTAATCATTGCCATGTTTCCACCCATAGTCGGTTCCTCGCCGAAGGCCGACATCATGGCTCCTTTCTTTCTGGCTAGCGAAAGTTTTTTCTACATTCAAACAAAATGTATATGAAGGCGCACTAGAAACAAATTGTATACGCAATATTAAAGTTAACAGACCTATAAAAAAAAAGTAATGAGGGGGAGGAATATATGTAACATATTCGATCGTTGATAAAACTCATTCAATTAATATTTAGGTCTAAAAGACATGAGATAAGAACTGGGAGATAATCAATAAAACTAAATTTATGCCGGGTACATAGCCTTTTGGAAGTAACAAACTTTTATTGTCCAAAATAACACAATTGGGGTGATGGCTCAGTTGGGAGAGCGTCAGACTGAAGCTAAACTCGGTCGTTAATCTGAAGGTCCCCGGTTCGATCCCGGGTCACCCCATTACCTTTTTTGTTTTGCTCTTCCCTCTCCTCCCTCCCCTTCCAACTAAATGGTAACCAAGCGCCGGGAAGGCTCTTTTTGCTGATGAGTGTGAAATGATGTAAGTAAGTATACTAGGGTGGTGAGTGTGCTCTATATATAATAAGCATGGATAATGAATGGCCTGGATAAATGTCTGACATTGATTGCTTCATTACGTATATACACTGTCAACTAACTATATTGCCAGGATTTCGAACTTTCCCTCAACGACGTTAAATGAATATCTCCTTCTCGCCCATAGATAGATAAGTCGTCTTGATTGATGTCCTACGCTACCACGCTTATCTTGCAGCGATCCCAGATGGGCAGGCATGACTCTCATACATTGACTCATTGTATAACCCTGCGGTTTAAGTGGGAAATTCAGGAGATACCAAAGAGGCCACCAACGGAATGGGACCGTTAGAGGAATGTGTAGCTATACTAATATAACACCGGTGTACCAATGGATTAATTAGGTCCAAGCTATAGTACCGCACCCATTTCCAATGGACATCGTGATTTCGCTCTTCATGCCCGGGTTTTCAATATCGGACAAACCGTGCGGCTGATGATATGCCAACGAGAGAGAGCATTTGCCCCGTCGGCATTGACTTTACCTAATTTGCTCAATTGAGATTAGGGTCAAGGCTAGGGCTAGGCGATTAATCATCACGAGTACTGTAGTTGCTATAGAGATTTGCCGACAGAGATGACTGACCTCACGTATGTGGCTGACAAGATGTAAACCTCAAGCGCTTAGCTCCAAACTCGCTGCCCGAGGGTGCCAACCGATCGCTAGATCTCTCTGTAGGGATTGCTTTCTGGGACCTGACACAATTACCGGGGCCATATGCGCAATCAGGCGGTGCAGTGCTCTTGAGAGAGGCAGTGGACCTTTTTCGCGAATCGGCAACACATTCACGGTCAAAGAGCTACAGCGAAATTAAATTGTCACAAATTTAAGGCTATAGTCTCAGCCACCGTCTCGAAACATTCAAGTCACTATCAGGAGAGGGCATATTCAATACTGATGGGTAAAAACGCTGGGCCGTATTACGCGCGTTTATCCGGCCTATCTTTGCTCGTGATCAGATAGCTGACCTGAGCTTGCTGGAGAAATGGGTTTAACTGTCGTATAAAGTTTCCATAAATTTGATTGTACTTGTTGGTTTTTTGATCGCGGTAGACCACGCTCAGCGGACCCAGAGTGGCCCGTGTGTGGACAGCTTTTTAGGCGTAGTGAAAGGCCTTCGCGAACTAGAGTTCTGATTAACTCTTTCTTAACGTAGAAACAGACTGTCGGAACAAAATGTCTGTCGCAGAGTCAATTGTGTATTAGAAAAATAGTTCCTGTAAGTCCACTGGAGTACCATACTATGGAAGTAACATAAGTAAATTTTCGTTGAAGAGGCCGTTTATCTAGCTTAGACGAGGAAGCAAAAGAGGAAGAAATGACTAGAGATAGGGTGGAGACGTGTCTTTCTGCATGAGCTGGCATCATGGGCATCCGATAAGCAGAGTATTCTGGATGAGCTGATGAACGTGCTCCTAGCGGACGGGATGCAAGAACTAGTCTACTCGCGAATTTGTTCTTAATGTTAGCGAAGAATCCGGCGAACTGGAGGAAGCTGCGTGATGAAGTTGAATACGTCCAGTGCCGTGTGAACGAATGTATAGACCGCTCCCCTGTGCCCAAAATTCTTTCACCCTCCGCGCCCTTACTAACTGGTAGAATCCCCTCTCAGCTCTCCGCGTCTACCCCGTATTTGCTCGCAACGGACGCGAAGCAATCGAGGATGCAATTATCCTACTGGGCGGAGGTCAAGATAGCCTCTCACCTGTTTTATTTTCCAAAGGAGCTCTTGTCGGCCACAGCGTCGAAGCCATCCATCGCCGGGCTGGTCTCTACGGCCCAGATGTAGAAGAATTTCGCCCAGAGCGCTGGGAGGATGGAAGACTGCAGCCACACTGGGGATGTCTACCGTTCAATGGGTGCCACGGATTTTGTATGGGCTGGCGCTATGCCCTGACCGAAGTGTACTGCATTCTTATCCGATGGTGTAAGAGTTCCGCGAGCTACAGAGTTGAGATCTAAGGCCTTGGGAGGAAAGTCTAGCTATGACGGTTGGTTCGAAGAATGGAACTAGAGTTGGGCTTATTCTCCGAATGTATGCATCGGATATATACTATTTGATACTTAACCAAAACATGAGGAGGTTACTGTTCGATCCATGCCGCAACCGGCCATCGATTTGCCCAAAGGTTTCATCGGCCTTTCCATATTTGGAAGTAATCACCAGCTGAGTCTTTTGATAGGAATTATGGACACGAGCAACTACGACAACTCATCTACTTTTATAGGCAAAAAGTTATAATTATGTCTGCCTTGTACATACAAAGAAGAGTAGCTAGGACTACTTGCGCTGTCTTACTGCAATCCAGTTCCTGGGGTCCCGCCAATTCGGTCAGAAGTAGCCTCACATCTGTAATTTCAGGACGTACTAGATCCAAATGACTAGAGACATTTAGCGGGGTAGTTCACGACAGTTACCTTCTTGATTATTGTGGAGATGAGTGAGAGAGAGCCTGGACAGATTGCTCCGTGACAAGGTCTAGCTGCCCCTTGAAGATCTAGGGACACTGCTATAATATGAGGTGAGTTTTTAGAAAGATTGAATTGACTTTCCCAAGATCCGGTTGGCGACCAGATTGTTCATGGCTACCTGCCTGCCTACCTTGACGGGCAACGACCGGAGTCCTTTCAATTTGAAGAAACTTATGTTCTTGTAGTAGGACGAGCACAACCGTGGAGACTATGCTAGGTATAGATAGACGGGGGTTCTGGACTTATGAACTAAGTGCGCTTTCATTGGATTGTCGTAGGGAGCTGCAGCTGTGTTCTAGAAAAATAGATCAGATGGTTACTATAACAACCACACCACTAACATAACCTAGAAGTTTTATTGCACTTGTTGACATTGTGTTCTCCTATAACTCCGCTCTTATCACACACCCAACTCTCACCTCCCGCAGCTACAGCTTGACTGACGCCTTTCGATGCTCAAACGAGGGATGAAAAAAAAAAGTCCACTCTGGATCTCTCTCTCTCCTAGTAAGAGGAAGGAGCAAAAACAGATGATGGGGTGACCCGGGATCGAACCGGGGACCTTCAGATTAACGACCGAGTTTTGAACTTCAGTCTGACGCTCTCCCAACTGAGCCATCACCCCATTTTCTTGGCATCAAGATGATGATTTTGACAATATGACCCGCGATATCCAGAGCGGAGCAAGTGGGGCGCTTAGGGCAAGGGCTAGCTCGTGACTTGGCGGGCGTGACGTCACTGGGCAGTCTTGATTGAAAAGTTCAAGACCCATGCACGTACGTATAAGAAAGCTAAAAATGTGGACTGGGTGTGTCATTATGAAGTAGTTTTCTCATGCCCGGCCGAAAATTAGGCTTTCTGACCTAGTGGCTGTGTTAACCTGACATAGAAAGAACAGATAGGAATGACTAACACCGGCTTTTACCGGTTCAAAAAAGTTCTTCATCCCACGGCGCGATTCCATCCGTGGATGTCAGAAGAAAAATAAATGGGGTGACCCGGGATCGAACCGGGGACCTTCAGATTTTTGGACTGAGTTAGAACTTCAGTCTGACGCTCTCCCAACTGAGCCATCACCCCATTGGTGGATGGCGAGGAGGATATTAGGAATCAAACCGGGGAGTATAAGGAGCCGGCCCCATTCCGAGTGTGTTTTGATTGTTAGTGAAAATTGAAGAAAAGGATGTAACCGGAATATAAGTCTCATTGAGGAAGGTTTATATATATATAGATTATACAGCCTAGACTGAAAGTGGTGTCTCTCTCCCTATCTATCTATCTATCTACTTGGGCGATTTTGCATCTACGGGATAAAATTAATCTATTTGACTGGCAATCTCTCTCAATTATGCAAGAGATTCCTTAAGAATATAAATAACCGCAATGAAAACCTACATGAGAAAGCAAAAAGGGTTCTTTTTTTTTTTTTTTTTTACTTCGTCGCGCATAAATCGCCCCATTGTATTGTTCGTTCATATAGAATATATTATATGCCTGGGTAGGTAGGTATGAGTACATTACATATATAGGCAGTAGTAGATAAGTCATTTAACGTCCCTCACTGTTCCGATACGACGACGACACATCCCAGCTCTGAAAGACATGGATTGACGAATCACCGTTCCCTCCATCCTTCCAGCTTGGATTACTAGATACCTCACCTAGGCTCCGCACCGACGAAGCACTCGTATGCTTCCCTGAAAGGATCCCTTCGTCGCCATCGTGGGGTGTGAAGCTCAAATTGGCCAGCTGCGTATTACTTGAATGGCTCCGCTGCGGACGCCGGGAACGCCGCGTTGATTCGAGTTTCGCTGATGCTGAGTTGTAGTTCAGTCGTTCTGTGACTTGGCTGCCGGTGAATCTGGAAAAGAGAGGCCGTAGGGTGGCTAGACTACCGGCAATGATGGAGAGGCCGGTTTCGATATTGGACCAGATGGCAATTTCGACCGTTGCATCTGTAATTTAGTGACTGTGTTAGCGATTGATTCAGAGAGAGAGAGAGGGAGATAGATGGTGTTTGACAGGATATATATGAATTTGAAGATGGGAGAATCCACTTACAAAGAAAATCGGTGTCGTAGATTGTGTGAACGAATGGAATGCGGATAATCACTGCAATACTCGCACTGTAGAAAGAGTAATTTGCGTTAGAGCTGATGGAAAGTCACAATCCTCTTCCGGGAGGGGAAAAAAAAAAAAAAAAAACTTACATGCAAGCCATGCCCAAAAGGCACACAGCACCAATCTTGGTTTGGCGACTCATCTGCAACTTGCGTACCACGAAAATGGGCAATAAGGCGACAGTCAGATCAAAACAGGCGGAAACTGCGCTAAAGAGATAGAGCATGATCTCAATGGCTTTCAGATGTCCGCACTTTCCAACCGATCCGGGTACGAATCGAGTCCAAAAATAGGAGACAGGCGAACATTGGACCAAACAAACGACGAAAAAGATGAATCCGGTCACCACGGTGACGGCAGTGGCTACAAGAATTATGGCACGCCGAGTCCGGTCGATCAGAACTCGTAGGAGAAGTAGACAGACGGAGACCTTGCTCAAGATGGATGCGAGTGCGTAACCAAGGTCGCAGAGAAACCAGTACTATGACCTGTTAGCTGTGCTCTTTTGTTTTATCCCTCCTTTCAATACCCCCACCCGGGTGGATTTAAAGAGAAAAAAGGAGGGAAACAAGACAGGCACATGTAGGAGTGTAGAGACCTTCATAGCCGTTTCTATCTGGACTGTAGTGAGCGATGTAAAGTGCTTGCCTGTGCCCCATAGGCTTCCTCCAATCATGCAAGCAGAGAACATAATGTAGAATGCCTGTAAATTGTGGTTAGTCAAGCATATCGTGACCGATTGACCGATTTAATGTGGATGGGGAGTGACCATTGCAAGCATCATAATTCCATCATCCCAGCCAAACGCTTTGACGACCCGAAGTCGAACATAGCAGCGAAGGAGAACTGCGACGCCAGCTAAGGAGAGGAAGACCGCGGCAACAGCCCGGACTGCCAGGCTGCGATCGTCTGCCATCAGGACGAGGTTACGGAGGAAGTAACACAGATTAGGGTAAGGATCGGATACGAGTCGAGCAGGCGTGATCAAAACATAAATTCATCATCCTTGAGAATTTTTCTGCTCGACGGACTACACTATAGAGTGAGACGGGGAAGGTGGGAGAAGAAACCTGAACACGATCAGATAGCTCAGTGCCCGGCACTTCTCCGGAGTCGACGGGGGGGGGGGAGAGAAATTTGGGAAGTAATTAGAGTAAGCTTTCCTGGGCCTAAGATGTGTTGATTGGTTATTCGGGGGTTTTTGTAACGAGAAGCTTTGGTCAGGAGCAGCCACAGAGGGGCGACCGAGCTGGCCACGCCTCGGAGGTGGAGGTGAGGTCGGCTTTTCTGGTGCCGATTCAGCCATGTCTCACATGTGGCGATAAAACTGGGTAGTTCGCCGATTCAAGTTCACTGGGACCAGTGGTTGAGGCTTCCACATGGCCTGCATTGGAAACCGTGGATCGATGCGCTAGTCCCACCAGATCCCAATATCATTTATACTACATTGATGTCAGTGTTTGCATTTTCAGCTTCGTCCTGCCGATCCCAGTCGCATCGGGCGTAGTGGATGGGGAAACATCTGAGAAAGTACATGGATATGAGATGTTAAATTGTTAATAAATGCTGCTGGGTTAGAGAAAGGAGAGGGGAACAGTCACACTTACTTACCTAGTGTCGTGATGGTTCCCCATAGAGGGTTACTTCGCTTATTTTTTCTTGGCTTCTATTGTTTTAAGACCCACATTGAAGAGGAAAGTAAAAGTTTAAAAAAAAAATTATCTAAAAGAAAGCAAAACATATGAAAGCTTAGAAAGTTTAATAAAATTAGAAAAAAAAAGAAAAAAAGAATATGTTACACACAAAAAGAGTCAAGAATATTTAACATGAATGTAATACCAGCTGCAGCAAGTCCTTGAGAAAACAAGTTATTGCAATAGGCACGAGTATAAGCTGTGCAGCTGATGTAAATGCCTTCAACACATTGTAGCTGAGATCGATATTATTAGTAGACAGGAATTTATTATTTGTCCTAGTCATTGAGAACCACTAGACTAACCTCAAAAAATATGACTATTCATTATACGAGTCCTACCACCGCTGTATACTCTACGTCTCCACACCTTGTCCTAAAAAGACAATAAAATTGAAAAGAATCGGACTCCATAATTTTAGCCCAAGGCACCGAATGGTTGTACCCCACTCTGTCCAACTGGGGAAGGTGGAAAAGTTCACATTCAGAGCTCATCATGAGACCTATGAACTTATTCTCGTTTCTACATTGCCCGTTATGCCTTGTATTACTAATAACACTATCATTTCGGCCAACTATCCTATTGATGCCTGGTGCTACAGTCGCCATTGCAAACATACAGAAATTCGGTTATAAATAAAGATTTGGAGCCCCCAAACCGATCTTCGAATGATTAGATGACCGCAGAGACTCGATTTGCTATTAAAACTGCAGGCTTGCGCCCTGACCATGGGCGGAGGGTTTCTGTTTTAATGCAAAGGGAAGCGAGTAGAGAGAAGGGATTGCGGCAACGATTCTGTGTCAGTTGTGGTGGATTTGATAACAGACTCTATGCCATTATAAGCTACTTGGATCTGTATGTTGTGGCAAGCATTTCCTCAACAACTTGAAGCACGCGAAGGCTTCCCTAAAATCAGATGCAATTTTTTTTTAGATACTGATACCCGCTATGACTTGTAAGATTTTTGAGAAAACACCGTGCTCCAAATTTGTCTTGCTGTGGCCTGGATTCCTTAACGAACTAATATATCTTTGTGCTAAAGTCAGTCATACTTAATGATTCCATCTCTGTTGATAGTTTCACTTAAAAATATATTGCCGTGGTCACCGACGGGGACATCACCATATATTCTGACAATCAAAATCAAATTGGCCAATCCGTTGCCGTCGAAACTGGATCGAAGATTTGTCGAGATGGTTGCTGTATGGACCTTTCCAATCCCCGGCGTACGAGGGGAACCATGTTGTGACCGAGAGTGACCCTAGGTAGTCACGTATGCGTTCTGGTATCCTAAAGCCTTTCCATATTGGCCCGCACTTTTGTCACAGAACCTCAATGGCATCCATGGGTCAACGTTGTGGAAGGTATTAAGTTTTGCAGATCATCTAAAAATGCTGGACGGCCCTACTATGTCTGCTGTATTTGCTTGCATTTTATTTCTTGGGCTTAGGCTGATAGCAAAGGTACACACGACGGTAGCTCGCTTAGAGGTGCGGGAGGAGGTCTAGGTTGGAACAGAACGCAGAGAAAAAAGATAAGAGATACTGCGTCTGTGTCACTTGTCAACGTCGCTTCCGTTAGTCTCAGATTGTGGTGACACGATGCCCTGGCTATGTTAAGGAGGCCTTTTTGGCAGCATGTTGCGTTTGATTGTGCATCCTTGCCTGTTAGTTCATACTGTCTCTCCTATAATGTATGATCTATTCTTGAACCATGTTGACTTTTTTACCTTTAAGCGGGTTAACTTCACTCCATGAGACAGCTAGCTGTTTCAGGAGCAGGATGAATATTTGCCTAAAAGGGGCCGGTGAGGATGGTGAGAGAAAACTGGATGATATTGAATATCTTCAGGGCGACAGACAGTACAGCTGTGGGAAGTTCTGTGTGCATTTGCTTTGGCGAGGGGGGAGAAAATAGTCCTGGATCAATCCGTGCTGATCTTGGCTATACGAGAGCCGCAAGCTTCTGATAGAGCTCACTGAAAGCACTTGACTATATGCTGTTTCCCTGAATCTTGTTCTGAGGATTGTTATATAGTATCCATTTAGGTTTCTGATTTAGAACTATAGTTCATCTCGTCCTTTGATCTTTCTTTTGTGATTTATATTTTTCCCGTCTTGTTGGGCGTGTCAGTGAATGGGAGATAGATCAAATTGTATTCAAATATGACTTGATGAATTGAGTAATTGGATCCGAAATAGCAAAATACTATATGGAATTTCCCCGCTTTGTGTTCAATTTCCAACGTTCTATTGGTCCTTCTCCCATAGAAATGCGGAATCGATGGAAATGCGGAATCGGAAACTGCGGAATCGTCCCGATGCGGGGAAATAGAGAGAGGTGATTGATACTAAAAGTGCTTGAATATGAAGACAGAATGCCCTTTTCAATTCGATATTTTCCTCTTCGCCTTTCACTGAAACCCTGTCTGCAAACTCAATTTCCATTATGTTAAAATTTCCCTCCCAGATGGGCTCCGTGCCTACCCGGCTCTTCATCAACAACCAGGTACAGTACTTCCGCTGTTCTTTGATAGAGTTCTATTCTAATAAACATTCCATAAAGTACGTCGATAGTGTATCGAGTGACAAACTGTCCGTCGTGAATCCCTATGATGACGCTCCTATTCCTTATGAGCCCCATGCCGCCGGAAAAGAAGATGTGGATAACGCCGTAGCTGCGGCAACACATGCTTACAAGAATACTTGGGGAAAGCTCCTTCCCGCAGAGCGACAGGCCTGCATGCTACGATTTGCTGACCTGGTCGAGAAGAATGCTGAGCGTTTAGCGATTCTTGAATCTCTTCCAACAGGGAAACCAGTTACCCCCACCATGCAGTTTGATCTAGGGCATATGGCGCAGGTTTACCGATGTGTGTAATTGGTTCTCATTCCATTCTTCAAAATTATCCCTTGATTCTAATTGATATGCATGTAGATTATGCTGGGTGGACAGATAAATTGGCAGGAGAAACTTATCCTGAGAGCAATGGTGTGTATAAGATTGTTCGCTATGAGCCTCTCGGTGTTTGCGCGGGAATTGCATCATGGAACGCCACTTTCCTCTATGTTGGATGGAAGATTGCACCTGCTCTTGCAGCTGGAAACTGTGTATGATTATTGGCCTCTGACTGATTTCATCTTTACACTGACCGAATTCCGCAGTTTATCTTCAAGCCCTCCGAAAAGGCACCCTTTGGTGCCTTGGCTCTAGGTGACCTCTTTGTCGAGGCTGGCTTCCCTCCAGGTACAGTTCAAATCCTGAATGGAGCGGCAACAACAGGTGCACTCCTTGCATCACACATGGGAATTTCCAAGATCAGCTTCACTGGCTCTGTTGGAGGAGGACGGGCAGTACAAGATCTTGCAACTAAGAGCAACATGAAGCGTACGACCCTTGAGCTGGGTGGCAAGTCACCTGCTCTGATATTTGATGATGTAGCGTTAGAAAAGGCGCTTGGAGGGTAGGTCAATCGGACGAAGTTGTCACTTACACAAGGTTATGGGGTCAAATGGCATGCTAATACTAGTTTTTAGTGTTGCCGGCTTTTTATTCAATTGCGGACAAATCTGTGTTGGTGAGTCGCCCACTTGCTAGATTGCTCATTCATCGGCCTTCTAATGACCAACCCCCAATAGCGACCTCACGAGTACTAGTGCAGAAGAGTATTGCAGACAAATTCTGTGAAGGACTGAAACAGATATTCCAGGGCGCCGAAGCCTCTCTGGGTGCCAACCCTCTCGACCCTTCCACCACTCTCGGTCCTGTAGTTGACAGGCTTCAGTTTGATAAAATCATGTCTTACATCGAGATTGGAAAGAAGACCGCTACTCTAGTTACTGGGGGTGAGCGCAAGGGAGACAAGGGATGCTTTATCAAGCCTACTATTTTCCTCAACCCTGATCCTGATAGCCCAATCGTCAAGGAAGAGATTTTTGGACCCGTCTTGGCTATTCAGACTTTTGAAACGGAAGAGGAGGCTATTGAGCTCGCGAACGGCACTCAGTATGGGCTAGCTGGTATGTTATCCTTTCCTTTTCACAATGGACTCAACAACTGTGGGGACTTCTGTACTGTATAAGTAAGAAGCTAACCATAAGGGGAACGAAAAAAAGCCTCTATTTACACCTCCAACCTTGACCGAGCACTTAGAATTTCAAGTGCGCTAGAGTGCGGTGGAGTTGCTGTCAACTCCCCTTTCCTGCCCGAGCTCAGTACGCCATTCGGAGGTATGAAGGCTAGTGGACAGGGACGTGAGCTAGGAAAGCACGGTCTCCTCGCTTACATGGAACAGAAAAGTATTCATATAAAGTAAGTTCTACTCATGAATTAGACTCTTTGTGGTGATATTGTACTGACTCCGTGGCTGGTAGATTGGATGTGCCTTCAAAGCTGTAATGGATCAAAATGGACATTAAGTTTCGCTACATATATTTTCACATGTAATATAAAGCTTACAATATATACATCAATACGAGTCAAGCTCGGGTTAATGCAACTGCTCTGCCCCCTGAAGGTGTGGGCTTGCTGTGCTATCATGTACCTAAGGTGACGAACGTGCCATTCTATCACCATATGTAGATATACATTCATGAAAAAGCTGTAACGGGACAGAAATAATTTAGCTTTAGTTCAACGTAAAGAATTAACTTTTTCAGTCAATTCTCGAGGGACCATGAAGCAATCTTATTTCCACCATGCCATCTCAAGGGAGACTCGCATGTTCCGGACACGCTGGACCACCATCAAAAGCGTAGCTGATAATTGTCCGGCTTTGTGGAGGACATCAGAGTCAGGAGATTGCCAGGTCGTGTTTGGCATCGAGACTTGAAATAGGTATGCATGAAACCAAGAGGTCCGGATAGTCGTCCGATCAGAACAGACGCGAAACAGAAGCACAAGTGATAAGTAAATAATCATTGCTGATGTCTCTGTTCTCATAAACATAATCCAATGATGTATCGTCATCTTGTAGAGAGGTTACCTGTACGATTATATGAATCTAAAACTAAATAATTGGAATTCGAATCTATTCTTGAGTTAGAGTGTGCCATCAATTAGGGCTTGGACCCACAAATCTCCACCAACTGGAATGAGACGATAATCAGAACTCATGGCCAATCAATCAATCATAGTTATAGATGATAACTTTTGATTATTACTGGAGTGAACTTCCTGCTTTAATACTGGAAATATATCGAAACTTCAATCAAGATATGATTATTTATCTTTTATATTCCTATTGCCATAGCATATGCTGACTCTGCGATATGTTATGTTAATTGGTTGTTACCACAGAGGAAAACGACCATACACCAACAGCCTGCAATCAAAATATCTATTTCGAAGGGCCTCTTTTAATCAGATTACCACCCTCATTTTGAAATATTTGTGCCTGAATTTAAGTCCTCAATGTAAAGAGATAGCTGCTTACCCATTTCAAATGGCTAAAGAGCAATATAAATCATGACAGAGCTGGATCATATCAGTACAGAAATATGGGTTGCCCGCTATATGCTGGTTGGCGGTGATGGTCTTTTGTAATTGGTGTTTGTGCTTGTTATCGTTTTTTATCACTATACCTACAAGAAAGATCCAAAAAAAAGCTAAGAATAAGATTCTAATTCTAGTACTCTTGTGGAGAGAAAGAATTTACAAGTACTTAAGGCTAGGGTTACCCCTCTAATAAATCAATATTGGTTATACATGGACGGACCGATAAATCCGGGTATTAATCACTATGGAAGCTCCTCTCCGGACCGGCTGACGCCTTGAAATTGAGGCAGACAAGAACTATATGCCTGAGGCAAACTGTTGCTGACTGAAATTTTTTTAGAGAAATATGCTAATCCTAATTAGGACATCATGTGATTTAAATTGGATAAAATATATGCCGTTCCGGCAATCCAGTGAATAATTCCGTCCTTCAATATTAATAAAGGGGGAAAGCAACTGGTCCACGGTTGAGTTAACCAAACCAACTAACTGATACAATATAGATGAAAAGCACCTCGTCCTAAGAAATCCTTCATATTTATGACCTGGAACTAATTTTATGGGAGATATAGAGAATATCTACCTTTCTAGGCCGCTGACTTAGCGAATATACTCGATTTATTTTTCCTTCTTCCAACTCTTTGGCTCTGCTCTTTCACCACTATGGACGCATCCACACTACCTAGATGTGAGGTCAGAACAACGAAAGCAAAACCTTATCAGCCAACCAATTGAACGCACCACCCAAGGGCAATCAATAATCAAGATAAGTTGTATTTCTATGACTCCATTCTACCTAGTATGCGTGAAATCATCTTCATTATTATTTATTTCAACAGAGTTGGTCGCGTCGTCCGTTTATTCGGTGCCCCCCTCCGCTAGAAAGATACAATTTATGTTTTCCTTGAAATATATTCCCCGACTTGGGATTCGGCGCATAAAGAAAAATCAAATAAAAAAAAATAACTGTCGGAGAATTCAAGCGTTTCACCGAGTGTTTGCGAAATCTATGCTACGTACCTACTGTACAATATTTTGATCTTTGATGGTCCGGTGGAGCTTTCGGGCCACATTGAGTGTTACGCCAAGGCGAATGAATGGAGACTAAGAAGAGTTTGCCTCCTGGCTTGCTTGCAGGAGCCTTTACGCTAACAAGAAACTGTTACTGCGTCGGCGATCCTGCTAACAAGATAGCACCTACCTATGCATAAGTGTGACGCTGGTAAATACGGAAAACAGGGAATGTGCATTAAGATCTATGCATTCTAGTTATAACGACACAAACTACGCTCCATATTATGTCAGCCATGGCTATTTCAGAGGATAGAACATATCTGGTTGGATGATGCTTGAATGGGGAAAATTAGGTGATTTTTCTGCCCACACATACTCCATACTAATTATAGTGATATGGGAGAAATAGGTAGTGAAAGTAGAATATAATATCTATCAGGCTAAGAAATTCTCAAAAAGGTAGCAGTTTGGGCTATATAACTGTTTAAAACCTTAATAACTGGGCCCGTATCTTTTCTTAGATTCGTGTTTTATGCGAAATATACACAGCTTCTGAGGCCACCACGCAAGGAGTTTCCCTAACTGGCCTCTACTAACACCCTCCTACAATTCTTCTGGTGTGTCAGTCCTGGAAATAATAAGCACAACACTGATGCAATATTAGATCCTTAAATCTTCGCCATCTTAGATGCTATCTCTTCATGAGAAGCCTACTCTGTCTGTACTTATAGCCGATACTTATCTCATGAGATGTTTTGGTGGGGTGATAAGCAAAAGAAAAGCAGCTACCTGGGGTAGCCCATCCTTCTGGAGTTGGAAGGAAGTGAAGATAAGAAAGGAGGATAAACAATGGGGGACTAAGCTCTTATGAGGGGCGAAAATGGAAAGAAAAGGAATGGCACACAGGTTAATAAAGCAAGGCGAGTGAAATCTTAGATGCAGTTAGCTATATAGGAGGGGTGGGGGGTGTTTGTATAAGAAGCGGGGTATGGCGGGCTAATCTCCGCAAATGCATGTGTACTACCTCGGAACCCCCCTTGTTCATCCATGGCGAGGTACGATTACAAAATAGGATGGCGCTCGGAGAGAGTAATTTATTATAAATAAGTCAAGATGGAAGAAGCCCTGGGGAAAGTAAGCCCTTTTTCGGTTATTTGAATAAAAAAAATCAGCTCTCCTGACAATACGGGTACACACTTCACAATGGGCATCATTACTCAAGCAATAGTGGCGCGCGAGCCACAAAATGTTCCCAATAAATCTCCCATCAATTGGGATTTTGAGACGGTGACAGTTGGAGAGCCTGGTGATGATGAGGTTCTCGTAGAAATTGTTGCTTCTGGTGTTTGCCATACCGATCTGGTACTCACGAGCATACCAGGAGGGGCTTTTGGTGTCCAATATCCAAAGATTGCGGGGCACGAAGGTATATTTATTACTTTTACTTTGCCGTCATTTTCATTATTATTCATTATTATTCATTATTGTTATTATTACTATTATTTTCAAACGTTTAAATCTCCCATGCCTGGGGTTGATAGCTACGTGGCGGGTAAGCGCTGATTGAAATAATTTTAGGAGCGGGTTACGTGCGAAAGATCGGTCGCAACATAACTTCAGTGGCAGTCAATGACCCAGTCCTTCTCTCATTTTACTCATGCGGCGCATGTGAACAATGCGAAGACCAGCATCCGGCATTTTGTCACACGTTCGATGTTGAAAATTACATGGGCAGAACGGGAAGTGTGACGGCTAACAATAAAGATGAAGAAGCAGCCACGGAAAACGTTCAGACACGCTTTTTTGGACAGTCTAGTTTTGCTCGATACACCGTTGTGGATAAATCTTCAGTGGTGAACGCGAAGAATTTGATCAAGAACGATCGCGAATTGAGACTATTTTCGCCTCTGGGATGTGGATTCCAGACAGGTATGGGTGCAGTCGAGAACATGGCAGGGGCAGGGCCACAGAGCGTGGTTGTTATTTTGGGAATGGGAAGTGTTGGAGCGGCAGCCTTGATGGTGAGTTAGATTAAAGTCTCCCTAAATGACTAGGCCACTCCTTCCCCCCACCCATCTCCATCCTTCTCGTAACGGGCAGTATTATGTCATAGTATCACCTTATGGCTGATATTTATGGGTTCCGAAATAGACAGCGAAGGTTCTCGGATGTAGAGGAATTATTGCTGTGGATAGGGTAAGGAGCCGTCTTGAACTTGCGAAGGAGCTGGGAGCGACGCAAACGATTGACACTTCGACAACCGAGAAGAGCCTCGCGGAGGCTGTACGGGACATATTTCCTCACGGTGCGAGTATTGTTATCGAAACGACCGGTGTGCCTACGTTGATTGAAGATGCCCTCCAGGCTCTCGGGAAGCGAGGGAAGCTTGTAGTGATTGGTGTGCCTCCTAGCGGGTATGAGTTGGGAGTGAGTCTGACACAGCATATGAATGTGAGACGCGTCCTCCCGAACTTCCACACTCTTTTTTTTGTTTCCTCCTCCCCTAAGTATACTAATTCTGCAGACTGGACGATCTATTATCGGTTGTATCGAAGGTGATTGTATCCCGAGCCAGGTATGAGCGATGTCACTCCATTTAGTATTTGCTTGTGTTGAGCTAAGGGGTTTAGTCCATCCCGAGAATGATCCAGTGGTATCGCGAGGGGAAATTCCCAATTGATAAACTAGTCAGTTATTTCAAGGTATGTTTTGTAGTCCTTTCCCTCCCTCCAGGTTGACTGACCAGGATAGGCACCGGATTTCAAGCAGGCTTTGGCAGCGATACACGAGGGATCGGTTGTCAAGGCTGTTCTCGAATGGGGCCCCGAAACATTGTGTAAAGAGGCATAGTGTCTTCTTATTTTGTGTTTCTTTCCGTATTTCGATCAGGGGAGCGTATCGTGTACCGTAGTCTACTATATGCAAAGTCGTATTATATAGTCAGTAAGGTTGGATATCTCTTATCATTAGGGTAGTCTCTCAAATTACACAGTATAGCATGTTCGTTCAAACCAAATCTGTTTGCAAAACAGTACAGTGGGGGCCAAGTGGGTCGGGTGGATTTCTCTGAGGATCCGTTCCCCCCGTCGTTGATACTCGCGAGCTGCTTCTGGGTACGTCTTGAGTCACTTTCAGTTGGTCAAGGCCTGATCGGGGGTTTGCATGAAATGTTGTTGTGGTCAACAGGATGGAGACGCGACGCACGAGAAAAGGGAGCAAGGACTTGAAATCAGCTCGCTAATGGAAGCGAAGGGGACCAGCACCGACAAGACTGACACGGGGCGTCGTCAAGGCTGACACTGAAACGTGCTTTTTCTTAAAAGGGAAATATGACTCGAGGAAATTCTCTTTTTAGTGAAGAAAAACGATGATCCAGAGGGCCATCGTCATTAATCACCCAATCACAGTGGAAGAGACGCCAAAGACTGACCGACCGACCTGGTTTTAGGATAGAGGAAGAGACATAAAGTGAGGGAAGCAGATTGAGAAAGGTTCTTGAGACCTAAATCTCCAGGGTAACCTGAGGATAGGCAGAAACACCAGTGGAGACGAGTTAATTTCATGATACGAGGATGAGATAGGTTGGATCAAAAACGGATTCCAATGCCCGAGAATTTTCTCATCGACTACTGGTTAGGTGCCCCCTTCAAAGGCCGTGTGGCAGTTGTCATAGTGCAGTGCGCTTCGGTACCATGGTTCACAGATCCTGTTTCCTGTTAGTGTGATTAGTACTCATTTCCCCTTCTCAGTTACAACAAGGCTTTGAAAACCTTGGCAGTATATATTCAACAGATTAAGTAAAAAAAAAAAAAGCACTTATGAGGTTGTGGCCCAGAGAAAAAAGTAGATTTAGTGGGAAAGGAAAGAAATGATATTCCAACTGAGTCATGAGTTCTAAGAAAATCCTACTTGAAATGGTCAAACATGGGGTTAGCAACCCACCTGATGATGTTTATTCCCCGTCCCTTAATTAAATTAATCAAGACCATTTTTTAGACCCGTTAGCTGCGATTGTAGACTGCAGGTACTTTACCCACACCCCCCGAATGTAAGACAAAAAAACTGGAAATAGAAGTCCATGATTGAATACCAGATACCACATCCTAGCTGCCGCTCCTAGCTTATCCCAGCTACCAGGAAAAATTTCAACCGTTAGGACTCTTAGAAGTCTGAGAACCGATTTTTAGGAGACTAGGCACATGAACGGTCTATAGCGCGCCGTTGATGAAGTTTTTTTTTTTTTTTGTTGTTGTATTGATAAGCTGGCTGACCAGCTTACACTCGCGCCAGCCACTGATCACCCGAGGGAGGGAGGGGGGCTGGATAACAACAGGTATTATTGGTATTGTTTGGTTTTTAATTTATCAATCATGTGGCGGACAAAATTTCCCAAAATTTCTCAGGTCCATAAATATGTATCGGAAAATTTCTGTTATCACCTCAATTTGGCAGGTAATAAGTTATGTATCTACGCTCACCCCCAAACCCAGTGTTTGCCCCAAACCTGACTCGAGCCCACCTTTTAGAAGGGAAACGCTTGAGTAATTATACTGTAATAATAGTAATACAATTCTTGAAACGGCTGGAAAGTAGAATATGTCCCAACAAATCCTGATTTGTTGGATTCAGCCCGGCCCCAATTTTCAGGTATCCAACTATATAGCCCAACGTTTTTTTCAATTCAAGGCAAAACAGCACTTACTAACCATGGCCGCCCACTTGCTCTTTAGCATCTACTCTGTATTTAACCTATCTATCCACAAAAATTTACAGTCCAATCCTACACCCTCTGCGCGTTACTGTGCACGTGTCGATTCTTAAGGTATGCGTATATGTAAATCTAATTCATGACCTAAAGCTATAGCTAATAATGATTTGGAATACCCACCGCTCGCCTTGTCATGAGACTCACGGACGGAAAGTAGAAAATTACCTGGCGGGCAACGTAAACAACTATGTAATAATGCATTTATAATTAGTGCTCAATATTTATTGTGATGATGTTATTATTTCCTAATTTGAATTGCACCTTTTTTTACATGTTCTCCACTTAGGCTCCCCCCAATGGACGCCGACTAGTACAATAGAAGAAGCCAGTCGACACACGATCACTCGTAATTTTCATTTATGCCCAAGGCTTGCGACAAGGGTGCGGTGGTTTTGAAAGGCCCCCAATTTAGGTTCAATGGTAATTTAGTAATGCGCGCTGGAACGAGACGAAAAATTTACCACGAGGGAAAAGATAACTTCTGCAATGAAAAGGGGGCGAACGTTCTAGTATCCGTTGAGGCAGGATAACGCTAGCCATGATTGAGAGGAGTTGAAGAGTCACCGGATAGAATGAAATCAATTTTTCAAGGCTTAAAATGACCTATCGGATGGATATGAAGGTTTTTCATACTGGTATCTATCACGGTGACCTCAGATCCGGTTAGTGTTGTGGTCCAGCAACTTTGGATCCCGAGTCTATTTAGACGGATCAAAATGTACTACAGATTTGGTGGTGAACCATCCATTCCATTGGCCGAATATTTGCGAAGCCACAATGTTATTATTGGCCATGCGACATAGTCCAATCAGTTCAGGTATGCTGTTAACTCGATATAAAAAATGCCTGCGTCCAGGCAGATATCAGGAGTGGAACTTGTGCTGCCTAAATATGCTGATCATATGGAGGAGAGAAGGGGCCGCCTTGCAAGGTTGAGCTCCTTTGATAACCAATTAAGAAAGGCAGTATAGGTAATAGAGGGCAAGTATAATAATATACTGAGCCCTAAAAATGAACATGCAGGTGGATCTATCCGGCGAAGCCGAAATGCGATCTTCACTACAAACCTAGCTTATGTTTGCTTTACGGTAACTCGTGGTAGAGAGATGTACTTTAGATCGAGGCGAGGCGGATTGTGTGAAAATTAACAATAATGGGGAGTGGAAGGCGAAAGGAAGAAGAGTGTGCTTTTGCATAAGTGATTCTATATAAACTTGAACGAATCCTCCATCTGCGATTTGAGGTATATATTCCTATTTTTTATTAAGGTACAGGGTTTTACTGTGTGAAGACCTACAAAAGGAGGACCAAGCTTACCAGAACCATGTAAGTGGTAGATTTGGCCCCTAAATATCCCTACCCACCGACTGCCGACTTCTTCACTTTCCTCTCCACCCATTTGTCTTTGGGGTGTTTACTTTTCTACTCCGGGCCTCCTTTACTCAGGTTCTGGGTTTACTTTTCCCCTAACCACCTAGTACATAAACTTTACGGGATAGGAAGCTAATATTGACTCTTCATATACACACAGGAACCCCACGATCCCCAGCCACTCGGACAGGACCCATGTATCTACCGCCACCAGACATCCTACGAACGACAATTGGCAAGATCGTGATTACGGCAATACCGTCGACTGTGACCCTGGCTCGCCCACTTACAGCCTCCTTGTCTATCCAAATCCCTACTTGAACGGCGAACAACCTGCAGTTGCTTCGGCATATCCTGAGGTGGTTCCGATCGCCACGTCGAGCGGAACACCACTTCGTGGTGAACCCGATACCGATGCTTCCACAAACACGTTCAAGCATCATGGCCAGAAATCTTGTAATGGGAGAACTAGCCAGAAAGCTATGAGTCACACTCCGCCAATGCGCAGGGGAGGATTCGAAATGGCAAACCCAGCTGTCAATGGAGGTACTAAGACGGTCGGTGACCCTGTACGGTCGCAGAATTACAGTCCTGCCACAGCGGGACCCGCTGGAAGGTGAGGTTGTCGCTCGTTTTAGTACAATGGCCTTGTAATAATCAAAGGAATACAGGGATCATTGCAGTATACAGGATAGTCAGTCCTTTTGCAAGTGGACTGGGAGCAACGAGGACCAGCTCTCCATATGCGGGCAAGCTTTTAGAGACGGGGAGGATACTCTCCAACATGTGAAAGCTACCCATGTGCACAGAGGAGCAGACAACAAATATATTTGTGGGTGGGATGGGTGCAACGATAAGTCGTTCAAACGTAAGGAAGATTTGATACGACATGTCGAAACTCTCCATGTGGACCAAGATCGGTTTCGATGCGAGGATTGTGGTAAACGATTTAATCGAAAAGACAATTTGAACGCCCATGTCCAACGCATACACAAATAAAAAGCAAAAGCATTGGGGACAACGACTTGATGGAAGCATGGTGATAACCACAAACTCGCGCTTATATATGGGGATAGGAATAGATTTGATTACTGATCTGCGATCTACCAACATGTCGTGTCATAATATAGGGCAAAGTAAAATGTAACCAGATTCACTGACAATCGTTTCATTAAGGTTATAGCTTTCCACTCTCGGCTATTAATTGGTGCTTGCGCTAGATGCTGGCCCGCGGGACGATGGTTTGGCAAGTCTGTCCTGTTTTCTTGGTATGATTTCGAGTCCGATTACATACTGGCTACGAGAGACGCGTGATTTAACACTAAGCAGACCACATCGCGAAGCGATATGTAGGTACCTACCCATGTCCGTACAAATGTAAATCCTCACCAGCTATCTACGGGGTGTCCGTTGTGGATAAAAAGCTGGCGTAGCTAGACACAACTTTACGGTTAACGCCAGCCGGAGCACTGTTGTGGATTGACACACGCTGTTGATCATTCCTTACAGGCATAAGTGGCTGTCTGCCCCCACTGTCTCCGGCGTTTGTCATTTCCTCATCTTGCAGCAAAAGTAAAAAAAAAATATCTAGAGAAATATAAAGAACAACTTCCTACAAACCGTTGTTAGTCTCTAATACGCTTCCCACCGGAAGGAAGGGGGGCTATGATTATCTTACCAATAACTACAACCAGCCTTGCAATGGAGCATATAATCTGTGTCGGAGTAAATTAAGTCACAAGCTTCTTTAATTGCTTAATTCTTCAGTCCGCCTTTTTTTCATTTTATTTTTATCTTATTTTGGTAATGAATGCTTTTCACTAGCTTGGTGTCCCGGTGCCGCTCCTCAAAACACCACTATTTACTTATTCCATATAGTTTTTTCAATGGAAAAAAAAAGGAGAGGGAGAATTATGTAAAGGAGAAAAACAATTAAAATTAAAAAAATCTGTGTGTGTGTGTGTGCGTGTGAGCGTCGGAAATTAAAAATTGCAGCCCTACCTGAGGTAGTGCTTTAGACTCGATCACGCCCAACCCCTTTTGGTGTTTTTTTTTTTTTTTTTTTTTTTAACACGAAAAAAAGAAAATAAAAAAATTTAATCAAAACAAAACACCACAATGAGATGCATAACTAATGGAGATACAAACTTTGGGAAGACTGACTATGATACTAATTAATTCACAGTGAGGCTGTGAAAATAAATCGTCCTTTTTTTTGCGACACAGATCAGCTAAGTTATCTTGATAGCAATCTTACACTCTCAGGTTGATAATCAACAGGGCTTGACAGCAGGCCTTCTACTGCATGCTTCTCATGGAAGAATACCATTCAATGATTTATTGAACTTTATTTCTGGCTTTTCTCTAGACCGCTGTTTCTTCCCACTGGTGTTGTCAGGCAAGAAAGTGGTCCCAGCTTGCAAGGAGAACCAATCAATGAGGTATTTAACTCTGAATTATTTATGAGAAAAATTAATAAAAAATGCAAAAAAATAAAACAAAAAAGGCATCGGAGGCTGTGAGCGACTGCCCTTCCAGACATACCTGGACTCTTGCATGAAGGCAAATGGAGAGATGACCATTGAGACCTGAAGTTGCTTTAACGACAGACGTTGCTTCCCTGTTCATGTCCCATCTGATCGCAGCTCAGCCCGGAGACAGTCCAGCAAAGCCTCAAGAAGAGACACAAGTTACTGCAATGATATTGTACTAGCCCTGCTGCTTATGTGCCTGAAGTTGTGACCATGACAATGCCCTGTGATGCTGTATTTGCAGCTCTTGGGCAAAACACAGCCATGTTTTGGCAAGGTTACCCATCAAAAGCATGAGGTTGGCAGCGTGGAAAAAGTCCTCAAGATTCTAACTGTTTCTACAGCTGACCTACTTAGCTATAGCAGGATTGTCAATTCGGAGACGTGTACTAGAGGAGAGACGCCCAAGGCTATTTCTCATTTCTCTCTCTATGACCTTCCCCCCCCCTTCCCCCCAATCCCCAATGGAGGGACAAACATATATCTCTCCCATATTCCCTAGTATTCTAGGATCAGTATTTTATGCGCCCCTAGTATCTTTCATTTATGGCTACATTTTATCTATCTTGAAGAGCTTGCTTTCTTACCGGGTCTCGGATCAGAACCAGAGCTTTCATTCTTTGATATTAAAGAACAATCGCTCTTCAACCTTTCGAAATTAGAGTCGATAGTCGCTATCACTGAACCACCTTTGAGAATGGATAATCAACATTGTTATCAATCGCCAACTCAACCGAGTGGATTTGAGATGGCGGCCGAGAATTCGAGGGCCACGGACTCACCCCAGGAAGCTTTGGGTAATCAAGAGGGCGATATTGACGCAAAGTGTGTAATATCCCCACAAAACCCTTATCCATTAATCTTTATTCAATCTTTATTGATAGATCTACAGAGATCGGATATATTCGCGTTGCCTTTGGAAAAATTGCACAGACATCATGCCCTATGAAGCAGTGAAGCCGCTTATACGACACATTAAGAATGACCATCTCCTGACAGATCAGAATGGGGAAAGGTACCCTTAGGTCATATTTTATTTATTATCCTGTTAAAACTCTAGCGTTCCATTCTAACCGCAACACAGGGCTCCAGTTCAATGCAACTGGATAAATTGTTCAAAAAGCTATAAAAACTTAGGAGACTGGACTCGCCATATAACATCGCAGCATTTGACGCCGAACAGGTTTGAATGTGAGATTTGCGGACGCCATTTTAGTCGAAATGACAATTTGATTGTGCACAGGCGTACCGTCCCCCACGACCACCCACTATCTTTATTAACTTTCTACACCCTTTTTTTTTTTTTTTTTTTTTTTTTCTCTTTTTTCCCTTCTTTACTTTGGGCAACAGCCTCTCTTTTTTTTTTTTTTTTTTTTTTTTTTTTTTTTTTTTGATTTTCGGGATTACATTTCGTTTTTTTTTTTTACCTCACCCTCCCCCTTTCCTTTTTATCCAGCAATTCAAAGTTCCGAGGGCAGGTGCGTTGGCGTATGGGTGTTGATATCCGAGTCAACTACCTAGAAATGGGAAGGAATGGGGTGTATCTGCTTTTTCTGTTTTGTATTTTCATGTAATTGTGTGTATCTAGATATGTATATATATGTTTATATACATACAGAAGCACGCATAACCACCAATTTCTTCAACCGTGGAAATTGCTTCGTTCCCATCAAACTACTACATGCTTAGAGCTTCAAATATTTAGCCAATGAAACCCACCAAAATCACTCTATTTGATTTAGTCTCCGAGCCTTATTCTCAGACTATCTAGTTTCGTCCGAGAAAGAGCAATGGAATCTAGAGCGAACAAACAAATATTTTGGGCAACTTCGCTCCGGGACCTGGTCTGGTAGTTGGCTTTGCCTCTGGGATACCTGGTGCAGTGCCTTCAAAAGGCTTTCTACCTAGGTAGTTGTGGTGATGACTTATTTCAAACTTAGAAAAGAATAAAATAAAATAAAATAAAAAATAAAGCCAGAAACCTATGTTAGATAATGCAGATAATCATATCAGGTGGCTACATGGCACACACCGGGTGACAAAAAACAGAGAGAGATCGACTCGAATTGACTTCTTTCACCTTCATCGATCTGCCAAGAAGCAACGGCTTAGCAATTACCCAAGAAGGTTGTTGATATAAGCATGCTCTTTCGAGTCTGAGTCTGCCTTCAATCGTGGCTATGCTTCTGTCATCATTTCTTCCCCCCCCCTCCCCTTAAAAAAATAATTTTTTAAGACGTATGTGGGCCCGTCTGTCCTTGATGCCCAGGAAAGGGAGCGGATTGCCTCACTTTGAGGTATTTAGGTATTTACATTCTTGGATTATACAAGTGCCTTAATTTTTAAGAAAGACAGGACAATAATGCAAGAACAACACTACTGATAATTGAAGCACTGCCTGATCCTCATCTATTCTAAAGTAGGCAATTTGGTTCAGCCAGCCTGTCGCGTCCATGGACAAAGAGGCTTAGATTTTAGATGGTGGTGGTAACTACCTAGGTAGGTAGTTGGTATTTTGCATACAGTAGCTTTTCCCCTAAGGGGAAAAGCCTGAAATGACCAAGTAAATAAAATACAGCGGAAAAAGGAAAATTAAATAAAATAATGAATAAAACAATAAATAAAATAATGAATAAAACAATAAATAAAACAATAAATAAGATAATACATAAAATAAAATAATAACAATAATAACAATAATAATAATAATAATAATAATAATAAAATTATTATTTTTTTTTTTCCTTTTTTCTTTTTTGCTTGTTCGTTCTTTCTTTCTTTCTTTTTCTTTTTTTTTTTTTTAAAAAAAAAAAAAAACTCTAGTAAAGGTTAGGAAAAGAAAGAAAGAAATAAACAGAAAAAATAATCCTATTCTGACATAATGAGTTTTGAGAGAAGTTCTAGATCCTACTTACTGCTCACAAGGATGCTTTCTGTTCTTTTCCTTCTCCTACTCATAATACTTCTCTCTTGTGGTGTGATTGTTTTGGAAAAAACTTTTTCTTCTTTTATTCGACTCGATCCCTCTTGTCTTGCCCATTCAAAAGCCTGATCCCACCATGGGTAATTTACATATTGTGGGAGTTAAGCTGGTACCTGCCATCCTTTAATTTCTTCTAATATACCCCAGAGTAAATGGTGCTCTAAAGGTGCGTTGGATGCTAGACACGGACATGAACATGAATGAAGATGAACCGAAGAATTAAAGGAGTTTCTAGTGCCCCGCTTCCAAGTTTGAGGGCCACGCGCCACCCGCGGAGTAAGGGGAAAGCATCGTATCTCGCCGAGCGTCACGTCCCCCGCCCTTGCCGGACCATTCAAGCCGTTCCAGGTGTGTGAAAGTGGTCACCGGGTTTGATTCTCGGAAACCCGGGGAAATTGAGGGATCGGCCGGATAGAGTTCTAGATCGCCTAAACGAGGGACTCCGTAGAGAGAGAGAGCTAGGTTCGATTGATGGCTGGACTACTCAAGTTCGAGGTTCAAGGCCGAGACCGAGAGGGAGAGAGAGGCAGAGGGAAAGCCACCATTCAGGATCACCGTGGGCTGTGGGTCTAGACTGAAGCTGGACCCTCATAGTAGAGGACTCGTAGGAATCCTCCACTTCTTGCGCTATCAATTATGGTTCTAGCCTCCCACGTGGCATTGAGGGATCATTCCTGGAATCCACCGCGCAAAATCTCTTTTTTCCGATGTTTGTCGATCACCGAAACAATCTCTAGCTATGTCTTAGATAGGATAAAGGCGTGTCGCGTGAGGATCTGCTAGTGTGAAGGAATCTTAGGGTGCCCCGACACGGCATTTTTACCCTTTTCGATTGGTAGACGCCGTCCGACCTGGTAGAGAGAAATTGGAAAGTAGAAAAAGACACTTTCGATTGACAGATACGCACGCCCCTGTGTGCAATAGTTAGCATTTAGCTGATACTTTGTGATATCCACAGGGTTTTAGCTTCCCTTTAGAGTCGAGAGATGACAGAGGAAAAGAAAGAAAGAGTGAGAGCGAGAGAGGAAAAAGAAAGGAATAGAAAAAGGCCCACCCCAAACAAAAAGAAAAGAAAAAAAAAAGTAAAAAAGAGAAAAAGGAAATAGAACATCAAAATTCAGCTAGATCAATGCTCTGTATCACCCTGGAAGCTATGATAATATTAATAATACTAGAAATTAATGATAAACGAACCCAGTAAATGCAATATAAAGGCATCGACTTATTTTACCGCTACTCACTTTTTGTGAGATGGTATACAACAAGTTGATGTGTGATTCTGTACCTAGAGCTAGGTTTCAAGACAAGCAACAAAATCGAGCAAAATGAATATAAAGGGGGGGAATGGAGAGGAAGTGAATAGAACATAGAAGAAACGCTCGGACCGAGACTTTCCATAAAAAGTGATGATATGTAACTAGGATGGTCTGCATCTCGCTCAAACAGGGGGGTTCGATGGCGCTTGAGTTGGGGGGAAAAATTGCAAATGGTTCTTACTTTTCCCCCCTCCCCCCTCCCTCCACCCTTTATTTTATTATTTTTATTTTTTTTTTCTATTTCCCTTCATTATTTATTTGTTCCTTTTACCTTTTATTTTTTCCAAAATAAATAAATAATTACAATAAAAAATATTCTGGGCCCGGGTCGGAAACTGACGAAGCGCCTGAGTTTTCAAAACAGATAATAAGAGAATTTCTGTGAGGCAACAACAATACATTGGGGCTGGGCTTGAGATTTGTCACGATAATTTTGTAATGGATAGTGGATAGTACGTATGATATGACAGGCTAAGCTGGCAAAACTTCGAATAATTTTAAAAATAATAACAATTCTTTTTTTGCAGGCTGGTGGTTAGATCACCGATTCTCCAGCCAATACAATGTCTAGTCGCCAATTGGCCACTAGAACATCAAGTGATTAGGTACCGAGGATTGTCTTCACTTCTGCTTGATAGGCTATATATTATGCTGGTTCCTGAGCTCTCGCCTATTAAACTATTATGCCTCATATAAAAGACCCAACTCTATTGATGGTCCCGTAACTATAGTAAGTCTGGGGCCTGAGAAATCCTAATGTCTACTTGGCAAATCTGCCTAGCATTTCAATGGTCTTTTAGCTATCAATTGACGCGTCAACTTGTCTTAGTGCAAATAGTTTTCCTGCGGGGCGTAGGGTAAAAGCTTCACCCTTACTATAATGATGAGTTGTATAACCCCCTCCCCTTACCCATCCATGACCTGTAAGCTAGAACCCTGTCGCGCTAAGCCACAGTTTGGTTCACTGCTCACCTGGTGCCCTTGTTGTCTCCTCGTTGTGCCCTTTTAGATCACCATAAACCCCAATCTTTTTTGAAAATTTTTTTGGTTGGACGCCTTTTCTTCTCTTGTTTCCAACTAGGCTTTAAAGGGGGCAGTGTCTTTCGAGTGCTGCTCAAACTAAGGCAACCTGTAAAGTGATAGAATTGCTTCACTAAGTTAATTTCATTCGTTTTCCGCTTCATTTTTTTTTACCTCGGCCATGCCTGGAAGGGCATTTTTTTGTGGTCTGTCGAAAATTGGGCCGTTGTGTTGCATTGCAAATTTGCGGTCAACCTCAGACAGATTTCACAAATGGGGTAGTTTTGGGTGGGCATTTCTGATAAGAGCGTGTAACGGCACTAGGTATCTATTAACCAGCCTTGCTCTGGCTGGTTGATGGTTTACTGATAAAATTTATATATTCCCTCCTCTCCCAACATTAACCAGACAGGTTCCCTCCCACCCCCCCCCCCTTTTTTTTTTTTTTTTTTTTTTATTTCTTTAACCCTAGACTTTCCCGGACATCTTGAGCTTTCTTGCACGATTAATCGGCAGATATACAAGGGCTAGGAGGTCGTCTTGGTTATTGGTCTCTATTCTAAACTCTTTCATTCTTATCAGGTCACTTGCCCTCTTCTGCTCAGACTTACTTTTGGCTTTATATTAATGAATACTGACATCTCCTCCAGAATTGACCGAGATCGTCCATGTCTTCTCATCACTATGAACACCATGACAGCACCTATGAAAGCAAGCCCTCAACCTCCACCTTAATTCATCCGGAAACAAATGTCGCCTATGACAATCTCTCCCAAGAGTCTCCACGTCAGATCACAAACCCTACCACTTCGTCAATGAACCGTTATCCGACCCCGACTTCTGGCCATACTCCAGCAAACTACGATAACTGGAACTTGGGCCCGTGGCATGACACCCTTGCTGTGCGCCAGAGAGCCTCATCGTTTGGCACGACCAGCCGTCGAGAACTGCAACCACAACAGTCGCCCGGAAACCAAGGCATCCAAGAAAGGTTCCATAGCCCCAATGACTCCATTCATTGGACAAACTCATCGGGGAACCATTATTTCCCTCCAATGGACCCCACGGCTGGACAGGATATGCTCCATAGACCGTACCAGGGCACGATGCAACCTGTGGCCTCTCCATGTTCAACTGGCACTCCACGTTCCACGCGGTCTTACCCCCAACATCGTGTTAGTCGCAGACGAAATAACCGTTCATCTCCCCTTATCACCAGGTGAGATCGAAGCCTTATCTTTATTTCTTTTCTTTCTCTATATCTATTTATCTCTTTATTTATTTATTCAAAAAATTTTTTTTTTTCTTTCTTAGACCAACTACGACATTCTAATCGTTATCCGGAACCTAGGGACCAAGGACAAGCCACTGGCTGGATCTGTGAATGGAGAGAATGTAATTCCAATGTCTCATTTCAACGAGGTGAAGATCTCATGAGACATATTAGAACCGTTCATATCTTTCCAGACAGGTTCAAATGTGATGTCTGTTCTCGAAGGTTTGGACGACAAGATAACCTACAAGCTCACGTTCAACGGATCCATCAAGATGAAATAAATGAACAGAGTTACGGAGCTTGAGCTGGGGATAGGCTGAGGTATTGTCAGTTCTTCACTTATTTGATGTGAACAATATCACCAGAGCTTATGAAGGTGGGTGGGGTCAGGGTTGCAGGATGGCACTACACTAACTTGAGACACATATTACAGGGTTTTGTTAGGTACAAACAGCACTGATAAAAGAAAGGGGGGAAAAAAAAATAAAAAATTGCGAGGTCACATATACAAAAAGGGTTTAAAGAGGGATGTTTTTATTGATTAAAAAATGCATGTACAGTACAGTATATAGCGTGACACTTGAGCTGTCCTTGCGAATAGAAAAAAAAAAAAAATCGGATGGGAGGCTGATTGATTATGCTTCGTGGTTCTGTGAATGCACTCTTCTCACAATCTCTTCATCATTTTAATACTAACAACTTGAAGTTGAATATAGTTGCCTAGATTTTCTTCCCTTGATTTTGAGCTTGGACCTTCCTGCCTGGTTGCCCGGTTGGCGATCTTCTACTTTGTTTTTATTGTATTGGAAGCAACCCCGGAGGGTGGTTCGTTATACCTAAGTACTACGAGAAAGCATGCATCAACCCCTCTTTTTTTTTTTTTTTTTTGCCTTTTGTTAATAGAGGGAATTTAATGTCACCCACATATGAAATTAAATTTTTTGTTTTTATCGTCGAGTCGTGTCATTCCCTCAAATAAGGGTCGGTCTGGTCTGGCTTGGAAAGGAAAGTGCGACCGACTTCATGCGCTTGCGGCTGAAGATAATGATCATGGATTCGAAGGTTCCACATCCCCAAACCAAACAACTACCTATGAGTAAATGGGGGAATGCTGCCATGGCCTGGCGACTTGCGCTTCGAGCGCGTCATCAAGGAGACCTCTTGGGGATCATTCCAGTTACTACCTAGTACTCCTTAGGTCCCAGCCAGGTAATACCTTTCTTAGGAACTGCATTGACAGTGGGTATGCCATATCCGGTACTGATACCCAACAAATTTCTAGATGAATGATAGGTTGGATACCAATCTTAATTACAGTATTATTAACCAGCGAATTCCTTATGGATGCCTGACCAACCAATCATGTTGAATCGAACTAATCATGCTGACTCGATCAATTTCCAAGGCTTACCGTGATTTGCTCGAGTATGTTGGTGGTGAGTGCTGAGAGACCTCGGTGCCATACCTAGTTAGTGCTGGTCTAACCTTCCCTAATACCTAATCTAACCTGACGAATAGGTCTGATCCGGTCGCTCGCGGGGTTGTTAGTGTAGCCCTGCATAACTGAAGGGTCTGAAGATTCCAGCTTTCAGGTTCGGCTTGCTTTTGACGTTGGTGTGGCATAACCCCTGAATTTGTCAACTCTCTCTAGGAACTTCACTACTGTAGTACTAGATACGTACGTACGTACGTACGTATCGTACTTTTGTATCTGACAAAGAAAGGGTTAGAAAAAGAGGATTCAAGGAGAGAATCAAAAAAAAAAAAAAAAAAAAAAGGGAATGACTCAAAATAAAAGCTAGCAAATGAAGGAGGGGAAATGATTAGACCTACCTAGCTTATGAGGGATTTTTAGGGAGAATTGGGAGTTTCCAGCTGTGCGGGAAATTCTGCTGGATTTTGACGCATGAAGAACTTTTCTTGGTGCTTCTGAGCTTACAGATTCTCGACGTGGTCATACATGGGGAAAGACCAGCGTGGTGGAAGGTACCGTGGATGGATTTGGGAGATGATTTTGAGCAGGGACATTGCGCCGACGCTGCAGTTCTGGCAACTATTTTTGGATATTCCAAGTTAAGCGAGAGATAAATAATGGATGCCCACCTAGGCAGGTAGCCATCAAGGCGGGGGTTTGACAGGAATGTTGATGCCCCTCGGACATCACCTCGGACATCCCACCTGGTAATTGTCCTAGCTTCCTTCCTACATGGTTGATGTGGGATGCAATGGAGCTAGGTGGGTGAGAAAATGTTTCCAGGGTGTGTAAAAGGGTATAGTACATTCGTACGTACATGACCATAGCGGGTTGGTATGGTTCAGTAGTAGTAGTAACCAATTATAAGAGTACCGTGCTCTATGCACGTTCCTTCAAGTATCACCAGCCACTGCCTATGCAATCACAACAGGGATCTTCCTAGAAAGTTCTGAGGGACTGAAGGACTTTGAAATCCAATATTCTGGTTCGAAGTGGCTGGGATCCACCCCTGTCACTCTAGGTAAGCGAGACAGGAGCCAAATTTAGACGCCGCCGCAAAGAGAATGGGATGATGAAGAGTCACTTTTCAGCTGGGTTCTCCCCATAGGATCCAACCCCTCTGCTTGGGCTCATAGATGATGTGCTTACCTATGACACGACTCTAGTCCCCTCCCCAGGCGAAGATCGCCTAGTTGGATGAAATGTGTCTCGAGAGATGAGGCTCTTCTTCGATGCCAAGACTCCTTCTACCGCGGACATTTCGTGGTTCGGAAATCCGTATACTGGCGTCACACCCCGCACTAGATGTGATGGGTACAACCAGTTGCATGCCAATTCCATAAGAACACTCTGGACTTCAGAGGTTGCAGCTTTTAGGGCTTATATGAAAGCCACCAAAGCCAATGACCTGGGGTATTAGGTGTGAGTGGGAGGAAGAAGATTTCCTGACTTTCGACCAACATGCCAAATGGGTGTCTGGCGAATTTATTTTTTTTCTTTTTCTTTTATTTACTTTTCACATAATTGGGGGCGCAAACTTCAGCATATTGTGAGAACACTGCGCAGAAAGAGTCATCTATCCGTTAGTCTCAACGCAAGGAGGTAGATAGTTTGACATCTAGCTCAGAGAAAGGAGTTAACATAGGTACGGTTGTCCACGACGTTGTCGTTGGTGACGAGTTCGGTTTTGGATTTTCCAAAATGCCGAAGGAATGAGACGGACAAAAGATAAAACCCCGATTTTCACGCGATTAGAGCACTATGCTTATACCTCCAATTATCATATAAACTTAAATCCATTCGTTCATCGACACACTAGGGCCACAGCGCAAACCCTCCTTTCCGCTCAAATAGGCGACGCGCTTGTTCCCCTATTAAAAAAGAAAAACGGGGTTTCTTCGACTACTCACGGGATCTACAACGGTTTCAGCTTCATGTTGCGGTGGCGCTCTACGACACCAATGGAGCAACGGGTTAAATAGAAAGATTGGTAGGCTGATCATCTATGAATATCTCGCGCTAAACCAACTAGTATTTAGGGCGCCTCTCTGTGTGCGGACGAATGGTCAGCCTAGGAGAGCCACCGGGTAGTAATAGGCAAAAGGCATGATTTCCGTTCATACCTAGGTAGAACGTGGAGCGATAATCAGTTTCTCCTCGTATTTTTGACTGCATGTGTAGGTACACCAATGAATCAATTGCCGTTTTGGTCTATATTCCACGCTTTAGTGCTTGAGGGCTGTAACTCTTAGGTGGATACCGCGGAATCTAATCGGTTGTAATATAAATTATATGATATATCAGTCTGCCCGCGATGATTATTTTGCACAAGGCAGATTAAGACAGTTGGTAAATGTTGTTCATCGAATGGAGATTTTTGTTTTTTTCTTTTTTTAGTATATTCAAAAAGAGATTGGAAATCTCATCGAACTGCGGGATTAAGTTCCAGCTAGCATTGACGTAACTGGCTGGGTGGATAGCTGGAAAATACCCCTGACACATGGGCAAGATGGGGGGGAAAATAAAAATAAAGAAATAGGGATAAATATAAGTGAAAAAGGGGAAAAAAAAATAAAAATAAAAATAAAAATAAAAATTAAAATTAAAATAAATCAAAAATAAAAATAAAAGAAAGATAGAGAGGTTGGAAGAGGGGGGAAAAGAGGAGTTTGAAAGATGTCATAAATTTTTCCCTTTTGGAGGGTTTGCAGCGGGACGTTTTAGCGTAACAATAGTCAGTTTTCCTGCCCATTAATCTATTACTGCATTTGGGTGATTGTGCGTTTGAAGGCAACCAGGAAGGTTTCACTAAGAAAAGAAAATCCCCATCAAGGTTGAGAGATAACGAGCTCAATTGACTTGGACTCTAATTAGCCTCTGTGGAAGGTAAGTCTGACCGACTGCGTGTCACTTGTACTTAATTGTTATCTCCTGCTCCATTATCCAGCCATACACTTTCTGGAACTAGAAAGACTAACTCACTCTTACCCGGATTTCCACAGACATGGGGCTAATTAGGTAGTGTGTCAACAACCCCGATTGAAATATTTTTTAGTGGTTATTCTTTTGTTATTCCAACCCAAGACCAAGTTACTGGAATCCTTTTTTCTTTTCTTTTTTCTAAAATTGTGGATCTGTGGGGATTAATCCTCAAAAGAAAAGAAAAAAACAATGTGTGCTACCTACCTATCTGCACATCACTACATTAGGAAAGCTCCGGCCGCCAGTGGACTATGGCACACACAGTTTGGGGACGATCGGCAAATTCTGGAAACCCCATTATTATGATATATCATACAAATGGGCCCCGGCAATATCTCGTGGAAACGTTCGGCCGTCACGTCGCAATGAAACACCGTTGTTTTAAGGGAAACGGGATTCTTCGGCGCTAGAGGGGGCGAATACGGCTGCTGCTACATTTTTGCTTTTTATTCTTGTCCGACTAAGTGGTGCAAATCTCACCAGCGGCTTCAACCAAAAAAAAAAAAAAAGGCTCTAGTTCTAGAACAAGGCTAATTACTTGGTGGAGGACGATCAACCGTCTGTCTGTTTAGTTTAGAAAGGGGCAATGGAATGAATTCATGTTATTCTCAGCCTTATTTATGGGGTACATTGACTATGACGGGAAAGTCGATGACAACAGTAACTAATTAGAATTACTAGTATGACATTGCTTGTAATAAAAAAGGCATTGGTTAAGACAATATTAACATGGAACCCATTCGAGAAATCTCCTAAATTGCTAACTGGTAGACAGAAAGGAAGGAATAGGTGGCGAGAGGAGGGAATTGAAATCCGAGATCCTGGCGCCTCTGTGGGTGCCGATCATTAATTAGTGGGAGGATGCAAGTAATCTATGTATTATGTATTACCCTAGATTATACTTAATAAAGGACCCAAGAATTGGGCACTTTTGTTTCTGTATTGACCCAGGAGACTGGGTGCCCCGTGGCCTCCCTTGCCAAAGAAGTGGACCAAGGTGTGTTTGGGAATACGAAATCCAGATATTGGACTATATGTGCAAGGAGCAAGGCTTGGGACATAGATGCCTCTCAGATAACCAATCGACTTCCTTTGCGTGGCCGACTAGGTATTCTAGCGTATTGTGATCAGATGGAATTTGTGGGGAGATGATGTCCAGAGACTACTGGCTGGGATGGAGCTCAATCCTGCTCTCAGATCGCACTGATTACATGTACTTTGGGGCTAATAGGCTGATCAGTAAGTATTGTGATTATCTATCCAGCACCTGGATGATGTAAACCGGTAATTATTGATTCAGCATATGCCGTTCAATGAAGATGGGAGTGGTTGAAAAAGTCTGGATAACCCCGTTGTCAATGCCAGCCAGGTATTTTCCACTTAACCTCTTATAAGATTCTCACACCCGACTCTGTCAAAAATTTAACTCCATTTCAATCTATACACTGAAACCCTCTACCAGTTGGCCGTTTTCATTCTGTTCTCTTTTATTCTTAACTATTTTAATATATATTGGAAACCTCTTCTCATGTTTAGCCTTCACTTTGTGGAATTCACTGAGGAAATGTTTGTTTGACCCTCAGAAGACGACTAACGTTTGGCTTTATATCCAAACATATGCGGTCTCCTCTGATGGCCTGACCCGGCTGTCAAGGTCATATATATGCTGATACTCCTTGGGCTTCCAGGAAATCTTCCACCCCTCGAGAATCCGACCGCAAGTTCTCGAGGATTACAGCATCCCAGAGTCCTCCACTCTCTGATACCCCTTCAAACCCTAGCCAACTACTCTTTGCGCACGATACTTATCCGTCCACATTACCAGTCAACGAGTTCCAGTCCACCACGATGCTAGAAGGCTACCAAAGCAACACAGCCGTCGTTACAACATCATCATCAACAGTGGCAGGATCAGTAGCTCCATGTGCTATGCCCCAATTATGCCCAGGTCATAGCCATTGTGCAGCATTCTTCCAAAGTCCAGATACTCCGATCAACTACTCGGTGTTCAATAGCAACCCAAATGTATTCAATCTTGCATTTCAGCCACCGGCATTGTCCCCTCTTGCTATCACACAGACCATGCCGTCCAGAAATCAAGAGTACACGGCGGACCAAATCAACCCATCTACTCCGTGCACTAGAGCCGAGAACCTCGCGGAACCTCAAGCTCAAGCGCAGTGTTGTGGCGCTGAGACGGTCAATGATACGTGAGTTGAGATTCTTGTATTACCAACGCATCCAAGTCTTTTTGGCTCACATACTTACTCTTTATTTTTTGTTGTTCATTTTTATTTTACAGGAGCCCGGATGGTGTGGTTTTGCATTGTGGATGGAAAGATTGTAAATCTCCAGGGCCTTTCCGACGAGAACCAGACCTGATGCGGCACATCCGCTCACTGCACTTGTATCCAAATAATCATGTCTGCGACGAGTGCCAGCGGCAGTTTAACCGAAGAGATAACCTAGGTGCACATATGCGACGGAAGCATTGAGGGATCAAGGGATAGGAGTATGCTTTCTATTACACAAGATTTTTCCTTCTCTCCTTTCTGGGGTACTTTAGCTTCTGTTTCCCTTCTTTAATTTTTTTTTTTTTAATCATCTGTTACGAAATAGTATTGAGCGCTTTTTTCGCGATTAGAAATAAGAGAGAGAAACACTATGACTGGTGATAGAGAAGATTCTACCGAGATATTCCCCACAAAACTTCTACACTAGGCACTGCACCTAAGTCCTATCTCTAGGCATAGTAGGTTCAACCAAGCTTGGCTTGGCATCGTCTGATTTCAAACACGACATGTTGATGATTGATAATGCAAACTGTAATTGAGAGTTTCGCCCAAGTCTCACACGACCGCAAATATTTTTCGGGTGGCTTCTCCTGTTGCTTTGCTGACGCGATCACATGAGCCAGCGGAACAAAGGAGATGATCCTGCATACCTGCCAGGTGCCTATACTGGCAGGGGACTAGAAAGGAAAAAAAAAGAATGAGGCGACCAGTTGTCTTTTGTTTCATACTGAGCACTTGGATGTGAGCTAGGGTACTAGAAAGTTTACTGCGCCCGACGACCGACTATGGAAACAGACTAAGGAAAGGGGCGTATGTTTGAGGAGAAGGTACCTACCTAGCTAGTAGCTATTAATTGCTCCACCCTTCAATGGAGTGACCTGGGGCCAATTCGTCAATTTTTCTAGACATAGACCCGATTTAGAATCGGTGATCTCTTCATTACGTTGTTACACTATTGGCGATCAGCGAGGAATTGGTAAGGTAGCTAACTCCCTACTGCTTCGAGGTCGACACCACGTGGTTTTTTTTTAGAAAAACGGTTAAACCGGCTGACTAGTGCGCTACTAGGTAGGTAGTGCAATCTGAGAGAGCACTCGCCAATAATAAGCTCCAATGATTCTTGCTCAACCTTGCAGCTTACACGGTCCCCTACCTAGGTAAGTCTGGGGGAAGACCTCAATCGCTCAAAACGCCCATTATTCGCCGTGCCTGACAGCAGCTAACAACAACATCCCCGATAGCTTTTTTCCATTCCTGAACACGCTTATATTGGCTAAGGGGTGCCAAAAACGGTCATCTGCATAGCTGGACTCCCCGCCTCACTGTAATAAGTCGCAATCGATGAGCGCCAGGCAGCCATGGCAGCTTTGTGAGAACTTTTAGGTTGTGTGGAGGCGTGGGTGGATGTTGTTCGTCTTGCTCATCCGATCTGTCAACTCAGACGGGCGAGTGAGAGAGCGACTTTTAGCGAATACAACGACTACTGGGTGGTAAGGGTGACTGCATCGGAACGGATGGAACTGATGGAACGGGCCTCCCCCTCCCCCTGAAACAAGATAAAGCCTACACTAACCGTTCGTACGATCGATAGATGTCATGTGTGGTGTAATCATGGCTTCTATTCAACCCTTTTTCCCGGCAGGCTTAGCGTATTATTTCTAAATACATACAGTAGTTAGTGCCACTGGAGTCCTCAGAAAAAAGGTAACCACCTAGGCCGGTTCGATAGTGGTGATAGGTAGTTATCATACTAGTGAAAGAGGTGCTTTGGGCAGATTTTCCGATCGTCAACAATTAAAATACCTCAGCTCATCGATCGGTTTCTCCACCTTTTTTTTTTTTTTTTTCTTTTCTTTTTATTTCCCCCTTTTGTTGTCAAATTATTCGTACGGACTTTATTTCATTATCCAGTGGTTTTGATGTGCATCTACCTTTTGTTCCACCGGACGCTGTTCTGAGTTAGCCCCCTTTTAAGAGGATTTATTCCTTAAACTCAAACTATGAGAGCCCTCATCTTTTTTTTATTTAAATATTTTATTTTGTTATTATTATTATTATTATTTTAAAAAAAATCCTCTCGTAACTTGTGATTTCTTGATATCCCTTTGGCTTTTTACCGATTAGATTTCTTCTTGCTCGTCAAACTACCTAGGTATGATTATTTTATTAAGCAATATTAATATTGTGTACAAGAATGACTATTGTTAATTTTTGCCTAGTGCTATAAGCCAGCCGGATCGAAACTAAAACGTATGAATAATAAAAAAAAAATATAAAATAAAATAATATAATAATTTCAACATGAAGAATCCATTGACCATGTCCTTGGTAATGACATTCCGTTTTCCCGAGTAATACCAGGTTAGAGAGCAAGTTGATCGGGCAAAAGAGGTGAAACAGGGTTGTGATTTGCTCACTTGGGCGTGGGGGTTGGTGATGATGCAATGCGGAGTAGTTTGCGAAGAAGAAAAATAAATAAAAATTTATCTACACATTAATAGCTCACACACTCATACTACAAGCCACAAACTGCTTTACCAAAACTATTTAATAAATATATACCAATATTAAAACTCAAAAATTAAAAAAAAAAAAAAAAAAAAAATTAAAAAAATGGAAAGGAAAGCAAAAGAAAAAGAAAAAAAGAGCCAATTAATGTGAGCTAGGACTAGTTTACCCCGCTCGCTGGTCAAGCCAGCACAGACACAGCCCTGAGAGATGGACAGAACAAACCAAAAGGTGCTAAACCATCTTTCTTCTCTCTCTGGAGCAACTTTTTTACCCTTGCGTGTTTGAGATCCATTGCGAGTGGATTTTTTGTTCTATAGAGCTACCCCCTAAGCTCGAAGGCGTGTTGACTTAGTTATACCTATTCTCGTATAAGTAATCACTTTCAATACCAATATCTGTATTGAAAAGAGAAACAACTAGCTGCTGCCACCGTTCGTCTATTACACTTGCTCTTATTATTCCTAGTACTAGGTAGGTACCTAGGAAGGTATTAATACATTCGGCATTTTCTTTGCATCGCACGAAAATTCACCGGTTCAAGCGAGATGTAGATCATTGCCTACTTATTCAATCCCCCTTAAAAAATAAAAAGGTCATGGAAGGAACAGAAGAAATGCGGCTCAAATTATGACCCACACACCTCTTCATCGAAATCTGTTGTTCATGTCGCGGAACTAGTTTGACGCATCCGGGGGATTCATACCCTCCGGCGATCCCCGTATCAACCAAATAAGGGGGTATACGTGTTGCTTGCTGGTAGCTGCACAGTCAAGGGTGTTTGATTGGTGATCTTGGGTTCTACGTCACTGGAGCAGCAGTGAATGTAGCAGCAAGTGGTTGCAGCGTTCAATTAGTAGCTCGAGTTTCATCGTCTATTTGGTTGATAAGATAGTAGCAGGATAAGTAACTAAAGTTCGCAGCCGACCAGGGATGAGTCACAGCGCGTTCGCAAATCTTTGAAAATCTATTAAATTAAATGTACAAACAAGGTCTTCCCCCGGTACTCCCGACTTTCCCGAATTCTGGGGGGGGGGGGGGGGGAAACTGAAAAAAAAAAGGGGGGGAGCTGAGCTGGCTTCCCTACAACCTGCGAGCCCCAGGAAGCCTTGGAGAGCTGGCGGAGTTCTCCTACAAGCTCACACTTTCCTAGGGTATTCATGATCATAATAATAATAAAAATGATAGTTATTATGATATGCTAAAAATAAATAAATAATAGACAAACGAAAATAACATGCAGATGAATACTAGATGATCAGTCTAGGATCCTAATGATAAGGTATTAAGCAGGAAAGAAGATGTATTGTGTCTTGAGCCCTTCGGGTAAGCTGGTTTCCCGCCGGCAAACTTGCTATTGCCGTATTAAAGTGAGAAGGATTGTTTCACTGGGTGAAGCAGGGCAAACACTACTGTAACCTCTCTAGAAAATAGGCCTCTTTGATCCAAATAGTGATATTTTGGTGGTCTAGTGGCCTGACCGCAGGGGGTGACTTGAAAAAATTTCAATTTAGTGTATTCATACCCTCGTAAGAAATGACGACCGTGCTAGCAGGCAAAGAAGAGAAGAAAAGGGTGGAAACATAGGAATAGATAATTTGTGCTGCCTTTAGAACCCTTTGTAAGAGAAAGCTGTTTATCTAGGTACCTGCTGATTGAAATGACAGATAACAATATGTATAAAGGATAAATATCTAAATATCTAATTGTTGATCAAATGCCAAGGTCAAGAATAATCCGCCAGTCTCCCGTCTATCCACGGATATTTACCTCCTGGTATTCAAGGCGACCATTATAATGGTGCTGTGCATTCGGAGGCGTAAGCTATTGGCTTTTACTAATGCTTGAAGGTGAAGCAAGGCCGGCGAGCCAACCGAAGGGAGGGGGAAAAAATAATAAATAAATAGATAGATAAATAAAATAAAGAAACTGAAAGAAATACCAATTTCCCAGAGAAAGGCACGAAACCTTGATGATGCCCAGGGTAAAATACATAGGTTGTAAGGTACAGTCAGTACATCCTCTTAGGAGATGCATGTGAAACTCCAGTCATGCCGATAGTACGTACGATTATTTGAACAATAAGATTGACGAGAAACAGACCAGTCAGTACTAATGAATACTCAAGACACCAGCAACATAAACATTAATAATAGTTTTTTTTATAAACAACCTTGTTTTCTAGAGTATATCAATACAGTATGTATTACGTATCATGCCTGTACATCTCAAGGCCCCGATGTCTCCCGAAACTTAGACCCTAGCCAATCAGATAGCGATATTTTTTGTTGGTTATGAGAAGGGTATTAAGCCCTGGGCAAATCTATTCAACATAAACCAATAAGCTGGTGTGTTGACATCAATAGGGTAGGAGTATGCCTCACCGGTTTGTCAAAGGTAGTTCATGGGCAGTTTTTGTCATCTTGGTGTTGTTCACTGATATTTTGTGGCTTAGCTAAAGTGTGAGCTAGATCATCGGTAAGATATATAGAAGAACACCGATAACCCGAGTGTTTAACAGCCCCTAGAATTTGAAGTTTTTGTCTGATCTTTCTCAAGTCATTCACGATTACTATTTCTTATAAGTTAACCCCCCCCCCCCCCCCAACCCTCTCTCTAGATCTATACCTAGGTATCCCCGACTTAGTTACAAGTAATACTTTTCCTTACTATTACCTAGTAGCTAATCCACACACTCTTCTTCTTCTGTCTACCCTTCCAAAACATAACACTACCTACCTCTCCACTCATTTTATACTAGGTAGACAGTTACTTGCTACCTATTATTTTTCCAGTGATTCCTCCCTCCCCTTCTAGTATTTGCATACTAGTTTCCCTTTCTTGATTTATTTGTAGTACATACCTAGACAAATATGCAATCCGGGTATCCAGGTGATAGCATAGTGTCGAGCTTCCCCGAGGGATCTGCCCCAGAAAATTTCTCCGACCTCTACGAAAGCGTCCAACACCGAACATTTAACGCACCTGAGGTTTGGCCATCGCAGCCAAACTGGAGGCTCGTAGAGAGTTTCGAACAGGACATGAGCCATGCTGTCCCCATGGAGTCTCAAGAAACGATGTTTTTGGAGACAAGCCATGGCTATCAGCCTCTGAGGTACTCGGGTGACATACCTGACATGAGCAGCACGGGATACAGTCCGGGCCTTGCTCCAAGATCGATGCTTAGAGAATTAAGCAATCAATCAGGGTTGAGCATAACTAGCTCTACCTCCCCGCAACCTGTGGGCTACTTGACGCCATCGGAAAATTCCGGGGTTCAGATCGCGGGATCGGGGGCGGGGTTCTTCGATGGCGAGCAAGCCGCCGCCGCCGCTGACGAAGGGTAAGTTTCTTTTTCTGCAAGAATATCTAGATTCGCGCTCATTAACGAATTGTATATTTAGGGATCATGGAGCCGTGATACTGCGATGCGAATGGAGAAACTGCAGGTCCACAGTCTGCTTTAGGCGCGAAGGTGACCTGATCCGACATATTCGGAAAATTCACGTGAGTCCGCGCAGTTATGTGTGCAATTATTGCAGGCGTTCTTTTAACCGGAAGGACAATTTGATGGCGCATAATCGCCAAGTCCATTTCCGATCGCCCGGATCCTAGCTTGAAAGATATAAATTATATATCTTCAGCTTATTGGTACAGCCAACCGACCTCACCTCACCTGATCCGCCACCTCCTAATCTCCAACCTAACCTCCGACCACCACTTTTCTCCTTTTTTCTCTTCTCCCTTTCCTTCGACATATTGAATAAATTTCTTGACGCGTCCTGAACAATAATTTTATTTCTATTCTGTCTGTTCAACATTCGTTTTGTATGTCAAATATTGTCCCTTTTATCCCAGGGGTTCATTCCGGCTTCCGTGTCTGGACATGGAATGGAAATAATTGATAGGGAAAAGTGTATTCAATTTTTTTTTTTTTTTAATATTTTTGGGTATGATTGTTTTTAAGGATAAACTATAGGGGTTTGATTTTGGTGCAAATTTCCGTCTGTCATTTACATAGCATTTTGATAGCCGGGGCTTGTTGAGAATAGTGCAGTCGTTTCCATCACTGTGTGAATATTGAATGCATCATCTACTTGATACAACGAGAGTTTTATGAACTTCCTCTATCATAATGATATATTGACTTCTTATAATTGCCTCTGGGCAGCCTACTACTTAGGTAGGTTTAGGCATCCCGTCCCGGTGGCACCTTCCACCAAGTAGGTAGGTACCTTGAGTACCCGCATATTAGTATTGTGTAAATATGTTAGACAGGTAGATGTACATTCCTTAGTATGCTTTTATGAATGTCCAATGAAAGTGCTTCTTACCGATAGATACCTGCCTAGTTAGGTACATAGTGGGGTTTCAGGCTGCCTTTACTACCCCAAGCCAAGACAACAGTAGAACACACACACACACACACACACACACACACACACAAGTTCTTAATGTCAAGAATAGAATAAGACATTTTCCATCTCAAAGGAAAGAGAAAGAACCCTCGTCATTGTGGAGAGGGGGACGTCCTTGTACAGCATCCACTACTTGATTAAATTGTCACGAAAAGGAAATGAAATTGGACGTATCGATTAATACAATTTTAGTCTTAACCGAGAACCTGAGCCGGGGGAAAAAATAGGTTTGGTTTATTATAATCACGCACGGTCAAATAAGCGGTCAAGAACGAGAGATTTGGAAATCAACCACAACACCACCACGACAAAGATAGAAAGGCGGTATTTTTTTCGCGGGGAATGGGGACAGGATTCGCTGAAAATACTGCCTAAGGCCTCCTCCCAGTCTGCTTCGAAAGTAGTCGAACCTAAATCGAAATCGGAGGATGCAAGGAAGGAGGAGAAAATCTGGATAGGGAGCTAGTTTTGCCGTTGGGCAAGCCCCAACGGACAGTTTCCGAGGGTGTGAAAGACTTGCAGTAAAACATTTACGTGTCCTCACCGATTATCTTGGGGGGATGGGGGGATTTCCTGCGAACCCTTGAGTAAATAACCCGCTCAGGAGGACAAACTCGCATTGATCGCCACGAGATGTATGGAATCACGCAGGGGATGTATGGAAAATTCTTCCAGCTCCCAGATGGGAATCCAAACGCGACCGCAGAGGATTTGTCAGGGGCTGATTCAGGAAATCGGTGAAGTCCAAATAAGAATAGACTAGGTGGACCACATCGGGTGATAGGCTACCAGCAAGTGCTGATTGCTCACAAACATCTTTTACTGCTTATGATTGGGGGGCACTTGACTTAGGGAGGTCTTAAAAAGTGGATGCGACGCTGGGCCTTGGAAATGGGACCAATTCGGATCTCTGACCTGGTTTTATTGCCTTGGCAGTGATGGAAACTTACTCCGGTTCTAGACATTGACCAATCATCCCTTTTGGGGGTAGGTATGTCCGTCGAGAGATCCATAATTTGTTTCCAGGAAAGTAAGTGTGGATCTTCAGCCGGGGAGCAGTTGAATCAGTAACCACGTGGCGTTCAATTACAGCAAAGTGAAAATTACTAGAGCCCTAGTTGCTATTTATTATTGGTTAGTTATTTTTCCACTATCATACCCACAGACGGCTTTAAGTTGACCTACATCATTTGAGATATCAAGCTTCAGGATCTTCTATCTCTAGGTCCCGACAAACGGACCAGATTTCTTGCCACTTGCCCCTTACCCAAGAGGTTGTCATGCTAATCTTTAACTCAAACTTTATATTCGCGCTAAGATTAATTGAACTAGTAGTTTATCACCTCAATCTGGAAACTAAACTGTATGTTGGTATATAAATCTATAGATATAAAAAGTTATATAGATCGGTAGATAGAAAGGAAGATATAGAGCGTTCAAGTAAGACTCGGTAACCAATCAGCTTGACTTACTGCATGGTGCCCAAATAGGCTAAAGATTCATATATGATCCCTGGTTTTATGTACCATGAGTAATCGAGCTCGAGACGGCTTGCGGGGCGCGTGGTTTTTAGCGAGCGCCTACATGATGAGCCTAACGAGGTTGATTTATTCATTAGTATTTATTATTATTATTTTTCCTTTGTTAGTATAACCTGAATCATGGATTGTCAGATGACGTGGATAGATACACCAGCTGCCTATGATTTGTCACATTAAGGAGATATTTCTATACTGGCTAATTTGTTGCGCCGGGAGTTTTGCTTTTTTCTTTTTTTCCCTCGCTAGGCTTGAATTAGTCTTGATTAGGAAGCCACATGCGTGGTTGTTGTTTCGCGGTTTAAAGGGAGCGAAGATACAACAGGTGAATTGCTCTTTCATGGATACCCTACGCAATTTGACCTACCCGGTGGGTAATTATTAGAGAACAAGATGTGTAGCGTATAATGTGAAATGTTAGCGAGTAACTATCTGCTACTTTGATTTCCCTGATGGTGGGCTACCTTAAGGTTATGCGCGCCTAACGACCAACTCGACATTGGTTATTACTGTGGCATGAATTAGTGCCGACCTCGGAGGTAGGGAGAAGTACCTAGGTACCTTAGGTATTACTAGCGCTAAGCAGGTTTACCAGTAGGCGGTATTCTTACCTAGTAAGACGGCCTCGACGGAAACTTTCTCTATTCCTATACGAATTAATCATCCATATTTTTTTATTCCTATTAATTTTTATTTTTGTTGTTTTTGATTCAAATATCTAAGTGCCCACTTTTCACTGCCTCAATTCTCGATGCAGTGTCCTTAGCCTTTCTCTTGGCCTGCCTCACTATCCGGGCTTCTGAGCTGTTAAGGGGGCATGAAAAAAAAAAAAAAAAAAAAAAAAAAAAGAAAGGAAACATGAGCGAAAAGTGCCTAGTATCGGGATTGCGGCCTAATTTTCATAATCGGTACAAGGAGCCTGCTAATAATAGGAAGTATTAATTCAGCATTTTACGGAATAGAGCAGCTAATTAGGGCCATTGTCTACCAATGATTGTTGGTTTCAATTAGCTCCCTTAATTTCACCCATTATGGAAGGTGCGAGCTTGATGGGAGGTCCCCATCATTGCTGCCCGAATTATACGTCGGGGGAGGAGAGTCTTTCGTTAACTCTTTTAGGCCTAAAGGCAACATAATACGAATACGGTGTGTCCCACAGTATTTGCAGTCGCTTAACCAAAAAAAAAAAGGTCACCGACTGGCCCATAGATACCCAATCGCCTAAGAGGGATACTGGGAGTGGGCTTTGCCCTCTTCAACCCAGCAACGGCTAGGTAAAAGTATAGCGTACTCTATCCTAGTGTAAGTTTCTTTCCTAGGTAATGGCGTCCGGAGATGTGTTTGAGGGGTCAGACAGTCTCGCCCCGGTGGAGTCGGTGTATAGAGGTAGGACTCGTGATGGTATGGTATGTGGAGTCAAGAAATCAACAGTCTCGCAGTCTCGCAGTAAATTATTGACCTTGCCAAGGAAGCATGAACGTCTCCGCGGCCATCAAAGATGCCACCGATGTAATATCGGCGGGGCCGACTCGCCTGGACCCAACTTGGGGTCTTGGGGTGTTTCCCCCATAAATTTAAGCCTCAAGATTAACTAAACGACCCGTCTCTAATCGAATGGCTTAGCTGGTGGATTAACTCCTATTCGAGAACCTAGGAAGGGAGGTACTCGGTAGGTACTATTGCTATTCTGTCAGTTGGCTGTATGAGGTGCCACGTTGCATAAGTACCTACGTAGGTAGGAGTCGTTGGCGGCCTACTAGTACTCTATACGTCTACTGGCTTCGGCTCGGGTCTAGCACCCATCTCCTCTTGTTTTAGAGCGGTGTGAGACTGGTTTAAATTAAAATCACATGTAGGGAAATATGTAAAGAAGATCTCATAGAAAAAAAATAAATATCAATATGTTGTGGTAGGAAATTCATTTTCGTGAATGTAGTAAGTGGCTGCGTTGAAGGATTAAAAAAAAAAAAAAAAAAAAAAAAAGAAAAGAAAAGAAAAGGAAAAGAATAGATATGGCAGATAACCGGTAAGTTTTGACTTTTTCGTGTAACTACTAGGGAGACTCGTAGGAAAACACTAGGGCAATGTTTAGTTGTGATTCTGAATATCATAGCTTGGGGGGGCTGAGTGCTTATCGTACTATTAGCCCTTCTCTATCTTCTTATTATCCAATCGGCATTCTAGCATTTTTGGACTGGCATTCTCTTAATCCAGTTTTAACAGAGTGGAAAGCTATATTAATTAGGTGAACATTGTTGGCTTAAATATGATAATATGATCACAGGAACCACGGGCAAAGAATCAATGCCACCCGGAAAGCACGTTCAACTTTAGAGATCAACCAAACAACGTAAAAGGGATTCAACTACAGATGATGAGATGAGGTCTACACTGCCTCAGCCTTATTTGTGCCTTGTAGGTAGGTAATTAGTTTGTTGAGGCCTCAAGCCGTATATATTGGAATATCAACCAGCTCCTAAAGCTTTCGGTTTTCTCTCCATCGGTCGAGCTTCCTGCATCTGAATATATTGCGCTACATTTCACTAAAAACATACATTTTCTTAGTGTTATTAATTGCGTCTTGCAAAAAAGACATCAAAATGTAAGTTAGATAATCTTTGATCGACCTTGATCTATCACATACCACACCATTTTAAACCCTAATTGGGACTAACTCCTGGAGATAGGAGCTCCCAGGAAAGCTACCCGGATCAAACCAGTTATCCTAACCAAGTCCCTTCTCCACCTTATAACCACAGCTATCCTAGGGATTCACTGGATCCCCGAGCCATGAGTAACGGATCTCATTATCAAGCTCAGACAATTGAACCATATTTGCCAAATTTCCACGACCAGTCTCCGAATTTGATAGATCAACATCATTCGCATGCGTATCGTGCTGCAAACCACCGTGTGACATCACCTAATCATAGGGACCGCTCCCACGTGGTCCAAATGCTTGAGGCTTCTGTAATTGGAACTCCCCAGTTCCATTATCCAGAAAATAGTCTACCACAGAATGGTTTACCGCAGAACGGCTTACCACAGAATAGTCTGCTCCAGACTGGTTTACCCCAGACTGGTTTACCGCAGAATGGTTTGCCCCAGGGCTGGACCCCCAGCTCCTACCGGAGGCAAGAGCCCAAAATTTCCCCAAATCCTTCGGGGGATTGGCAGGAGACAGCGGACAGAGTGGAAAAGTTAGTCCACGTTACTTGCCCCCTCCTTAGACAGCTGATCTAAACAAGACCATAGTTTGCCCCCCGAAACCCGAGATTTTTATTGTCGGGTGCCGGGATGTTCGAATCGCCGTGGCTTCCAGCGGAAGCAGGACCTTGATAGGCACATCCGTACTGTGCATTCTTCGATAGAATATACGTGTCCAACTTGCACTAAAGCATTCAACAGGCGCGATAATTTAGGTGCACATTGTCGTCGAGTGCATGAAAAGTGAGGCGGGAGCGAGATGGGAGGGGGAGGGGGAGGGTTGGCGGGTTGGCGGGTTGGCGGGCGGGTTGGCGGGCGGGTGAATCATCTATCGTTTAGGTAAATACGATTTTGGTTCCAAGTTGATATTCTTTCCCCCGTTTCCCTTTTTTTTTTTTTTTTTTTTTTTTTTTTTTTTGTGGAGATCCCCTGGATTCTGATTTTATTTTTTCCCTCCTTAGATTTGTCCTTGTCAACTGCGTTTGTTGCTGTGATTGTAATTCAAACGTTTCGGAAAAGGAAATGACTGGGAGGGTGAAGTGGTGAGTGGGGAGGGGTGAAGGAAGGAAAGAGGGGGAGGCAACTAGGAGAAGGGAGTTGAACTTGTTTTTTTAAGAAGGAAATTAGACTGTTAACTATTTAGGGCCTTCGAATTAGAGTCGTCATTTTGCTATCGATTTTTTTCTTTCTTTGGTTCCCCCTCTCCCGTAACTCGGCGCTTAAATCCCCAGTACAGGTAAGGTAGGTATGCGAGTGCCATTGTTTTTACTTTAACTTCAATCAACTCACTATTTTCAATTTAAATCAATTTCAGGCTGCATAATATGGCTGATTCATGTGCCTATTTTCCTGTAAAAGAGATGAGAAAAATGAGCAAGATGCGTGGTGAACCGAAAAGATAAAACAAAATGAAGCTAAAATAAATAAACCAAGAGGGACAAACTTGGGACAGGTTCCTCCGAGCCTGGAAGATCCTCTCCTCCCCTCGTCACTTATAAGCCTAACTACTTAACCTGCTATGGAGGCACACAAGCATTGAGATATGAGCAATAGATACCTGCTTACCATGGCCTTGAAAAGTATAGAAAATGAATTCTTGGCTACAATTAATCGAGTCGGTTGTTCTGGGAAACAACCCAAGAGGATCTTGTGCTTGGAAGTCTAATCAGGCTTTCCCGTTTCAGACTGTACCTAGGCTCATAGGTGGATTTTACCATGCTGGGTCCCTGCTAGTTAGCTCGTGATTTATGGGGTTTAGTAGGGAGATTATTTCATTAATCTTAACTATTTCACTGCCCCAAGGATGAGCTAAATAACTGCCATAGATGTTCTCCCCAGCCTAGTACGTAGGTTTCTAGCTCACTTCGACTCAGGTAACGTAAATGTCTTCCCTCTACTTTCCTTCAAGGAAAAAAAGTAGAAAGATTATGACAGGTTAGAAAGAAGAAAGGTAATAAAACTATACACATGATTCATTGCCAAGAACACTGCCTCATCTAAACTTTGGAGAAGGCGTCTTTAAGGCTCTTTATATGTTGCTACACTGCTTGAATTAATCCATTAATGTTGTTAGCATTGGCGGTGTATAATAATGGCGCACCAGGTGAGGCAGGCGGCCTGGTTCATGGGTCCTTTCAGGCGGTAGAGGCTGTAGGCTCACAGCAAAAAAATATAAAAGAGGAGAAAAAGAGTGAAAGGGGGTGTCAGCAAACCAAATAGATGCAAGAAAAGAACACAGTACAAGGTGCAAAAAGTGCCTTAGTCGGGATGTTTTCAATCCTTTTGCTGGCAAGTAGAATTAATAATATTTAGAAATCAGAGCTTTCTTTACACTTCAAGCAAAATCTTTGGAAATGAAAAACAATATTATACTTTTATTGTTATTATTATTATTATTATTATTACTACTAAGAAAAAAAAAAGGTAGCCCTTTTCACTATAAGTGATTTCCATATGATTCCCACAGTATTTTTTCCTTTTTTTTTTTTCTTATTTGCTTTTTCTTATTTGCTTTTTCTTTTAGTTTTTTTTATTATTTTTCTTCATTTGTCTTTATTTTCATGTATTTTTATTTTTATTTTTTTTTTCATTTTTGATTGGCGGGGGAAGAAAAGGGAACAAAAGAAAAAGAAAGGATAGGAGCTGACCGTAAGCAAGGAAAGTCTCCCTGCATGATGGTGGGGCGGCCTCGATGGAGTCTGGGCCTCTGTGAGTGCTACAAGCATCTGGTGGCATGCCGCCAATTTCCCAGAACCGGGGTCTATTGGCTTGATTTGCTCCATAATCCAACGGGTGCAGTTTCCATGAATTGAAAAAGGTATTCCGGCTCAATCTATACGCTTTATGCATGGCTACAATGATAGCGAAGGGGGCCTTCCCTGTGTCCAAGGATACTTGCCTACCGCCGCTGTTGAATGGCTATTGTCCGACAAGGAAAAAGCGATTAACTGTCCAAACCTGAAGAATGTTCCTATTTCTTCTTCTTTCATCTCACCTGCTACCATTACCCCGAAAAACAAGTAGACAGGTCATTCGTAGCTCGGTGGTGGGTAAAGTAGGCTTTCTGCCTAGCCAATTTGCCAATGAAATATATAAATGGGGATAGTTTCTCATTTTTCAAGCTGTTTCCCTCTCTAGAAGCTAAAGAAAGCCCTGAAAGCGCCTCGTCTTAAGTGGTTCTTTCCAAGGCAACTTACAGCCTAGGATTTGCCCTCTTAAAGTTCCACTTTTTGTTGTATTACATTTTATTTCTTATAGAAGTCCCTCCTCCCACTGTAACATAAAAGAACTTCCTACACTACCATATAACCTCAGGCAAGCTATCTTGACCGTTTACATTTGTATATTTAAGCCACCTCGCCCCCCAAGCCACAATATAACCTGCCTATTCTTTGAAACCCAGGTTTCTTGTGCTTACCTACAATCCATCATGTCCCCAAGGTGAGTAGCCTTCTCGCTTTGTTGCTTGCCTCGGCCCCCTTGTTTAGTGGCGACTGCTTATCTTATCTTAATTTATCTTATTTTATTTACTTTCCTTACACATACACGAATAGAGAGACACACACTCTCTTTTTTGCTATCCCTTCCCTCTTGCTCCAAAAGACTTGATTGAGATGCTAAAGCTTGATTGTTATCCTTAGCAACCGTAAGCCCGACCGCGATGGAAGACCCCCTATACCGCCAGCTCCACCGTTTCTGTATGATAACCAGGTAGACCCTGGGCAGTTGGGGTATCAGAACAACTCCAATCAATCTTCATTCAACTCGGGCTATTTCAACAATGGCATCCATCTTCAGAACAAGGCTGAGGCTGAGGTAAACATGGTGTTCAATCAACCTCCACCAGGCCCGAACTCTACATTTCGTAGTGTTTACTCTCCTCATAATGAAGTAGCCCTTCAGCAATTTGGGGGAGAAACCGTGGCACCGTATCGGTTCAACGGAACCGGACCTCCTCGCAACGGGCCGGCCCAGACGCTGCAAGGTCCACAAGACGTCATCTTTGGTGGTGGTGGTGGTGGCGGCGGCGTCCCCAACTTTCATATGGGGTCAGAATTAATGACTCCAGGGGAGCTTCAGGTGGGCACCCAGCCTCTCAGGTAAGCCTCAGCCTATCGTAAAATATTTCCCACCACTAACAAAGGCTAGTTTTCCCCACTCTAGCGCTAGTACCAATGGGCAATCCAACACTTTTCAGTGTGGATGGGAGGGTTGCCCATCAGAGCACATCTACAAACGGAAGAATGACTTGTTTCGCCACATTGATACCAAGCATTTGACCCCAGGGTCCTTTGTTTGCGATCAGTGCGGGCGCATCTTCGACAGGAAAGATAATAGGAAAGACCACCAACGTCGAAGGCATACGAAGAAGTACTAGCGCTGCATTAGTATTAGGGAGTAGGTGTTGTTTTTGTTGTGATTGACGTTTCTTAGAATTACTTTTGCTTTTCTGACCACTGATGTATTTATTCGACATGTTTTGTGATTTGTGATGATTTATTGATTTTAATTGTGTAAAGTGATAACTTTTGTTTCCCTGGATTTTTAACCGTAGAGAACTTTTGATTTTATTGCTTTAGGTAAATGGAGTATTTATAGATGGGAGTTATTTATTAGAATCGTGCTTTGAATGGTTTATAGTTCCTGTATCTATTTACACAGTATGTACACAGTTTGCTTCTAAATATCTCTAAGTATGTATTTTGCTGATTTTTTTGTTTCCTTGTCTCTTCGCTTCGTTCCATTTCCTTACTTTCCTTTTTCCTGCCCTGCCCTTTAGCGCATGACTGTTCTTGCGCTTAGTAAGCTACCTATTGAGCCCCTCTTCTGTCCCTCTTCTCTCATAGTCTTTACAGGGTATGAGCTACCTAGTTTTCATCAGAGGCTCTACCCCCTATCTTTTCTCTCTCGAAAGGAAAGAAGAAGAAGAAGGAGGAGGAGGAGGGGGAGGAGGAGAAGAAGAGAAGGGGGGTGGGTAAAGAAGAAAAGCTAAATAAATAAAATCACCCCAAACCACCACCGCCACCTTGACTTGTCGCAGATGCGAACTTGCTCTTCTTACGAATCAGCTCGCCATATTTATAAAACACAAACGGAATCGGAGCGAGAAGGACCCCCAGTCCACCGACTAGCGACCCTCCACCTCCCACCCCTAACGCGTCAAACATACGCTGTGTGAACAGGGGCGCCGCTGCACCGCAGGCGGAGCGTACGATCGTGTTGGCCGCCATCGCGCTGGCAGTATACGCCAGATAAGTGTCAGTGAGATAGTTGAGATTTGAGACGAAAATCAACACCATGCAGAACGATAGGGCGGCCCCGGCCACCGTGGGGACTATCCAGTGCGTGCTATCGAAGGCGGCAGCCCAAGCGAACCAGAACATTGTCATGGCAAACCCCACACCCCCGACCATGGCAGTGGGGAGCCGGTCCTCGGGCCGTCGAACGATGCCGAGCTCCAGGTTTCGTCGGTCGCGCGTGGACAGGTAAAAGATGATGAGGCCGCCGAAGCCGCCGCCGACCGCAGTGCCGATCAGGGGCAGTTCGCTGATACCGGGGGACCAGCCGCGTCGCTGCCGGAAGATGATGGGGTAGATGGTGAAGAGCATATATTGGAGGAGGTAGACGGTGGAGATGTAGATTGCGATGAGGAGGGCGATGGGGTCGAACAGAATTCGCCATGGTCGGCGGAGGGCTTCCTGGAGGATGCTGGTGAGTTTCCGTGTCTCGACTTTGGTGAGTACGGCATCGGCTCTAGCTTCGAGTTGGTCCTGCGTTTTGAGTCGGCGGAGCTTTTGCAGGAGGATCGCAGAGGGGAGCGTCTCTGGGATCGTGAAGACGAGAAGCTCTGTCAGACATGACATCCAGATCACGACGTAGAAGCTCCACCGCCAATCCTTGTGCGCCTGCAGGAATCCGGAGATGACGGGCCCCAACGCCGGTCCTAGGATTGTCATCATGGCGAAGACGGCCATAGCATTGCCTCGCTCGACCGGACTCCATATATCCGAGATCACGCCGGGTGAGTTGGTGAGTGGCGCGCTAGCGAAGATGCCGGCGATGAGGCGTCCGATAAGCAAGGCCGCGAAGTTCGGCGCGAAAGCGCACAGGAAGTTGAAAATAAAGTAGCCCGTGAAGGTAATACGGAAGACTGGTTGTCGTCCATAGAACTCAGAGAGGGGCGCAAATACTAATGGACCCGCGCAATAACCCAACAAGAAGACGGTGATTACCAACCCGGCCACTTCAACAGAGACTTGGAAACGGTCAGCGATCCCATTAAGGCATGCGGAGGGACTGGAGGAGGCGAAGGTGGCATTCACAACCAGCAGGATGGCTACAGTGGTACAGTACCATCGGCGTGTACGGGTCCATTCTTTTGGGTTTTCGATATCTCCATCAGCAAACTGGACAAAGCCCTTGTCGTCGATCACAGGCGGTGCAATACTCGACGCATTAGGGATCCCCTGCTTCGCGACGAATATGGATAATACTCGCTGAGCCGCCCCCTCCATTACGCGTTGAGTAATACCTCTTGGGGTATTTTTTTTTTTTTTTTTTTAAACTTTTCTTAGGCAAGTAAAGCATGTAAAAAAGTAACCTTACGATTTCCCGCGTCCATTTTCTTTCTCCTCTCCATTCTAGAGAGGGAGGCGGGGTTTTACTTACAAATCTACATCTTCGGCCCATGTACAGGATATAGTGAGGGACAATGGCTGCTAACCTCGGGACTAAGCGGATTCCCCCCCAAAATCGCGAGCACTCTAATATGTCGCTGAGTATTCCGGCCTCGGCTGGAGACCCTTTCATGTTCTAAGAAAATACCCAATCGTAGCACTGGATCAATGGTTGGCGGAGGATTTGGTAATCCTTGGTTTTCCTTGGCGGACGCCTGAGGCAGAGAGATTAGGGCTATCACAATCAGCAGACCAAGTGCATTCAAGAAACCAAAATATGTATGTACCATACATACATTCACGAGATTATTGCTCCAACTCTTTATACATTTGAATAGCTGGTTCGGGTAAAATACGTCAATAAGGGTATAAACATCGCATCGCAGAAAGATGGATGGTACCTCGGACCAACACCCTAAAGAACATCAAGAACCCCCAATTAATCCACCCATCCGTCCATCAATACCAAGCAACGACCAACATACCTACCTACCCAACCAACGAATACCCACCCACCCTCACAAACAACCACAACCAGTCGCGACCCTACCTTACCTACCATAGTTGTACATAGGTCAAGAACCGTCTCCACGGTGACAGGCGATAGTACTCATCTAATTGATTGATCTCCTCCACGCTAAGCGTGCGTCGACCGGACAGGTTATCTGCCGTCTTTGGGTCCTGCCACGTAGTCTGATAGACGAGCTTATAGCCTACGGTGAAGGCGACGATGAGGAGGATTCCAAACATGTACTGGAAGAAATTTTCCGCACTGACTTTGTTGCCGTTCTGTGTATATATTCGATATTGCGGTTAGTGGGGTATGGAAGGATGGTTGTTATGATGAATGAATGAATGAATGAATGGGTAGGTAGGTAGGAAGGTACTTAGGTAGGTACTAAGTAAGTGATGGATGAATGGAAGAGAACGCACCAATGGCTTCAACCCCACGGCAAAACAGGCCGCTAACAACAGCAAAGAGGCCAGCATAAGCCAAGCCGGGGCGAGTGGCCACTTGGATGATTTCCAGGCGTAAACTTCAGAGAAGAGAGCGTCATTCTGTGCTGCGAGGGCTTTGTGGAAGCGCCAGGAGGTGAAGGCGATGATCATCCAGTTGACGAAGAAGGAGGCGCTGGTGATGGAGATTAACCAGTTGAAGGCTTCGACGCCCCCGCCTATGATGGATGTAGATTGGATGGTTAGTTATTTCGGATTTTCCTTGCGAAAACCCCCTCTCTTTTCTTTTCTCCATGCGTAAGTGAGAGAGAGAGAGAGAGAGAGAGAGAGAGAGAGTGTGTGTGTGTGTACATACCACTGAGATTAATATATGTTAAAACAACCGCGACACCACCCGTCATCGCGAGCGCCCACCTCGGCCGTCCCGCCCTATCCACCGTCGCAAAGTACTCCGGAATAAGGAGCTGGTGAGACATTGTGCGCAGCACCCGCGAAGCAATATAGACAGACTCCGCACCGATAGCCAGAATTCCCGTGAGCATTCCGGCGTTCAGAACATCCGGGACGCCCGGGATGCCGGCATCATTGAGGGCGAGAACGAATGGAGAGGCCGTCACACCACTGCCGCCGAGGAGTCGATCGTCGTCGGATCGGACAAGGAGAGTAATCACGACAACGCTGGAAAGGTAGACGATGTTGACGCGGAAGGGGACAAGTTTTGCCGCGTGTGCCATGGAGAAGCGAGGGTTTTGGGCTTCACCGCCCATGATTCCGATGAAGACTTGGTCGCCTACTGCCCATGTTGCGAGGAGGGCGGCTTCGGCGAATCCCTGGGATGTTTTGGAATTTATTTTGATATCGACGGTTAGTTATGTTGAGGTTTTGGGGGGTTCCTTTTTTGTCGTGTATGTGGTATGATAAAGGGGGAGAGAGAAAGAGGGAAGACGGGGGGGGGATATATATACCGAGAATCCATTCTTAAACACTGGTAGATCAGTCCAGGTTGTGCCATTGTGAACATATCCCGAGGGGCCGGCACCACCGATTAGCGCGAGTGAGACGACGATAATAAGGAGGAACAGCAAGATTTTGATAATGGAGGTGATGTATTCGAACCATGCGAATACCTTATTTGGGAGGAAGAAAATCACAGCAAGGGCCAGCAGGAATATTGTCACTGGCGTGTTTTATATAACATGAATAAGTGTGCTGTACTATACGACCACCCCACCGTGTTAATTCGGACCGGGGGAACGACATGACATACACGACGCTGCGAGAGGGAGAGACCCGCCCGCCCAGTATTGAACGAGGATATTGAAAAAGACGGCCTCAGAGGCCACAATTGCGGTCCAACCTGATACCGTTCATGACATTTGATATTAGGATGGTAATTAAAATGAGGAGGAAAAGGGGGGGTGAGGGCAAGAAGGAATGGTATACAGACCGAGCCATTCGGCGAACCCTGCACCAAAAGCGAGAGCCGGATCAACCCAGCGAGCAGCATAGTTGATATAGTTCCCCGATACTGGAAAGGCGATGGTCATCTCGGAGAGAGTCTGGAGGACAGCCCACACGCACGAACAAACGAGGGCATAGGCGATTACCATGTTCCCGGGTCCTCCATTGGCGAGGGCCTTTCCGGTTCCAATGAAGATTCCACTGCCGATGTTGGAGCCGAGAGAAATTACCTGGAATGGGAAGGGGAGAGGGAGGTTAGTACGAGTTGGTTCTTGGTTCCTTGGGTCAGGGGTGCATGTTGTCTGGAGGGACTGGAAGGGTATAGCTCTCATACATGGACTTGACGGGGAGTGAAAGAGCGGTGATATTGACCATGGTTTTCATCCTCCACCTCGACTATTTGGGCTGCTTGGACGCTCGTGGTGGACTGCAAGGGGATCTCCTTGGTTGTCTTCTCGGAGTTTTCAAGAGAGGACATGTTGGTTGATTTACTTGCAATGGCGGGATGGCATGAGAGAAACTTGACACTGAATTTCTTTCTTTTTTTTTTTTTTTATAAGAAGAAAGGAAGGAAGGAGACAGCAAGATTAAAGTATAGAGAGTATGAGTATATGGGAATGGTCAAGATACATAGACACGAACAATCAATGCTAAACTAACATTGAGTAGAAATTCCAACTCATTAAAATACGAGCTTGGATCAGGATTTTTTTTCTTCTGTCTTTTTATTCTACAACGAGAGAAAGGGGGCGCAATTTAGCTACGATGCGTAGGTGTTGGCCAAGCAAGGCAGATGACCTATCACCCTGCGATGCACGGTTAATTAAAACGAGTAATAATGAGTGTAGATGCAGATACAGAAGGTGGAAATGGATGCAGATGCAGATGCTGGCGCAGACGCAGACGCAAATGCAAGCGGAGACAAGAAGCCAGCCACTACTCCCGCCACCAACATCATCACGAATCATTGCTGTAAATGATAAGACCCTTTAACACTATCTGCCCAACTCGACTAGTAACCTCTATCATCTACCTATCTATCTCGATTTTCTAGAGTGCAAGCGTGCAGGGAAACGACAAATAAGCATACAAATGAATAAACAGAAAGACAAACAAACAACCTGAGACAAGGAATTCATGATAACAGTGATAACTCTAACTTGCACCTCGGAATTGCCTGCCTCATTTGGACTCGCTCGCTCATTGAGTAGGGCTTTCCGCGGGAAACAACCCCCATCCCCTCACACGTCTCAAGAGTGAGAAAGTCTTGTTGTGGCGAAGGAGAAGACGGACAATTATAGGCAACTATATAAGGTATCTCTCGACATTGGGACAGCTTTATTGGTTCTGGTTGTTGATAGTAGGTAGGGGTTGGAGATGGCTTGTCCAATGAGAGGCCAGTGAGAGAGTCGGATGTTGTTCCGGTTTATGATGAAGAGAGGGTTTTTATCGGAGGGCTATCCGATGTCTGTTACTCTGCTCGATAAGGAGATGATATTCATTCATTCCCAGATTGCTAGGTAATAATGGCTCCCTGTATCTATCCATTCTGTAATTACCTACCTGCTGTTATTGGTCCAGGTTTAAGGGTATTATTGGCTAGGAGGTGTGGATACACCGACATTTCCCCATATTGCATATTGCATATCGCATATTGCAGACCATTGCAGTGCATGTTGCATGTTACCTTGCTGAATGCCAGAGGGGAATAATGAAAGAAAAGAAAAAGAATTTAAACTCCATGCATGTTCTATAATGCATATGCATCTCCAAAATCATAAAATCGTAAGTTGTACCCAAACTCATCCTACCCCTCAAGGATAAAAGACTCGAACCCAGCCGCCATATTATCCCCTAATCCAATTCCAACCTTGCGGAGATTTCGTTCCCCGTATGATTCCCGAACGCAGATCAGACATCCTTGGCCCGGAGGAATAAAGTAAGATCGAGGCATCACAGTGACGATATCCCTACGCTTAAAGTCAAAGTTGAGTAGCGGTTCCGTCACTACAGCTAACTGGGGTCTGGATGCGGAAGTTCCCACCACCACGACCGCAGAATTCTCCAGATGTGCCTCCATCCATCGACACCGGAGCGCCATGACTAGGGCTCTGGCTGAAAGAGCCCGATACTCGGATAGGAAGCTCTCATCGTAGTGTTTTAGCACGCCGTCGTTCTGCGGTTTCCAGGTGAGCATCGCTGCTAGATACCCGGGTCCTAGGCGTCCATCTGGTAGGATGGCGGAGACATCGGGCATTCCACATGCTCTTGCAATCTCCGATGCGGTGAGGCTATCCACTGCGAGGAGATTGGGAGATTTGTCTACCCAATGACGTAGGGCCCCACGGCCGGAGAGACGGTGGACGAAGGTTACCTGGTCGTAGCCGACGTTCTGGAGCATGAGCTTTCGGGGCAACTCGTCGTCTCCACTCAAGTTGAACGAGAGGTCATGCGTATCGCGACTGACAGTTGGGGGCATGCATGCGGGGGCATTAGTCGGTGATAGGAGCAGCCCCATACTTTGCGGGGTATGCCAGAGTGAGCCGCCGAGAAAGAAGAGTGACGAAAAGTCACCACTCTCGACAGCCATCCGATAGAATATTTGATACAGAGACTCCATGTCGAGGTTCTGTGACCGCTTCAGCAGTATGATTGGATCCAAACCCTGCACTAAGCCTAGGACCCCGAGAAGGCGATCTCGCTCGCATCGACAGGAACGGGATCGCATCGCATGAAAGAGATGGTGATACGAGACTCGCCGCGCCGCATGCAGCTGTTTGAGCTTGAGCATCTTCCAGATCTCGCTTCTCTGTAGTTCCTGCAGGAGGCCCACACCCCAGCCCTTCCCCAGGCTAATGGCGTCTTGTGCGACCGACCCAAACGCCTGCGCGAGCTTGAAGATCGACGACCGGTCTAAGATGTATCTCTCCGGCGTGACGAAGAGGGAGCTTTCCGGGATGATTCCCTCCTGGAGCGTCCAGACTCGCTTGAACCACGGGGCACGTTCCATGCGGGTGAGATTTCTCAGCATCTGAAAGCATTGAACAGGATCCTGTGGCACGACCGGGATGTCCCCACCGACCGCGGACCGGTTATATTCGCCCACAGGAATCGTCAGCTGTCCAGATTTGTCCATGCAATATACCCGGTTGATTTCGCGGATTGCATGTAGGACCTGATTCCAGTTCATATCGTAGTGTGCATTGTCCAGCCATACGAGACATCCCGATGCCCCTTCTAGGTAGCTCTTCATGCGGGCAATCTCCAGTCGGTTCTCCCGTCGTTGGTCAAGACAAAGTATATCCATCCAGAGATATCGGATCCCACCTACGGCGCGGCAGGCCCTGAGGATCTCCTTGAGTTTCGAATTACTCTGGATGGGGATATCCCATTCCACGCCGTAGTCGTCGCCCGGGAGCCCTTCTAGCCGGGTTTCACCCCACACATGTGAAACGAAGATATACTCCGGGTATTCTTCCTTAACGGATGCACTCTCCACTACTAGGTCCGTTGCGAGGTCGAACAGACGCGGAGGCAGATGTCGGTTCTCCTGCGATAAGGGGGGAGGGAAGAGCGGCGAGCCAAATTGATTCCCAATGGACTTTCCCAGGGCCCAGTCGCGACGAACGGGATCGCCCGCATCGACGATAATGCTGGGACATTTCCACTCTAAATCGCCCTCTTCCGGGTCAAATAACGGCCAGAGGGTATCGTTATCGTACTCGATGGCATATCTTCCATCTTCGATCGGACGTCGGTGGGTGTTGACTGTTTCGTGCGCCAGTGGTGGCGGGGGTGCGAGCCCAGGGTCGGGGAGTATTTCTCGCTCTTTTTCTCGCTCTTTTTCTGGCTCTAGCTGGAGCTCCCCTTCCCCTTCCCCTTCCTCGTCCTCATCCTCCTCATCCCTCTCTCTCTCCCACCTGCGGTCAACATTAACGAACGGAAAGACGTCTCCCAGCCTACCAACGGAGTGATGCGGATTGGAGACCGCAGTTGGGTAGAATGAGTATGGTGGTGGTGGCGCGCTCTCGATAGACAAGCGTGACTCTGCTTCGATTGAGAAGATTTGCTGGTGCGGGGTTTGTTCGTGACGGGCGCTGGAAAAGCGACGTGAAATCCTCCGCCACAGCGACGAATGTGACTGTCGCTCCATCCTATTCATTTGCACAGTGCGTGCAGTGCTGGTGCCACCCTCGCAGGTGTTTTATCATCCGGGTTCGATTGATAAATTCTCATCTGGGGTTGTGTCCATGGTGTTTTGAGAAGATTGCCAACGCACCTGCCTGCGGGGAAGAGAGAAAACTGAAAAAAAGAAAAAGGGCTGGCAGTTTCAGCCTTGTTGTCAACCTCTCGTTCATTTCCCATGTGATGATGTGTTCCTGACGGCTAAAATACCCGACTTTAAAGCACCAGTGAGATGAGACAGTCTATTCAGGGATCTACCGATGATGGGTACCTATTGAGCAAACAGCAATTCTGAGTGAAGGGACAAACACGAGCTGTGGGCCCATCAGGGGTGCGCCTCTTGCCCCGCTTACTGGAGGCTTGGTTAGCCTAGTCTAATCTCGAGTTAGTTGCGATTTAGTCGACGACTAGTCTGCTGCGATAGCTTCATTTGCTTGGTCTCTAGAAGCAGACGGTGGAACAACACGTCTTAAGGGGGCAGTCGGGCAAATGGAGATTGTCTCAAATAAGAAATCTGCCCCTGTGACAATCATCCGCGAACCCTAATTAAGTCTACAAGCCTTTCCGAGACTCTTGTCCTGTCTGGTCGTGACCTTATAATTCTAATTCTCAAGCCCCTTTCCACGCGCGTTTCCAAGCACTACTCCGTAGGGTCCTGGGCTGCTCAAGGCCGAGGAACCGGGCGTTTCATCCCGAAAGTAAAGGCAAGGATCGTTCACTGTTGTGTCTGGTGCATAACCGCATTTGGTTAGGGTGGCCATGATTATATTAATCCCGAACTAGTCAATGTGAGGGCTCTCACCTCCCATGATTCAGCTTCAAATGACAGTAATACGCAGGCAGCCTGGTATTCTAGATACAGGGGTGGGGGGGGGTAGAGAATAACCACGCCAACAAATTAATGAGTTCGATGATTGGACAGATCGGAGTACTCCGGTACGATGAAGATAAATGATTCGTGTATTAAATAGGTCACAATCAGAAGCTGAAGCAATGAATTTGGGGCAGTACATTTAATAGAATGGCACCCAGTTTCTCGACTAGGGAGTCAGGTCAGCTTTTCAATTCTACTGTATCAATATCAATCGGTAGAAATCACTCCATCTCTCTCTCTCTCCCCCTCTCTCTTCTCTCTTTTTTTCCATCCTAATATAGGGAAATAAAGTAAATATAAGAATACAGGAAAAATGGACCAAAAAAACAAACTCAACCCCCCGGCCAAAGCAAGGCAAACAAGTCCTCCATCCAGTGAAGCTTCCTTCTTCCCTTCCTCCCCGTTCTCGCCAGACGACCATGATTCGAATATCTTCAGTCCTACATACTCCATATATAGTGATGTCACTGATGAATACGATTTCAATACGCCCACGCGAAAGCCTTCAACACGTCGGGTAGACGTGGACAGTGAACAGTCACTGTTCCTGAGAGAGGTACAGGATGACAACTCAACAACCAGCGTTACCTTCAATAAGTCACCACTCTTCGGTGCAGATGGCTTAGATAAATATCCATTCGAGTTAAGCTTCCCGGTCGGAGAACAGGAGAAGGAGAATGATGATGTCTACACCGACGATGATGAGCTGCAACTCATTCCTGTGCGGTATCGACCCCAAGAAGCCAAACTGTCCGAGTCGAACCTCTCGAAACTAGACTCGGAAAGCTCACCCCTTGCAACCAGACGGCATTCTCCAAGTTCCGGATGGATTGGTGGAAATGACCAACTAACAGATAAACCGCTTCTCCGTGGAACTTTCAGCTCATGCCCCAACCTCCGCATTCAATTCGATCATTCCACGAGTTCCCTAGATACCCTCCCAAGTTCAAGGCAACCTCAACTTCCTTTCGGGCCTCATCATATAAATGTACCCGAGATCAAAATATTCGGCCCAAACAGCCCAGTCCAACAACGACCCAGTACACCTCCATCTAACACCCCGAAAACACCATCCCCACCACCACAATCCAAGACGCCAGACGCCGCCCCTCCAGAGCCTGACCAGTTCCAACTTTCCGATTTTAATCTGAAGCAGCTATCGTTCAGCCCACGTTCCACAGACAATTCAAGCGTTCCCTCCTCATCCAAACAAAGATCCAGGAGAGGTTCAACAGCCTCCTCCCACTCTCATCGTCGCAGTCTGTCCAACGACTCATCCATCCCACTCCCCCAATTTAACCTTTCAGGCGATGCGCAAACCGCCGTGAAAGATGAACGAAACGAGGAAGGCAACATCTCCACCATTCACAGCAGCTCGTGGTCCCTTGCGGGCACAAGCACTACTAACGGGGCTCGTACACGGAGATACTCCTGCAACATAGACTTTTCACAGAATCAAAGATTCTCGGCCAGTCGGCCCCGCTCGAAGAGCTCTAGCAATGGTGGTGACAGCGGTGGCATCATAAACCAATTTCGAAGGCACATGACAGATACCCCAAAACCTATATCTCCAGATGCGCAGATAATTGACGAGACACTCGCGACGATACTACCCCACAATCTTCGATACCGTCTCGACGTATTTGGGATAAAGTGTGTTGCAAATAAATGCACCTGTCCAGAAAGATGTGATAATTTTCTTGGGGACAGGAATAGGGTTCGTGTGGAATTGGAAAGTTTGCGGTGTTGTCAACCCGACGCGGTTGAAGGACATATCCATCGACTTGTTGTGTTCGCATTGTGTACGCGGCATCATAGGAAGAGTGCTCTTGCTGGGTTTGAAAACTGGAGAGGTTTGTTTCATGGGGGAGGGATGCAGATGCAGGAGGATGGCATGGTGGGTGATTGGGCTCGTTATGCTGGTCTTATGCGGTGGATCAAGGCGTTGAAGGGGGATGATAGCGAGGATTGTAATAATAACGGTGGTGATAATGAAAGATCTTCCTCCACACTCAAATCCGAGATCAGCTCAAAGCACGAAAGGGATGGACTTAGCCCAGTCAAAAGTGAAAATTCACAGCCGACTAAAGTCACAATCCGCTCCGCCAAACCAACCAGGGATAACACCGTCGGCTTGATCCAAACCCTCATCCCTTACTACCAAAAAAATACCAAAAACCTAACCATCCAGCAAGCCCTAGAGAAACTCATCAAGACACCCATCACGGCCAAACGGACAACTAAAGAAGGACTCATATATGTTTTCTGGTATCCAGGGAACTTTGGACGCATGAAAATTGGCCGCACAAATAATATCCAGGAACGCTTGAATCGCTGGGCTCAAAAGTGCGGTAGGGACTTGACCATCCTCTTCCCGCTTGAGGATCAGGATAAGCATTTTACAATACATTGTAGTCGGGTTGAAACACTGATCCATACTGAGTTGATGAAGCACCGACGTCGGGTGGCCAGGTGTGAGACTTGTAAGAAACCCCATATAGAGTGGTTTGAGGGAGACAAGTTAGTAACGGAGAGCGTTGTGATTGAGATTATACGGAAGTGGATGAACTGGATGAAAGAATCCCCTTATGAGAGATGCGAAAAGTCGAATGGGAAGGTTCGGTGGGTGTTGAAGGAGGGTTTTAGTGATCTGGATTTGCAGCAGATTTGCCGGCCGCATGAGAAGTTGATGGAGAGGTGGTATAAGGAAGAGGTTGTGTGATCTATACTTTCAAGGGGGTTGAGGGGGCCTACTAGGTGATATATATCTATTTATCTCTCAATTGTTGTTTACTTTATTTACTAGATAAGCACACAAAAAAAAAAATCTTTTCGATACTTATATCCATCCTGTCTCGTAGTAACACAGATTATTATTCTTAATCACCAACAACACAAATGACTTTTCATATAATTCTTAGATAGGAAACACCGAAGAGCTGCACCTCGTTCGCTGGAGCATTAATCGGCTTTGAGCTGTCTTCGTCCTTCCTTTTCTCTCCCCCTCCCTCTCTCTCTCTTTCTTCTTTCCAAAAGAGAGCCGGCGAGCGCTGGATCTCCGGTAAAGTTTATGAACCCGAAATCAAAGACTAGGCCAGTTAGTTCATGGAACCGGGTATCTGCCTGTTTCAGAATACCGTAGGTGAGACTTTACTAGCATGATATCTAAGGTAACTATCCTTGCTGTTTCTCTATTAGAATCTGATACGACGATGATGACCATGAATGAATAGAGATCTATGATCGTGGTAGCTATCTAGCTTTATCTAGACCTCAACACCTCTATACCTTACCTAAGTAGGTGTGTGGCACTGACTAAGCAGCTCTAAGCGAGGGTGGCAGCCTAGGACAGAGGCCTGAGGCTCTGACAGAATCTACTGCAGCATTTTACCCCAATATTTTCACTCTTAGAAGTGCTGTTGTGCATTGTTTTGTTTCCTTATTAAGTTAGTCCATTCTATATAAGGTTAAGAGGGATTATTCTGTATGCCTATAGAAAAAAATAGTGCATCTACTATAGTATTCCTACTGTAACTAGAGTAATGATACATACTTTAAACACTACTTTAAATATATCTAGGAAATAATTCCCCTAAGATACTAAGCAACTATGTAACTACTAGGTACCTTTAAGCTGTGTTAGATGCACCTTCTTAGGGAAATACATCACGCCATGTCAATACCTTTATACCTCCTGCAAATTCATGAAAGGTGCCAGTCACGTTTTACCGCCTTCGCTTAGATATATTGATATGTGCTGCCGTAGAAAGACTCTAGGCTTCTTCCTTTAGCAACCAGTATAGTCTTCTAGAGACCTTGAATACCAGTCTGCTTCTTATTTACCCTCCTTACCAGCTTCTGTGTCTTTACCAGTCTGCTCCTCCTTTATTCCTCTGTGTCTTATATAAAGAGTTCATGCTAACCACTATATCATACCTTAGACATCTAATCCGCTTACCCACTATCGAAATGTCGATCCCACATCTCAACCCAGATCCTTACTTCGAATTGCTCACCCCTCCAACTTCCCCTCGAAAGAGGCGGTTACACCTCAGAGATTCGGAGGAAAATGAAGGAGATATGAGCCTTGAAGCGTATCTTAATAGCTGTGATCCATACCGATCCACAAATTTGCCGGAATTATGGCCATTCCCGTTGATGTTAGAGTCTTCCAGTATTCTCCAGGAGCGCATTTTGCCATACAGAGATAGCATACGCAAAATTCTTGATACACATGGCTTCCCGCATGATATTGGATTCATTCCATACCTCGCAAAAAAGCCAGGCTACCCAGGCGGAGATTCTCCTGTCACTCTATTGCGCGTCATACTCCAGGCCCACGATTACACGCCTAAACGCCTCGGTCCTGCCAAGGATGATATCATAGATCTTCTAAAGGGCTTGAACATTTATGTAGAAATTGTGAATATTGATTTGTGTTTTAATCCATCTATATTTTCACTCTCGCCGTCTCATCCGCTTGTTGTCGCATTTGAGTCAACAAAAGATGAGATCATACAGGCACTTCATAGGAACTTACAAAAGAGCTGGAACGTTCTCTGCCCATTTGATGTTGGTCGCTTTGCTGACAAGGCCAGTCCAACAATTGTAGTAACAGTTGATCCCTTCACTGAGGCGAACTGGTTTGGATTAGCCTACGAGATCAGGTCTATTGTTAAGCCATATTTTTGTGACCAGCCGTTGGAGATTGAATTCCTCCCAGGAAAGCTGGAACTACTTCAGGGAGTCTCATTGGCAGATAGGCTTGATTCTACTGGAGCGCCAACGATGGGAACCTCAATTGGCATCTGCGGGGACACGAGCGCTGGAACACATGGTGGGTATTTTACTCTTACAGATGGAAAGAATGTCTATAAAGGCTTTCTCACCAACTACCATGTTGTCAGCCCTTCTGAATCTCGAAGCGAAGCAGATGCAGCCGTCACAGATCTGGATCAGTTTGGCTGTTCTATTATCGGACGGCCTGCAAAAAGGATAATCGAGATAGAAAGCCCGGCGGTCATAGATAGAAATGCTACCCTATCCGACATTGATTCGCGCCTAGATGCTCTTAATAAACAGATTATCGAGATATCCTCAGAGATAAGCCAGCGCAGGGAGATGGGAGGCAAGCCTCCTACAAACTTGCAGCGTATGGTAGACCGATTCCAGGGTGTTATCTCCAACCTTCAACTGGAACGTCAACTGGTGAACGAAATGCCACATTATATGGGCAGAGTAACAACCTCATCTGGTAAAGCCATCCTAGGCAGGCATATAATGGATTGGGCGTTCGTTGAGCTAAACAATGCCTCCATCAACTCATTCTTTACCACCAACAAGATGTTTTCCATCCCAAAAGATCAGCATCCGCGGGTCTATGACCAAACTTTAGGCGAGTGCACCATCGCCCCCGGGGAGACCTTAACAGATTTTGGTCATCTCAAAAAGGGTGGTCTGTACTATAAACTGGGCCGCTCAACGGGAGTGACAGGGGGTATCTGCCATGGTACCCTGGCGCAATGCCACTGGAAGGAGAAAAACCTTATCAGATATGATCACAAAGGGGGAAAGGTTCATCTATCGTCCACTGTTACAGAAGAATTTGTCATTGTCAACAAAAGAAAACATCAGGCCCAACATCTACAGTCTTCTTTTGCGGAGCCCGGGGACTCTGGCTCCCTTGTCGTTGATCAACTGGGCCGGGTATGTGGGCTTCTTTTCGCCGGCACATCCGGCTACACTGGACCACCAGGCTGGGGGGAGTTCTATGCCGAGGCCGGTATTGCAATGGATATCACTGAGCTTTCGAAATCTATCAAACTTCGCACTTTGTGCATGGATGAAACGGGACAAATTACGAGCCCACCAGCTAAACTTGAACTTCCCCTACCCTGTGAAGACTAACTATATGCCCCGGTCGTGCCGTCACCTCATTACCCCCCACCTCGCTCCCCCTGCCCAACTCTTCCATATTTCATTTATGTTGCAGGTCACAGCAGAGTGGGTCAACTAGAATGAACTAAAAAAGCTTTCTTTTACTTCCATACAAGGCTTGATACAGATTCAATGCGTGTTGCTTGCATATTAAAAACTACTTAGCTTAGAACTCTTAATAAAATCGTTATTATTAATCCTGTTTCATTGATTATAACACATATACACTTCTTATTTATTTTCTTACTTTATTATCCTTGGAGTAGTGCCCGGGCCACCTCCACTTTCTCGCTCAGGCACTAAACATGGCCACATATACACTTGTCCGTTGCTAGAGCCCCAGGCCTTCGGGTATCATTTGGTTGGTCATATGAGCCCACAGCCACGTCTAAAAGGTTACTTAGCTACCACAGACAAGAAAAGGTACAGAATAAAACTGACAATCCAAAGTGCGGACCGATTCTATTCTTTCCCCTCGCGGGCTTATAGGGAAGAAATAACTTTATCTGTAGTTAGACTATACCCACATAAAGATGATTAAGTGGGTTATGAAGGAGGGGTTGAGACGTCTGGATGTGCAGCGGATTTGCCGGCCGCATGAGAAGTTGATGGAGAGGTCGTCTATGAGGCTACCTATGTGATCTACATTTTTAAGGGGAGGGGTTCGGGAGTCTAGGTACTGGTCGTGTAAATATATTAGGTACCAATGTCTGCTCAAGCATTTCTATATCAGTCAGTTACACTACGATACTACGATTGTGAATCTTGTAAATACTCAATTTCCCGAAATTTTGATTACTACCTAGCATTATCCATATCCACTAATGGCCGTCGTTTCCCCCCTCTCCATCAGGAGAATTAAAAAACGAAAGATTATCTGTACCTATTCCATAACCTTATACCTCGCCACCCCTCATTACTAAGTACTTCCCCTCCCATCACACCGTATTCATTACCGCAAAAAGAAGGACGGAATCCCAAAGAGGAAATTACCGCTGGGAAGTGGGCACAGCGGAGATCAATGCATAGTTTCCTCGAGTGCCCAGATTGGTGTTATACTGGCTGAACATGAGGCAAGGCTGGGCATTGGCGGGCCAGTAATTCACACCCTGGCAAGCTGAATCTGCCGAGCAGGCCGCCACACAAGCATCGTAGCGGAGATCCTCCCTCCGGAGGACTGTGGTGCCCTGCGCAATTCCCTGGCTGCAGTACTGGTTGTAGGTGACGCCACCCACGGTGACCTGCTGGCCGTTCAATCCAGGGCAGCGAAGGTAGTCATCGGCGGGACAGCCCGCGCTAAGTTCGGCCTGGCATTGCGAGAGTTGGTCCTGCGCGTCATTGAGGTTTGCGTTGCAGGTGTCGTTCTCATTCTGGAGGGTTTCGTTTTCATTCTGGAGGGAATTGACTTGGGCTTCGAGATCGCTGACGTTGTTTTCGCAGGTTCTGAGGTCTGAGCGGACCTTGCCGCAGGGGAGGAGGGCGTCAACGCGTGCGGATAGCTTGAGGTTCTTGGCTTCGTAGCCGGCTACCTCAACGTTTGGGGATGGAGCTGCGGTGGCGAGAGCCGCGAGGACAATGGGGAGGAGGGTGAAGGTCTTCATTTTGAGATTGATTGAGATTTTGGGGGAGGGGTTTTTGTTGGTTGGTTTGGTCTTGAGTAATGTAGTAGAGGAGAAGATGGTTTGAGGATGATGATGGAGAAAGAAAAGAAAAAGAAGAGATATTCAAGGTTTCTTCTTGGGGATATTTATACCTGAGCTCGCTGGGTTGCTCTTCTCGACCAAGAGGGATATATTGATTCCTCAAAAGAAAAAAAGAATAAGAATAAGCAAGTCCAGTCCCCCTCTACTCAAGTCCATTGGACATCACATCACATCACATACTCCACCCACCCACCCCTAAACCCCCTTCCTAAAATGTATATCGGTATTCATTGTTCATTGGGAGGTCATCTTAAAAAATTTAGATCGGGGCCCGACGATGGGTAGATCTACGTAAGAATAACATTAAAACAAGCAATTTTCGTGATGATCTAACCCCTTTCGATACTACTTCTCCGCATTTTCCTTTCCTTCCCTTTGCTTTTTCTTTTTTTTTTGGGGGTTCTTCAATAACACTGTGATGACAACGATCTACCGCTAGTGAGCGAGTTATATTATATTATGTAGATCGTTCCTTTTCCGCACATCAGCATCACTTCAGATACTCCGCCGGTGACCGAATCTCCCGTCTTCTTCTCCGCTCAATCCGGACACAACTTTATTTTGTTTTTACTTTCGGACGCGGATCGTATTTCCTCCCATTTATTGTAAAAGAAACCTCATTTACCAATTGTAAGGAGGGAGGGAGGAAGAGAGTATGAGCATAGTATAAAATGTATATAGTAGGGATGTACGTATACCCCGGGGGGTGGTACCCCTACCTCAGCTATGCTATTTCCCACAAGAACGGACAAATGGATGATGGCTCGGACCAACACTAATTAAAGCTTTTTACCAATCATAATTTGACTTTTTTATATAGTGTACCCATAGGTACCTACGTAAGTGATCATGTATACCCTGGGTGGTTAAGGTAAAAGCTGAATGGCCAATTCTAATCGGGGGAAGGGTAAGGTAAGGTAGTTCTGTACTACATACCCACATGATGTGTCGTAATATCTACGGTAGATACAGGTACCTGGATACACGTATGAGGTAAGTGTAGGTATGTACGTGTGTCTGTATAGTTGATCACACGGTGGTAAGATACTCCGTATTTATTTCCTTCTTTTCAGCACATTCTTGCCTCCTCCTCCTCATTCCTATGTGGAGAGTTATTGAGATATACCTATCCTATATTTTGAGGCGCTGGATCTGGGTCGGGATCTCCGGTGTGTGCTGGCAAGGCTACGGATATAGGAGAAACTTGAAGGGGTCTGGAGAAGAGGAGGAGTAGGAAAACCCGAAAGATGTTAATTATTGAGATAGTAGGTGGGATAGATGTGATATCCTGGTCCCAATGATCCTTGTAGAGTTCTATCTTCACATATAAGAGAGGGAGTCTTTAATATCCAGTTAAGCAAATAGCCTCAGAAGATGTCTAGAATTGTATGCATTTCAAAAAAGATTCCCAATTTTGTTTCTTTTTTTTTTTTTTTCTATAACGTAATATGATCAGCTTCCATGTTTATCTTTCTGTCTTTTCCGTCTAATATAGCCTAGCCATTTATTTCCTAGCCAGCTCCTTCACAGCTGCAACGATGTCATCTGGTCCCATACCCTGAGCATTGATCTGCTCGTACAACCCTCCACAACCCTCCTTAACACTCCCCATAGTACGATAACGAGGGGTAAGCTTCCGCTCCAAGAGATACGTGCCCAGGCGGGATCCCAGACCAGTCTTCTGCGCTAGGGATTCCACAGTGAGGACGAACGGCGTGGAACCGTACTCTCGGATGGCCTCCTCATCCACGCCATTCAGTGTTGGTTTGTTCACGAGACCAACGTCGAGTCCTGCCTCGCGAAGCCGCTCCACGGCATCCAGGGAACGGTAGACCATATCCCCGTAGGTGACAATGTAGCCCGCTGATCCACGGCGGAGGAATTCCTCTTTCCCGGGGACGAACTCGTAGCCCTCCCCGTAGAGTTTCTGATCGCTTGATCCGGGCGCTAGGATGTAGGGAACCTTGGAACGGGTGGAGAAAACGAATCGAAGACCCTTTTGGAAGAAGACCTTGCGGATGACGGCCTTCATTTGCTCACCGTCAGCCGGGAAGTAGAGTCCCGTAGATTCGTAATCCATGAGACCATTGTCAGCGAAGAAGTTGTTTAGACCAAAGTGACAGGTATTGTCGGCCATCTCGTCCACACCGCTGTGTGAGAAGTGTGAGAGCACGTTGCAGTCATTGAGACGTGCCATGGTGATCTCGGAGATAACCATCTCGAGGAAGGCTGAGAAAGTCGAGAAGACACCCTGGCGCTCGCCATTGCCGCCGAATCCGAAGCCTGCCGCTGCGGAGAAGTTGCCTCGCTCCATCACTCCAGACGGGATGAAAACCTCTGGGTGTGCAGAGTGGATGCCCTTGAGACCCGTCGAGCCCTCCAGATCCGAATCAATAACCATTACACGACGTATGGCTTCCTCTTTGCTCATCTCATCGAGCACTGAGTTGACCGCCTCACCAAAGATGACCCGGTTGGAGCCCTTCTCTGCCGTGGAGCCCCGATATTTGTGCGGATTCGAGGACGCTTTGATCTCATCGTAGAAGGCGAGTTGTTCAGCACGATATCCACGATTGAGTAGATATCGACGCGCCACGTCTACGGGGATCACGTCGTGGGCTTTCGTGAGTCCCTCGATACCTTCGATTCCGGGGGCCATCTTGCGATACGTCACTACGGCCGCTGGACCCTGGCAGTTAATCACCTCACACATCGCGCCGTACAGCATGTCGATGTTTTCGCCTTCCGCTGCGAAGACCTTCAATCCGTGGCCCCGGAGTGTTCGCTCCAAGTCGTAGCCTGGCAGGTATTGTGATGGGTGGCCGGCGATCGTGACGTCATTGTTGTCAATGAACAGCTTCACGTTCAGATTACGGGCCACGGCGAGACGCGCTGCCTCTGCATCATTACCTTCCTGCTGCGATCCATCCGATCCGAGCAACAGCACATTCTTTTCCGGGTTTGCCATCGCGATACCGTTCACCATTCCCCACATGTGGCCGAGGCGACCGGAGCTGAACTTGATTCCCGGTGTAAGACCCAGCTCAGGATGGCCCGGTAGCTTCGAGTAGGCCTCTCGGTAGTTAAGCAAGTGGTCGGGTGATATCTTACCGTCAATTGCGGCGAGCAGATACTGTGTGGCGACGCGGTGACCAGCCTCGTCGAATAGTGCGTCAACGAATCCATTCGGGTTCGCATTAATGAAGCCCAGCAGGATACAGACTTCGGGGGCCGTGTCAAAGGGTCCTCCTGTGTGTCCGGCTAGGCCGCGTGCCGCGCCAGTGGTCGTGAAAGCAATAATTGCATCGCGGAAAAGATTAATATTGTGTAAAAGATCTTGTCGTTGTGTGTCTGATAGCTTCGGATGCTTCGGGTCGAGCTGGATTTTCTTGAATTGACTGAGGTCGACTGGGAGTTGGTATTTGGACGCCATGCTGGAACTTTCTATCTGGATGCGTGTCCGTCGGCCTGTCTGTCTTTCTTCCTAAGAGTGACCAATTCTCTAGTCTGTCGCCGAGCAGTTTCATCCTAAATAAATCAATTGGGACGAGGGGTAGACGGAGGGGTAGGGTTCAGGACTCAGCCACGTCAATATGACGTCATGCGCTCTGAGCGTTAGACAGGTTCCATTCAAGTCCGATTGTGGATTTCATTTGCTCCTTTATTGGATGGCAGGATGGAGACATTGCATCCTTCATTGGGGGAGTGCTGTAGCTGGTCTGTGGTCGCCAATAGACTGGTGCCGATCAACGCGCGCTGCGAGTCGCTCGAGCATGAAATGCCTGTTTTCCATGATTAATGACCATGCACATTTGTCTTTCGTCCCTATCTGGCTTTGACCCCGTGTAATATACATCACAAATGCATAAAATCAATGCAATACACGTGGAGTCAGTCTCTTCGATCCACGGTTGACCCCCTTCCTCACCTTTGTAGGAGAGCAGGTAGGTACTCTCCCCACCCTCCAAAGACATAGTCAACTAGGGCTTTTTCAGCCAGACAATTGAACAACGGGAAATCAAGGAATCCCTGCGTAGGCTAACAATACTACTAAGGCAAACTACCAGGCAAATGCGTCCCCAAAAACTCCCGAATCGCCACCAGTGGGACCCCATGTCTCATTGCCGTCTTATCGTCCCATGACGAATGCATCCCCAATAGCACCCCTTGTGTCGCACAAACTAGGGGGGCACCGGAATGGCCCCAATATGTCCATGCATCATGCATCAACGACCCAATCTCCGCATTTACCTGAGGGTCTGCTCCAGCGACTATCCCTCGCAGTCGTCCCTCAGAGAGTTCCACCACAAAGTACCCTGAGCTCCGGGGCACCAAGGACTCTAGATCCTCTGCCCCAGGCTGTCCGATACAGACGATCGGGGCACGCAGCGATGGAGTGTTTTGCACTGGCGGTAGCCGCACGAAGGTGAACTGGGGTATTTGTTGGTCGGTTCCGTGTCCACTTCGTGCCATGTCCTGGTCCATCTCCATAGCAATTATCTTAGCGAGGGCGAGGTCTCTTGTGGAATCCCAAGCGCGACATTCAAGCTGCACCGCGACACCAGTGTGGAAGAGAGCCCATTTGCGACGGTTGGAGCGCCATTCAGCGGGAGTTTCCCCAAAGCAGTGTGCGCAGGTGAGGGCCCAGCCAGCGGCGTCGATACATACGGCAGTCCCAGCTTCAGGCTGCGCGAATAGGAGAGTCGCAGCGAGCGTGTTCTCGATGTGAGGGCCGTGTTGTGTAGCGAGGCGCGCGATGCTCGGGTAGGGTGGAGGAGACGGGGGTAAAGATGCTTGTAACCGGCTCTGTTTTGCGCGGAGAAGCTGCAAATGAACAGTGGTAAGTCCGGGGAGAGTCGTGCTATTGGGTTCGTATAGGCTAATGGGGTCGGATGGGGGTGACGTGGAGGTGAATTGAACGGAGGGCGGAAATGCGCTGGGCGTTGGGGGAACGACTGGGGCGTTTGTGGTATCGACGGGTTGGTTTCGAGGCCCAGATCTTAATGTCATAACCATATTGACTATGCGATAAAACTATTTGAGATCAGGTGTCGGACTCAATCGGAGTTGAGAGGTATAATATGGGGTGGAGGGGGTGGCTGGGTTTGGGTTTGTGTTTATATATATACACGCATTAGGCTTCTATAGCCGTCAAAATTAGGCTCCCAACCGCCACGTTTTAATTAAACTTAATTGACAGCACTTAGGCTATGTGAGTCATTATCCCTATAGCAACTGTGATTGATTCCCTCATTTAGATTCCACTCTGACCAACCGCGGGAAGAATACCTTCGTATTCAGTCCCAACGGAGTGATGGACAGTATTCACTCGCGACCTCTGCATTCACGAAAGGACAACACTTGCCAGGCCTGAGACAAGAAGAGGTGCTTCGTTTGATTTTGAGGAAAAATATCCTCCAGCCAGAAAAAGCCAAAGGCAGAGCACCCTGGGACCGTTCGGAGAATTGATGCCAACGAACTGGGCTGTTAGTTTGTCGGTTTGCCATTCCTCTTCGGGTTTGTCCTAAGTTGACCTTTGTGGACAGTCAATGACAGGAATAAAAGGGAAACTAAACATACCTACTAGAGCTGCGATGTGGATTTCTAACCTAGTAGGTACCTTTCTCACCACCTACTCCCTCTTACGATGCGTGGGACGGGGCAGTTGAGCGGATTGTGCGTCTAGATATTTTTGGTGCATTATCTAGGTAGTGGAATATTATAACAAATGGGCAGATATCGGTATCAACTAGCATCATTGGTCTAGTGGTAGAATTCATCGTTGCCATCGATGAGGCCCGTGTTCGATTCACGGATGATGCACTCTTTTTTTTCCTCCTCTTTTTTTTTTAACCCTGGAAACCCTCCAATCAATCAATCCCTTTAGAGAATTTCAATATTATTTATACACTACAAAATAGCCTCTCATCCTGCTTGTCGCGAGTAGAGAGGCCATCGCATCGAGGAGCAACTCCTCACTTTCCCACATGAGCCGAGGTCTTCGGACCGTTAAGAGGGGAACAGTCTCCCTTTTAAGAATCATCCCAATTCCCTTTTCCCTATCTCTTCTATCCCGTCCTATCCTATATTTATCGGTCGCTCTTTTAACGTGCATATTTGCTACTGCACGATATCCTATTCCAACCCAGTCCCGAACAGAACAACCTTAAGATGCCGACCGCACTACAAACCACCGCTGCCTCGTGGCTACTCGTGTCACTGGGCCACACAGTATGTCTCTACACTTTATTTCCATCTATACAAAGATACATGAGACAAATATAAATAAACATATATGTTAAGAAAAATATGCTAATGGATAATAATCCAGCTTTCCGCCAAAGACTGGCAAGCTTCTCCCCAATTCCGCGCTTTACCTAGTATAGCCGACACTTGTGCCCGCGCTGGTTGGTACCAGGGCAGTGCGTTTTTCATCATGACAGGTGTGTTCTTCTTTATATCTCTCCCTATCTCTATTTGATCTCTCAATTCCTCCCTTCCATCTTTCCTCTCTCTTTTTTTTTTTTTTTATATATATATAGGCATCTAACTAGAACAGCCCTCATCAACTACCGCTGGTCCCAGTCACCTGAGCTGCTCCTTGACCCCATCAACAAGGCCATCGCAGCCTTGATGACCCTTATCATGTGGGGAAGTTCTGGATGGTATTTGAAGCGCGGAGTCAAGGGTAATGGTGTTGTTGTAGCCGCCATGGGTGCGTTGCAGGCGTATGCGGCATTTCGCTGATCTATATACTGTATGTACTCTATGTATCTTGATAATTGTAGTAAGAGGGGAGCAGCTTTTTGGTTAATAAATATTTATTGTTCCTTTGATTCCTCCACATGTAGGAAGTGAAAAAAAAAGTTAACTAGCTATATAACTAGTTTCTAATAAAGCCATACTTGATATACCTCAAACATGTTCATAGAGTCTAATGCAGACTTCTCCCATATACAAACACAGGCCTTGCTAAAATTCAACCTGAAATCATTCAGCACAAATAAACGAGTGGACAAAGAGGGGAGGGGGAAATAAAGGAAAAAGAGAAAGAAAAAGAAAAGGAGAGGAAATACAATATAGGCGACCAAGTGCCCCCAGAAGGGTTGCAAAGCTACCTACACCGATATGTGCGGATCATTGTTGAGAGCAGGGATATTTATATTTTCTACGGACGCATTTTTGGCATGATTTGTGCCAGAGGCCGGATACTGAGTTCCAGCACTTGGGTAGCACCCCAAACATTGATATTTTATTCCTAGCTCCCGGTGCAACATACTAGAGTGTGGGAGTTAGGATTATACCACATCTTTGTTGTAGCATATCTTAGGACTCTTAGATGCTGTATTGGGGCTGGTCGGGCAGATGTTGAGCGACTGAAGTAAGAAACGGGGGTTCGCCGTTGGTGTTGGAATGGGAGGTTCGATAAAGTTCATGGGGAGGGTAAGGAGGAGGCGGAGGAGGTGGAGGGGGAGGATGAGGATTGCTTTGAATGTCCCTAGAATTACTGGCGCGGGTTTGACCTAGGTACGGATTAGAGAGACACAGTGATGAAATCAAGAAATAGAACCAGTGCAGGGACAAAGGGTGAGCAAGTAGTACCTGATGGGAAGTAAAATGAAAGCCCTGGAGTATGATTTGCGTGCCACTGCCGAAGAATATGGCTTGTACGTTTAAACAAGAACCAAATCCCTGATATACAAGCAATGAATATCCCTATCAATGCAATAATTGCCTCAGCTGACAAGGTCATTGTAATAGTGTAAATAAATAGACACTTGAGAAAACAGCTTATTTTTGAAATCAGTCCGTCTGTACATACAAATAAAAGTTTGATACGAGGGCAGGTAGAACTCTTTATAATAGATTCCGGGTTTCTAGATTTGGCTTGAGCCCCAATGTGAAAATCTTCACAAATCCTACTAATGCCAAAGAGAAGTGTAGGTACCTTCCTAAGAGTATTCAGGCAGGTACCTAGGTAGGTTTGTTTGGTCATTACCCATCAGATGTCGACTCTTGATAGGATAAATCCATAATTATAAACTGCAACTAACTTGTAAGTTCAATTTTGGGGCAAAAGCTAACCTGTTTAGGGGCGATATCTGGGTCAAAAACTAACCTATTCAGGGTTTAGTAGACAAAAATACGTTTTTTTTTTTTTTAAAAAAAAAGAAGCAAATACAGCAGTATTCTTCCTTTCACTTGCAGGGCGGCAAGGCTATGGGGCCTGACGCAGCAGGCTCCATAGACCAAGTGGAAAGAAAACCAACAGCAGGCGGTGTAAGAAGAACGGCAGAAAGACCTACCCGCAAGCGGTGAACCACTCACCAACCATCCACCCAATCAGAAGGCCACTTGAGGTACGATTTTATGCCACAAGCCCACCTAAACAAATATACCTGTTACCTGGGATGAAAAATCCCTTATTTTAACTGGTTAAACACTTTTTAGCTGTTAAACACTTTTTAATTGTTAAACACTTTTTGGTTGTTAAACACTTTTTAATTATTAAACACTTTTTAGTTGTTAAACACTTTTTAATTATTAAACACTTTTTGGTTGTTAAACACTTTTTAATTATTAAACACTTTTTGGTTATTAAACACTTTTTGATTGTTAAACACTTTTTAATTGTTAAGCACTTTTTGGTTGTTAAACACTTTTTGGTTGTTAAATAATTTTTGGTTGTTAAATACTTTTTAGCTATTAAACACCTTTTAGCTATTGAACACTTTTTAGCTGTTAAACATTTTTTAGCTATTAAATATTCTTGCTGTAGTCACTTTTTTAGCTGTTAAACACTTGTTCCCCCCTGCTAGCCCTTCAAGTGGTTTGCTAGCTAAGGCGCTACCTATATCTCTACTTTTATCTAGTAAACATATCTTATTAAATGCTCATTCTTAAACAATATTATAATTGTTAACCCTACCTTGTTAATAATTAAAGATTTTATTTCTTGTTAAACACTTCTACTCATCTCCAATCATTATGTACCCGCATTTCATTCGGTCACGGCTATTAAGCATTTTTTTCCCACCATTTCAAGTGTTGAACACTTATTACACGGTCAAGCAGTCCGAGGCACAGGTATACGCCTCTATAGATTTGCCTCTAGTATCGCATAATGGCCATAGATTAAACAGATTTGGCTGCACGAACTTATAAATACCATGCAATGCTCCTCCCGACATGAACTTCTTTCGTTTACTATGATTCATAAGAAGTCATTGGAATATCGTATTTTCGGTCCATTAAATCGCCCAAGGCTCTCCCGATCATGTACTCTGGTAGCGGCCCAGCTCAACAAAGTGGCGGATACCATGCCTCATCCAACCCAAGTCCCCATCCTCCCCCGGGGTTTGCAGTCCCACCCTCCTATTGCAGTCAAGGTAATAGTATGCGATAATTTGGAAAGGAAATGATTGCTAATGGATTTCACAGTTCCAATGACCGCACAGCCACAATATCAGGCCGGGTTGGTGGCCGGCCCGTTGCCAACCCAGCCACTCTCGCAAACTCAAAAATGGTCTCAATCCATTCCGTCAATGGTACAACAAGGGATCTCTCAGGGTTCTCTAGAAGGAGTTCAGCAGCAGCTCAGCCTGCTCATCCAGGGAGCTCAGGCGGCTCAAGTGGCAACCCTAGAAAGGAGAATCTGCAAATTAGAGCAAGAAGTGAAGCGTCTTTGTGAGGAACGGGATAAGACTAGGAACTCACGACATAACATCGCGAGTGGTTAGTTGGAAGCGATTATTGCAGTTGATAATTACAGTATATGGTGGGGCTGAGTACTTCCTGGTTCCATAAATAAAAATGGTGGTCATAAATTGTGGTATTACTGCATCATAAAGCTCGGTGGCTCGCGCGGACAGTCCCCAGTAATATAAATATAGTAACCGCTTGAAAATGGTCCCCTTGCTGATTCCCTACTAGCTTGGGGCACAAAACAGTAGGGACCTGAGAGCTTCCAAAATTAAGCCTGCTTGTCCTGTGGGGCAATCAATTGGGGTTGTATAGCTTAAAGCGGCTGAATGGGGTTATTACTTAAGGTACGGGGAGGTGGAAACGGAAAGCATAACACGCTGTTCAGCCGACATTATCCTCCTGACAGATGTTAGACGACCCGTTCCGGTCTCTCATCATAGAAAGAATTGAACCACGGTTGAGCTGCCCGAGCAATTACATAATAATTTCAACACCCCCTGGGGAGGCTACCAGGACCCAATGATGCTCTTCGGTTAGCAAATTCACATCAAGCAGATGGCGAACAGCAGCCCAACAGATTATAAGGCACTCTTTCTGAAGGCAGAGGAAGAGAGGCAGCGGGAATTAAAGCTAAGCATATTAGCAGAGAAACGCCGGAGCCAGGCAGAACAGGAAAGGGACCAAGCAGAGCAGAAAAGGGACCAAGAAAAAGAACAAACACGTCGAACGGCCCTTACCGAATTAATTCAATACTGCCACGACTATATCTCTCGGCCTCTGAGAGCGGAAAGTCTATCTCGCTCTACGACTGGGAAGATTCCGCCGAGGGAAATAAGTAGAAAGCGAGGTAGAAGCAAGGTCCGATAAATTGTACTCGGGAAGCGTCGGGGCCGACTAAGACTTAATTGCATTGAGACGACAAGGCCCGTGAAGAAGATTCTAGGGAGTCATTCATCATAATTTCCAGTTACTTCCTACGACTAGCAATATCGGGATCAAAGCTCTCATTTTTTTTTATGCCAAGCAGCAATCCAAACGCCCAATTGTACACGGCCATCTTCGGGGAAAGGATTTGTCTTCGTTTTAGTAATGAGGAGCAGTGTATTTGAGTGGGTCATAAGGGGTTTGGTTCATAAGTCATTAAAGTGTGGAAGGACGCCGCCTGCGCATTGCGGGTTATTTCCTGATGCTTCCCTTCGGGCTTTATTGGATATGGAGACTTTTTCTCTTTCAATTCCTGGACGTGCAGGAAGTATTAAAAAAAAAAAAAAGAAAAAAAAAGAAAAAGAAAAAGAAAACAACTAACTACCTAGTCTATAATAAATCTATACATGATAAACTCCAAACATTTCGTGGAGTCTAATCTTAACCTTTCCCATATACAAATACACAATTCGCTAAAATTCAACCCGAAGCCATTCCACATAAATGAGCGACTGGATAAAGAGTAAAAAAATGAAAGAAGAAGAGAGAAAATACAATATAGGCGAGCAAGTGTTTTGGGAAGGGCTGCAAAGCTGCCTATACTGATAAGTGGGGCCCATGGCTAAGAACAGGAACATTTGTATTTCCTGGGATAACATCCTGGGTGATACTGGTGGTACTGGAGACTGGATACTGTGCCCTAGAACTTAGTAATCATCCTAAATAATGATACCTATCTTTATTCCTCACTCTCAGTGTGACATACCATAGTGTGGAAGACTAGCACAATGCCAGATCTTTGTAAAAGCCTGTACCAGACCTCTGACATACCATCATGGGGCCGATCGTGCAGATGTTGAGCGACAGAAGTGGCAGAGGCGGGTCTATGGTTGATTGTGTCGGGATGGGAAATTTGATCGAGTTCATGGGGAGGAGAAGGGGGAGGAGGGTTAATCCGAATTCTCCCGGAATTACTAGCGTTATTTTGACCTGGGTAGATGTCATGGTGATCTTTAGAAATTAAGCTTAAGAAATATGATAAAAGAGCCAGTGCAATGGCAAAGACAGAGAGAGCAAGTAGTACCTGGTGGGGAATACAATGGAAGTCCTGGAGTGTGATGTTGGTGCCACCACTGAAGAATGCGGTTTTTATGTTTAAACAAGAACCAAATCCCTGGACTACAAGCAATGAATAGTCCTACTAATGCAACAATTGCCTCAGTTGATAAGGTCATTGCAATAGTGTGAATAAACACAAGCATTTGGGGAAACAAATAATTTTGAAAGCAAGTACATACACACAAATCATCGAGGGATGATAGGACTCTTTATAGAACATTCTTAGGTTTTCCAGATTTGGGCTTGAGCCTTGAGTGAGATCTTTATAAATCCTGCTGATGCTGACCGTAAGATTATTTGTATAGCTTTTTTAAAGTTCTGACATCGTAACTAGCGAGGTAATGTGATTGGGGCGCAGCAGAAGGGAGGAAGCCTGTAGCTACCTACGAAGGTGGCACAAGTTACCGTAGATACGACTCCATCGGTCACTCACAGGAAAGCAGGTTTGGGCAAGATCCCCATCGAACCGCCGCTTGGCAATTTAATCTCATTCTTTTACATCAATGAGTTATCAGATGAGGTGTAGATCGCCCAACATATGAGCTTTAGTTGGGACGCGACAATCTAATTTACCCCCTTGGTCTTACACTTGGAGGGGAGGGGTGGGGTCATCTACTAGGCAAATCATAGATACTGGATTAAACTCGAAGACTAAATTCTCACTCTGAGGGTATGAAAATTTAGTCCTTGGGATTTAGATCCAGTATAATAAAAAATAATAAATAAAATCACCTTGCTAGGTACCCAGGTGGAAGTTCCGCCTAACATGATGACCACATTGGGCCATAAATTACCATAATGAGCGCGGTATTTTTTTAGTCAGTGTTGGTCAGTACCACCAGATAAGGAGTGTATGCGTCGCCAGGCCAGGCCGCCAGGTTGCTATTTCTGTATTTTTTGACCTCACTAGGTCGTAAGATTGTATTTTTTATGCTCGCCAGGTCGCTGTTACTGGCACTACTATGAAATACACAAGATCGCCAGGTTTTAATACCTTCTTTGTTATTAGTTTTACTTAAGAAGCTACTAGCTACAACTAGTGGTACCAGTAACAGCGACCTGGCGTATGTTTGTGTGGTCATCGGAAAAAGGCCAACATCCCGTCTTTGGAAGCCAGACATATCAAAAGAGGCTCACATCTTTATCTTCTTCGACATCTGCATGGATGAACCCTTAGGGAGGGTATCAAACGAGGCTGCTCCGCTCCCTCGGAGTCCTCGTAGCCTGACTTCTTATTCGTCTTGATTATCAAAACTTCACGTTCGACTTCTCCCTCCTCAATATTATAGACTTTAGAGAGGCGCCTGGCTCTATTGACATCCCAACATCTCTTATCTTCGATGAGCTCGCTCTTCCACGATAGTGCCCAACTCCTTCTTAGCCAATGTGGGCTACAGACCTACATCATTCCCTGATGAACAAAGGGTATGTTTTGAACAGCAACATCCGGTGTTCGGCCAACTTACGGTTCTTTATACGAATGAGTGTCCGTTGACTGAATTTAGATAATGATGGAATAGTGGAGCTTGCTGGTGGGGGGAATGTTATTATTGTTTTAGATGTGCTCTCCAAGATAAGGTAGGTACTATACCTACTGGTGGGGTCTGGATACGCGCAAGCAATCAAGTCATTGAAAGTTCCTATACTATCACACAATTATTTGTCGGCCAGACATAACGACTAATACGGCGATTATCCCTAGAATCTGATAAAAATAACCTTGGGGCTAATAACACTTAACTACAGATTTAACTAGGGTCATGCCCAAATTCTATGCACAATAATGTTTTGCTATGCTTAAATTACTACATTTAATTAGACTAGTAGTTATTATTCTGTATATTTTAAACTGACTATCTAGACTGTATTTAGAATGACAAGATCTTCAATTTTGGATAAAATCGTCCCTTCGTGGCGTGTAAATATAGGACCTGATGCAGTTGATATAATTTTAATACTGCAGGGCACAATTATGTTCTTTCTGTAAAGAGTCAGCTTGACGTAGGATTGTTGGGCGTGGGGTTTTCCTTAAAAGGGGTTATCTTTTATATGTACTGTACCTAGGGATTTTTTACTAGGTAGCTACCTCCATCTACCATAGCATTCTTTTCTCCTTCTACGACTGCCTGGTAATATAATAGCAAGAAAAATGCGATTGAATTTAAAAATTTGTTTTCTCACAGTTCCACCAAGATTGTATTTATTGTGTAAGTTTTGACAATTGCTGTTTTGGGACTGTTGTGAGTTGAATGACTAATCAAATTATCTGACTCTTCCGCCTTTGTCGAAGTATAAAATTCTCTCATGTATTCTATACACATCTTCTTTTCTATAACTATTTCAATAAAATTACTGTTTAGTTCCTAAGTATCTGTTTAGCTGCCTTGTGAGCATGTAAGATTGTATGATACTTTTCTTGCCTTCTTGCCTTCTTGCCTTCTTGCCTTCTTGCCTTCTTGAGAATTACAGAGTACTAATTAAGACAACTTTTAATTCTCTTCATTCTTTTGACTCACCATATCATTTTTCTCTAAAATCCTTTCATCCATCTTTCTTTGTCAGGTCTCTCCTTCGTCTAAACTTCGTCTGCACTTCACCCAGTGTTTATTTTTATACCCTCTAATTCTGCTGAAAAAAAAAAAAATGAACGATACCTTATCCCCCAAGGAGGTGATCCTTGTCTCACCCCGGCAATCTGCCTCGCCTAAGAAGCGAAGAATCACTCCAACAAGTGAATCATCAGTTTTAAAGCAGATACTTATCATTTCTCCTACATGCTCAGTCCAGCTGCAGCCCCTGGGTGCCCCTCCGAATTTCTCTTATAGCTTGGCAAATGATCTCTTTCCGAAGAATGGAGCCATCATCGGTAAGTAAAGAACAACCGTAAACGAGATGTATTAGAACAAGTTATAGCTAATAGAACTTCTAGAATTACAGCGTCCTTTTTATTTGCAGCATGCACACCCCGACCCGCCTTCATTACTTTCAGAGACATCTCAACCTGATTTGCCAGTATCCCGGCAGATCATTCTTCCTTTTGACCTACGCAAATCACCTACAAAGTTCCTAGAGGATCACAGCAACAAGTTCCTCCAAAATATCTTTCCAGGGGCTTACTGTATTGATTTTGACGAGAAAGTGCTTGTATTCCATTTCAAAACCCTCCCGCCCAAACCGTGGCCAAAGAAAATCGCAGGTGTTCCTTCCTATTTAACAGATGATGAAAATGACCTGGGCCCTTTCGTTCCGCTCATCCGCCGGCGAAGTCGCTCCAGAATTGTCATATCTGATCAATTGGATCTTCGTAATAATGAGGCAGCTCTCGATCTTATACTCAACCTAGTTAAGGATTATTGTATGCAGACTTTGATTCCGATCACTGAGATACAGTTCTGGGGTCACCTGATCATTATCGTTCTAGAAGATGCGACGAAAGAAGATAATGATATTCTAAGTAAAGTACCTCGGTCTGTTGCGCAATGCAACTGCTTCTATCTATTTGAAGAGGAAATGTCCCGACCTAGGTCTCTTTCTGCGCTCCGAATGAAGTCTGTCTCTCCATTTAGTGGCGAGATTGACAGCACTAAGTATAAAACCATGAGGCCTGGAGTTGCCATTAGCTCTAGCAAGCTTCCAGAAGAGGGAGGCTCTGAGTTTCTGACTTCGTCCGGTGTTCTTATCAAGAACAATGCTGGTGTTGAATTTATGACTGTTGCCGCCCATGGATTTCCTGGGCACCCAGATGATGGGAAGGTGTTTCATCCAAGTCATGCAGGCAGCAGAGTTGGAGAGGTTATCATGGAGCTCGCACATACCGATGTGGGATTGGCCAAGCTTGATGAAGGTGTGGAGTTTGTAAACGAGCCATTCGAAAATACTATCATACCTACCTCCCCTTTTAAGTTCACTGGATTTGCCCGGTCTGGAGAAACAAGGGTAGGAGACGACATTTTCCTTGATAGCCCATTCTCGGGATTTCTTGAAGGTATTAGATTGTCACATTCTCTTCTTCGTGTTCCCAGTGACGATCCACTAGAGCCAGAACAAAAGTGGATTAAATGTCAGTGGGAGTACATGGGGCAAGGCTCGCAAAAGGCTATGGTTGATGGTATAAGTGGTTCCGCGATATGGGAGAATGATCATAAAGTTGTTGGGTTTTTTAGATATGCCCCTTCCTCTGGGTTGTTTGTTGACTATTGCATGAGTGTTGCTCCTGATCACCTCCTTGACATGGGATACTCGATGGTGTAACATAACGTCCTTGTCTCAAATACGCCAATTAATAGACACTATAACCAAAACACCCTTAGTAACTCTAATCAAATCTAATTTGATTGCTTTTCAAAGCACCATAATAATGACAAGTGGCAAATTATGCTTTGACTAGGTACCTACTCTACCTCTCCGCAAGTGCAGTCATACAAGGGAAAATGTATAAAACATTATTTCAACTATAACTCCGAGGAAGATTAGCCACTCCTAGAAATAAGATATGGCTATTTCTTCGAAGTATAGAAAAAGCTTCTTAAGGACTAGGCAGAAACTAAGTATTACCACCGAGCTAGCGGCTATGTGGTTGATTTGCGGAGCGAAGCGAAGCAGATATATAGGTACGGCAAACTCGAAAAATGACAGACCAATTAGAAGTAGCTGAGTGGACCCATTTCATGCAATTCTATTGGTTGTTAAAAACTAGCATCATGTGACTAAACCAAGTACTGCCAGAAACCTCCGCCCTTTTTAAAATTACAGTAATCAACCAGTTCAAGTAGATAATTGTCGACCGCTTCGGATACGGTATTCAGGCGTCACGAATGGACGATCTTATCCAAATTGAAGGTCTTGTCATTCTAAATACAGTCTAGATAGCGAATTTAAATACATAAAATAATACAAATAGTCTAACCGGATAGAGCGATTCGCGTGTAGCGAATCGCCACTGTGTGTGGAATTTAGGCCTTACCCTAGTCGAATCCGTGGTCGAATGTCGCCGACGGCGTGGTCATTCTATTCAATTACTAGGATAATCCATTGCTTCCTAATCGGGCTTGGCGTAGACGTATTAGTCGTTACGTCCGGCCGACAATAATCAGCCATTTCCAAACCAGATATTCAACCATTTCCAAGCCGGATATTCAGTGATTTCGAAGCTAGATATTCGATGATTTCCAAGCCAAATACTCGGTGGTTTCCAAGCTAAATATTCAGTAATCTTAAAGCTAGATATTTAACCATTTCCAAGCCAAATATTTGATGATTTCGAAGCTAGATAATTGGTAATTTCCTAGATATTTATCTATTTCCCAGCTAGATAATCGACCATTCAACTTAATAATAAACAGTTTTAAAGCTAGATATGGATTAGCACTAAATTACTCTTGAATGCTTGCTCCACAACGACTTCGCGCCCAGGGCTCCCATCGGTCCTGACACGTCACCTAGTAATATAAAGTTAACGCTAGAACCAAATCAAATCTTAGAATCAACATTGTGTTAAGAACAAATATGATAGTTAGAATCGGCAGTTAGAATCGAAAGTTTAGAATTTATATAAAGTTATTGAGTTCTCTTCTTCCCCCCAACCCCGATATGCAATTGTATATTATTATGGTGACTCTCTAGCTAGCAATCAAGCTAATTAAAATTCTGGTTAGTGTTTGTAGGTTCATATGACCAACCCAGCGAGATGTTTAAAAGCCTGGGGCTCTAATAATGAGCAAACTCCTACAAGAAGGTGTGGCATTAGCCTGGCCGGTGTGGCAGGGGCAGGATTGGTGTAGCAGGAGCGAGGTCGGTGTGGCTATAGCGCCGCCCATTATCTAACTACCAATATAACTGTGCTTGCCATCAGCAACACAAAGGCGTTTCTGTATATTGGTCAAAAAGAAATAGACAATAAAATGCGGGGGAATGCAGCACCAACAGAAAAATTTATTCTTAAGTCTAAAAGTAAACTATGTAACGGTTGCTTGGTTTGTGGCTGACCTAAGCCAGGTAGGACTTGTTGCATACCCTCAAGACTACCCAGTCTATATACTGGCACGTAAATCTAGCTAGCGATTCTCGGTAGAGCAGGATGCCAGTTGGGCTCTCAAACTAGACGATACGAATGTTTCTTACGACATGGATATATTAAAGGTCAAGGAGTTCTTTAAACACTCGTTGAAGAGATATCGGTGGAAACTCCCCGTAATCCCGGGCATCCCGAATGCGATCTACCTACGCCTCGGCTGATTATTGATGATAAGGATAGATACTTGCTGAGGTAGAACATGCCCAAGCTAACAAGGTGATGGCGGTTGATGGACGTAATAGGCTCTTCCTCCCGATCGCACACCTGGAGCGGAGGAACAAAAGGAATGGTGCTCTCTGTGTCATTGTGGGGATTTGCAGAGTCTTTGACAGCGTTGTTGATGCATGTTCTGCATCAGATACATTATACTTTCAAGTAAGACAATAATGTTCAGCATGCACCTTACCCCTTTTCTCTTCACTTTTCCCAGCATCTTTTGGGCACCTGGGTCATTCCTTTTTTTTTTTTTTTTTTTTTTTTTTTCTCTTTTCCCTTTTTTTTTTTATTTTTATTTTTATTTTTTTTTTTCATTTCCTAAATTTTCTGGCTTTAGTTTGCAGCTCGGAGTTGCAGCTCGTAGTTTGAAATTGACCTGAAATTTGAGAATTTATACGACGGGCCGTTTATTTCTTTTTTATTATGTGTCATATTTTCATCGCCGCTGCTCTGCTATAGAGGGGTGGCGGCCTGATAATGACGGCAAGGGGAGATATGCATACATGCATGCTAAGCCAACACACCAACTCCAAAGTGCTATCGGGGGGCTGCCTGGCTGCCGGGCTGGTCCTCGCGTCCCTACTGTCCTATGAAAGTCGGAGGCAGGTTGTTCGATGGGGCTGGGTTATCCGGACGTGGCGGTGTGATAAAAAACCACTCGACCTCATCAGCTAGAAGGTATTGCGCCACTGATATTGGGTAAATGATCACGTAATTATGGGTGTGATGGTGCCCAAGTGATGGGTAGGTTATATATAAGGATAGGTACCCTAGCTGTGGTGGATATTGGTATTTGGTAGATGTTAGCCACATAGTGAACAAGGTGTACATATGGGCACATATCTACTGAGTTGGTAACAAAAAAAAAAAAAAAAAAAAGAAAAGAGAGACACAATCATGCCGTCAATTACAGGCGGGCGTGGCAGTATAGAGGAGCTTTTCCCGGAAGACCCGACCCAACCTTCAGTCCTGCTAGCCTCCTCCAGTGATGCGCAAATCTCCATTCCATGGCCACACTTCCAGGACGAGGAAGGACCCATCGCTTTGCCTGGCTTTGGTTGCAATACTTCAACGTTACTGAAAGATGCTGGGCCTGATTCAGACGGTAGGGCGCCCTTTCGGACCCGGAAGGTGTTCTCTGAAGAATCGTTAAACGAGAGGGTGAATTTTGAGTGTATACCAGGCGCAACCTGTACATTCCAAAAGCATGTAACTTCCGAATCGAAGGAAGTGGCCGAACACATGAGCGTTTCCGGTAAAATTCAAGTTGGAGGCTCATTTCTTGGTGCAAGTGTGAGTGCGCAATATAACAAGTCTGTAGCCAGCAACAATGATGTATGTCCCCGACCCTCTTTCAAACCAGAGAAAAAAGAAAAAAAAAAAAAAAAGTGGAAAGACAAGGGGCTAATAGGCACAAAGGACCTTAAAGCATCCATCCAAGCCTCCATTAGGACGGGGATACTATACGTTGACGGACCCCGATTCTCCCTGGATGCACTGGCCGATGCACGTCGGTTTCGTGGGAAACAATCGATGTTTTTTGAACTATACGGAAACTATTATGTGGAGAGCCTTAGGTTGGGTGCTGACGCCGGGGTTCTCGTGTCGAGCTCGACAGCAAGCATGGACGAGAGTACGCGAATCCAGGCTACAGTTACCTTGCGTATCCTTTGGTGGGATATAGAAAAAAGCTGGCAAGAAGAAAGCAACACTACGAATACCTTGTCTCAGTTTAACGTTACCTCGTACGATACCCTGACGGGGTTCGATAGAAGTGATGGAATCGCCCCTTCCTCTTCTGCTACTGCTGCTACTTCTTCTCCGCGTGCGATAGATTATGTTCAAAGGGTTAGCAATCTGGACCTGCGTGTGAGGGAAAAGATGCAGGAGCTGGGGCTTGTAGAGAATCAGGGGGTGAGTCTTGAGATGTGCCGTAGGATCTGTGCGTCGGGGTTAGTGGTCGAAATGATCCTACAACCTTACAGTCAACTCCGGGAATACGTGCAGGCTACAAATGAAAGGTCTTAGTTTGGAGGATGCTATATAGCTAAGTTTGCGTAAATGAATTTTTTTGTTCTATCTCAACTCCTGGTGCTTACTATATTGATCGGTGTCTCATATTTCCCTCTTCTCACTAATCCTTACCCTCCCCCCCCTCTTTGCCTACCCACATACAATTCTCCAGTGACTTATCAAACACCAGGCATATTATTTTTTGGGTGCGGTGTGATCCACGGAAACTCCAATCTAAGCGAGACCGACTCATTTAGTATTTATTAGATATCACTGAGAAGTTTGGGTTGTGCGCATAGTGCTTAATGGTTGGTATACGTACTGGGAGATATTGTTTGAATATCATCGGACATTGGCAAGGAAGGGTATAATGAGTAGCACTTGCTAGGTCTGGCTGGACGGTGATTTTGTCAACCTAAGACATTCGGTTATTAGCATCTGGTGAACAATTGGAGGCTCTCTGGTCCCTACTTCTGCTATGATTAAGTTCGAAGAATACTGAATAAAGGCTTTTGCCTTCTCAAGGCCAAGTAAACTTGGGTCGAAACCTTGGGATACGACATGCGGCTCATCCTTGGCTGTTTCCGATTTAGGCTCCTCTAGAAATGGATGTCGGTTATCACCCCCATCGAGAACAGATAGAAAGACGGTCGGAGCTGAACTTACCAATGAACTCACTCTTTTTGAGGGTTTTAACTCCACTATCAACATCTTGTTCGAGGGATCGAATGTGTCTGTACAAACTCTTGTACTCCATAAAGGCCTCCTGGAGGATAGAGGTATATAGACCAAGGTTTTCGTAAAGAAGTGGTGAGACTGTCTTATCCGAACCTGCTTGGCTTTTGTAGAAGCTCCGGAGGGCGGTATATTTGGTGAGGATTGCATGGGTCCGGACCGGAGTCTTCGCTACGAGAGAAGGGAATCTCAAAGCTGCCTGTCGTAAATTCTCAATATTCCAGTCGTCCTTGGGATCCTTGAGGTCTTGTCCACCACCAGACCAAGTCACCGAGATAGTTGTTTCATTCTCTTTGAATATGCTCTGTCTATCTCTCTTGACCTCCGCATTGCCCCTCATATTCAACCCCTCATTGTCGCCATCTAGAGATTCATCATCATCGTTGCTTTCATTTTCCTCTTTCGATTCCGTGCCCTGGTGCTTGTGTTTCCCGAATTGCGGGGTCGTTAGAGCAACAGCTGCACTATAGGACAAAAGGGAATTTTTAGTCAACGAGAGTAGTATGGGTTAGGGTGAGTATTGAATGACTAACTCAGCTTTGATTGACTCCTTAAGGGTTTTATCCCTAACTTTGATGGAAACAATGGCATGGAACTCTCCTCCTTCCTGAAATCCTGTGGTTCACTTAGTCACTGCACCTCATCACCAAATGAAAATGCCACGCAATAGCATACCGGAGATAAAACAGTCACCATATATCCTAGTAAACTCGGCAGGATCTGAAATGTCGTGGTTGGGTATTGGTTGAAATTCAACCAGGGAGTTATCGGTCACAGTTTGATTTGTAACTTTCACAGAGACCATGAAGTTGATATCAGCGTCCTTAACTTTGTTGGAGTTAACAAAAGCAACATTTCCCGTGCCATCGACAAGGTCATTATATTTAATTGCGAGAACTCCACTAATCTACACGCAGTAGTTAGCAATTAGCATCCCAGTAGGTAAGAGTCAAGGAAATCTGAATGTGCGTACGTTAAGGGCGTCGGTAATATCAGAAACCTTGTCGATAACGCTAGTTTTCCAAACCACTGACTGTGCAACACCTTCACTTCGAATAGGTCCTATAGTTTCTGATCCCTCACCCTTCACAACAGCATTATCAATGCAAAGGCGTTGTGTATAAGAGTTGAACCCTAGTGTGGTGTTACTACTTTATGCATGAATGGGATATAGAGAAGGAGAGTAAGATACCTGACCCCAGTCTCATGGAACTGTTGTAAGGAGCAAGAAGATGAGACATGCTGATGGAAATATAGAGCTGGGAAAATTCGAGAGAAAGCAGGTTGTAGTATGAAAGTCTCTTCAACAACACTTTTCAACAAATGCAGCAGTCTATAAATAATGAATTTGAATGAGTAGGTTGGGGGAGGGGGATCTTAGGCCACATAACTTGGGTCTCATAATTGGTTTGTATGCTATACATCCAATATTAGCAAGGCTTCAAAACATTTCCCGTGGGCTTAGTGAAAATGGTGCATTCCTCTACAGTGCCGATCTTAATACTAGCTAGCCTATAGCTTTCACCTATATGCAGGGTCCCTGTCGCTTTAAGGCATATCCGAAAGACGAGGTAGGTTTTGTTGTGAGGGAATTGATCACAGTCTGTTGCATCGATTGGACAAATGCAGGAAAAAAAAAAAAGAAAAGAAAGAAAGAACGGAGGTCTTCTCCATTATACTTGCCTTTCGCCTTCGCCAATCATCACTTACACTTCAGGTCTCCTGTTCCGAGCCACTAAAAAAATATTCGTGAACAAGATCTTGTGGTTACCCCCCTCTGGAGAAATGACTGATTGGGATACAGCTGGTCTGGAATCAATACGTTTTGTCGCTGTCAGCAATCAAATAGTCCATGAACTGATACGTAATAACCAAATCTAGTTGCTATGTATAACCTATTCTCCTATTTTCTTATTTTCATTAACTGCCGGTACCTAGGGAAGAGCAAGGAGGGGGGGGGGGGGGGGGAAGGTCACTACTGCAAGACTTCTGAGAGGCGGGATCGATGATGGCTGCCCAATTTGTTTTATTTTTATTTTTTTTTAGGAATGCAAACTACCTTGAAGTCCAACTAAAAGTAGTATCCAGGGGAATGGAAATACATCAGTGTTTCTCAGCTGTTTCGGGGCCCATCAGGAAGCGCAGCTACAACCTGTTGTTGGGAATTGTATTGTATAGTGGATCGACACAATTTCGTCATTAAGATCCACATTCCAGCAGTGTGGCTTGCGTTAGTTATAATCCTCTTAAATCTGTGCCTAGCTGATATTGGGGGTTGTACTCCTCCTAAATCTGTGGCTGGCTGATATTGAGGTTGTTATGGAAAAAGAAATATGTAAGGAAAAGAAATTTTCTCTTCTGACAAACAAAATATTTCCTTTTTGTTTTTTTTTTTTTTTTTTTTTTTTTTTTTTTTTTGGATTCCTCACAACACAGGAATTCTAGGCATTCACCGCCAGTGTGAAACCTCCGATGGCTAGGACATAAAAGAACTTCCTTGCACACAGTGAAAAAAAGAACAATCCTTGGGCACTACTGTGATATTTCTCTTTCTTTCTTCCACGCGGATAAGCCTCTCCAGGCAATACTTACCTACCTGAGAAACCTAAGATAGCTAACCAGCCATGGGTCTTGTTACCGCTCCTTATAACACCTCCATGCGAGTTGGGTCCGGGTGAGAAAAATCTTGGTCTATGCTGGGAGGCGGAAGGGAAGTGTGTAAAACTAACTTGACTCATAGATTTAACTCGTACACCCAACAGCTCTGCATCAACGATGCGGTGATGAAAGAAAACAAGACCTTAGCTACGGATCAGGATCTTTCCCCGAGATTCGACGGCGGCTCGGACGTGAGTCAACAGGTTACCTTTACGTCCAAGTTTGTAGAAAATGCAAGTGAAATTACAGAAGCAATGAATATCAGTGGTAAGATTTCTCTTGGTGCATATATTGACTGTTAGGGATGATGTTGATGTGTTTCTAGGTGCACTCGAGATCAAATACCAAGGAATTGGCGTCAAAGGCGCTGGATGTATGTCATTTTTCATTTTCTGTTCTTGCCTATTTTGTGCTTCGTGTTTCCTGTAAATGATGGAACAGCAAAGGTACCATGGCTAACGCTTGATAGCTTATGTTGACTCATCGAAGGTCAAGGAGAGTGATTTGAACTTCTTTGTTCAGGTAAAGGTGGTGAACCAGGAACTAACGGCAGACGCCGTGACCAAGTTTAATGTCATTCCAAACGTCCCCGTTACGGACCCTAAACGATTCACCGAAATTTATGGGGACAGCTTTATTTCCGGATTTCTCCAAGGGGGTGAATTCAACGCCTTACTGTCAGTCAAAGTGGCTGATAAAGAAAAGCTAAAAGAGATTAAGGGATCACTCTCCTTAAGCCTTGAGAAGGCAGGGTTCGGCATATCTGGAGAAGCTCAGGGCAGTTTCAATCAAGAGGAAATAATAAAAAATTCGGAGACATCCATAACGTAAGTTGATTGCACTCATTCAATGACAGGTCATCGACTATAACTTCCACAGGGTTGCCTGGTCTGGCGGCGGAGAGATCCGAGCAGACGAAACCAAAGGTTGGACGATTGAGAGTATGGCCAAAGCGGCGTTTACTTTCGCGGAGAAGGTAGCCAAAATCCCCCAACGAACTCAGTGAGTGTGCCCCGAACTCCTAAGATATATGATACGAGAATTAATCAACAAGAGCAGTGCCGTCCTGACCAAGTACTCGGCCCTGCGTTCTTATCAGCTCCTTGCCAACAAAGGCAGTGCTTTGGACTATGAGAATGCTGGTGTGTATACTTACTCTCTTCTTGAGAATTATATGGATTACAAAAGCGTATGGCGACAAATTCAAACTTGTAAGAGACAAACTCCATTCCCCCATTGCAAATCTCTTTTAGCAACAACTGATGTGGAAAAAAGTGAGCGAAGAGGTTAGCGCAGGCTCGAAGATTCTACAAAAAAGAAGTACGGCGGACGATATTGCAGATGACATCAAGGCCATGATTGAGGAGTTCCAAAAAATAATCACAGATGAGACAGAGCAGAAGATTCTGAACGATTTGCCTAAGGACCCTTACAAGCCGTCATTGGCAGGTCTTGAAAGGGCTCGCCTCCATTGCCGTCTGCAAATGATTCGCATTGTGCAAGAAGTAAGTGCTAATTTCCACATCCTCCAGTCACAGGCATCAAATATCAAAGCTGATTTCGGTTCCCAGGTAGATACCGTCTCGGAGGACCCAACTGTCGCGATTAACCCAAACCGCGTTGGCCGGTTCTTAAGCCCGATCCTTTTCCGACAGCTGCTGCCAGTACGTAAACCTCCCGGATACCCCAAAGAATTCTGCGCAAAGTTTTAATATTCTCAAGGGAGGAGAGATTCGGCCCACGGAAGAGGAAATTATATGTGCAGAGAGAGAGCACAAGGAGATAAAAACGAGACTAGATAAATTGGACAACCTAGTCAGGGGCTCTCTACGTGGCTCCTCCTCCGTGTCAGTTGTGAGCGTTCCTGGGTCCAGCAGTGAGCTTTACTTCTTCGTTGGCCTACGCTTTGCTCAAATCGATATAAATGAGAACAAGTTAATTGACTCCGGTGAGACTACCAAAAGATGGGAACTCTTGGAGTCTTTTTTTTTTGGGACAATTAACGCTGTTGTGTCTCTCGACAAATCAAATGACGTATGTTTTATTGTCGGACCTCGCTTTGTGAAAATTAATATTACCAGGAGCAACAAACCGTCTGTCCGTGGAAAATTACCGGTCATAGACAAAGTTAAATTTGAGAGTATCGATGCTGCCTTACATTGGCAAGACGGTAGTGCTTCTAATCATGTTTACATATTCCATGGATCATTCTGTGCTCTTGTTGACCCTTGGGAAAAAACCGTGGTGGAAGGACCAATTCATGTTGTTGACAAGTGGAAGTCACTAGCCGAAGCTGGCTTTGACACGATCAATGCGGCAGTCTTCAAGCCAGGCACAGATTCAAAGGAGGCTTATTTTTTCCACGGATCAAAATTCGTGCATATTTCGTTGAAAGATGACAAGATTATCTCTGGTCCAACACTTATCCTTGATGCCTGGCCATGCCTGCGAGATGCAGCCCTTTTCTAAAGAGAGTACCGAATTACTTTGGAAATGAGATATATGGACATTTTGAGTACGAGAATGATTTCTAGATGAATTAAAACAAACATACCGGTGAACGGCTAGCTTTCTAATATTGACTTATATATTTATTATCCCGTCTTTCTATTTGATATTTGCGACGCTTTCAATGTTCTGGTGAGGTAGTATAAACCTAGTAGTTAGGAGGAGCTCTAGCAGTTTATCCAAGTTATTCCTGGAATATCCGCCGATGAATGGTGATTTCCTAATTTCAAGGCATATCGTGGTCAAGATCCGAGATGGTACAGAAGAGAGAGCAAGGCCGCTGGGGATGTACAGTATCCTTGAGAGATCAATGTGGCGGCGCAATCGATCGGCTTTCTGAATCTGCCGTTGAAACCGACCTCTATGCCGACTCAAGCGTCAAGGATTAATGATTTCTTGCTGCTATGTTTGCTAAAATTACGATTAATGTTAAGTGAGAACTGGAAAAATCAGGGTGTAGTGAGGACTGGTATTGAGGTTGTATAAGATGTCTGGGGACTGGGGTCGACAACTCACTCTTTCATCGACATCCACAGTCTCGCTTGCGTGGCCTTGTAGAAGAATGTAACAATTATTTCATATTAGCTTAATAAAAGTATATAGATATAGCCCCTGCATGTGAACAGTTTAGCTAGACAAACTGTATTTATCATGGAAGCAGCGAATTTGCATCACGACTTGCGTATATAGGGTATAATTCTATTTCGCAAGTCCAGTGGCATGATGAATACAACAACGGCTACTAAACTGAACAAGTTCTTCGTGTCTTCAAAGATTGTAGATTACTAGCAACTGTCACAGGAAGTATTGGCCTCATATCATATGACATCTTTGAGGTGGGAACAACCGACAATACCCAAGCTGCCGGGCGGAGCAAGATATGACAAAGAGTGCTATTCAGCTAGTAAAAAAGATCTTTACAATAAGCCAAATCCCACAACCCCCCCAAGGATCCCCCAAACTAAGTTTATACCTACCTGTCCACCATGGAGCGCAGCAGCCGCAGACACATAATCCAGATTCGCTGAATTATTTCCAAAGCCAACCGTGGGTGTCCAAGTGATCGGAGTACCCGAATTGAGCACATCCGAGCGCGCCCCATCAACCCTCCCCAGAAACTCGATAGAGATCCGTGCAGCAATGGCTGGCGTCACGTCATCATCCTCTGACAAGGTATTCGCATAGATCCACGAGTCAATCCTAAAGCTCGCAGAGGCATCGTCAAATGTAAGATCCAGGGACGGATCCATCACGCCTAGTCCATCGGTATCGGAATTATCAGAGGCAAAGCCAGCTCCCCACCATGACTCGAAAGTGATGCAGGAAGACATATTCATTTGGAAGCTCGGGAGTGGGTTTACCTCGAGTTCCGAGCTGCCTGTTACTCGGAATGCGGAGGTACTGCTATCGGAGACGGTGAGGTTGAAATCTGGTTTCGTTTCTTCGGGGAATGCGTATCGTCTACACGTCATAAATCAGTCTATGTTTGGTTTTTATGCAAGAAAGCGTAGTGGGTATTGGGGATAAAAGAAAAAAAGGGGGGGGGGGGGTTAACGTACGAGAAACGAATAGACTCAAACACCCATGGCATATCTGTAATCTGCATATTCCCCCCGGAGCCAATATAGTCATTGAAATAAGCCGTGTAATTCGAGTACGACGTGGAGAGCATAACGTCTATCGGGTTCGTGTTTTCAGGCCTTTCATCTTCCCCTTCCGTTTGTGTTATCGCGAGGATCCCCGGGTATGAGAAGGAGTACGTTATATTTTGCAACGAGCCACATAGCTCCTCGTCCTCGTCATCGTCCCGATCGCGGGATACTACGTCCGAGATGGCGAAATTGACGGTGCCATTGTAGTACCTATACTTTTCTTAGTATATATTATTCATGCGACAGAGCGAAGTTAGGCGAGCAGAGCAGACGCACGAGCCTTTCCATGGATAATACCAATAATCCAGCCCCGTTACATTTCGTGGACGGTAATTTGAACCCGGCTCATAATTAAGGTCCCAGTTGTCCTCGTCGTCTGCGGCGGCATAACAGGCGAGGTGGAGGAGCGGGAGATACCGCAGTGCGGTTATTGGGCGCATGGTTGTTTTCGGCGGTGGATGTCGTAAGGACAATCAATGTATTGCGAAAGAGACTTAACCTGTTTATATATTCCAGAATGCGACAGCTTTAGCCTGTTTTGATCAAGATTTGCCCGTGATAGTGGATAGCTTTATAATTTGCGTGGCTTGGCTTGCTTGGCCGCGCTTGGCTTTGTTGGGGGGAGGGGGCGGGGACATTTTCAGGGGCGTGGAGACTGCAGAAGCCTCTTTTGCATGAAGGTAGTATTAGCCCAAGTGAGTAACTCTAGGGATGTGACTGGAGAGGGGACTGACGACCGGGAACTTCTGGACCTGTCTGGACTACTTATTGGGTATGTTTTCTTAAAAATATCATTTTTCGAAAGGGATGGCTTGACTCCCACATTACCTAGAAGGCCATACGAACGACTAGGTACTATAGACATAAACGGCACTAGGTAGGTAGGTACCTTTCCCATCTTCTAATAGGGTTAGTGACTAATTATAAAGCAGCCAATTAGCCGGTACTTGGAATTATATAGAACTCGACCGTCGTCCTCTTCAGCACTTTCACTTCTCTCTCAATCCTCAATTCTAATAAAAGACAACCCAATCTTACACCAATGAACGTGGTGAGATACGCCAAGACCACCGCCATAGTATCAATCAACGTAGATTCCATCATGGATTAATGGACGTACTAGTAAGTAGTAATCATGCTGGTTAACCGACTATATGAACATGGTACCAATTGCTCTAACTACATTCGTATCACTCCCGATTCCTCGAGAGTAGCGGCATTGGCTATTAGATTCGGAATATTGCCTTTAGAGATCCATTTCAATACCTGACGCTTCTCAGTGCTTGGTTGGATGATTTTCTCCCAATCACAATACTCAGCAACATCAACAATGATAGTGAAATCTACCTGATGGAGCGGCTCATGAGACTTATTTTCCTTTGCGGCCTTAGTTTGATGGCCCAATTCTGCCCGACTAAGACGTATACTTGTCGTCTGCTCCATCTCACGCTCAAGAGCAGACCGGAGTGTTTTATCCCCGGCTTTTATTGTTACCCTTGGTAGCTCCCAAATTTCTTTATCCTTGTCCCTGGAGGCACGCTGAACAAGCAATTGGCCTGACGATAACTGGATGATAAGCCTCAGGTAGGCTGAATAAGGCTTCCCATTAATTGCGATAAGAGATTTGGAGGTCCCGAGAGGAGTGAGTGGAGTATCGAGATCGATTGCGTCGAGAGATTCCACCCCTTGTAAGATGCTGGAGACTGCGGTGGCTGGGTCGAGTCTATATTTTAGAAGATAGTTCTGGATATCAGACGTAGTGAGTTTCTCTCGGAAGTAATGTCGGCCAAATAGTATTGAAAGCGCAAGAATGTCGGCGGCCTCCCAGTCCGGTAAAGTCGGTTGCGTAGTTGGGTGGATGAAGCCTTCTGCATCTGGTGCACCAATAAAAATACTCGCGGGAATGTCCATGTAGAAGATAAGAAACATCTCTTGTGCTGATTGCTGAGTGGCGTACCCCAAGTGAAGGGTTACATCGATACGACCGGTCCGTATAAGAGCGGGATCAAGCCTTTCCGCATGGTTGGTCGTCATTATCGTGATTCGACCCTCTTGGGCAGCCAGGCCATCCAACGCATTGAGAAAGCAGGACAGTGAAATCTTGCTTTTTACCAGGGTATCTTGATCCTTGGATCTAGAGGTCTGGATGGAGAATGAGTCGAGATCTTCAAAAAGTAAAATGCACCGCTGGGGGAGCCTCTGGAATAGCAAATTCAGCCCGTCTTCATCAAGCTTCTCACTGATGAGGATCATATATACGTCTAGCTTCATGTAACTTGCGATGGCGGAGATTAAGCTTGATTTCCCTGACCCTGGGGGTCCTTCGAGGAGGTAGCCCCTTCGGTAAGGAATGCCCCGGAGGGCATACCACTTGCTTGTTCCTTCATCAAGGTATTCTTGAAGGTCATCCACAAGTCTCTGTTTTTCTGTCCGATCGAGAACAACACTGGACGGGGCCCGAGGTGCTTTGGCTGGTCCGCGCGTCCATTCAAAGGACCCGAATCGATTGAGTCCCTGATAGATATAAAGTCGACCCCGGGCGAGAGATTGATCATGTATCTCATGCAGAAACAGGAGGAGTTTCTTTCGGTCCCAGGCCGCAGTAGATATACGGAGGAAATTACTTGTCTCCCCAAAACCGACACTGACCTGACCTGATTCTAGAGCAAATAGTACTCCATTATGGCGCAAGACAATAGTTGAAGGGACCGCTGGGTGGTAATTGATGGTTTTCCCTTTTATACCGGCCTCAAGCCGTAGTTCTTGTGCTACATCGTGATTGCTTTTAAGCCATTCCCTAATCTCTAGGAAAAGTTCGTTCCGTTCGCTGATTTGAACAGAGTGAGAAAAGTATCTCAAGAAGCGAAAATTACTGAGAATAAGTGCCGGGAAAGAATATCCGGGGAAAAGTTTTCTGAGTGGGGAGAAGAGAGGAGAGCGATGTAGCAAGAACAGCAGTGACAGCAACATGAAGTATTTCATTTTCAAGAGTAGAGCGTGCCCGTAGAGCGTTGGAATGAGGTAGATACTATCTCGCATGAGCCTTACGCTACGAAGGATGATACTTGACGTGAGCGGCATCATGGGCAGACACAGGTTGCAGCAATAGAAAACGATAAAAAAAGAAAAAAAAAAAACCTATTTTGCAGCCTGATCGACTAGCAGTGGAGGAAGTGGCCTTTAAATACCCAGCCGTGAATGATCTATCAGCTCTAGAAATCATAGTGGTTGATAGCAGGATGCGCTAAGACGTCACAAATCGTGGTGTAGCCGCCGCCACAACCCACGGTCCCCCCTATCACAACACAAAAGCATGAAACGGTTGGCTATTCAATGGATAAAGAAAGGAAAACTCCAACGCGGCAAAAGCGGAGCTCTATATGATTGGCCGGGGCTTGCTAAAGGAAGAGTCATCATCGTCGATAGAGCTCTCCTTGATAAGTTTTGTCTCTTCTCCGTCATAGAGGCCTCCTGCCTCCATACTGCAAAAATATGGATATGGTGGTGGGGTATTGAGAGCCAATAGAATATTTTAGAGGAATCAATTGGTTAAGATATGGTGAATCGCGAAGATTGAGTCGTCGTGAAATGACATGCCGGGAAATCTCTCGAGTCAAGGGTGTCGAATATCAGCCTTCAGAAACATGAAATATGGGGTCTTGGCTACTCTCAGTCAATGTGGTCTAAGAGTTGAGAGAGTAGGCCTCTCTGGGGTAAGCCGTAATCCATTCCACAATTGACAAGAACAGGTTGACATATGTTTGGTAATCAAGACCCTCAGGCTGTGGACTTTGTATTGGCGGGCCTTGAACTGATAGGATACGAGTAAGGGAACAGCAGATTAGTGTTCTGTAACGCTTCAAAAGTAGAATGGAAATGTTTGACAACAGACATTGTATAATAACGACGAGCTTGGGAGGGTTTCTGGAACGGGAGCTTGTATAATGACGTCATCGTGGCTGTACAGCGGCTCAAAAACAATCACTAGAAAACCCTTGTTTAGCTAAATCATACCCCGAGATTTCAGAAGGCTCCTTGTAATCTCAGCCTGATCGATGCCAACGAGGCTGAGAGCGCACTGGTGCCCAATTCAGGTAGCTAATAGGACAAGAGGGATTCTCTTGTACACGAGAAGGCATCTTTCTCCATCCTTCGCTTGGGAGTGTGGCTTTTTGCGCGCAATTCAAAGCATACACAAATAATATCATTTTCAAGGGATGGCTTAAGATACGCTCACTAACCACCGTTAATTCATCATCCAGGTTTCTACGCAATACAGGAACTTCATAATAGGGCAAAGACAAGGCTAGCCTTTGTGCCCAAACGAAGGGCAGAAAAAAAGTCTGCTAAACGCGCTGCAGGTCGCATCACACTCCGCCTCCTTCAAATGCATCTACACAATTTACATATATATATATATATACATATCTCAAAGCGTATCCCCGCTGTTGTTCTTTTCACCTTCAAATGACTAACCAAGTTGGAATAATAACAGAGCGGCTTGTTATCACGCCTGACAGGGCTTTGCTACACTGAGGCATACCTATCAAGTAAAAGAACCTTCGCCTGTTAGCTGACACTGTTAAGTGCCTAAATTCATCCTGGGCAGAGGGCAGAAAAATGGACCATTTCGAGAAAGCTACTAAAAAGGAGGGAAAGCCATCTGCTATTCACAAATACTGTGTGAAGGCCCGGGATCAAGGCCACAAGAAGTGCATATGGATCTGCATGCGACACCGCGGCAAATGGGTTGCCAAGGATATAAAGCTAAAGGAACAAGAGGTACCTATACGCGTGGGTGAGCTGCGAAAACTCTCTAGCCGGTGGAAGCGGCATTCGTTCTATTCTGCAGTTGGCGTAAAAGAGGTTATGGTGAGTAGAAACATGTGCCCTACGCCCCTTATAGCTCTTCATTAACAAGGTAGATCCACTTCATAGAACAAGAAAATGATGAAATCAATGTCGTGGTCACTGACTTCGATTACAATGACATTAAAAAGGAGCTCGATACGGCAATCGAAAGTGCCCTTGAGGAGGAGGCCGATCCTTATGCGTGTGGTGTAGATATCGTTGGGAAAAGCTTCTGCGATAGTACCGACTACTGTGTGAACCCGATGTGGAAGAGAGAATTCCCTTCCTACGACTGTATTGTGCAGCATGTCCGAGAGTTGTCGTTGCGCAGAAGTAACTACAATTTCCTGCCGCCGATGATCGAGTACTATTGGCAAAGAGGCATTGACGTAAAGGGCATTAAGTTCCTTGAGATGAGTGGATTTGTTACCACATACGAGTGAGTCTGCCACTTCTTTCATGCCCTAAAATTGTGGCTACTGACGAAGCGCTCTAGGTACCTTCAAACCGATAAATATTCGGATGCTGCGAACCCGTACGGGAAAATGGTCTACGCTTTCTCGGTGGTTGAAGGTTGGCATATTCGCTACATGCTATTCTTATTTATGATTAGCTTGCTCTGCAGTATCTGCGTTGTTGCGGTCACTTCTGCTGTCAGCCAGAGCCTCGAAGTAGCTTTAACAGCTGGTAGCTATGCAATGGGAATTGCAACAGCTCTCCTCGGATTCATTGCGGTTCTTAGTGCAGTTCTCTGAGACATTCAACAGGCGCTATCATTGTAACCCAGCCATAGTATTATCATTTGGAGGCAATGCGTTAAAGCCTAAACAGCGTCTTTGGTTTTTACATTCAAAGGAGAGTCATAAAGCTGGTTGATCCACCGTAATTCCTACAGTCGACAAGGTAGACGACATCTCTAGCGGCTACAATGCTCAATGGATATGGATAAATAGTGCATGTATTCGAGTTGCTGTCAATGGCTCAGGACCCACTAATAATTGTTTTTTAATCTAAATTCGAATCATCCTCAGTTTGTGAGTCAAGTGTTGAGGCTGTGCTTCCGTTAGCGTACTAAAGGGACTAGTTGGAGTACTACCTACTAAGTAGTAAGTCCTCTACTCTACTTTCTTCTCTATACTAGTACTATTTAATACCCACCCAACACCCCATCATTTACACCCAATCTATCCACACCATCAAAAGAAGAAGAAGAAGAAGAAGAACAAAATAATAATCATAATCCTAACCATGACTACCACTCTCAGCCCGTCATCCCTCCTTACGGCCTCCTACCCCGGCCTCGTGGATACCTTCAAAGCCATCATCCACGACCAACTTAACTCCTCCCCTGTCTCGCTAGACCCTGGAATCAGCCAGATAAACGACCGTCTCCTCCATCTTCTCCACACGGAAGCCATCCCTCCACACATCTACACTGTCTGGTTCTCACTAGCCCTCCGCCATGAGCCCCACCAACTCCTTATTAACGCCCTACGCGACCCTGTCTCCTGTGCCGTCCGCGCGACAGCTATCAAAGCCATCGCCCGCATCTTCCGTAGTAGGCGATGGAAAACTGCCGGATGGGATGTCCTCGGCGGCGCTCTCGGTATCTTCGGCCTCCTGAGACATCTATCTGTGTGCGAGGTCAAATCGCTCTTGATTGCCATCACTAAATGTCGGCACCAGCCCGATCGCACACAGATCGCCTGCTGTATGGAGGACCTCTTCACCCTTCTAAACCAAGACGGCGTATCTCAGCATCTCATGCAGTTTTCCGTCCACTTGGTTCCCCTATGTAACCCCGAGTTCGCTCTCAAAGTCATCACTACGACTGCAGATCCCGAACGATCCCTGCGTGAGATGGCGCCTGCCCTCGCCAAGTCTGGACAGGTTGATCTCCTCCGAAAAATTGTCATCAGGGGTGAAGGGTACAAGAAGGATGTGCGCATGAACATCACAAAGAGGTTCTACAAATTCCTTATTGGTTCACCAGAGCCCTACCAATCCCTGTCCAACCATTGCCAGAACCAGGAGGGTCTGCGCCCAGGCGTGGTATTCTGTATGGACTTCCTACAGGCACTTCCCAATCCTACATGGGACATGCGCGGACTATATTTCGATTGTATTCGATCAACGTTCAATATCCTTCGCCGTCATCTTATTGCCTTCGATTATGTTCTCGCCTTTTTGGAGGCCGTCTTCCGCTTCAAACGGGTGTCTAACCTGACGCCCTCGGTCACTTCACCTGAAGTCAAAAAATTGATCCGGTACTGGTCGCTGGCACGATTCGGCAGGACGAATCCTGAGATGAAATTTCCGGTGAAACAGTCCGGATCCTCGAGTTCCTTATCGCATCCTTCACACCCGAATGGCTTGTCACATTATTGTGAGCGGTTAGAATCGCTTCTTATCCAGATACTAGAGGAAGATGATGAATCATCGCTACGAAGCTTGGTCCATTATGATAGTTACTTCACTTCGAATGATCGGTTTCCGGAAGTTCACCCCAAGGGCCGGCGCGCTCTCCTCGGACTGCTGTGTCGACATTCCAAGATTCTCAATATCAACATCGAAACATCGCCTTCGTTGAAAAACGAGAACTGTATGCTACCCTCGATATTATCAGCTCTTGAGTTCTTTCCGGCCGATGAGGCGGCAGAGTGGTATGGGCGCGCCATGAGGCTTTCTGGATGCGAGGAGTTTCTAGGGCGTTTCACTTTCAGGACCAACCTGGAGACTCCGATTCACGGGTCGCCTGATTGGATTGAACAGTGTAAATTAAAGGTGAAATTGGAATCGTGGGCTCCTAGTTCCTCACAACAGGATGAATTTCCATTTACGAGATCTAGTACGTCTTAACCTGTCCTCCCGATCCCGCTGTTTATAACCTGACCATCGCAGTTATACCGGAGATCCAAGACCGGGCACGCAGCGAAAGAGACCCTTCGAAGAGGAGTGAATGGGTGCAGACTGCAGTGTCGATGGCGGGGCAGAGTATCTCCATCGACATTTTCCACCAGGTCATCCAGTGGTGCGAGAGATATGTACGGGATCCAGTATGTTACATAATTTCTTTCCATCCCATGCTTTCGTCTGTACGCTATTGACATACCAAAGCATACCTATGCTCAAATGATCACTGCAATCCACTCGAACGCCAGCAATATCCTCTCATGCGCTTACCTCCCTAGCCATCGTCGCCCAACATCCCTACCGCAACTTACTGACATGGTACGGGCATCCCATCGTGCCCTAGAACAAATCCTCGCTATACTCGCGCGCGCCATGCGGGAGCCGACCCAACGTGATCGTGTGTTAGAGCATACTCCAAATCTATTTTGCCTAATTGTTGAGAAACGAATCCAGGCGGTCATGGAGTACGAACAGGCAGGATTGGGTACGGAATCCGAGCTTGTGGATGCCCTACTTGAGCCACTGGTCCCTATCATCCTGAGACATGAGCAAGACCGGAATAGATGGGACAAGGATACGTCTATCCCCTGGCATCCGGCAGCAACTGAGGTCCAACAAGGCCTTCTTTATAAGTTAAGCTACAGAAGGAAAAAAATAGGACAGGTATCAGATGCCCTCATCGGGTTTTTTGACCGATTGGCCGAAAAGCGAGATAGTTTCTGGGAGAAAACCCAGGTGCTAGATAACCCGGAAGTGATCTCTTTGAGCACCGCATGGCCGCGTGGACTAGCAATTCAGTGGTTGCTTCCCGGGCGGCTTGGTTGGATGCAGTATGCGTTGAAGAATCCCCATGCGGCTCCGTTTGTGTCCCGTCGCGTCCGCGCCGTTCTCTTCAGCGCCCGTGACGAGTTGATGACTACCCGTCCGCAAGATCACGGCTTGATCCCCAGTGTAGACCGGCTCGATGTTGCCATCCAAGCGTATCTATGGGATAATGGGCCGATGAAGGACCGTAAACGCCGGGCATACCAGGTCTGGTCTCACTACGCAAGCCAGCTGGAGGAGTATCCGGAAGCGTTAGAAACCTTCGAGACCTGGTTTATGAAACTTCCCCAGAAATTTGGTACCCGTAAGATACCTGAACTAAGGAAGAGGCCAAAACGGTTATACCCTATAGCCTCGTATCTCAATGACAGCTCCGCTGCCGACAACGCCATCGAATGGAATCCCCTCGGGGCCACCTTGGAGAGCGGTGCGTGGCCAGCCTACAGCGAAGAAGCTATGCCAACCATCAGTGTTCTCGACTGTCGCATGATGGGCAACAAAACCCCCCAGATGGAGCGTTTCCGTTCCGCACATCCACGGCGCAAAGATCTCAAAAGCGTCTGGCCGTCGCCTCAACCTATTACCAACGTGAACCGGAAGAAGATCCCACCGCACAGCCGGGAGGCCATCGCGCTCTCCTCACTGCTCCTCATAGACTCGCTCACGATGCAGCACCGGATCCTGTCCAAACCGTTTCCCAATGCCAAAAGCCCGCGCTATCCCTCCATGTATCTAGACGACGAGTTCCTCAACCTGAGCCGCCCGCATTTCCCACTCGACTACGTTCTGCATACCCTAAATGACTTCCTCGCCTCAGCGCCAGCAGCGCTCATCCGAGAACTAGCGGCCTCACTCATCCACTCCCACGAGAGATCTGAGACCTGCTTGGTCGACTATGGCACCCGCTTCACATGTGTCATCAATCTCATCAATCAACTCATCAGCAGCGACCAGCCCCAACAGGCTATCGATCTCGCCTTGCACGTCATCCTCAAATACCCAGATGAATCAACATATCATCGCCACATCAAGCTAGTTTTACTAGCTAAGCGTCTTCTTCCCACCGAGTCCGAAGCCTTTCTCCGTCGATTCGCGAGCTCTATCAGCGATGGAATGCGCCAACAGGTAGCAGCAGGACCGCCGACGAAAACAACAACGCAAGACGCGCCCAAAACAAAAAGCATTATAGTGAACAATCCAGATTCTAGCATCACCCCAGCTGCTGCTGCTGGGTACATCAAAGTCACCACCGCTCGTAGAGTTCCTCAGCTGATCCGAGAGCTCGGTTTCATTTCTCCCAAAGTCGGCCTCGAAATCCTCCAAGACCTCTTCAGCGCTACCACCCACCGGGATGTGCACGTCGACATTGTCTTAGCCATCCTCTCCCTCCAGGAACACGCCTCCCCCAGTGTCAAGTCAGAATCCTTTAAGGTGCTCGGCTCTCTATCCATGCTAGCAGCCGGCCCCCGCGAAGGGAAACGACTCACCGAACAAGACTGGCTAGCCGCCGAATCTGGCACTGGCACACCACCCATTCCTGCCATTGATGCAGGGGATCGAGCCCTGCTCACCCTCTTCATCAAAGACATCCATTCCAAGCTTTCCAAAGGATATGAACAGATATACACCGACACCATTGTCCTTCCCCTCCTCGAAGAATCCACCCGGCAACACCACCGCTGGATCCGCATCCTCCTCACACAGACTAACTTCCCCTTCCACGAGCATCCTAACATTCTAGATCTCCCCTTCGGTCCCTTCAACCCAAAAATCGTCAATCAAATCCTCGAGACCTGGGATGTTTATCTCCCTCCCTCTTACCTGGAGCAATACCACCGTCCCCTATTCCTCTCTTATCTCAATTATCCCACCTATAACAGCATATACAACCACTTGATCGCTATCCCCACAGCACCCACCGACAGCAAAACCAGCTCAGCAATGCAAGACTTCCAAAAACACTTGTTAAACTGTCTAGATTTCTACTGCAAATCCGCAGACCCCGAATCCTCTCCCCTCCTCGGCATGCCCCATCCAGATGACGATTCTCAGGCGTCCAGGAGCCCAAAATTAACCCTCCCCCTTCTCCTCAACGAATACCACATCCAAGCTACAACCGTAATCCGGAATCCCCTTGCCTACGACGTGGACACCGATACCCAAGTGTTTAGCCAGTCCATCATCTCAGAGTTCGTCAAAAATCTCCGCGATTACCGGGACGGTCTCTTCTACGGCGACCGCGAAGCAGAAAATCCCGAAACGAAGGAGAAATACACCCTTTTTCAACGTGCCACGGAACGGCTGGTAGATTATATAGAGGGACTTCGGGATAATTATACACCTACACCTCCTCCACATACAACCAGTGAAAGTGACAATAACGACGAGAAGAAAGAGGATGAGAAAAAGAAACATCCAGACGCCTACTACGGTGATAACTTCTTCACTCCACTGTTTTCCCCCGGACAAGCCCCACCGGTCTTACCCTCCAGCATTGAGCTCCGGACGCTCCTCACACCACAGCCAAATTTCAATCCAATGGTGGAGGGGAAGGAGAACGCGGCTAAGGTGTTTCTAGGCAACGTGGTGGAGATTGTCGAGGATATCTCCCGAGATCCGTTGTTGATGGTGGAGCTTGGTCATGTCAAAAAGCTGTTCTCGTCTCTGCCGGCTGATCTCAAACGATCGTCTTTTCTCTTTCTGGGGGATGTGGATGAGACTAGTTGCGGGGCGGTTTTGGCGATGTTGCGGGTAGAGCTGGCTCAGTATGTGAACACTGATGAATATCCGAGGTTGTCGATAGAAGGGGAGGATATGATAGCTCTAGTGAGGAGGTGGAGGGGGAGTTCGGTGGAGGGAATTCGTAGGGCGGGGTGGATGCTCAATAATAGATTATTTAGAGTGTGCCCTCCTTAGTATTCATGACTTAGGGATGCTTTTATGGAAATAAACCGTCATTGAATTTGGTAAGGTATCTATATAGAATTGAGCGTACCCTCGTGTTGGTATTTAATAATAAAACCTAGGGATCTGAAAAGCCCGTATCAGAATCAAACAGTTTTCCCAACTCCAACCTCGAGAACTCCATCAAAGCCACTTCGTCGGACTTGTAGCCCAAAGCTAATGACATTCCCCAGACTGCCGAGGAATAAGGACGATGTGCTGGAGGTAACCAGAGGAACTTGTTCGAGTTCCAAGTAATCCATGTCCCATCCTCGGTAATCCCAATACCTTCCCAGCGCGCTGTAGCAGAGGTTCTGCTTGACCTGGCTTCTGGGGCAGTTTTGGATGTCAGACCTTCTAGCGCTAATGTGCCTTTGTCAGTGCGGAGGCGCGTTCCAGTTTCGTCGAAGCCTACCAATTTACACGATTTGTCTACTTCGAAATCTCTGATATGGCTTCCGTTTCCTGCGTCCCAGATCTGTATAATGTTGAGTGATTCCTGTGATGCGAGCATACTACCATTTGGCGAGAACGACAAGTTCAATTTGTAAAGCCCAATGCTCCCGACTTTTGCTGGAATGTGTAAAATACACTCGAGAGTCGATGCATCCCGAATCTGAATTAGGCCGCTCTCAGTTATTGAGGCAACCCGGCTTCCATCGGCCGAAAATGCGAGTGATGAGAAGACTAGGTTGGCTTCAAGAACCGCCAGAACACAGTTTCTAGTGGCCACATCCCAGTACTCAATCTTCCCATCTCTTGAGCCCGTTAATAGAGTGCGGCCGTCTGGCGAGAATGAAATCGCCTTGATTCTCTCTGCCTTGCTGCTAAATTCAGTAGTATATTCGCAATTGCTCATATTCACGACCTGGAGGGTATCGTAAAACGACACAAATGCAAGCCACTGACTGTCTGATGAGAATACACTCTCCCCTTCATCACACGCACAGAAAGTAGCTACACAGTCTCCAGTGCTTGTATTCCAGATCTTTAGGATATCTAGTGAATATGATGCCAGCCAGCGGGTATCCGGTGAAACTGCGACAAATGTGGTGACCTGATCATTGCAGGTGGTGGTATTGTCGCTGTTGAAGTCTGTTTCGTAAATTTTAATTCCCTGGAAAGAAGATATGGCCAAATGACTTCCATCTGGTGAGAGGCGTGTACTCCCGTATCCATCAGATATCTTACACAGCGTGGAAAAGCCACCAGTCGCCACATCCCAGTGTTTGATGCTAGATCCATTGTAAGATAGCAAACCATTGTCACCTGGGAGATACATAATTTTACACAAATCATGTTCATAATCAAGAACCTTAATGCAGTTGCCGGTTGCTGTATCCCATATCTTGACATCTTTATATGTGGGAAAATATTGGCGCTGACCAGGCTGACCCGAAGATGCGAGCCGTGTGCAGTCGGGGGAAAATGCAATTGAACCTCCGCCGTTCAGTGCCATAACATTCCTTGTCTTTATAATCCACACCCAAATATTTCCATTGTCAGTCGAAGCCAGCATTTTACTATCTGAGGAAAACTCAATATCCGACAAAAACTCAATATCATCAAGTCTATCACCGGGGGGTTCAAAAGTGTCAATCAAGTCACCGGATGTTAACTTCCAAAGTTTAATCGCACGACCAGCTGCAGACGCAAACCAAGTGCCATCGGGAGAGAAAGCAACACACCGGACTTCAATTTTATGACCAAAAAACTCTCGGACACAAGCCCCTTTTGCTATGTCCCAAAGTTTGCAAGAGCCATGTTTGTAACCCGCGGCGACCTGGCGGTCGTCCGCAGAGAACGAGACCGAAGTTACTTGTGGTGAATTTTCTTCCACTTCAAATGGCCTATTGCAGTTCCCTGACATGAAATCCCAGAGTTGAATCTCATTCCTGCTGACGCATGCAAGTGTGCTGCCGTTTGAGGAGAATGCGAGGGCTTGCGGCCAGGAGCATTCAAATATCTGTAAACACGCTTCCCACATTGTATCTACCCGAGGGACTGAGGATATCCAAGGCGGAATTAGATCTTGGAATGTATTTCGAACTTCGCTTCGTTCTGGGGCAAATAATAAGGCCGAACTGTAAACCTGGAGAGGCGCCGCATTGACAACTGTGCGACTGCTCAGGATGAATCGTCTGGCATCGCGAAGGAAGGCCGATAGCTTATTACCATGCGATGTCTAAACAATTAAGATGACTTATCGAAATATCAAGTTAGGGAGATCACATACGTCTAATAGGGACATCAAGTTGCCAATCATGCTGGGACTATGTGACACGCGCCCCAATAATGCCAACGCCTCAAGCCAATGCAGAAGGTGAGTGGTGAGGAAACAATGCACTTCATCATTATCTCTGATAACTCTCCGACTCTCTGTCAAATGAAAAACCCAATACTGGCAGGCATACTGGATTTCTGGCGGTAGGCACCGATTCAGCGTTTGAGGGTCAATCCCTGTTCTCGATTTCCCGGGAAACCGAAGGCCACAAATATCTTCCTTCAAATTTCCCTCCACTGACAGCAACCCAAGACATCTAGTTGCAAGCATGGAATGTATTTCATGTCTGTCAACCCAAAAGGGATTCCCTTCGCAATTCCTTTTATCCACGAGGAAATCCCGGAAAGATAGATGGAGCAGGCGGATGGGAATGTGGGGTTCGAGTGGGATTTGGAGAACGGAATGGAGACCAGCCAGCCTAGTGTCAATTTGTCTTTGAGATATCTGAAGAAGCCTAGCAAGTGACGCCAGGCAAAGTGGCTCAACTAGTAGCACGATGGCACCGATGGTCTCCCCAAACCAAGTAAGTACATTATCCTTCTCCCGCTTATTTCGCTCTACCCAGCCTTTGTCTGATCGCTTGAGGAAAAGCTGATTTAATATAGGTAAGTATGTTGTATGCAGCTGGGAGACTGCCTCCGCTGACTGGTAATGCAGGATTTTACACAACTGTTCATCCGGGTCACCACAAGTTCGATCCGCGATAAACCGACAACATGTAGAGGCAAAGATGAACAGCGGTACTGCCATGTTGACAAGACATTGGAGATTTGCAGGGGACGGCCAGTCTTGCGAGAGCACTGAGCAGGGCATAACGACCATGTTAAATTCCTCCCGAATTTCAGCCAGGCGAAAGTGTAAATATGTAGAGATATCGTGGGCAATTTCATCCTGGGGCATCTCATGGAGGGCTAAATCCTCATAGCTGTCACCCAGATGTTTGAACCCAAGCCGAATGGGCAGTTCAGGCCGGCTAGTAACTAAAAATTTCAGGCGCGTTGACGTCACCTTTTTAGCTTTGTCAAGGAGGTAAACAATAGCTGTTGCGTCTTCTTCTGGATCACATTCGTCCAGGGCATCAACCACTACTTGCACAACGCTAGGGATACCATTACTACCCTTGCATTTCTCTAATGGCTCCAGGATGAGCTTCTCAAACTGTTCTTTCTTATTCTTGTCGAATATGGCCGCGTCTCTGTCGACGGCGTCACGGACATGGGGGCCCAGGCAAGGCACCTGATGGACCAGCTGGAAAGCTATCGTGGTTAAGAACATGCCTGCATGGCCGCGATCACCTTCACCCCTCTTGAAAAAGAAACTTGCAGTAGGTATTTTCTTGTCGTGAAGGTAAAGCGCAACTGTGCGAGAGATTGTAGATTTCCCAGTCCCTGCCATGCCCCGAAGCCAGAAAACACGTTTGCCCCCTGGGTCCTCAACCCATTTGTACAGTTCGGCGAGAAGAGCAACGCGGGTATCGGGATGGCACCGTGGATCGTGCTCATTTGCCTGCGAATCGAAGGCGGCGCCCTTAGCGATAGGGAGATACGAGAGGTCAATTTTCTGATGCAAGCGCAAAACCTCAGAACTAGCCTGGAATTAGCCCTGGGACCATTAACAAGGTAGTCACTTATGCCTGTCAACTCACGTTTGATCAACATTTAATGCGTTAGAAATATCGCTTTGATACCTGTCAAGACTGGCAATGAATTTGTCGAATTCATTGCTCTGAAAAGGCCACACCAGAGCTCGCAAACCCAAGGATCTCATCGCTGCTGTCCTCCTCCTACCATCCAACTTCTCCTCTAATCTCTTGTTAATCTTTTCAAGTTGCGACTGCGCCGCGTTGAGAGTTTCACGGAGATTTTGCGCGGTCTCCAGCCGACCTCCATTTGGGCCATTAAGGAGTTTCCGGGCTCCTTCCAGGGTCGCTTGGAGGCTTTCAACATGGCTTTGTAACCGCTGGATATCTGGCCTGGCGGTTTTAACAGCGGATGAGTATTGTAAGCAAACCGTGGCTATCTTCGCGGTTAGCTCCAGCACCGCGATTATACTGGCTGCTGCCCCAACCCCTTCCATCGTGCTCTTAGTGAGGCCTCCAACAACAATATAAATAACAAGAAGGTGGGTGCCATGATTGCTGAGTCCAGAAAACAAAAATACGAGTTCCAAGCGGGGTCGTTCCTGTCCCGGGCTGGCTCAGCCTTTCGCCTGAAGCACGAACCAATCAAGATAGACAACGTGGATTTGACCCCTCCAGTTGGGCTGGAGAGACACTTTTCTTAGTGTCCAGAGCTACCATCCTTTCCAGTCTTGAGAGTTGCTGGCTACTCGAGGATTTGAGCGATGTTTTATGGGATGCTTCTAGGGTGTCACACGTGAGAATCGCCTATTTTACCACTCAACTAAAGGAGACTCTAAACATCAACTCTCTCCCGTCGACGCTCCGTATAAGGCCCAATATTATACATAACATAAGACGGTGGTCTTACTCATAATGTCCGCGCTTAATTAGGGGTGTGAATAGAAACTTAATGTGTAAAGTAAATGCAGACTAGCTGGCGAAAAATAAAATAGTGGCGTGCGGAACCTGGAGATGACCGGTACATGTTGACTTGTTATATGAGCAAGGTCATGTGGCTTCTCAATGAGCGATATAAACTTAAACTTCTAGTGCCGGCTCTCGGCTTTGTTTGAATTATATATTTTCGGCTACTTTTTAATGGTTAGTTATCTTGTCAACCAACTTCTTTTTTAAATTAATTATATAACTCTTCACTGCCCGGGAAAATTCCATGGCTGCAAATTATCAATGTAGAGCAAACGGTGCCCATCATGTATTATGTAATTTCTGATACCTCTAACTAATTTAATTAAATATCAAAACTTACCTAACTTTTGCCTCTTCCTATTGCATACGCCCTGTTTGCGGCTTTGTTGATATCTAGTGTTCTGGGAGGCATAAATCATTAACCCATTAAGCAAATAGAGACAGAAAAGCATGTATAATGCTTACATTCGGAATGTATGTGGCATCTACATAGACTAATTGCCGAGCAAAGCGTAGCATATGAGAAGCGTATTTGGTACTTAGAAGGTACCTACCTAGGTACGGCTCTACTAGTTACGAGAAGGTATATATATCCGATGGTAGACATGCGGCGGTAGTGGAATATTGAGATCTGATTGGCCCAGTTCAATTTACCATTAGACACATTTTTGGCTCCACATTTCCTCTATTCGACAGTAGGATACATGGTTGAATTGTTTAGAATTGGAGGTGGAGAGGCTTATTTAAGACTTGTTTTCCTTGAGTAATTAAATTATATATTAATCATCTCAAAGCTCTATTCTATCTTTGTCTGTGCTTCATTGTGAGGATGGATTGAAAAAGAAAGAAGTAAGCTTAAGAGTAACTGTATCATAAGCTTCACTAACTTTTAAAACCAATAAAAGGAAAAAAAAAAAAAAAAAAAAAGTCAAGACAGTGAGAGGCTTCCAAGGACGACTATGTACCGGGTAAAAATATAAGTGAATATTGTGATTGTCCTGTTCTGCTTGGAATCTACCCAAATATGGTGCACCTTGGATACCAAACAGGCAGGTTAAGTTCAACCGAAATAGGGAAGAGTCTGTGCTCGCTTAAATTAGTTAATCGTCGGTCTTTTTTGTCGTCGATGTAGACTCTTTTTTTTTTCGGATAGGATACCTAACATGGTGTCGTGGTGGAGCTGTCCCGCCCGCCGCCCGCAATTCATTTCTGGCCGACGAATGCCTGGGGGTTTATTACCTAGGGCTACAGTGGGTGCCGTCCACCTTCTCGGTCCGACAGAGGATAACCAACTACCGTACCACCTCTGCTGCTGCGGGATTTCCCCTTCTTTTAATGATGATGCTTCGCTCCACCTGCTTCTGCTGACTCCCACCCGCCCGACCTTGCCAAAAGACTAGGAGGAGTCCGGGGAACACCAAGTCTCCTCGGGAAGAGATCTCAAGTAAGAAATTTGGATTAATTTTTTTTTTCTTTTTCAATGTGGTTGAAATGGTTGAAACCGGTGATAGACCGATGCATTACACGATGAGCCCTCCTACATCATATTGAAGAGCCTCGTTGTGTTGTTCCTGAGGGGAGATCCCACTGTGTCCATCCATGGCTCAGACCAACAGGAACAAAATCTTACTTTAATACCAACCAACGACGACGACGGAATTAGGTAAGCCACCACCAGTGACGCAATAAGAACCGGGAAAAGGGAAAAGGCTTCCACCACGAAAAAAGAATGATGTCATGTACCCATATCGAGTTAAAAACTTTTCCCCCTTGACCCACAACCCTGAGGCAAACCGTGGCAACTGGATCAGGCACAGTTGCTTGTGGTTACTTTGGGGAGCAGAAGCCAAGGATCTTTACACGTGATTTTGCATGGCGCTGTAACCCTAAAAACGCCCCCAATGCTTTTCCTCCACAAGCCAGAGATTTAAGACGGGCCAAGTGGAGGTGGTGGGAGCGCCAAGTGGAGAAATCCGGCAATGGCGCTCGCTTTACTTTCCCTCGACTTCTTATTACGGTGGATCGCTGACGAGAACAAACCGGCCAACCGACTCAACATTGCTTACAAGGACCGGTTGCTCAATGCTGACAATGGTGACTCGCGGGGGAGAATATGGGGGGGAAGGGAAAGGGGGTAGGTCAACTTACAGGGTATATAAGACTGCTCCAGTCTCTCCCTCTGGGGAAAAACTTGTTTTTTATTCTTCCTCCTTAATTCTTCTTCCCATGCTTTCTTAAAATTTTCTTTTCTTCTCTCCTTGTCATCTATACGTCCACCCCGCCAATATGTGGACAAGTAACTCCGGCCTCACTGGCCGGTCGCTCCGGCTATCTATCACTCTCACAGCTGTTATGGGCTTCTCTCTCTTCGGTTACAATCAAGGGATGATGTCTGGTATCATCGGTGGTGATGAGTTCGTCAAAGCCTTCCACGCCCTCGCCATGCCCGAGGACCACACCGACGCGGAATACCGACACATCAACGTTCTCCGTGGCGGTGTCACCTCCTGTTACGAGATCGGCTGTTTCTTCGGTGCGCTGTTTTCCATGTTCTACGGTGAGCGCGTCGGCCGTACCCGTCTGATCTTCACCGGTGCGCTCGTCCTCATTGTCGGCGCCGTGATCTCGACCGCCTCCTTCGGCGATCAGTGGGGTCTCGGCCAGTTTGTCATTGGTCGCGTTATCTCCGGACTTGGAAATGGTATGAACACGGCCACCATCCCTGTCTGGCAGTCTGAGTGTTCGAGCGCCCATAACCGCGGTCTCCTCGTCTGCTTCGAAGGTGCTGTTATCGCCGTCGGTACCTTCATCGCGTACTGGGTCGTCTTCGGTCTCTCCTACGTCAATGAATCTGTGCAATGGCGATTCCCCATCGCCCTCCAGGTGCTCTTCGCGCTGATCGTCGCCGGTGGCGCCCTCGCGCTCCCCGATTCCCCCCGCTGGTTCATCATGAGAGGATATGACCAGGAGGCCTGCAATGTTCTCGCTAAGCTAAAGAACACCACCCCAGACTCCGACGAGGTCCTCACCGAGTTCAACTTCGTCAAGGCCGATATCGAATCGACCAAATCCAACCAGGGCAGCTGGAAGACCGTCTTCACCTTCGGCAAGACCCAGGAATTCCAGCGTCTCCTCGTCGGTTGCTCCGGCCAGTTCTTCCAGCAATTCACCGGTTGCAACGCCGCCATCTACTACTCCACCCTGCTCTTCGAGGAGAACCTGGGTCTTGAACACCGTCTGGCCCTAGTTATGGGCGGTGTCTTCTCCACCGTCTACGCCCTAGCCACCATCCCTTCCTTCTTCATGGTTGAGAAAGTCGGCCGTCGCAACCTCTACCTGATCGGTTTCCTCGGCCAGGGTCTCTCCTTCGTCATCACCTTCGCCTGCTTGATCAAGGAAACCACCGAGAACTCCAAGGGTGCCATCGTCGGTATCTTCCTCTTCATCACCTTCTTCGCCTTCACCATCCTCCCTCTCCCCTGGATCTACCCCCCCGAAATCAACCCCCTCCGCACCCGTACCGTCGGTGCCTCCGCCGCAACCTGCACAAACTGGGTCTGCAACTTTGCCGTCGTCATGTTCACTCCTCTCTTCGCGGCTACAAGTCCCTGGGGCGTCTACCTCTTCTTCGCGCTGATCAACTTGCTCGCCGTACCCTTTGGATATTTCTTCTTCGTTGAGACCGCCGGTCGCGAACTCGAAGAGATCGATATCATCTACGCTAAGGCCCATGTCGAGAAGAAGTGGGCCTTCAAGGTCGCTCAGGAGATGCCCAAGCTTAGCTACGAGGAGATCATCCAGCAGTCTCGTGAATTGGGCCTGGATTCTAGCTCCCCTGGTACACCTACTAAGAATGAGATGGGTATCAGCGGCTCCAGCAGCGAGGATGGTCAGACCATTGAGGAGAAGCAGTAGATGCTTGTTTAGGATGCGCATGCGCATACCAAACACGTGAAACCGAAAAAAAAAAGGCAAAAAAGAAATGTGGTGGTGGGGATTATGTAGTGTATAGCTTTTGTCTGGAACATGAGCATTGTCATGTTTTGTTTTTTTTTTTTTTTTCTAAAGTTGTTCGTAGACTCGGATAACGACCAGAAGAAGGTTTTGTTATAGAGTTGAAGTCTGGTGAAATAGAAATATACCCTTATTCTGATCAATTAACAAAAATTTTACTTTTTTAATTTTTTTTTTCGAAGTGGCCCCATCCCTAATACCTAATCTTTTCCTATGTAAAAAGTCGTCGAATTTAGGTCGGTCGCAGGTCGGGCAGAGGCAGCAGCAGACTACCTAGGTGGGTTAGTTGTGTGTCCGGGCGCTTGACTAATTCTGGTTTGATGCTTAATTAATTACGCGGTCGGGTGGTTAATTTGATTGTCCAATCATACACCCTATTAAGCATCATATTAAATATCTAGTTAAGTGTCCAGTTAATGCTATCCCCGCTGAGATCTATCTCATTTGGGACCCTGATCCAACCACATGGTCTGCCTCATCTCGTTGAGCATCTCATCAAACATCTAGTCAGCGTCAACTCAAACCATTAATATTGCGCCAAGTTGGATGTCGAATCAACTCTTGAGATTAAAGATCAAAGTAAAGTAGTGTATGCGTTACCTAATTTAACATGATATCCTGAAATTTGTCCGTTTTGATAGATCTAGACTGCTGTATAGAAAAGGTCGCAGGCTAAATCCTGAGGAATTTCTGGACGAGAAAGGGGTCTGACTGTGTTGGCAGTGATAATGTGATGGAGGGTGGATGGAACTAGGTGAGGTAGGAGACATGATGGATCTCAATCATGTAGATAGATGAAGATGAGCGAAGACGGATGAAGCCTAAGCTACCGAACTGGGAGGCAGTGTGGCTTATATATGGGAGGACACGTGTTCAACCTTTGGAAGCGGCCTGGCAAGGCCGTCTGCAAGTTCTTTTCTCCAAGAATAACTTTCAGTTTCGATATGGCCATCCTGGGCAGTTTTTATAGCGAATAAATGTTTAACGTCCATCCATCGCATGGGAGCTTGCGTATCCAAATAATGTCTTTTGTAGCTTCGAACTAGGCGACACTTGCTTTCTTTTTGGAATGCCAATAGATTGCGCCACATAGGAAGAGGATAAAACCTTCCATAGACTTAACATCATCACATTTTGCATGGCTTGAATCAACGAAAGTATCAGGTATGATAGTGCTATCCAGCAAGGCGCCATGGGGGTGTGTTGGAGCCTTAGGCCTCCATCCATGAAACCAACTATTAAAATTGGGCTCATCAAAAAATGGTTCTGCCTTTGGTTGACTGGAGTTCTTTATCTCATTGGCCAAATTTACACGAGGTGATTGGCTTCCGCGTCAAGAACTTCCCCCTAAAATCTCATAATGTGACCTGTCTGCCGACCTTAGGTGTTGTGTTTCTGTATTCGCAATGATTTGAACGCTACCTAGAGCAGTATGGTGGGACCTGTGTCCAGGTGTGTACTACCACGATGACCATATCTGATATCTTTCTTCTCTTCTCTAGGGCATACCACTCTTAGCCTTGTTCTTTGCCTGTATTAATAAAAAGGTAAAGCGACTGGTCTCTGGCAAAGAAATGGGAATGATTAAATCGACCCTAGGCAACAGATAAAGAACCCCCTTTCACAATAAACTTGTACGCTGGAAAACGTCATACCTCTTTCTGGTCAGTGGTATGGCAGAGCTGTCGTAGAGCCTCATTCCCCTCAGCAGGGAGCCTGACAACGACATACCGACCCCAATCCCCCTTGAGCGCCTTCATAGGCTCAACAAACTTGTTTCTATTGACACCAGTGAAGCAACAGTAATAGCGAATTTGTAACTGGCTGAGACACTGATGTCGAAGGAGAGGAGGTGATTTCTGCCTTCGTCGAAGACGAACATGTCGGGAAGCCTGAGGGCTCACAGCTTCTTATTCTAGGTAGTTTTCCGCACGGAGACGCGGCCATAATTCGCTCCAGCCCGTTTCAATAACAATGTGGGGATGGTTTGTAGGTGGTCGGATAAATAAGTCAGGTTTTTTGGACCAATTTGCCCACATATCTATAAACGTTTGGTGATAGTGGTGGTAGTGGTGGTAGGCACCGCGGGGGCGGGAACAATGAGGACATCATTGTCCTCCGCGAGGGGAGCCTATACACAAAACAAATTAATAAGCCTTGCAAGGCAAGGGAAGAAAAGATCACTTACATCACTTCCCCCAGCGGAGGACCCAACAGTAACAGAATCATCATCATTCGCAACAACCACAACCTCCTCAATGTCAGGTACTTCTTCGACATTCCCCCCCCCCCCCGCTGGGAGGAAGCTCCCAGTCAGAGGGGGGAGAGGGGCTGCGCGAAAGGAGGGAGAGAGGAGAGCTTGCAGCAGACATAGTGAAAGATTTTAATGGTAGAAAATAATTGTAGAAAATTATTGCAGAAGAGAGAATCTACCTGGGGAAATCACTATACTTATAGCCCTAAGCTAGAGGCTTCACAAGATAGTGAAGGGATTCCAGTGAATGGAATCATAAGGGGGTGAATAGAGACCCACCTTAAATAAATAAAGACCTGCTGTGGGTGAGTGAATATAAAAGTATTACTAAGTTCTAAGATTATCAGCAACCTATAAGCTGGTTATGGTGGGGAAACATACTGGTGTCCAAACCAATGTCTAGAACTTTATTTTCAAATCAAAGGCAGCACCCTTAGTGATAGGGAGATATAAGAGGTCAATTTTCTGATGCAAGCGCAAAATCTCAGAACTGGCTCGGAATTAGCCGTGGAACCATAAACAGGGTAGTTACTCATGCCTGTCAACTCACATTTAATCAACATTTAATGTGCCAGGAATACCGCTTTGATACCTGTCAAGACTGGCAATGATTTTGTCGGATTCACTGCTTTGAAAGGGCCATGTGAGAGCCCGCAAACCAATAGATCTCATTGCTGCTTCAGTCCAGCCTAACTCCACCTTCGGGAGTCATAGCTCACCCAAGATTAGTGAGGATATTGTGGTCTTGTTGTGATGACTATGGCCTTCAAGCACCCAGCCAGAGAGTTATAGTTAGCTCTAGATAGGGACAAAAATTAGAAAATGCTAAAATATATCTCTTCAGGAAATATATCGCCCGATGCTGTAGGATTCTATAACGCTTAGCGTGTTGGTGAAGGTGGAAGGATAAATAAAATCTTTAGAGGATTATTGTTATATTACTAGGTAGCAGAGTAGATATTTTGAGGAGAAGGAGGAAGGGTAAATCATTCTATACCGAAAAGAAAGATGTAGAACATGTGCTGCCTAGGGCATCAAGTATGTGAATGTATGGAAGTAATCACTGGTAGACAAGGCTGGTCAAATTCACTAGAAAGTTTGCTTAATAGGCTGCCAAAGGAAAATATTAATAATATTAATAATAATAATAATAATATTAAGAATACTCATATTATATAGAAATGTACATTAAATACTAATATTCACTATGGTCTTTTCATGTCACTTGAAAAATAGCCCCATTCCCCACTAACACTTTTACCAGAACCATTAGTACCTTAGGCTGCATGCTAACTATGGCTTCTCATTCGGTGCTTAAGTTTTTCTTCTTTCTCTCTATATCTCTCACTATCTACTATCTTGCATAATTAAAACTACACCACATATTATATGGGGAAATTTCCCCAGTCATAATACTTGTTCTTCTAGCCTATAAGTCTTCAGCATAACATAGACTACCTTATTGTCTAGAATTTAAGTTAGCAAGCTAAGAGGTTCACCACCGTATTAGCAAGAACTGAGGTTCTCTGTCCTTCGGATGCCAATCTACATGGCGAGCAAGTGGATAATCTGAAAATAGAAGACAAAAGATGGTTAATAGAAAGAAATAACTAATTAGAAATTTTGTCAGGTCTCTGGATAGCAATACCGAACTCAGAAACCAGGGACACCAAGTCCATGACACTCATATAATCCTTCGAAATAACCCAAAAACACCCACCTACATACATTCATATTTGTAATAAAATATACACGCAGTATAATCACCCCTAAATCTCGAACTCAAACACATAAGCCGTCACCTTATCCACTTGATACACGGGGAAAGTAACGGTATCCCCCGAATAAACATGGCCATACCAGCCCAGGTCGTTCAGCGCAGCCACCTCCCCATAATGCACATCAGACGCAACCGGGAAACCCCAGGTATGAATATTCAGCGTTCCGCTGGTGGGCAATCCCAAGGCAGACAAAGAATTCAATTTCAACTGCCAGGTCCCCGTCGCCACGCGCACACCCACCAACACGCGCGCCCATCCGTCGTTACCAACCGTAGCGTACGCTTCCAGCTTAAGATCGGTGGATGGAAGTGTGCCGACACGATGCCCGGTCATGTTTTGATAGTAGTACTTGTACACCTGGTAGTCGCCATTGGGGTAGTAGGAACCCGAGCTAGTTTTGCCTAGCAAAGAGGCCATGTAATCGCGAAGGTTGGCTCCGCTGAGCCAATTGCCACGAAGACCGTGGGCGTTGATTCGCTCTAGCTGAGAAATCCACCAGGCTGATCCGGCTGGCACCTGTTCGTCGTACACTGCGTATTCATTGATGTTGATGGGTCTTCCTGGTAGTCCGTAAGTGTTTTGCCAGTGAACAAGGCCTGCCTGGGCAGACAGAAGATCACCGCCGCCCCCCTCCATATGCCAGGCGTACTGATCTGGGATGCAATTGTTGCTAGAGACATATGAAGCCCACGCTTGCCACCAGGTGTTATCGGCCAGGGGCTCTCCAGCGGAAGCAGGACCGGAGAGCAGAACGTTGGTACCAAATTCATTTCTAGATTTTGTTTTTCCATGACGTTATTTACCACCACACCCAGCACAGTAATGCATAGATGGAGAGGAGAAAGTGAATAAGAACAACTCACCTAAATTTTGTAAAAGTCCTCCCCCACATCTGCAAATACTGATTCTGGTCGCGATTCCAAAAGTATGTGAGATCAGGCTCATTCCAAATATCAATGACAACCCCATCGATCATATCATTGCTATTCATATCGCTAATGACATGATTAAGATAGTTGTCCCAGCTAGTCCAATCGCCATTATCACCAGGATAAGCGGCCGAGGAATTCTGTGTCCCATCGGCGCCCCACAAATCGTGGATCAGGAAGATAAAAGTGGCGCCGTATTCCCGTGCTGTCCGGTAATTCGACAGAGCAGACGCAAACCGATTCTTATTTCCCCATTGATTTAGTATAGACGGCACGGAAAATTGAGGGTAATTCTTAACGAGAAAAAAAAAAAAACAACTATACCTCATACTCCGTCAATCCCCAGATCCAACCACGTCCGGGCGCCGCCACTTGAGCGCCCCCAGCACGTTCATAATTGTATCCAATATTTTGATAAAATGAAGACTGGACCAAGTTAAAGTTAGCACACATATATATCCGCAGCACATCGGGTAATAGCAAATCTTTTCCCGAGGCGGGGACAGTTTATACCGGAATTTGACCCTGTGTGTCTGGCACTCCATACAGGAGTCCCGAAGCCAAATGCTGTGGGGTACCAGTGTTATTCGAAAAATTGACTTGAGCTGTCACAGTATCCCTCTTTTGAACAGGGTTTGCGAGTGCTGTACTCGCCACAAAAAGCACGTTTACCAGAGATTGTCTCATCTTGTCTCGGGTTCTACCAAGGACACAAGAGTGACGACGGGTTAAATTGAGTAGGAGGTTTGTGGGCTGTTTCTCCCATCGAGCAGTTGGTGGATGGACTCTATTTATGTCACTTCAACCAGGTCGGGGGTGGGATATTGATGAAGTTGGTCTCGGTGGTGTATACATGTTTTCCAGCAATCGGAGACGTCACCTTGTCTGCGTACACTGATCTAAGTTATTCTCCGCGTGGGGTAGGATCGGCAGGATTAGATTCCGGGGCCACAACGCTTAAAATGCGGGGGTACGAGGCCAGCTTAGTGAATTCAGGTGGTTGCATCCTAATAATGGCTATATTATAGTATCAATTAATTCTTCACACAAAACAAGGACCGTAAGTCTCCACTTTTGTGGCGGATCCACGGCGGCGCTTTTTCGACAGGATTGGACCGACTGACGGGATTGACATATTCCTTGCCTCCTAAGGACTTTAGGCTCAAACAGAAGCGATGTGAATTAACTAAATATGCGAAATAAACTAACGACCTAACTTGGCTATCTAATATTGGTTCCCCGCTCTGCAGACAAACCATGTTCCTCTTTTCTTTGATCCGTCGGAACCCTCATCAACAGACCACGTTCTAATACAACACGGTCTTAGCTACTTTTCCAAATTGTTGATAAAGATTGAAGGCATTAGCGGAATAACTTTGCGTGCCGTGCTATGGGGTGTTGGAAAAGGGCCTGGCTCTGTGAAATACTCTTATTTTGTAGGCCTCTCAGTTCGTGGGGTACGTATGAGTCAACATAGGTGATTCGTCGAGCGGGACCATTCAATTTACTTGAGGAATCTGCTCCTGTGGAGGAGCTTGAACACAGGCTCTGGCTTCGCTTAGTGGATGGCTCCGATTCAGGAGAAGACTGTTGCCCTTGAGATGCATCGTCATCCTCAGAACAGTCTGATTCAGCATAAACCCCTGAACAAGGCGATTGTCCCAGTCTACCAGAATGCGTCCGTCTAGTAGAAGGACCTGCTTCAGCAGACCGGCTTGGTCCCGCGGAAGGACCTGGTTCAGCAAAAGAACTTGGCCCGACGACAGAAAACGTCCACTGTCCAGCTCGTGAGGTACTACTGCCAGCTTGTACAGGCTCGTGCCGTTGGCGAGTTCGATGAGCGCGATGGCGGTGATCAGGCCTTACCTCCTATTAAATAGACATCTAGTTAATACATATCCTCTTATTCAAAAATACAATTCACTTACCGCACGATGAAAATGGCTACCAAACTTGCGGCGAAACCGCCGACTTTGCTGGCTAAACAACTTTAGTATATGGGATTCGGCACGCGAAAAGGGCCAACCTACGCAAAGCTTTCGCAGGCGTTGGCATACAGATTGATTAACCCGTTGCGAGGGCCACGGCTGTACCTCATCAATTTAGGATTTATGTACTTTCCTTCTCTTCTCTTCTCCTTCTCCTCTTTTCTTTGAGAGGGAGTAACATACAGAGGCTCATGGAGAAAGTAAGCGTAGCGCCAGTACTTATAAAGCACCAGATGTTTCAAAGCGCTAACATAGTGCTCAAGTCATCACTTCCATCCATCAAATTATCTTGAGATCAAAAGCTAGATTAGAAGAAAACACTTACTTCTCTGCAGCAACGCGTTCTGCATCACCGACTGGTCCAAGGTGCGGGAACATGATTTCTGCGGATCAAGGACCAAGTCAGCCTGCCTTGGCGGGCACTCCGAAAGTGACTATCATATTCATATGTCCAAACCGACTTATTCGATATGGGCTTGATACTTACGAGAAGTCGGATGCGCCTGAATCATGTGGTTCACTAATGACACCCGGTCGTTGAACCAATGACCGCACATCCAATAGTTATGAACCCGAACCCAGCAGATGCCACCCGTCACCCTTGACATCGTCTCAACGGTATCAAGCACAACTACCCGGCATGCTTAGCATCGTAAGAGACTCAGGGTGGGTCTAATGGGCGACACTTACAATCTCTTCGACCGGGTGGTAAAACCATTCCTATGCGCCGTTTGAATTAGTATGACTTGAAGCGGGACTGGGTGGCTTGTTTCACTCACCATGATGGTATCCGTATACGGTTGGATTTTGAGCGTTTTCAACGGCTGGGTTATCAAAGTCCCGGGCGTAAAGGGTCGGCATTCCAGTGGATTTGCAATGCTCCACTTGGCTCTCTTTCAGTTAGTATATCATTTGAGGGCAGGATGGAGCACCATACATAATAGATTATCTTTCAAATGTGGGGTCGATTAAAATAAGACTAACAGGGAGACAATAGAGATAATGAAGCTGATAAAATATTTGTCAAGATAATGACACAAACAAGATATAATGAAAAGTAATCTCAATCCTTGATGAATTTCTTTTTGCCTGTAATCGGTCCCAGCGCATCGTCAAGAAGGCGCGATTATGTCACCCGTTACCTTCGATATTCTTCGGGAAACCACGGTCATGTAACAGGAGACTAATGCAGTATAACATGCCAGTATTTCTATCTCTGTATGTATTTAGGTGGGTGGGTAGGTAGTAGGTCGTTCGAAAGACTTTTTTTGTTTTAAGAATTATCTCTCACTAGCTATCCGAACAGCTTCTCTTAGTTTACATCGAATTCTTACAATGCTGCTCATCTCTATACTCGATCATCAGTACAAAGAAATCAGCCATTACTTATCTGTTATTAACCTATTTCAAGATTCAGAAACCAAAACCCATCATCCCCTCAAGCTTATCCAACAAAAGCATAAAAACTCCCATCCCCTCCAGCTTTCGTGACATGTAGGAAATACAGACACAGTGACAGGGAGAGAAACAAATACCAAAACTCTGCAAAACATTCCATTCCAAATTCACTAGCTTAGCGTCGTTTTGCTCAATGGGAGTAATCCTCAAACGCTCACATTAACCATAGTCGATGTCGCCACAGAGATGCTATGAGGAGGGCCAGTAGTCAGTATTTCAACAACCTAACACTTCTGTAACGGTTACGAGTCAGCGCAACTTACTTCTTCTTTTCTTCCTCCTTCTTATCAGCAAAGAAGATACCGATTCCCTATGGTCACATCAGTAAAAAAAAAATGTCCACTGCATATCTCTTAAAGTCTATGGAGGTAGGTAAAAGGTAGGAGGTAGACGTACCACCAACGACGTAGCGGCCCACGCGAGACCCGACAACATAGAAAAGGCCTCGGAGCCTAGAAATCTGGAGCATGGAGTCGATTCAATAATTTCATCCCAATGCCAGGCACCACATTGAGTTGTCTTGAGGAAATTATACAAAAGACCGAAAGCTGCGAACCATGCAGCACAGATAATGACATCGGCTAGGGGTTTCATTCCGTGTTAGTATCCAAACAAAAATGTCTAGTTACAAATGCAGGATAGAAAGAAGAAAGAAGGGAAGAGGTAGTGGTACTTACGAAGGAATTGGAATCTAAACCACTTCCGACATGTTATTAGGCCCACGAGGGCAACAATGATCGAAACACCGGAGACTGCAGCAGCGAAGATCCACTTCTTGTCGCGGAGTTTCTCATCCATCAGGATGTAGGCAAGCATGCCTGCTGCGGCCTATTGTAGCTCAGGTCAGCGCTTACAATTCATCGACTTCCCCCCGCCCAGCAAACACGTAGCGGTTGGTTCTTAACGTACCCCTGCGAAGGCAATTTGCACAAGGCGGGCGCCAATCGCGACAAACATTCGCAAAGACATGATGGTAGCTTGGTGAGCAAAAAGCAGAGGAGATAAAATTAAGTAAAACGGTTCAATAAAGATCGAAAGAAGCCAACTCAAAACGAGAGACGTTAATGGACTCTAGAATGCTTTTGGAGAAGAAGACAAAGAAGAGAGAACAGCGAAAATGTACACTTATTATATACCTGCTTTTAATTTGGGTTAATTGGGTTATCATGAGGCATGGTGGATAGGGGTGAATTGCTCGAAGTCAGAAAAAAAGAACAACTAGATTTTAGTTAATTGGATCAAGCGTGGCTGTATCTGGTTCTTCTCATAGGCCGCACACCCAAAAGAGACGATTAAGAATAGATATCTTTACATGAATGATGCATGTATGTAGCCTTGCAAAAGTGACTGAAAGACGTTCAGCCTGATGCTCGCTCTCGTGGAGGGCCCAATCAGGGTTGCTTTTCTACCGATAGCGTTGTCCATCTTTCTAATGGTTCGTTGAGTTCCTTCAGCCACCAGCCGAAGGCCAGGGAAAATACGAGAAGCTGAAGGAGCTAGTGTGAGGCTTATGGTATATTATGATTGTAGTGTTGCAGACAATTGACGTGGTTAACCTTGAAGGTCTCGTGTGGCGTTCTGGCTCTGGCCCCCATACACTACAAGTTGAGTCAGGCTGTCTTGTCTTGTGCGGTCAAATCGTAGCCTTCTGGGGGCCAAATTCTTGGCACAAGCCTCATTTATATATATAGATATAGATATACACTCTAGATCTGGCTATAGTGTGCCTATTTAAGTTGATAGCCATTACAGCTAGTTCTATACAGGGTCGCTACAATTTCCCTGTTAATGAGGCTTACGGGGTGTACAGCCTGAGTGAGATTCCATCATAGTCCCACTCAACCCAGTCTAGGGTAGAGAACAAGAATACAAAAGACTCTATTAGGCTAGGTGTTTATGCACATGCAACCTACGTACTGTGTGAATCTTTTGGCAAATATATGTGGGGTTTTGTTCTAATGTTGTAGTTTGCATGGTAGATACGATATCACATCTAAATTTTACTAAAGACTGTCCACTTTCCTTTTGATTTGCGGCTGAGGTTTCTAGACTTTCGACTTGGATAGAATTTCAGATAGTGTGGGGCATAAATTGAGAAACATGGAGTCAATCTCTTTCGCTAGCATAAGCCCCTTGCTTTTTTCTGTGGGGGATGTCTATGACGAATGGACATGGACGGAGGTAGTAGGTGTTAGTTTTAATCACCGAGCACTGGCACTCCATTACTTACCTCATTTACCTCTCTAAATCACTGTATCTAGAGTTCAAACCTGTAGCTGGAGAGTATAATACTGATATATGTTGGACATGTGACCTGTCCTCCTATATATAAGACCCACTGTTCCTCACTTCTATAGTTAGATATCCATCCATCTACATCATCTTCATCATCATGTCCTCTCTTTCTCCTAGTCTCCGATTCTAGCTCCATCAGGTTATGAGCCTCCATCATAATACGTGTGGATGACTTGGTTTTTCTTGAATAAGTCAATTGTAAGAGTCGGAGCTTCATTCCGTGCGGATGATGCAAAGAAAAGGGTGTGTGGCAGGAACGAGGCCGGCGTGGCTGTAGCACCTCCTACTTTATCGCCGCCGGCCACACTTCAACCATTTCCATAGCATCAATCACATTAACCACACCAATCGCTACACAGCAAATCATCCTTTACCATAATAACCATTCCACTGCTATAACACACATTACAAATAAATTCATCCGCCGATCTACATCCATGGCTGTATACTATGGAGGTACCAACCATCGAAATCCCAATCCGAATCTCGAGCAAGAGGAAGGTGTCAGATGCGTCACTGGAGGATCAGTCCATACTCCTTAACAATAGCATCAGAGTCTCCAAGAAGCGGCTCAAGGCCCCGGGGTCGTTCAATATTGAATTCTGGGCCAACTCGGCAGAAATACATCGTTTGGAACTGAATTGAACTGAGATGGATTGAAAGATATCTCTACAATGACTCCTAGACGCGCTTATTAGTTTTCTCTGTCAGCTGATGGTGAAACATCTTGTACAATGTTTTCCCTCATGCTTCCCCTCATTTATTTCTAGATATCTTCAGCAAGCTCATCCCCAATCTCAAATAGACTCTACATGATCCCTGTAAACCAAATATCACTAACTGCATGAGCTTGAATTTCATCTAGAAGCCATTAAAAAAATGGTGCGTCATACTTATGAGGGACAAACCCATCATCCCGACACAGAGCCCCGATGGTGTTGCATACGCGGTGTCATCAAAGAACCCAGATTTAGTGGCTTCTACCGAGGTTAACGTAGAGGTTAGTAAAGATTAGTAGAGGCACATTTAAGGCGGGAGGGATAGTTTTAGATTATGACATGCTACTCACACCCAGCTGGGGCGGTCCAGACGGTTCATCGGAAATCTCGCGGGCTAGAAGTATATTATGAAACGGACGCCAAACACCATTCAATCGAAGATAGCCAAACCAAACAATGATAATAGCCCGGGGCTACATTAGTTGATGGATCAGTCTTTGAGGAACTACACAGTAGATAGGGACCTGGAAAATCAACATAGCTGGGGAGCTGTACGAATCAAGTTAGTTCAATATTGACAGTACTAATCCTAAAGTGGAAATCCATCATGTACACAGTAAACACCATTATTATTGTTTTTGTCATCCATTTAATGGCACAAACTCAACTTTGATATCGCAAATTTAAGGCACAAGTTCTCAGAAGTTGTCTTTTATTGGGGGGATACATTATTTCTTCCACGGCAATGTGGCCTCTGATCTACCGGCTTGGCTGGTACCTTGGGGTGAGGACCTTGGGGCACCTCTCGTAAGAGAAAAAAAAAAAAAAAAAATTCAGATAATCAGTTAGCAAGATTCTGAACGCGAAAAAAGGAGAGGGAGAATCAATATGCATTTATACATCTGGACTTTTCTATCTCTAGTGTGTAGCTCATTGGCAACGATTGCGAATGGTCAACCATGGGTTCAGGTAGAGAGCTTTCTGCAACCCACAAACTAATGTGCCGCTAACAAATGACTCCAAATCCTAGGAAATCACCCAAATAATTGTTACCAATGTTACTGTTGTCGAGGAGCCCAATGTGCGACAGGAAACCGAGTATGTGCAACTCCAACACCGATTGCAGCGCTCCTCCTCCACCTGGAATGCCAATCACCCGCGCCATCGGCTCCTGTCAGCATTGCACGCGTACACGCAATATAAGGAGCTGAATCTGGCAGAGGTAAAGCGGTGGAGAAACCTGTATAAGAATCTTTCGAAGAAGCAGCGATCTGTACGTCACCGTCTTGGGAACCATATACTACTAGCATTAAAGAGCATGTAGCTAACTGTGCGTTAGCTCGTCGAATCTACTGTTGGGTACACACGAAAACTCAATACAGTCGAACACCTTTTCGAGACAAATGAGAAACTCGCACTGGATATCGTTCAAAATGGGCTAGAATTTTATAACATCCCGCGTTCCGAATTAGACGACTTCATTACGGAGAGTGAAAGCGCAGGAAGGGCCCCCGACCGCACCAGTGTAGTCCAGAGTATGAAGCACTTTGTGCGCGACTGGGCTAGTGAAGGGCATAATGAGCGTAAAAAAGCCTTTCAGTGTATCCTGGACAGTTTAAAGGGGCTTAATCGGTCCGAAGAGAAACCATTGCGTGTCCTACTACCCGGTGCAGGGATTGGGCGGCTCGGGTTTGAGATTGATGCTTTGGAGGGTAAGCTGCGCTTCTTCTTCTTCTTTTTTATTTTTTTTTTAAGCACATCTCAATACTTACAAGGTGTTAGGATTCGAGGTCACACTGAACGAGTGGTCCGCGTATATGAACCTGGCTTATCGGTACCTAGCTCGGATGGACGCCCCCAACACCATTGCCTACCACCCGTATATTGACTGGTGGTCACACCATGCTACCACTGCGGACATGCAGCGGGCAGTCAGGCTTCCAGACTGGGTACCTCCATCTCTCTCCCGCGTGGTCATGGTAGAAGGCGATTTCACCACGGTTTTTGAGAACGAAACCGGCATGTATGATGTGATAGTGACTCTTTTTTTCATCGACACCGCCCGCAATCTGGTTTCGTACGTGGAAAATATTCACCGACTTCTCCGGCCTGGAGGAACATGGATTAATTTGGGGCCGCTCCTATATGGTACTGGACCCTTTCTCCAGCTTTCCCTGGACGAGGTTCTCTCCCTGAGTAAGGCGATTGGCTTTACATTCGAGGATAGCGAGATAAAATGCGGAATGGCAGGTCTAGCTGGAGTTCAAGAACTGGAGGTGTTTTATGCGCATAATCAACGAGGCCTCAGCCGAAATGCCTACCAGGCTCAATACTGGAGAGCAACTAGACGGTAAGAGGCATGAGCCTATTAAAAACAAACGAAAAAGCTTTATTTCCACATCTTTTGTACAATTGTGGTTCTTTATATTTAACCTTGAATCCTCCTGGGACGATCGTGCAGTCCCATCAACATGAGTCAGATAGAACTTGTTTTCTCTGGATGTTTCCAACCACTCAAACAGCCCACGTGCGTGTGAATTAAGGGTTATTATGGATTAGTCTTAGCTGTCTCGTATTCAGCAGCCACGATTTAATATGAATGTGGCTATGCTATACGAGGCGAAGGAAACTCGAGGCTTTAAAAGAATGTCCCCACGACGATACCTAAAATGATACATGTTTCCTATTGGCATCTAACATCGTGAGGAAATTTTTTTTTTTTTTAAACAAAGGAAGATGAAAGGTCTCAAAGCTAAGTTCAAAAAATTGACAGTTGGGCGGGGAGGCAAAGATCTACCGGAGCTAGAGAGTGCATCCCATAAGGGAGGCGATCTAATAGTAGAAGCTAAAAAGCTTATCGATGAGAAGAGGCGAGGTTCGCTAGTATTCACTATTCGAGCGCCTTCGCACTCTAGCCCCCGCGTCTCTGCGCATGTCCACCGATATGGGGACGAATCCGGTCCAGATCTAATACACTCTGTTAACTCTCCCGATCGTGGGTTTGTTAAAGCGAAACACCCATCGTTCGGTATGTGTTCCTTTCTCCATATATCCATACGTATATGACCCTTCACTAACCCACCAAAGAGCAATATCGAATCAGCAAAAAGTTCATTAAAAGACGGACAACAGATGAGTTAGACCAAGAAGACCATATACTTCTGGACGCCGAAGCATCCCCAGTCTATGAAAATATGAGCCCTGGAACTGTCACAGTAGAGGGATTTGGCCTAGATTACTGGGATGCAGTCATCACCTTTGGCCAATCGCAGCCTGCGCCGGATGTTGTCTATATGCCTGAAATCGGCGATATGGCAGTAGGTCCCATTCTTCGTAGGCTTCAAGAGCTCCGCACGATTGATAGTCACTCTTACACGAAGCAAGTCCACGAGTTAGCCGATCTAAGGGACATCTTGGGGACGGAGGAGATGTATACAGCTGCCGCAGCTCGCACGTCCAACCACGAGGAGAGAATACTGAATATCCTCTACGGGCTCCTGAACCAGGATGATCGCTTTCTGGACCTCTCTACTTTGATTGTCTTTTCTCAATCTGCGACAGAATTTAACGCTGATTTGACTGGAGGAGCGTGGAATTTCTATATCCAGATGATGGTAGCCAAGGAGTTGGCCCTGCGCTTGCAGAGCTATTCATGCACTATGTCTGTGGTTGGATTTAGTGCTCCAGTACTTGCTGCTCTAATCATTAGTGATCTATGGTTACAGAATACGAAGGTTGAGCTGATAGAAGTGGATATTCTCATACCCGCGGTCATAGAGTCTAGAGATGTAGGTATAACACTTGAAGAACGAGAAACAGCAGACGAGTTCATCAGGCAAGGAGACAAATGCGTGGAAGATGGAGACATCCAGGCCGCTGGTGAGCTCTATAGCAAGGCGATTCTAATTGATCTTGCCAACTTCGAGTACATACGCAAAAGAGCCGAGATCATGATTACTATTGGAAATTACCCGGGTGCCGCAAAAGAGGCCCAAGTACTGAAACTTTTGGACCCGACGCAGGCAGTCGCGGAGTCAATCCTAGGTCGCGCGTGCATGGGCTACAAGAATTATGCGCGGGCACGAGAGGCGTTCCAAAGGGGAGCTCAGCTAGCCGAATCTGAACTCGAAAAAGTGGATATGCTGGCAGAGAGAGACAGAGCGGAAGCCGCTTATGAAGCCGAGACACGGGCGATCGAGCAAGAGGTTGATACAGAGACAAAACGTACTCTAGTCCGGGCCAGGCAGGAGATAAGATGGGATAGAGTGGGGAAGATACCTTTACTTCGGCCGACCAAATACGAGCGCCAACTCGAAGGACTTGTCCTCTTCGCGGAGCAGATCCAGTGGCCGTACCTCGATGAAGTTCGCGATGGCTTTGACAAAGCATACCGTGGTTGGCTTTATGATGACAAGCCGATGGAGTATATGCTACAGGACTGGATGTATGCCGTCACGCTTCCTGGCGGGAGCTTCGCCCAAACCATCATGACCGCATTAATCTACAGCACTCCGTCGGTGAAGCCGGCGGGTCAAGCCCCAAGCAGCGAGTCTGGACTAGTCCTTTCTGAATCCTCCTACTGGAGGGTTAGAACAGTCTTGGCCCGTGTTCTGGGCTGCCTTCCGGGTGTTGTTTCTGTTAATGGATGGGTCGGGCCGTGTCCAGCGGTGCAGGTTATCTCCCCAGACAATGAGACAGCACCACAACATTGTCTGGTCACAACCTGGTACTTCAACCCAGAATCTTCCTTGTTTCCAGCAGATTTTGAGGCCGAAGCGGACAGATCGATCTTCACAGACGATCCTACGCTCGCTGCGAATGAGATCACAGACTCCAGCCAGTGGATACTCCTTGATCCACCTGCGCAGGAAGATGGTACATGGCAATTAACTTCTATCCAGCTAAAGCGGTGGAAGTTACTAGACCCGGGTAACCCAAATGGTGCCTGGCTATACAATGCGGAACTAATGTTTCGACAGGAGGGTGGCTTTGATGTTGTTTTCGGAATGCAGTACAACCCAGTTTTTGTGACGCTCCCCCCATGCAACCCTGGTGAAAAATCGGCGCATGAGGTCCACCCGAGCATGTGGCGCAAATACAGAAGAACGGAGACTTCAGTCAAAGACCTTTATCAGGCCGATCCTAACAGGTGCCCACCCGACACGGTGATCGTGATCAATGCGACAGCGGAGGGGTCCGAGGTTGTAGCTCGGGCGTGGTGTGCGCAGTATGGGAAGGGTGCTGTTATTCGCAGATCGGGAGGGCCTTGCTACGCATGCTCCATTCTTGCGGCCAGTAGATATGGTCTTCGAGTTGGGATTCTAATTTGGGTCTCTTGAGGAAAGCTCACTTTCAATCAGCCACGGATTATCTATTTCTAACGCATAATATAATGGTATTTCTAGCATCCATGGAATACTCATTCCACTCGAGGATATCTCTTCCTTTATACTCCAATATCTTGTCATTGCCGAATCATCCACGGGTATTCTCACCGTTTGGTAGAATGATATCCACATACTTTCAACTTGGAAGCAGGAACAAATCCCTTTATCTTATGCCCAATGAATCCAACAATAACGCCGTTCTCAGCAAAGCTATAAGTAATTTTATAGAAGGGAACTTGCAAATCTGCCAATCTCTACAATATACAAATTTCCTCCGCAACTTTGAAAGGACTCTTCTGAACTTTGTCGAGATCCTAAATCTTTTAGCGCGAAAATAATTGGGTGGAAGACCGGAAGCTGGAGGCTTTAAAAACTACCTTTATATTTATTTATTTTGGAAGCACGGCAGGTGGGGTTGGGTGAAACAGTTATATTCTACCAATCTCATGCTTGAGGTCTGGTGAAGGTTTTCTGGTCCGATACACTGACTACCTCGTTTGTCTGGCTGTTTTGTCTGGCAAATAGACCCCCCCCGGGGCCATATTTATTGTTTATATAAGCCCCACATTAAAATCTACCAAATTACCTACTCGTGCTACTAGTCATCAGATGTCAAATTCGGGTTTAAAGGATAGTTTCTTTGTTTCTAAGGCATTCCGTCATGCCCCTCCAGTCGATGTTCCGCCGTGTATGTTTCGACTATGAGCAATTAGATTGTCCTTTCTAGAAAACTTCCTACCACACTCCGTACATGAAAACTGAGGTGGCAGCACGTGGAAAAATTTGATATGTCGCGTCAAATCTCCCAATACACGGTAACTCCTAGAACACCCATCCCACTCACAATAAACAGAAGGGTCGATTTGTCCAGCACGAATATGGAAAGTTTTCACGTGCCGTATAAGATCCTGGAAACTTGTGAATAATTTGTCTTCATTACACCCAGTCCACTTACAAGTGGACAGAAAGTGTTCGGAATAGCTGTTATCCCTGTATTGCTTTTGTTATGAGAAAGCCCCTATATTAAAATAAGTGACAAACTTACCAGTATCCCGACGATCGTGCAATATCACTAACTGTCACAGCTACTTCATTCGTAGGCTCATCGGCAATTCGCTCGTGCTTTCCTGTCGTCAGAGGTGGTTGTGGCATTGGATCCAGTTTTTCGTGTTCTTGGATCCCAATGTCTCCGTCATCGTCGCGGGTATATTCCCCAAGTGACGGATTAGTGAGTATTTCAGATCCATCCCCTTCGTTGTTCAGGACTGCTTCCATAGTATTACCAGACAAATCCCCATCCCCATGCCATCGGGATTGAAGAAGTTGCCCCCATAGTTGAGTTTTGTTATCTCCCGCACCCTCAGATAACTCGTGCAAGTTATCGTCATCGTCTGCTGGGCGGGGAAGCAAGAATAGGGCGAGGTCTTCCAGGTGACGACCAACGTGTTGGTTAAAGGTAATAGCCACCAGATCGCTCTCCTTGCAGATGGGGCATTGGTAATGTGTACTACCGACGTCTCTGGCACCATGTTTTTCACGAATATGACGATACCATTGCCGACGACTCCCGTAGAGCTTACTTGCAGTCGAGCAGGTTGGAAAGAGACAAACATACGGCATCAAGTCGCGGAATATATGGCGTGCCCAATCCTGATCATCCTTCACAGTGATGATAAAGAAGCAGTACGGGCATTCGAAGGGCTTTTGTCCCGCTGATTCCTTCGGGGGTTGTGGAATTGTCATTCCGTTCTCACCTACAAATATAGTTTTTGAATACGAAGTTTCAGAAATCCCCGCATTGCTCATGGCGTCTTCATCTGCCTGTTCTGAAACAGCAGCTTTGAACGAGGTAGCGATCGTTTCTGACAGCTTAGTTGAGGTGTCTTCTTTATGATTATCCAAGCCCTGGCTCAACTTAGCGTGGTGTCTTTCTCTGTATTTCAACGTAGCCTTTTGCTTCGCCATTGCAGTACTAATGCGATCTGCGATTGACACTTCAAGCTGAGGATATTTGTGAGAAACATGCTGGTGGGCCCAGAATTTGAAGGGCTCTGCGTCCACCCTATCGGTCCCAGTGAGACGGTCATGATCAGTCGGGTTTCGTATAATCATTGACATTTGAAGGAGATTAGAGATCCTATTCGTGACGCTCTGGTATATTTCCTGAATTTCCGTGGTACTCTCACTCCCATCCTCAAATTCACAACAAAATTCCCGACAAAAGTCATCCATCTCCCCGTCAAACGGTTCATCTGCATCCTCGCTGGCCCCTGAAGCAAGATTCTCTATATCACTAAGTGATTCCCCCAGGGCAGTCAGGAGTCTTATAATTTGGCCTTGGATGTGCGAGGCATCTCGTAAGCGGTAATCGAGAGAGGATAGGCCAGTCTGGTGAGCTCCGACATTAGCAGCCCAGACGCGAAACCTGCCGAGCTCATCAGCCCAGCTGTGGGCTGGAACTTCATCTTGAAATTGAGTGATTGTGTCAGACACTGCAACTTCATTCAGCTTATCCAGACAGCTTCTAAATAGCTCAGCAATTGTGGCCATGGCTAGAGTGTATGCTGATCTTTCTTTCTTCAGGGTCCTTCCTGCATGCAAAGGACTACCGATCAACCTCTAGTGAGGGGTTTGACAAAAGAGGAAGATAATATTTAGCGATTCCTTCAACTAGAGTGTGCCTGACCATGTCAGAAATATCCTATAGGCCTTTATGAGGAAGCAGGAGGGGTAATCTGGGTGCGGGGTTCAAGTGGACAAACAAGGCTGACCAAAAGCCGAGAATGAGAGTCTGCTTTCTTTTTCATTCCCTTCTTCTCAGAGTACGGCAAGCCCTTGTGAGCCCTCTGTGAAAAAATATTCCGACTGAGATTCAAGACCGCTACCATATCCGCTTCTTAATTTGGCTTCTAGCCATCTTACTTGTCAAAAATGGTTACAGGTATTGAAGCAGCCGGCATCGCGCTGGCGGTTCTTCCTCTCGTCGTCAACCAGCTCGATAATTACGCCCAAGGGATCGATAAGATTAAGGTGCTCTGGCGATATCGACGGCACCTAGCTAACTATATGCTAGAAATCAGGACGCAGCAATCTATATTTGTCAACTACCTCGAGCAAGTGCTAGAAGATGTGGTTGGTGATGAGGACAGACTATCTGATCTTATCACAAACCTCCCCGGCGAGGCTTTGGCAGAAGACCCGTGGAAAAACCAAGGCTTACAAATTCGGCTTCAAGCAAAACTCGGACGCAATTATGAGCTCTTTATCGGAAACATGATAAGAGTTCACGGGTTATTAGAGACTCTTGCTGAAAAGTTAAGCATCGACCTACTCAATCCTTCTAAGGTGAGTTATTTCCATTTACAGGACCCGGTAATCAATTATTATTACCTGACTGATGCATTGTATGGTTAAAAGGAGGCCACCAATTACCGATTTCGCACAATTCTCTCAAAAGCGACCCTAGAAGATTTGCTGCAGAAAGTTTCCTCTGTCATTGACATCCTAAAAATATCAATCGATCAATCAGCACACCGCGAAGCTACACAGTCCCGGAACAAACGGAATAGGTGGAATAACAGTCTTCTGCTGCGATACAAACGGGCGAGAAAACATGCGGAGGGTCTCTTTAGCGCAATTTTGCAGGGAGGGTACTGGAAGTGCCGCTGTAAGGAGCACCACCATGTCCATTTTCAGCTACAGTGTAATCCTATATGGGACAACCACGGCTCAAAGGATACTGAAGATAACTTGAAATTACGAGTTCTCTTCTCCAACACACAAGCTCAAGCTCAAGATTCCACAATCTGGAGTTGGAGAGAAGTAGAGTTCGAACCAGCTGAAGAGGTTATCACATTCGCCCACCTCTCCATTACCGAACGTGAAGATATCAAAGGGAAAGAGCAGCAAAGCAGAGAACCCAGCAGAAAGAAAGGGGTCCGCTTTGGCGTTATCGATACGGCATTAAACATCAAGAGCTCTAGCCCCAAACCTACCGGGTCCGGAGTAAAGAAAATCAACAAGGACCCTGCCTTCGACAATCGTACAGGAGGCCTGATCGGTGATTTCTGCTCAGTATTGTGCACTCAGATGCATTCTAACGATAGAGAAATGATGGGGTTCGTCTCTCACGGGATAGATAGCAATGTTCGATACATCGCGCATGCTATCAAATGTTCGCGTCAAAGCATGCCTGAGCATACCCTCCGCGAGATTATTTCTAAAATGAGCCGCAGAGAGCGATTACAAATCGCTGCAGCTCTCGCATGTGCCCTAATACAGTACTACGGTAACTGGCTCAAGCCATCTTGGGAGAGCTCGGATGTGCGCTTAGCTGTTGATAGGGATGGCCATACGGCGCTTCTGGATAACCTATATCTATCATGGCCACTATCGAGCCCGCCTTCGAATGTCGCAGGTGATGAAGTCAAATCTTGCCCTCATATACAGAACGATATTCTTTTCCCACTAGCTTCAACTCTCATTGAACTGTCAGTTGGAAAAACGATGAGCGCGCTCCAGATCCCGGAGGATGGGGATGGAAACCGACAGACGACCAAATTCAATGCAGCGTGTAGACTGATAAAAGAGGTGCAGCGGCATAGTGGAGCAGCCTATGCAGAGGTTGTCCATACGTGCCTCTTCTGGTCCGGGATGGGATCCTGTTTTGGCGATGGACGCTTTGAGGAAAGAGTGTTTAAGACAATTATATCTCCGTTAGTCGAAGACCTAGCATATTTTGAAGGTGTCCGGGCAATGTAATTGACGTCAACTATACCTCTTTTTGTCAGTGCGATATTCAGTCTTCCAACCTAACCGGTAGCTGTTATTGGAATCACCTCGTTATATCGTTGGTATTTCACATGTAATGAAAGAATCTCTCTAGTGGGCTCCACGTTCCAATCCCATTGCCGTTAAAGTGGTAGAGACACCCATGTCGAGAAGCAACATGAACTCAAGGCCATCTCTGCGGTGCTGTTTGTCAGGCAGTGCCTTCTCTTGAGGTCATGAGTATGCAAGCGAGCCCTAAATAAGGCTGAAAGCAAACGTCACTGTTAGAGTCTGGTGATATTCCTAGTATTTAAGGCGGGCAAGATAGATCCTTCCCGGGGGGCCATATACTTTTTTTACAGGACTTATATTGAATATTGTCTCCCAGATCTTCTATTAGTCTTAATTAATTATCATGTACTCCCAGCAAACAACTGATGTGTCTATAAATATAACTGCTACATCATCTGGCTAGCTACTCTGTCTAGAGCACCCAACGCAGTGGCAGTTGCTTCTCATCGCGTGGTCCCATTCAGACTCAGCCCAGTGCAGTGCAAAGCTGTCAAGTATGACAGCTACTTCTTTTATAGTCTCGCTAAATTAGTCTATTGTGAGCGTAGCATTTAGCTATTATATTATTATTGGAGAAGGAGGGAAAAGTTCAAAGGCGGGTCACTTGGACGCTGCCCGACACCTACATTATTCCTGGTAATCTGATAACAGAAATCATCCAGGAGTACTTTTAACCATGCTCCCTCTCCGTAGCTAGCTCTCAAACCAATAATCTCGCTTGCTTGTAATTTTGCTGCTCTAAATTGGTCGACTTACGTTGTTAAACACACAAGGCTGACACACTAACCGGAACGGGCAACCAATTAAAAAAAAAAAAAAAGGAGAGAGACAAAGAACGAGAGAGAACCCCCTCTTTCAATAAAGTCTTTCATTTGCTAGGCAACGCCCTACTGCAAGGCTGGATAAACTAGTGCCTTTTTTGGCAATTTTCTTCATCGACTCCGCTGATGGTGAATGCTGGAAATCTGTTTCTTGCCAGCGGGCAATGACAACCAACTCTTACACTGCCCACTAAGTACCATGAAGGTCCCCCTACTCTTCCTTTACTAACCTTGGCCATTAACTTGGACCCCCTGCCCCACCAATTGAATGTGCAGAAGCGCTGGCACTGTACATAATACAGACTAGGTACCTACCTGTTTATCTAGTAGTACCTACCATCCATGCTGCCCTTGTCGGGCTCCTCCTTCCTCATCAACTACTTCCCGCCCAGAAGTGGAATAGGAATGGAATGCACAGTCATCTCTCCTAGTTCAAGAGCATCAGATTTCCTCCTCATCGATTCGAGCATCAACCACTGCCCACCATTGGATCTTAGTATATGATAACAGCTCTAGCTTTCATCCATCTAGGCGTTATTCTGATATTGTCCTATTTGGGGTCTTTCAACTACCCAATCCCCCCCCCCCCCCCTTTCTCCTTCTTTTTATTTTCTCCCATTCTTCAACCACAATTCAAACCCTTCAACCAACCATCACCACTAAAAGCCATTTACCACACACACACGCGCGCGTATATCGTCTCGTCCTTGTGTTTTTAGCAATACCCGTACATGGCCCTCTCTCAAATCCACGGTGCGGCATATATCTCCGTCATTAGAATTATTTATCTGCCGCTCCATGCTTGGGCTCAGGTTTGCCATGCGTCGGTCTTTCATCCAGCCGCGATAAGACGGTTTAATTGTCTAGCTTCTTATTTGAAGCCGGGGGGCGCGACCTATTCATTCTTGCTCGATTTCTGATCTTACCAATATGTTATTTCTTTATTTATTGTGGGGCTAGAAACATTTTTAGCTCCTGTTGCTCGGTATACAGTTAAAAATATCCGGTGACGAGGAAATATTCATGTACTTGAATGGGTGTACATTACACCACTAAAAAAGAAGAAAGAGCATACTAGTAAAAGAGTTCTCTTTTTTTTTTTTTTTTTTTTTTTTTAGCAGCTAAATCATAATAATCCTTTCCAAGATGAATCCATGAATATTCCTAATACCAAGCGCCAACTGCGTCATTAGCGATGTGGAGGCGGATGGATGTTGTAAGTATTCCCTCCGCAGGAAGGGGACCCATTGGACTGTGTGATCTGTGCACCCCCGTAATATGTCCCTGGGTAGTTTCCATAGACATTATTTGTATCCCCCTAAATATATTTGAATCAGCATCCCAAATTCCTCACTCCAACATACATTGCACGGTATATACGTACTGCTTTGCTCACAGTTTTGGGGCTTAATCCTTCCACCCACTCCTCCAAAACTTCACAGGCACGGATATAACTGCGATCATCCTTTCCTTCAAATAGACACAATTCATTGTGCTCCCGGGAAATCTCATACTTTGGATAGCCTTCGAGACAAGCGGCTTTCTCGGGCACAACCTATTTTTTTTTTTTTATATTTTGTAAGAAAAAAAGCAAAAAGCTTGCAATCATCATCAAATTTATATTGCATATGCTGCATATAGGGGCATACCTTGAACCTCTCATTGTAATTGTTCTCATCGTAAGGCGTCGTCACCTCCTTCCCTTCAAAGAGACAAAGTATACTAATCTTCTGTCCAACGTTTGCCCGATCATTTAACATGACAGGGAATCGTTGTCCAAGGCTCGATAAATGATCACATTTTCCTACCAGGTGATCGTAGTCCGTTCTTCCCAAGTATTTCCAAAATAGCCGGCCCCTTTCCACCCATTCGGCAGTGTTTCCGCCATCATGTGGTGTCCCAAAGAACATGACTCCGCGCGTGTAACTGGCAATCGGACTCTCTAGCCCATTGGCGGAGACCAGGGCCTATTGTAGTACAAAATATGTGTGAGTTCATGACTGCTACTAAACTAGACGAGGTTCCACATACCTGTGCACAAATTAAACCGCCGAGACTATATGCGATGAAGATTATCGGCCGATGCTTTTAATTCTCGTAGTTAGGAAGAAGTTATCCACTTTTCGCTCATATTATTAGTTCTTAAAAGACACCATAATTTACCGTATCTTTCAGGTGATTTATGAGGCTATTTGAAAGCTCCTCAAAGTAACCTTTAGGCTCCCAGATGTCTCTAATTGATGCATCATATTGAAACACGGAAATGCGAGCTCGTGGTATCTTTTGCTGGAGAACGCTCGGCCACGAATCCTCACTTGAAGCGAAGGTCCAAGTGGTTTCTGCATTTCCAATTTCCTTCAAGCCATGCACGAAAACGATGCTTGACGTCCTTTAGTGGCCACAAACATCTAGAAGTGGGGGCAAGGGGAGAAAAAGAAAAGTGTGATTATTACATACTCGACATCCGCCTGATCCTTGGGATCGTGAATGAAATCCAGTTTGCAATTTCCAGAGTCCATCGTGATGATTGCTGAAGCAGTGTTGTATAAATCTTGAAGAGAGATTGATTTGAGAATAGAAAGAAGTACTATTTCAGACCAAAGTATCCTCCTTATCAAGAAGAGCCAAACTGAGCCGCACACTTGCAACACAAGGCTCAAAATTGTAACCATATCAGTCTCCAGCTCGTGTTTTTAGAGGAAAGAAGCCACTAATGCATGGGAAATAATGCACCAGGACAGTCCTAGCCAACCCCAATCCCTTCAGCGCCACCCATTGAGCAAATCATCCACATCTTACAATGCCAAAGTGCCCAAATGGCCGTAAAGCCTGAAGCACAAGTAAAAGCGATATGTTTGTCCAATTTAATAGGTGCCCAATATACCCTCCATAATGATTCTGAAGATGCCATTTGGTTCAATTGTAGAAAACTCGATCAGGGTGTGTGGGAGCCTAGGGACCAGCATTAACCGCTAAATTCCCTTTCGCAAACAAATCATTCATTTTCTTTTCCTTTTCTTTTTTCTTTTTCCCCCTCTTTTTGTACCTCTTTCTTTTTTTTTTAAAAAAAAAAAAAAAAAATTATCGGCATCGTTGTGATCCCCATTTTGCTGTATAGCTAGCGCTGTGAACAAAACGAAGTAGGGGGGAGAGTGGGGTTGGTAGTTCAAGGTGGGTGGTTCAAGGCGGCAAATTGTTTGAATCAGGCTACACCAATTTTCGACTATTCCCACATACCTAGAAGGTACTTACTTGTTATTAACTTCTAATCAAGATCAATCCAAAGGCTAGCTTCATCAGCCTACCTACCTGTCTTACTAAGCTCTTTTCCCCCTCCTCCAGAGCCGCCATGACCATTGAAGACATTTCCTCTCCACACAGCAGTATCCTAACAATATGGAGCCCTTCACTATCTTGGGTGCTGCAAGTGGTATTATTCAGTTGATTGACTTCAGCAGCCGATTGATATCCAATTCTGCTGAGCTCTACCACTCTGGAGAGAATGCGTTGGCGGAGATGTTAGATGTGGATGTGGCGACAAAGGATCTCATCAGGCTGAACGAGAGAATCAGAGACACGGTCGCAACAAGCAACAACTGTGATCTAGAGAGAGTATGTAAGGGGTGCGATAAAGTTGCCTCAGAGCTGCTAGCTGTGCTGGAAAAAATCAAAATGAAGGAAGGAAGGTGGCAAAGACTCGAGAGCTTTCGAAAAGCTCTTCGGAGCGTCTGGAGCCGGAACCACGTTGCGGCGTTGGAGCATCGACTGGCGTCTTTCCGTGAAGAAGTTATGCTGCACGTTGCTTTGGACCACAGGTAGTTTTCCTTTTCATTATTCTGATTTCAACATCATCGTATTCCTCTTATAAGGTGCAGGCCGATGGCACTCTTGGTTCAGGCGTACTAAACCATCTTCAGAGAACAAAGTCTAGAGTTAATGAGGGAGCATTCGAAACACATTCAAGACCTGCAAGTAAAAACCGATGATTTAGCATATAATATCGCCGATAAACAAAGACGAGCTGAGGAATCAAGGAAAGAATGGCATCCACATCCGCGAACTATGAGAGAGGTATGGGAGTCCGTCACCAACGCCCAGGCTTTAGAGTAGCTAACCATGACAGATCACAATATCCAATAACATTCAGTCATCGTTTGCAGGGAAATTCTATGGTAGTGCTGTGATAGGACAGCTGAATATCCAGGACGGGACAGCTCAGTTTGGGGGGGGAACTTTCACTTTCCATGGATACGGATGATAACATTTAGTCAAGGGTGGGCGCAAAATCAATTGTTTCTAGCAGTGCACTTTCTTGATGCTTAAAACGATTGCGCTTCTAAAATTTGCAAGGAAACATGCACAGACATGGAAAATATATGTATTTCTCTCTTCAAAGACAGGTAGGAAAGCAAGAGAAGAAATCGAAATACAATACAAAGAGTGATCTGGTAGACCAGGTACTGCTGCTGCCTAGAGAACCAAGTAATCAAATTGGCGCGGCCCAAGCCCAACCCTTTAATACTACCTTAAACAATCCGGTGCCCGTGTCTAGGCACCGATAAGTTTTCTCAAGGATCTGAAGACTGACTACCGGTTAGTGATCAGTTTTTTATGAAGAAGCTGGCTTTAGGCTGACTCTATACCTTCTATAGCTTCTCTAGAATCCTCTCGCTGGCCTCAACACCGTCGATGATGATCAAGCAGTAAACTCCACAGCAAAGGCATGTGAAAAAAAAAAAAAAAAAAAAAAAAATGAATAGGAAAAAGACGGTAATGATGATGATAAGGCGCTATCCAAGGCGTCTTCCCTCCAACTCCTCCTCTTTCTCCTTTTTCTATTCTCATTTTCATTTTTTACTTATTTTATTAATTCCATCTTCATGCATCAGACCAGCCTATTCCCTAACACAATAATCCAACATTCTGCCCCAGATAATATATTAAACTTCCAATTTCCATCTTCGATGCACCCTAGCCACACCGAGTCTGTGGCGCGTGACGCTTTTCATGAACCAGGATGTCTCCTTCCTCTAGCCCCGGCAATGTCACCGCACTATCCAGGCCTAGGTACTAAGGTAGGTACTGAGGTAGGTCCAGTGGTCTGCGTTGGTCAGGAAATTTTACCCAGGCTAGCTAGCGGCACTACACCGATACCTAGGTAGGTAGGTAGGTAGGTAGATAATCATACCTATGTATGGACAGCTCTAGACTCGGTCAAGAGCAGTATTGATCTGCTTCTTGTATTTGAAGCGGACTTCTTCCGCTCATGCTTCAGATGACTTGGGGCACGTCTACGTCATCTTCAATGAAGCTATTAAGGGGATCCTGATAACAGAATCAAGTGACAAGGTGGCTGTGTAGGTAGTCAAGTGCATCCGCCTTGGGTATAAACTCGCCCAATTCATGTTCGGATTTACATCTAACTAATCAAGAATACCGAAATGGTGCGCGTGCGACTTTTCCAACTCCGCCCACAAGGCGTAAGGCTAATTCTTATGCGTATTGGAGTCTTTTTTGCGGTTCTTTCTTAGCATATAAATACCACTTCTTTCTTAGTAGCTCGAAGCTTCGATTCCAAGATTAACTAACACTAGCCACCTCTCCACCAGATCCTTATCACTATCACAATTTACCATCGACTTTATATCTGTGTCTACATAGGTAGCTCTTATCATACTTTGGAGCATCCTTAAGCCACAAGCTATTACGTTAACAACCTCACCACCCTAATTTGGAAATCATGCCTCCGTCGCGCTCGGCCACCCTCAATAATGTAACTAGCAATTTCGCTGGAAGTTTTCATCATTCAAACGCTATTGGTCAGCTTAATGTAACGCTCAACGCTCCTGGTACGTTTCTCATGTGGATACAAGATTTATAACATAAATATATCTCCTATCTCTATAGCTAACTAAATAAACAGCCCCAAGCATTAAGGACCTGTTTTCCCTGCCTGATTTTGACGGCGTACATTCTGAAATTCAACGGGAAAGAAAATCTGGGACCGGGGAGTGGATTTTGAAGACTCGTAGGTTCAAAAAATGGGTTTCCAAACCAAGAAGGATTTTAATATGCACAGGAAAAGGTATGAAGTGACACCACAAAGTTTAAAAGGAACCGAATGTTAATTTGCACTTTCTCTAGCTGGTGTCGGGAAGACAGTTCTTGTGTATGGTTTAGCTTATTAGTAATAAATTATTTCTGAGGAACTTGCTAATATTGGGACGAGCAATACACAGGTCGAATATCCGGGATCATCTCCTTGCTCAGTTCAAAGACAAGATCGAGAGAGGAAGAGTTGGATTGGCTTGCGTTTACTGCAATCACAGCCGGCAAAGCAATAAGAGTGTTATCAGCGTTCTTGTGAGCCTGTGGGAACAGCTCGTCACAATGCGTGGTGGCTCCCCTGATGGTGAGATGGAAGCTGTATTTCAGAAACTCGCCAATTACCAAACCTTTCCGCGAGTCCGTGATCTTTTCAACTTACTCTCTTCCGAAATTAGCCGATATTCGCAAGTTTTCCTAATAGTTGACGGTCTAGATGAACTAGCCGACGAAGGAGATTCTCGCAAAGAGATAATCAGTTATTTGAAAGAGCTCCGTTCACTATCGTCTGCGGCTGTAAGCCTATTGGTAACTTCACGTTCCCATGTCAGGGTAAATGAGCTCTCTCCCTCGACACACCTTAAAATGCGATCAACTCTAGCAGATCTCACCCGTTATGTTGAAAGTTGGATGGCCGATATGCTACGGCCTGGAATTGAATATTCTCCTGAAGCTAAGAAACGCATTGTGCAAGACATTCTGCAAATGGGCGAACGAACGTAAGCACTCCTTTACATTTCTAATATATCTAGCGACGGAACATCGCTCAGACTCGGATATTTCTCGCAGGTTTCTCCTCGTCAAACTCCACACAAACGCATTAAGTTTGGAGGAGGACCCAAACGACGTTCTTCGGTCTGTTAGAGACTTACCCCCCGACATCATTCGAGCATATAATTCCACGATCAACAGACTTCAGAACACAACACATGCAGAACTAGCAAGAAAGATATTATACTGGCTTACGTTTACTCATCGGCCACTGACTGTGGAAGCCCTAGAGTATGCTCTGGCTCCTTCGCTCGAGAGTAGCGCGGGTAATATACCAGTTAACTTACATTTCTGGGAGTACGTCTGTGCCGGGCTAGTGGTGGTGAATCCAGAGTCCCACATTGTTCGCTTAACCCACATGACGCTTAAAGAGTACTTAGAAAAGCACCAAAAGCCCTGGCTTTTGAAAGGACAGAGTATTGCACTGACATGTCTAAATTCGCTATCGGAGTTTACGGGTAACTACAACCCTGGCCAAAAGATGTTGAACCAGCTCAGTTGCCACCCCCTTGCTACCTATGCGGCTCAATACTGGGGAGTCCATATGCAGCATGAATATAAAGCAAAGAACAAACAAGAGCTCGAGGTTCTCGAAACTGCCGCCTTGAGTTTCTTGCGACACAGTGATCAGGTCCAATGTTCAGTCAAACTCTTAGGTCTCTCCCAATACAAGCACCGATGGCGGGAAAATGTCCAAGGGATTCATTTGGCAGCGTATTTTGGATTAACAGAACTTCTGGAAGAATTATTGAAATCAACTAAAGTAGATATCAATACCAAGGATAATCAGGGAGTCACTGCACTGCACTGGGCAGTTCGGAAACAGCACTCTGGTACGGTTCAAAGGCTGCTAGATTATCCAGAAATCAAGGTTAATATGAGGGATAATTATGGCACGACGGCGCTTCATTTGGCTGCCATCAATGGAAACAAAAACATCGTTTCGTTACTTCTCCAGACATGTGGGCAGCACAAACCAGTCGGTTGCAAGAATGTAAACATCCAGGACAGACATGGGTTAACTCCGCTACATTATGCCGCCGCCAACGGTCACTTGAACGTTATCCCAGTTCTTTTGGAAAATGGAGCCAATGTGAACAAGAGAGAGCGAGGTGGAGGGACTCCTCTGTGTGAGGCGATCGAAAATGGGTCACAAGCAATTTTCGATGTACTTCTTTGCAAGACGACCAAAGTCAAGACTGTGTATTGTTTACCTGAATTCGAGGATCACTGGGCGCGGCTAGGATACACTCTTTGGAAAAAGTTGCGAGAGAATTCGAAATGTACTCCTGGTGAGAAAATGCTAATTCGCCGACTCCGCGCCCAAGTTAAAGCCTTCGGGGCCTCCTATGAACATTGGGAACGTCGACACAGGGAATGGATATCCTCTCGGACTGCAGGGGAGGAAATCTCCTCCCGTTGTATCCCACCCTTGGATAAATGTCCTAAACTATATCTTCGATCTGGGCGCATCTGGGGGGGAGCCTTTACGCGGACTCGGGCTAAACCTATCCGTATCGCAACACGAATTCGGTTCAATCTTGAGGACGCGTTGTGGGTTAAACTATTTTTCCATCGCTTCAAAAGCTTTTTTAGTGTGTTGGTCTATCAATATTTCCGAACACCTCTGTCCCGGGCCGCTGAAAAAGGAAAAGAGAATATTGTTGAGCACTTACTCGCCACGCATGGCTCGCATTTCGAGCACAAGAAAGTTATTCGAACACCATTATCATTAGCTGCTCAAAATGGACACCTCAATATCGTCAAACGTTTAGTTCAAGAGGAAAGGGGCCAGGTGGATTTTCCCTTCATGGACGGTCGAACACCACTATCATATGCCGCGGAGAGCGGGCATCATCAAGTGGTGGAGTATCTTCTAAAGAATGATACGGTAGATCCTGATACACGACAGACACGTGTGCTTTGCCAGCCAGAGGTGCTTGAAAGTGCTAGTATGTCTGAAATAATTGCGATGTTTGTTGACTGCAGGATCTTGGCCGGTCGGACGCCGCTCTCATATGCGGCAGGGAATGGGCATGAGAAAGTAGTGGAACTTCTGCTACGTTCAAATCGGGTGAATATCAACTCGATAGATGGGAGAAGGGAAACTCCTCTGTCTTACGCCCAGAAAAATGGGCACCACAATGTGGTTGACCTTTTGCAGCGTTCAGGAGGACTAGGTTTCAGGAGTGAAACGTAACAGATTCAAACGCCTATCCCAATATATACTGCCCTGGATAGCCTCCAATATAATGAATATGATCCCGTTTTTTTTTTTTTTTATTTTGCCTCATCTCGCTTTTTCGACAGTCCCAGGGAGGGGAGTAGTATATCGAGTTAAAATCGCAAAGGGCCAGGATAGCGTATGTTTTCAATTATTAAATCGATGCTTGCTGCTCGAGGATGAAAACACAAAAAAAAAAAAAAAAAAATCAAACAAGAGGACAGCATATGACTTCCTTCACTACATTCAGTTTCCTCCCGCCTCAAACCACACATTACAGGATAGAAGTGTATATTACTCTTCATTCATATAGTGTCATATAGGTAGTGTCATAACTTGTAGTAAATCCTCGAGTCCTCTCCACTATTGGGGAGAATAGTAAATGTATGTGGTGTAATGACGATGACAACAGGACTTGTGTGACGGAAAGGAACCCACAACCCACTACAATTCCCATTCGACGCCGGATTTAATGCATATAGCTCCTGTAAGCTTTTTTCCTGTGCAATCGCCATATCATAACAATATACGCCTTCCTGTCACATCACTCATCGATTACAGTTTTCTGGGGTGGGTGTACGACTGAGATATTTAGGCCAGTTGTTTAATAATATAGGTGAATAAACCACGTTCTATGACAATCCTTGGATGAAGAACGCGCCTTTCGTTCTTCCCCGTAGCTCTCAGCATATGCTCACAAGTCTTTACCTCCCAATATGCGATCTCACTTGGTCGCTCCGGCTCCCGCCCAGGCACCTCCAGGTGTACTACGGGAAACGTGACGACTAATTTCCGTCCTCATATAAACCCATAAGCACATTCTCGGTGTTGTCTGTGTAGAAATTTTACTGGTGCCCTGAGGCACTATGTCACCGTACCATAGCGGTTATTCCCGTTCCCCTTCTGCAGTGTGCTTGACATCCCGTATTTTGGAGGCTCAGGACCAGAGGTTGAGCATGCGGTGCCTAGCTTGAGGTGGACTTAAGGATGGTCTGAGGACTTTTTTATCCCTGTAGAGAGAAGGAAAAGGGTCTCTCAACCGGCTTCGTATTTTCCTGGATAGAAGATTTTTGATTGGAGAATCATCGTAGACGGAACTCGTCGTTATATCCCTCTGTATTGAATCGTTTAGGCAGTGCAGTAGATCTATCAAACAGACATAATTAGTAGATTCGCAAATGTTACCCGAGGCCAACAAAGTTTGGCCACAACCCAATTCCGCCTTCTTATGACGCAAATGCCAAACCATAGTTAACACTATAACCAGTTGTTTTTATGATATAAACACGCCCATGCCCACTCGCAACCTTATCCTCTAACCACTATTTACTATGCTGTATACTGTACTATACTAACAATGCGATGTCTTTTTCCCCTTCTCTTGATTTATCTCTTCCTTTTTCTCCTTCTTCTTTTCCTTCTCCTCCTACCATTTCTCCCTTCACTCCATGTTCTATCCCACACAACAACCATCAACTCCAGACGCTTTATCGGCGGAAACCTCACAGAAATCACTAACTTCCCATACCACGTCGCCACCGAAACCCTCACCATCCAATACTGCGCCGGAAGTATCCTCACAGCCTCTCACATCCTCACAGCCGCCCACTGCTGGCTCCCTCTCATCCCCCAACCCGCCAGTATCCGCATTAATTCGTCCCTCCGCGGCCAGGGCGGCTACACCATCCCCATCCAACATGTCGCGATCCATCCCAATTTCACCACCATCGCTACCACCCACGACTCCACCCGCGCTACTATATACGAGTATGATGTAGCCATCCTGACTCTCCGCAGTCCACTACATCTAGACTGGTCCGACATCGGGAGTCCAAGTACTATCGACCTACCATTAGAGACATCGTCTTTCCTCCGGGAAGGAACCGTAGTCGGGTGGGGAAGCGAGGTGAGGTATTCAGTGCCGTCGGAGAGGCTTAGAGAGGTGCGCTTACCGTTCATCGAGAAAGAGGTCTGCGAAAGAATCTGGGGCCGCGAACTTGGTGATACCTTGATTTGCTTTGGGGGTGGTGGGAAGGGAACTTGTACGGGGGATAGTGGGGGAGCGGTCGTTAGTGCCGGTGATGTACTGCGTACTAGTCCTACTTGTGGTAAGGAAGGGAAAAAGAAGGAGGAAGTACTGGGGATCGTGAGTAATAGTCGTGCAGAATGTGGACGGTATCCGACTTTATTTACGGATGTCAGCCATCCTGAGATACGGGCCTTTATTCGGAGGATGGCCGGGTTGGAATGATGATTGATGCTGTCAGATGATGGACAGACATGGATGGAATAGGACAGTTTTTGATAATAGTTTATATACGAGATACCCAATATTAGATTAGATTATTATATCCCATTATCCTCCCTGATATACCTTTGTGTCATTAATATCCTCAGTTTTATAGATTGAAATTACAACGGATGTTGTCTACTTCCCGAGGTTGCTCAGGGTAGTAAAAATCCCCTTCATCTCAGTCTCTCTCTGTCATATTTTTACGGTTGGGCTGGTCAAGGCTGTTGCCACGCGACCGCAGCCTCTTGTTGTAAGTATAGTGATCTGATGGCGCTGTAGCCATACCCTTTTGCTCATATAGAATCATTTGTTAGAGCCCCAGGCATGGTATTGCCTCACCTGGTCTCGCTTAGCCAGTCACATGAGACCACAGTCACTACCTACCTATTTACATACGTATATCCAAGACTATCTTTACCATCTCCCTTCTAAGCACCCACCTACCTATACCTACCTAGGTAGTCAGTAACCACTGAGAGTTACAGCCCGAATTGACAACCACAACCAACGCTCGAAGTCAAGACAGAATGAAGCCAGCTTAACTCGTTACTTCGACTGCCCATTCTGGCAAATTCTTACCGTCAATTCTAGCTGTCGATTCTAGAAGAAAAAAAAAAGTCACCGGCAAAACATAGGCATGCAAGAGTGCGCCCAAATAGTGGCATGGATTAAAGAATACCCGGATCAAATTCAGTAAGTAGATACCCTAGCTATAATATAATAGTGCTGACAGCGCCAGGGATATCCGACTTTGAACCGTGTCGTCTCTGATGATGAATTTTATTTAAGCTACAACAAGGATCCCCCGCAAAGATGGTGTATAATGTGCATTAGCCTAATCAATATAGCTAAAGCGCCATAGCCTTTATGAAAACGAGGCCCCAAAAATATAAGGTCACATCATTCTCAAAAGCAACAAGATAGGCTCTCCTGACGCAAACACAACAGGATTGGGATGGGACTGCCACCAATGCTCGTCTCATTAACTTCCTAAAACGGTTTTGTTGATGACACTGAGAATACCGCGGTCTACAATGCTAATGATACTGTGGTCGACAGTACCCCTAGAGTTGTTAAAAATGATGTTGATTGGTAGACAAGAATTACTTCATAATAACTGGGAAAACATCACAAAAAGGGGCGGGAGTTTAAAAAGCCCCAAAAGACATTTTTTAATATCATGGGTCCCACATGTCCAGGCCTGTATCAAGTTCAGTGCTATTTAGTTCCCAATTTCTCTTTCTTGGTTGTGCAATAAAGTGGAGGTTTCGCAGAATCCCACTTAATGCCAAATTCTGTGATGTGACCGTGGCTACGAATCGCCATCAGCAGCTAAGAAAAGAGAACGAAAAATTCGAGTCGTGAGTACACAATCTAAGCGGATGGACAACTACAAGATCCAAATACGAGGTAAATTTTAGTCACCGCGAATGCAAGAGACATAGACGACACCATCATCAGCCTGGGGTTGATATGCAAAGGTCGCCCTTAGGGCCGCCTGCACCGAGTTCTTTACAACCAGGACTATCGGCCTGGGTATAAAGATTCAGGTACCATCCCAAAAGACACGCATGTCCATACAGTCAGATTTACAAATTCAGCGACTACAAAGGCCCAGACAAGGATGGATATACCTAGTGTCCACTTTTTGGGCGCTATCTGAGCCCTGGCCAGATCACCGCGGCCCATATATATAATTACTTTTTACCTTACAAACACGGACAAGATGCCATGGATGCAATTTAGCGGGTAAAACACCTGCGAAACCCTCATTCAGCAAGAAATTAGCTCTTCTCGAGCGCCTCTATTGAAAAATAATTTGATAAAGTGTGCCGGTTATTGTGCCAGACCTTCCTGAACGCTCAACCTCCAGGATTTGTTTCTTCTGGAAAGAAAACAAAGTGTGCGGCTACCAAGGACCAGGCTATCTAAGGGCAGTGGAGGAACAAAACACTCAACAAGCAAAAATCCACAAAGGGAAATGTCAGCCAGAAATCAGTCTTAAATTAATCATATCTGGAAACTGATGCCGAGACGTTTCTTTTGGTCGAGGAAAGGCAAACGATTTTCATGTGAGACATCATATTGATGGTTTGTAGGATACATTAGCATGACCTGGGCAAGCGCTTCACTTCACCTTCCTAATCGGGTCCAGCACCTCTTTTCTAATGCGCTCAAAGCATTCCCGGTTTTAAGCAAGCCCACTAAGTCAGTAGCCATTGGAGTATATTAGTACCTAGTAGATGGGACTTCATTCTCCACTTCGACACGACTGGTGGTCTCGGACTGATATTGATCCTTGATTTAAGCTACCGTTATCACTACCATTGTACATAAAATATTCTATCCTACTAGTCAGGACTAATCTCAACTACCACTTCACAAAAACAATACCTACCCAGAGTATTGATGCAAATCCCAACCCATCTTCTAGATCAACAATTTAAACAGCCCGATGGACAAGCCGATGGGAAGCAAATTTTTTATACTTCTCAGCTGTCTTGACCCTAGCTTTCTTTCAGTAAATGAGAATCTAATAATCATAGCGATGCCGTTGCGCACGAACACGACAGCGATCAACGCGTCCCCGATAATCTGCCATTTGTCAGTTATTTAAGTACATTTCCCATCCAAAACATACCCGACTTGGACCTCAAAGACAGAATACGAAGTTCTTTTTGGTCGAGACTTACGTCGGGATAACAGTCCGTGAGATATGTCAAGGCAACATCAGCAGTGACAATAAAGTCATATCCATAAATGCCTAATCCAAAGGCGGGGACGATCCAGTGGAGACCCTATGGCGAAGCTATCAGTTATCATGCAGAATATCCAAAAGTGCGCCGTAAGTTTAAATAAGAGCGAAATGATGGAAAGAGATTACCCGTCCAAGACTTATCCCAAACATCATCAATCCCAAACCATTTAGAAGAGCCGCCGGGAATATCATCCGAAGACGCATTTCCGGCTCGAAAACCCCCCCATTCCGCTGCGAAAGCCGAACTATAAGCCAATCATTCAGCGCTGGAGCCGTTGCGGTAGCCAAGAATGTGCCAGCAAAACCTCCGAGGTGGAGCATACCAAGTGCAGACGCTGTGAAGTTATAAGGTTCAGCAATAAGAAAGTAAGATGAGGGCGATGCAGGCGATAACAACGATAGCAACTTCCCGCAGGCCCCGCCAGACAGCGGGACTTGAGGGAATGACACAGGCTGGAGCTGATGGCATAGTTCGGGGACCGAAACAAGACGGTGAATTGATGGAAGAAATGTGGGGAACTGAGATGGTATGTTGAAGGAGGTAAAAGGCTATTCTGCATAAAGGTTAGCTTTGAAATCTTGAGGTTATTGACACTAGAATAGAACGCTAAAAAACGAACGAGACCTGAAATTACAGTGTAGATATCGTCATAGTTAATAGCGAATTGCTTATGTCTGGGGACAAGTGACCGGCTGGGATGGAGAAAGACGGATCCATGATATACTCTAGTACAAGATAGAGACTAATAAGTTGTACTAAGAGAAAGAAAAGTGGAGGAGCGAATCAGCGGCCAAATGGAACCGGCGGCATTACGATATTTAAGTTCATACTTGGTTAGCTCGCGTATCTACACAGTAGGAGAAATACACAGTAAACTCCGTCATCTCTGTGATTCATGAGGGGCTTTTCCACCTGTCTAGTAATATCTAATTCAAGTGGCAGGCAACCATCAAATCCCCGCTTATCTCCTGTCAACCGAGGCTTAACCATTAGTATTATCTACACTATATAATAGATAGTATGAGACCATATCATGTCTCCTCTTTTTCCCCTAACAGTATCTCTCCTTCAAAAATTACCCCTCCATTGATCACTTTCCTCAGTATCATTCTACTTACTTCCTTGCAGTGAAAAAATGGGTTCCGTTCAGCAAACAGTCCCTTGGCAAGAGAGAGCCGCCAAAAAGCGACAAGATTGCGCCAGCAAAATTCCACAGGAATGGCAGGTATCAAGCGATTTCATGGCCAATTTCCAAGTGCCCCTCTCGAACCACAAAAATGACCTAATCCGCGCAGAAGCAATTCGTAAATCGGGGATTCTCACAGAAAAAGAGCTCCAGATCACAGAAAACTATACGGTCACCAGCTTGCTTTCCGCGCTGGCTGATGGTAGTTTAACTTCTGCAGAAGTCACGTTGGCGTACTGCAAGCGCGCCGCAGTAGCCCAGCAATTCGTACGTAGTCCTCTCGCTTCCTCCACCTCACCTTAATTTACTCTATTTGTGTATATTCTTTCTCCGTCGCTCATATACCAAGCAGGTCGCTTGCCTTACCGAAACCATGTTTGAAGAGGCTCAGGAAAGAGCTGCTTATCTAGACAACCTAAGAGCTCAGGGCCAGCTAGCCGGCCCTCTGCATGGTCTTCCAATTAGTATCAAGGATAATTTCCATTACAAGGGAACTCAGTCAACCATTGGGATGGTTTCTTTCTTAGATGAGGTCTCAACGGAGAATTCCCCACTAATAGACATGCTTCTCAAATTAGGAGCAGTCCTTTATGTGAAGACGAATGTGCCACAAACAATGATGGTATTATCAAGCTTTCTTTTTGTATCCCTCTGTCTCCCTCTCACTAATATCAGGCTGCTAAATTGCGATTCGTATAGACCACTGATTCCCACAACAATGTCTTTGACCGTGTTTTGAATCCCTGGAACACTACCTTGGGACCTGGTGGATCCAGCGGCGGCGAGGGTGCTCTCATTGCTCTACGGGGATCGCCGCTAGGAGTCGGAACTGACGTTGGCGGTTAGTGTAAACATATATATTATTCCTATTTTCCATATCAATTAGTACTCAGGGTCTAATGAAAACAGGTTCCGTCCGTATCCCTGCCCTCTGCTGCGGCACTTACGGATTTAGACCCAGCGCCGCCAGAGTCCCCAGTGGTCAAATGCGTGCTTGCAACACGCCTGGCCTCAAGTTCGTCCTCTCCTGTGTGGGACCCCTTTCCTTGGACCTCGATGGAATTGAACTATTCTTCAAAACTATTTTCGACGCTCAGCCAGCCCTCTACGATTCCACCATTCTCGATATCCCCTGGAGGCAAGTTCCCAGCAAACCCACCCTGCGAATCGGGGTTGTCCCTGAACATCCCGCATTCCCTCTGCAGCCGCCCGTTCGAAGAGCTCTAGCAGACGCCATCCGTTTGCTAGAGGCCCAAGGCCATCAAATCATCCCCCTCGATACAAACGAATGTCGAATCATGGAAATCTCGACCGTCGCGTCAGGCATCTTTGCCCTCGACCCCAATGCCATGAATCTTCTCAAGTCTGCCGGGGAACCTCCCGTGCCAGCGATGCTATATATCGGGCAGCAAGCAGAGCAACTGAAACAGTTTCACAAGTCTCCACTCCCCGATATGACTGAGTTGGATCGTTTGGGCAAACTAGGGGTACTGAATGCCAGACGAGCAGAATTGCGTGAGTCATACAGGAAGATGTGGGTACAGAATAATCTGGATATTTGCATCGCGCCCCCGGCACAAAGTACGGCAGTGCAGCATGATACTTTTGGGCTGCCGGTTTATACTCTCTTTCTAAATTGTCTTGACGTATGTTTATACCCAATCGTCTTGTTCAACCTTTTCTTTTCTTTTTTTTTTTTTTTGACTAACCTGGCTCCCCACCAAATATTCCAGTATCCCTCATGCATAATTCCATTCGGAGAAGTTGGCGAATTAGATGCCAAAGATACATTCGAAGTGAAAGAAGGCCAGACCGGTCCCCAATGTGAGTACACACCTGTTCAATACCTTACCTAGCACCAATCATCCCATCAACATTCTCACTCACTCGCTCACTCACTTTACTAACTCCTTTTTTTCCCCTCCCTTTCCCTTATAAAGACAACTTCGAGCAACTCAAGGGTGCCCCCTGCTCAATTCAGCTATTCACCACAACCTTACGAGATGAAGAATGCTTGCAGATGGCCAAACAGATCGATCAAGTCCTTAATGGCAAGGTATGATGCGGCCTATTACATGCTTAAATCAGATCAAGGAGATTCTTGGGGGGGGGAAAGGGTCAGGATGTTTAATTGAATCGATGGTTTGGTTTGGTTTTTTTTTTTTTTTTTTTTGGTTTATTTATTGTCTACGCCTATATAGGTATGTACTTGCGATCTATCTCTGTATCATTGTATACGACGGCGAGAGCTTCGGCCATAATCATAAGTATGTACAATGAATGTATATCCCTTTATAAAATCTTATCATGCCACGTTTCGTTTATCCCAGCCTTACTGTCTAAGGGGTTCTTTTCTTTTCTTTTCAATAAAAAGGAAGAAAAGAAATTACAGGTGATAGATCCTATGAGCAAAACATATTCAATAGGAGAAAAAAGTGATAGTAAATAGTTATAGCTTAAGTTCAGGGAATACTAAATATAGTGGTCCAGCTTCTTTTATTGATGATAGATAGCGTACACCAATTCCCCTATGGCCAAACCCGACCATGGGTGATAAGACAATGTATGTACAAGGTATCGTTTGATAATTTCTCTCAAGCCCCCAGGTTCTGTATTATGCAAATGATCAACTTCCAAATAAGGCCTGTCAGTTTATCAGAAGAAGCCTCCCAACTCATCGGCCCCATCCACTAAAGAATCCTCCACTGGTCACTGGCTCTGTTTGAGCCTTGCTCACTCCCGGGTTTCCTGGAGGCATACCCAGCAGCGATTTACGGTTTTCTTTTGCCGTTGGGCTCCGCGAGAGCCCATTTTGGGACCCATTAAACATTTTCCGCAATGCATCCATTTTCGCCTTGACTTCCTCCAGCTCCTGTCTAGCTACCGCTTCAGCTGTCTTCGCGTTCACTAGCTCCAAGAGAAGGGTCTCGTCTGCTGCAGGTCGATTGTTCTCTGTCGATAGGACTGCCTGCAGGCCTAGGCTGCTAGAGCGCTTCGTAAATGTGCTCTTCCGTTGCGAATTGGACCGAACAAGCTTAAGCTCACGGAGGCCGCCAGACGCGAAACCTTCGCTAGTGTCGCTAGTGGGAGAATTGTGCGAATCAGGAGATGTGACAGGACTTGGCGTCTTTATTGAGCGGAGATCACGGACAATCCGTTCTAGTCGTTGGCGTTCACGGTATCCATCCTGAATACGGCTCCGGGCCTCACGAAGTTGCTCTCGAAGAGAGGAATTTTGCTTTTCATGTTCATCAATCCGGCGCGTTAGACCAAGACAGCGACCAGATTCCACCGAGTACATGTTCTTCCACCGATTAAGATCTTCACGGAGCTGGTGTTTGGTTTGTGTGATCGAAATTTCCTTCGGGGATTCTACGGGCATTGTGAATCTTTCTTCTGCTTTGCTGATCAGTTGCACCGGGGGGTCAGCGGCTGACTCTTTAATGTATTCCAACATCGATTTGGCAGTTGCCTGGTCCTCTTCGCGTTCTTCGCGTTCCAGCTGGAGTTCTCGAGTAAGATCCGAATGCTGGCGCTGTAACTCGCCGAGGGCCATGAGCAGGTCCTCAATTTGACTGTGCAAATCGCGATCTTTGTTTACGGAAATGATCGATTTCGCCCGCGGCTTTGGAGCATCAACAGAGAGTTCGGTGGCAGCTGTACTGGCATCAGAGGTTGATTCCACCGAGTTTAGTGTTGAGGCCATGCTCTGCTTTGACGTTGATCGACGGAGAGGGTTTGACGCACTCGCGTGATTGGGGTTGAGGTTAATACATTTGGAGTTGTGTTGGCCGGAACCAGCCCAAAAACGACCCAAAATTCTAGATGCTGCAGCCTGCATCTGAGGGAACGAGATTCCAGTCGGTACGCCTTGAGATTGATTATAGCTAGTCTCTAGAGCTTGGAGGCTTTCCTTAGTGACAAGTGAAGTTAAAGAAACAAAATCGTTAACAAAGTCATCCGCATGACAAGCATAACTGTATAACATTCGTTAGCCCAAAAATGTCTCGATTGAAACAAGAATCTCAACTCACGTATCCCAAAGACTTCTCGAGAGCAACAGCTGCATGACGTCCTCGAATTCGGAGCAGGCCATTATCTTCTTCTCGTTGCGTTGCATGAGAGAGAGCGCAACGCGCATCAAGGTCTCACAAGCACCTTCTAGAAAAATTATATCGTACATGCGGAGGAGCATTGGAAGTGGGCATGAAACTGCAAAAAAGGACAAAAACCATTGCGATACATATACTGGTTCGACATGTAGAGATTCTAGGTGTTCAAATAAAGCAGGTCGATGGCGGGAAAGCAGGTTTTGAAACTGATAGACGCGAAGGTGAAGTCCCGACAGGTCAGGAAGATAACAGGTCCTGAGATCGTAATGATCCATAAGCCTACTTTTGTTAGATACCCCATCCCAAGAAAAAGGAAGATGACCAAATTAAATAAAGAATAACCTACCGAACAAGCACACAAAAAGCTTCCTCATCAGACATGTGCATCAAAAGGGGGCCAACCACAAAGCCTAGACCCTGGCAATAGCCTATTTTGGTGTCGTAAAGACTGAAACACTTCAGGACTCGGGCCAGCATCTTCTGGCCCTCACCATGTGGATCACGGAACATCTCCACATTTGGGAAACTACGCCCAATATCTTTCCCAATCAATCCTTCATAAGGACTACTCTCCCCGCATAATCTCTGATACTCAGTCAATAGTGACTGATCCCGAGCTCCAGCCAGGCTAGGCCAAACAACACCCCGAAGAGGAGGAGGAACACCCCCTCTAATTTTGTTAGAGGTCAGGGTTGGGAGTCTTTGAGCAGTTTGCGGGTAGTCGGCAACGAGAGCTGCCCAGAATTCCAGCTCGGTCATGGGAGGTGTGGGCAGCTGAGAGTACCGGAGAGTGGATTGAGGATCTTCTTGAATCAATCGTTTTATTTGATGTAACGATTGCGATCGAGAAGGACGTTGGGTTCTTCGTTTTGAATGGGTCACCTTTACCAATCCCGACTTGGGATTTGTAGCCAGTGCATTGTTCTCTTGTTCCAAACGGGCTAAGAGAAGAGCGGTGGTCTTGAAAACAGATCAGCTCACGACCCCACTCCTTCTTGCCACACTAGAATTTGTCTAAACATACCTCATCTGAACCTTCCAGGCGAGGTTCTTGTTCCTCTGTCTTGTCCAATGCGGACCAGTCAACTGCATCACCATCTTGACCATCTTCCCGATCGCTTTCTTGACTGGTGCGGGAGGGAGTGGAATTCCCAGAGACTTGAACCGCTTCTGGCGCCAGCGCAGGCTTTACTGGGTCCTGGGTCGGTGTCTTGGCTCTCAAGTCAGGCTCATGGTCTTCTCCTAAGCAGTTTTCTGTGGGCGTCGTTGCCTCAACTGGGGTTTGAGGGATGTCGAGAGTACGCCAATCGGGTTGTGCATGTTCGGAATTCGATGATAGGGAAACGGTCACCATGGAATCGGTCGCAGTTACTCCGCTGTTGTTCGAATCGGAGCGAGCGCGCGACGTGGTCGAATCGGAATTGTCCATGGTGGTTAGCAGTTGGATGCGGGCGGAATGTGGCTGTAAAATCAAGCTTTACAACGACGCATGCCAAAGTCAACCCCCATGCAAGGACAATGGTGGAAATCGTCAGGAAGGGGGAGGGGGTTTGGTAGACAGGTATGAAGGAGACAATACTTTGACGGCGGAGGTCGGAGGGGTTAAACCTGGAACACGCGATAAGAAGGTGACGGGATAACAACCGAACGAGGGACCGCCAAAACCGACAGCATTGCTTTGCGGACCACAATGGAGGCAGAAAAGCTGGTGGTTGCAGTGTTGCTCGGTACTAGGTCTTTTTGCGGTGATGATGGAAGCTGCAGGGGAGTGCGGATAGTCAGGGGAAAACTTGTGTAGGAAAGAGAGGCGGCAACGGTTTGATCAATGGGGAATAATTAATTGGAGGTTCAGATTTAGTGAGGTTAGGTTAGGAGTAACTTTTAGTGGTGCTCTAGGTCGGCTTGTGACATCCATCACGACTACTAGTCACTAGTGCTATTATTATTATCATCGTTATTCCTATTTGATTTGTTCGTTTGGAGGTGCGTTGACCTTTTTTTAAGGGGTGCTTTTCTTTTTGTTTTGTTTTTGGTTTTTTTGGGTTTTTTTCGAGAACAGCCCACCAAGTCCCGCCGTGTCGATCGCCTACAATCAATAATCAACCAGAGAAATTACCCCTAATAACTTCAACCAGTCCTTTTTCATGGGAACCAAGAGCAGGTCAGTATTAAATATTTCCTAGGTAATCATCAGAGCTACCTAGAGTTAACTAGTGAATGCCTATTGATTAATGAATCTTAATAATAGGACAGATGCTAGATTTCTAAGTTGTTGATCCATTATTGCAAAGAGGGTCCCTGATCTCTCCGCACGCTAACCATGGTCGCATGAATTGGTTGACTAAGGGAGGACTCCTCCAAAGTACCTACAGGTAGCTTGGACAATCCTGTCGACTCACCGTTCTTTGCCATTCTGACGGTCCAGGCCATAGTGGGAAAGGTTAACCAGACAGAACCCGTTTATGTCTATCCTTCATGGTACCTACAGTCAGTAGATATGTATACTACCGAGGTACCACCGACTCTCATACCACTATTAGGAACCAACCCTTTTTCTCGGAGGTTGGAGAGATTCAGCTCTGCTCCTACGATATGCCATGGGTGTTTCAATTTCGCCCAGGAAAGGAGCCCTGGCAAACATGTGTATCACGCACTCCCCTGACTGTTTCAATGACATTTTTTGCAAGCCGAGGCCGTCTAATGATTGGCTGGTATCTTTTTTATCTTGGCTTCCCCTGGATGCTGATTGGCTTATTTAACAGCTTCAATGATCCATGGTAATGACAGTACCGCCCCATCTCGCCACCATTCAACAACCCGAAACAATGACTGACCTCAACACCAAAATTCAGCAATTACCTCTTTCATTTATTTCTGTCCCATGAACCCCAAAGAACTCATATAGCAAAGAGCTAACTAAGGCAAAATCTGGAGGGATAATGTATGAGTATGCTTTGAGTAGAATCCACCCGCCATTCAATCGGTAGCACCTTATCAAGGCGATAAAGGGTAGTCCACTGGTACCTAGAGTGCGTGCTAGCCCAGGCAACAAAAGATGTGTATTATCTCAAAATATATTTTTTGACTTAATGTGCCTACCAACCAACAAAGGTACCCACATGGCGGCAATGCAACAAAGATTTACTTGGATTCACCACATTAAGAGCATTGGGGATAAAAGACACGCTTATATTAAGCATTACTGTGTATTTAAAAAAGCTCTCAAAGTAATTAGTTGGTTGTCTCATAGTCATCTGCTATGAAACGGTCGCAAGGTGAAAGAGAAACTATTTTAGGATGAATGACGGGAGATTTTAGACTACCTAGGTAGATTCATTCATTCATTCCTCAAGTGGAGGTCTGCCTAAGTTCACTACTTACTAGGTAATCATTATTACCTGGTACCTCTAGTTTGAGGGGGATCAAAAAAAAGTCAATATCGGGCCTACTCGGAGAGGCCTACTCGGAGAGGTTTGCGCGTGTTTTCATCTTCTTTGGGAAAGCATGTTTTGGATTTTCCGTATTGGGGAATGAAGCGGATCAACTAATGATCCGGAAGGCAAAACAAGACAAAGATTCTGGCCGCATGGCCTGTCGCCGCATCAGCGCGTCAACAAAGAAACAAACACGACAATAATAGCCATCAAAGAGGGGTCTCTCGACGAGATTGCCATTCCTTTCGTTTAGTTCTCTCCTTCAACTCCCTGATCCCTCTTGGATCGAAGCCAACTCTTTGTTACGCTTTACCCCTCCTCACTGATTTCCTTTCACTCCCTCGTCCATTTTGTCTTCCCCCTCCCTCCCAAATCTTCCCCATCACCTCTTGTCCATTCCTCACCTCTCCTTTCGTTTTATACATCTCCACCTATTCTCTCTCTTAACTCTAGCAGCGCTGGGTTAATTCGAAATCGCCATGGATGATTCAGCAATGGAATCCGTTTTTGAGGACGAAGGCTCCGATTTCATGCCTGAACCCGTATGTTTTGACCCTGAGGCCCCTCTTAAGAATGTTCACTTTTCTAACATTTGTTGATTTACATACAGAAACCCAAAGCGAAAGCTGCAGCCAAGCCAAAAGCAGCACCCAAGGCAAAAGCCGCGCCTAAGAAGGCGGGAGCAGATAAACTAAAACAGACCACCCTTACCTCGAAGTCAACCGCGAAAGGCAAAAAACGCGCCAAGCCAGACGACGAAGATGTAATTTCAAACGAGCCAGGACTCGATGACGATTCAGTGCTTTCCCAAACCCCTCCAAAAAGAGCGAAAAAGGCATCCGACTCTAAGGCGTCCGGCACAAAGCCTCTCGCCCCCGTCGAGAATGGATCGGTTGTTGAGGACGCAGAAGGAGGGGATCTAGATGATGCGATCTTAGCCCATATTAAAGCAGCGAGCGCGATGTATGGAAAGGTGAGATTTTCCGGCCAATTCTCACTTAGGTACCTCATTACTGACTAATATATTAGGTGGAACTGGAAGACCATGTTATCACACGCCCGGACACGTATATTGGATCGACTGAGCGCACCACTGAGGAAATATGGGTATATAACTCGGAAAGCGAATGCATGGAGTACCGCGAAGTCTTCTACTCCCCAGGTCTCTATAAGATTTTCGACGAAATTGTGGTGAATGCTGCTGACAACAAGGTAAACGATGATAATATGAGTGAAATCCGCGTGGTCGTGGATCGCGAGGCCGGAGAAATAAGTGTTTGGAATAACGGAAGGGGTATTCCCGTGGTGATTCACCAAATACACAAGATTTACATCCCTGAACTCATCTTCGGTACCCTCCTTACCAGCTCAAATTACAATGACTTGAAGGACAAAACTACCGGTGGTCGTAATGGTTTCGGTGCTAAACTTTGTAACCTCTATGCCACCGACTTTTTGCTTGAGACTCAGGATTCCCTTGTGGGAAAGCGTTTCCGACAATCATGGACAAAGAACATGACAGTCAGGGGCCCGCAAAGGATTACAGCAGCCAAAGGCGATGACTTCACCAAAGTCACCTTCAAGCCTGATTTTGCTAAGTTTGGCATGGAAGGTATTGATGACGACTTTGAAGCCATTCTCAAACGTCGAGTATATGATCTTGCAGGAACCGCCGGAGTTGTCGTGAAGCTAAACGGCGAGCGTATTCCCGTTCGGAACTTCAAAGCATACATGCAGCTGTATACTAAAGCTATTCGGAAGGAGCGCGGCGAAGAGGGACCCGTGCCGAAAGACGAAATTATTACCTGTTCCCCGCACCCTAGATGGGAGATCGGCTTTGCAGTCTCTGATGGCTCATTCCGGCAAGTTTCGTTTGTCAACGCCATTGCAACTACATCTGGTGGGCACCATGTGAACTACATCGCAGATCAAATTAGTACCAAGTTAGCGGAACTAGTCAAGAAGAAGAACAAGAATGGAGCAATGATCAAACCTGCGCAGATTCGGAACCACATGTTTCTGTTCATCAATTCTAGGATTGTTAACCCGAGATTTAACTCCCAAACGAAGGAGAATCTCGTGTCTAAGCCTTCTGAGTTTGGAAGCAAATGTATTCTCGAGGAAGATTTCCTGAAGAAGGTTGCCAAGACCGACGTGTTGAACAATATCCTAAACTTCGCTCAGAAGAAGGCCGACCAGTTACTCAAGAAAACTGATAGCGGCCGTCGCGCCCGCATGAACAATCCCAAGTTGACTGACGCAAACAAAGCCGGTACTAAGGAGGGTCATCATTGCACTCTGATTCTCACAGAAGGAGAGTCGGCTAAGGGTCTTGCAATGGCTGGGCGCGCAGTTGTTGGTCCTGATCTCTTTGGTGTATTCCCTCTCCGTGGAAAGCTGCTCAACGTTCGTGATGCGAGTTTTGAGCAAATTTCTAAGAACCAGGAGATTCAGAACATCAAAAACTTCCTCGGTCTACAACACAAGAAGGAGTACAGCGACACCCGTGGTCTCCGTTATGGCCATTTGATGATTATGACAGATCAGGATCACGACGGTAGTCATATCAAGGGATTATTGATTAACTTTCTCCAAGCGCAATTCCCCAGCTTGTTGAAAATCCCAGAATTCCTGATCGAGTTTATCACACCAATTATCAAAGTCTGGAAAGGTGATCCCAAGAATCCGAGTAAACAGAAGTCTTTTTTTACAATGCCCGAGTATGAGGCGTGGAGAGAAGAACACGGCAATGAACGAGGTTGGGATCACAAGTATTACAAGGGTTTGGGTACCAGCACTACTGAGGATGCCCAGGTCTACTTCCGTGATCTAGACCGTCACTTGAAGGAGTTCCATACCTTGCAGGACAAAGAGACTGAACTAATTGAGCTTGCCTTTTCCAAGAAGAAGGCTGATGAGCGGAAGGAGTGGCTCCGCCAGTTCAAGCCTGGAACATACTTGGACCACTCGGTTGAAAAAATCACATACACCGACTTCATCAACAAAGAACTCATTCTATTCAGCATGGCAGATAATGCACGATCTATCCCTTCAGTTGTTGATGGACTGAAACCCGGTCAACGTAAGGTCCTGTACACTTGCTTTCGTCGAAATTTAAAGAAAGACATGAAGGTGGTTGAGCTTGCTGGTCACGTCTCCGGAATGACAGCTTATCATCACGGCGATGTCTCTCTACAACAGACCATTGTCGGTCTTGCGCAGGATTTCATTGGTTCAAATAATATTAACTGCTTGGAGCCTAGCGGTAACTTTGGTAGTCGACTCCAAGGCGGCTCTGATTGTGCCAGTGCTCGTTATATCTATACCCGACTCTCCCCATTTGCCCGTCGAATTTTCAACCCGCAGGATGAGCCTTTGTTGACTAATAATGTTGACGATGGCAAGGTGATTGAGCCAGAAGTCTACCTTCCTGTTGTTCCATTGATTCTGATCAACGGCGCCGACGGAATCGGCACCGGCTGGAGCTCTTCAATCCCCAACTATAACCCTGAAGAAGTGGTTGATAACCTGAAACGACTCATGAAAGGCGAAGAGCTCAAGCCAATGCACCCATGGTTCCGTGGCTTTAAGGGTGAAGTTACTCCCATTGCGCAAGACCGGTACAAGTTTAGCGGTATCATTAAGAAAACGGGCGAGAAGGAAGTAGAAATTACCGAACTTCCTATTCGAACATGGACACAAGATTTCAAGGATAAACTGGAGGATATTATAAAGGCTGAGAAGACACCTTCTTTCATCAAGGACTACAAGGATTATAACACACACACCAATGTTCACTTTGTTATCCAACTTGACGGAAAAAATGTCGATCTCGACGCAGAAATAAATCTGGAAGAGAAGTTTAAGCTTTCGAAGACGATTGCGACCTCCAACTTGGTGGCATTCGACCCAGAGGGTCGCATCACCAAGTACGCTTCTGTCGAAGATATTTTGAGAGAATTTTTCTTCTATCGCTTGAAGTTTTATGAACGTCGCAAGGTTAGTCCCTCTCTCTCTCTCTCTCTCTCTTTCCTTGCTTTGATTCTTACCTACTTTCTAGCAACATCAACTTTCCCAGCTTCAAAAAGAGCTTGACAAGCTTAGTAACCAGGCAAGATTTGTACAAATGATTATTGATGGCAAGCTTGTCGTCTCGAAAAAGAAGAAGTCCGCACTCGTAGTTGAATTAAAGGAAAAGGGTTTCAAACCATTCCCAAAGGTAGCAGAGGCAGCTAAGGCGGGCGAAATGGAACCAGCCATGGAGGATGAGGAAAACCCGGATGACCAGGAAGATACTGAAGGTCTTTCTAACGCATATGACTACCTTTTGGGCATGGCCATTTGGTCCTTGACCCAGGAACGTGTACAGAAACTTCTCCGTCAAATTGGTGACAAGGAGGTTGAGGTGGATAACTTGATCAAGCTGTCTAAAGAAGATATATGGAACCATGATCTCGACGAATTTATTAACGAATGGAGATTCCAGCTTTCGGAACAAGATCGCCGCCAAAAGAAGTATGCTAGTATGGGACGACGTGCCTCAATGAAGCTCGCGACCGGCGGTCGTGCCCCGGCGCGCAAACGCAAGACAGCCAAAGCTGATGATTCCGATGAAGATTTTGCGGCCCCCAAATCAAGGAAAGGTGCAACAAAAAAGGCAGCGGAACCTAAGGGCGCCCTCCATAACTTCCTTGGAAAGTCCTCGTCTAAGCCCGTGAAAATAAAGGCTGGAGATGGTTCGGACAACGATTCGGACATGGAGGTACTTCCGAAGAAGAATAGAACTGACCTGGAGTCATCTACCAAGCCGAAAGACGAGGATGAGCAAATGGGCTCCTCAGATATTGAAATCCTGCCAAAGAAGCGTCGGGCTGTATCAAAACCAGCCTCAAAAGCTGTATCAAAACCCCAGGATGATGATGATGACCTCGACCTTGACGACGACGATTTTCTGGAAATAACTGCTGCAGAGGCAGCCAAGACTGCGCCCCAGCCAACTCGAACAGGCCGTAAGCCTGTAAAGAAATATACGGAGTTGAGCGACTTTGATAGCGATAATGGTGATGATTTGTTGGGGGATGTTAGCAATATGGTTAAGGGCATTGGCGGTGCAGCCGATTCTCGACAACTCTTTTCAGAACCTTCTCGTCCAGGTAGTAGCGCTGGTTTACCAGCTAGTGCGAAAACTTCGAAATTTTCCAGTGGTGTCGATGCAGATGAAACAGATTATAGCAAGTTAATCCCGCAAAACTCTCCTCGTCGATCTCTCCAAGTCAAGCCCAAAGACTTGAAATTCTCAGATGATGAAGAAGATGAACCGGTGAAGCCCACAAAGGCTAGGCAGACCGCGAAGGCTAAAGCAACTGCCGCAGCACCTAAAACAACGGCAGCCAAACGCGGTCGACCTAAAAAAGATGCTTCTGCTACAGTTGCCTCCAAGCCAAAGACGGCACTTTCACCTGCAGCCAAGGCATATGCTTCCAAGAAAGCCAAGACCGCGAGTAAGAAAAATATCCTGGATGATATGTCTGATGATGATATTGATGCCATGGCCAATGACATCTTGGATTCACCTGCTACAACAAAGGAGGAGGCACCCACTCGCAAGCCTGCTACCCGACCTGGAAGGAGAGCTGCAGCTGTGAAAAAAACTTACGTCATTGAGGATGATAGTGATGATGGAGCCCAAGAGGATTCTGCGGATGATTTTGATATGGATAGCGATTAGAGAGGAACCGCTTGGTTTGAGCTTCCGTGACGTTGAGCGGCTCTGAGAGCTGCTTTCTAATTCTTTCCTCTGATTTTGCGCGCTTTCTTATTCTTTTTCATACTCATAGTTGTGTATATGTTGTTATCTCACTGTACCTTTTTCTTTCAACCAGAACTATTTTATTCAAAAGAGCTGATTTCTTTGGGTGATTTCACGAGTTTTGTAGTTTCTTAGCGCAAGGTCCCCCTTGCTGTTTACATTGATTGTTCTTCGCTAGGACTACCCCAAATTATTACCAATCCGATGTATTTGAAACGCCAGGAAGAAATACAGAGAGGTAGAAAGAAATATCCATTTAAATGCAAATAGCTCACAAGAGTAAAAGCAAACAAAAGCTACAACAAAATGAAATACCAAATTATTAATCTCAATTCGAAACACCTTTTCCAGTTTTCAATTCCCAACCAAACTCCGTTCCGTCTATCCACTTCGTCTTCGTATCGGTCATTGCCAATTTTTTTTTTCTCCATCTTAAACGCGGGATATACTTCCCCTCCCTGCAACCGCCTCTAGCCTAGAACAGACTATAGACAGGCAAAAATCTAAACGATCTCAAATTGAATGTGTTTATGTAGATGCTCGACGCCTTTTTCGCCCGTTCCAAGCTAATGGTTGGTTATTGTCGCTCCCGATCGCCTCCTGCATATGGAGGCTAAGTAGAGCATGTGCTGCTTTGACTTCACATGCGAAGAGGGTAGAGGTAGACTTTTGTGATCGGGGTCTCATACAGTGCGCTGCATTCTTCATTGTAGATTGGAAACTTTGCTTGTTGCTTCCTCTTCCTCTTCTTTCTCTTGCGGCTACAACCGTGGAGGGATGACCATGGGGTTGCGATTCGTCCTTGTCGCTGTCCTGATAGTCTTCGTCAAGGTCGGAGGAGAGGCAGTCTGTCGCGATACTACTGTCTGAGTATAAGGTGGATGAGGTTGACACATCAGATCCACTCTCAGTATCTGCGTCTGCATCGGCACCAACATCGGCATCGCCGATATCTGCGTTGGCTTTTGATGAGATGGCGGAGAGGGAGGCCAAAACCTGGTGCGGAGAGGAAACGTCTGAGCTGCGGGGGATATTTACGGGAGTGAAGGTGTTGCGGGTTGGGCTGACAGGGGAGACGCAGTACGTATCTGTGCTGTACTCAGGGGATGATCCGTACCCAGTCTGTCTGTCTGTAAAAAGATGCTGGCGTAGGCGTTGATGCTGGTACTGTCGCTCGCGATGAGACTTAGGGAGGATATGTTTTCCGAATGTGGTATCTCCAGCCGAGCTGGGACGATATCCTGATCGAAGGGGGTTCAATGGTGGAGAGGGACGTCTCTCCAGCATTCGGTAGAAGTTGGCTGTTTCGGTTGCCTTTTGAATGATGGCTTTGTCGATAACCATCCGACCGTAGCGGGAAGTGTCGTGTGGAGGAATGCAGAGGGATGGGAAGTCGATACCAAAAAGGGGAGTAAGGGCATATCGAATCCTCCAGCAGAAGGTTGCTGCCACAGCTTTCGCTGCCTCAAATGGCATCCAATACCCTTGGCACATGAGTTAATAGACAAGTAATAGAGGCCCAAATAGAACTTGACGCTAATTACCTTGAGCTGCTAGGGCTCCACCGGTGATACTGTGGCAGATATCGCGTAGACCGGGGTTTAAATTCAACATCTTTCCTGGCGTGGTCTAGCTATGGTTAGGTTTATATCCAAATTATCCATCATTGTTTTGCTGGGGATTCCTGCCTTAGAGTAGTCGTTGCATTTAAAAAGATGGGTTGTCCGAACAAGCCCAATATTATAATCCCACATCACTGTCCATTGCTTCCCCTCTCCTGGGATTTCGAATGTGTATTGAAAGACTTGAAAGGACTTAGTATGCAACATCTTTACATCAAACTTTGGCTAGGTTTCTCACCTTCAAAGCTTTCTCGTCCAGTCAACTCCTGGAATGTTTTCTTGTCGCTATTATATGGGATATGTCTTGGATACATAGCGATGTCGCCCATGGGGTGAAGACGGAAATCTCGGTGGATTTTAGTAAGCTCTTCATCTCTTTCTTCACAGGGCGGGTAGCGAAGGTCTCCCCGAATCTTTCCTCTGTTAAATATTGGTGCATCTTTGGCAACCTTCTGCTTTTTCTGTCGAGGCAGGCGTGACACTACAGTGGTGCTTGTGGAGCTCGTTGGTGACTGGGTTGGAAGAGAAAGCCGATCTAGGTCGGGAAGGGGGTTTAGTAAAGACTCTATAGATGCCATCTATGATAAGCCTTTTGTTCGATCTTCGATATATCTTGTGTCGAATCAAGGCTTTTTTATATTTTATCTCTTGTTGGAGAGCCGGGCGAAATGAGATTTGCCTGTGGTCTTGATAGCCTTGTCACTTGGTAGGTCAAATTGTAAGATTAAGAAGGAAGCTCGATTTATGTGCTTCCGTGGTCCAAAAAGAATTCAGAATGAATTGACCGCCCTTGTTTGATTTTTAAGACACGTAGTAGAAAGAATTCTAGAAGGTCTGGGAAGATGTTAAAGAGGTGGGATACAATGATCCAAGACAAAAGGGAAATGAAAATCGGACAGTGCCACGCTCGTATCCAAGAGTATCTCATTACCAGACAATCAAGAAATTATCAAAATGAAAAACCAAAGCAAAAGAAGAAGGTAGAGTGAAATTCATAAGAAACGCCCTTTCTTTGTCAGTAGGTTTGATCAAAAGAGGTCTTCCAAAAGTGGATACACGATGGTCTCTGATCAGAGGATTTCAGTTGGGGATATTCTGTTTGCTCCTTATTATGAAGGGCCAGCCTGCGTTAAATTCTTCTTCGAGGCTATGGGGCGGCGGTGAACCTAAATCACGACAAGATCCCTGACCTAGACAAGTAGGTTGGGCGGATGTCTTGGATGCGATGGAGCTTTCGGCATGAAAATAACCTCACCGGTATCTAGACCATAAGGCATCACGAGGCACACCTCAGGATCGAGCCAGACAAGTGCTGGCGAGTCCGGATCTGCCATACCTCAACACCGGTTTGAGTATAGCAAGTGCCCTCTAAGGTAAAGCCGAACACCCAATATTGCAACGTTCCCCATTTAGTGCTAGTTCAATGACAGAGATGATCCATCCAGAGTATCTATTTCGTGCTCATGATAAAAAGAAGCACACCCATGGCTCCCAACTTGTCGAGGCTTTTCTTGTTTCACTGCCCACCTGCAACTACCCAAGACTAAGGATGACGGAGACTCAGAAAAGAAAGATTGTAGATCACGTTTCAAGAACGCCTGCAACCATGTGGAGGTCTTGCATCGTTGGGCGTAAATCAGATTGAAGCCACTTCTGTTCTTGATCCAGATCATCTCCTTCATACAAACAGATAGGGATGGCGGTCTGACAGTCGTTGGCCCAATAGGGGAAAAGGACCAAATCTAAAAACAGGATTGACAGGCTTGTTTTGCAATGCATGGGACTTTTGCATCTTGTGGTATAGCCAGCCCTTGCGAGTTCCACCTCCGAGTCATGAAATATAACATGGCTGAGCGCGGGAACTAAACCGATCGTGCTAGGTTAACGAACTCGACCTCAGGTTAGAAGTACCGTTGAAGCAACCGAAATAATAACCCTTACGGGCAGAGACCCAATAAACGGATTAGCCAAATGGCGGGTGTCAACGAAGGCAGGTATTAGGGAGGCCTGAGACCACGGGAAGTTGCATGGTGCCTTTTTCTTGTATGACGGGAAGCTGCTGTAACTCCCAACCAACGAGGCCCACTCAGCCAGCTGCTGCTGTCAATAAAAGTTCAGAACACTCTTGTAGAACAAGCGATGGACAGCCTAGGTTGGTGTGGATTAGAATATAGGGGAGGTAAATAATAAATTAAATATATATATATAGGCCGGAGACAAATAGGGAAATATAGGTAAGGACTACTTCAAACACTGGTTAAAGAAGAAAGCTTTTTTGCCATCATTAGGAGTAATCCATTAACCCAAGTACCTTACCAACTGTGAATTAACACCTAAAATACCCTTAATAATATGTAGGTTATTATGGGTCCTCCCTCATTCCGTCAGGCGACATTGGCGTATGGATACTTTTAGCTCTAGCCTCACTTCCTTGAGCGTAACACCCGCGTTGACTGTGTCGCTCAAGACCGCAAGATCGTTGCTTTGAAAAATGTATAATTAATGACGCATTTGTCTATGTAGAGAGAGTGGAGTTTGTGCAGAGAATCCTAAAGGGGAAATAGTATCAAAAAGAACCTTCCACGCAGGCTTCTTTGCAGGAGAGTCACAGACTGTGGAGAAGGGGAAGTGGCCCATACTTGCTACGCAATATGTTGTCACTTTTCTCTCCATAATCAGATTTATTTGTTTAGAATTTTTCTTTCATTACCCAAGATTCCCCAAGGCCTTCAGGGTAGGATGCAGTTTACCTTGGAAACTAAAGGCTATATCCCTTACAACAGTATGCAGTAGAGCTTCTAGTAAAAGGCACACTGCAGAGTCAGCGCAAAATATTGTGCCCAGGGTGGAGAGGAGAATTAGGAGCAGTGGAATTAAAGAGATAGAAAAATAAATGAATAAATAAAATAATTCAAACACTTCTGGGATAAAGACACGACATAAAACAAAATGCTGGTATTCTTTGAACACTGAGTAGCTTACTGATCTTCTCAATTGGGAACCCCAACGTCACTCCGGGTCTGAAACAACGGTACTGTGGTGGCGAGCTTTCCCGGTTGCTGTACTGTTATCTTAATCAAATCATGCTCTCTGAGCCAATGTTCCTCCAGCGGATTGAAAATGGTAGAAGGATAATAGAAGGGGCCTTTCAAGCATAACCACAAGGTTCATGGCTTGAGCTTGTGTCGCTGAGTCTTTTTCAACCGCTCTCCTCTAGGTAACAAGCGGGGCATGCAGAGGGCGGGTGGAATTGAGCTCCACAAGTGCCAATAGGGCAACGGCAGCTAGGCCAAAAGTACGGGGCGGCGCTGTATCCCAATGGGGTCGATTGATGAAAATAAAGTGAGCAGTAATAGGTTAGTGGTAAGTAAGGAAGAATTAAAAAAGCCTAGAAGGCTACCTTAAGCACGTCCATGAGCAACATTCAGCACGTGCAAATCAAATCAACCAAACAAACAAGCATCACGCGAAAGCCACCACCTACCTTCTACCTGAGGTATCGATAATCCTCACCAATCTGTAATTTAGTACCCGCAAATATAATATTTTTTTAACTGCGTGGAGCCATTTTTGCATCTCTGTTTGGCAAGTCAAACTCTATTTAGTCCTCCTTTTTCATTTAACAATCCCCATTGTGGCAAAAAAGCAACGCAGCACCGTTGGCGGATGGCTTCCCTGTCACTCCTCGTCGGGGTGTTCCTTGTCTCCAGCGGCATCATAAAACATCCCGGGAACACTTGTGCAACTTCTCTCGATCTGGGGTATGTATTCCATCCGTTGATGTAGTGTTAAGATCTAGGGTTCCAAATTTGCTGCTCTATCGGCCGAAGATACCGAATTTGCTCTAATCCGACTGGGGTATCAAATAGAAGTCCGTGAACCGCCACGGCTGTTTGTATACTTGAAAATATTAGACGGAGTTTTAGCACAATAATCGCATTTGCCAAAAATAGTTCCAAAACGTGAACAAATCCTAAGCCGCGACCGTAGCTGTTGGATTACGTTCCAGGGGGGAGAGGGTGTTTCAATTAATCTAATTCAATCAAAGGGCTGGTTGGTACATCTTTTACTGCCTCCTTCACACCTAAAGACCACGAGTGTACTAAACCTACGGCCATCCGTCGGGTAAAGTTAAGCTTATGAAAATATATTTATCGTTAAGCAATTGGCCCGGGGAAAATTCGATTGAAGCAATTTTGTACATTAGTGGGCTATAAGACGGAGAAAAATCAAGAGTCGAAATGAAAATAAAATTCTATACTGTGAAGAAGGTAAAAAAACAATTTCAAGACGAAGAATAGAAAAAGGGGGGGCAGAAGAAAAATAAAAGAGAAAACAGAAAGGGATTAAAGTGGCTAAGAAAAACCTTCAAAAGAGATCATACCATCTTGTCATCGTACAAGCCAAGCGAACTATTCTTTTCCTACAGCATCCAAGCAGATTCCGTCGTACTCAATTCGCAAAACTTTCTGTAGTCTTCAGCATTGCGTAGAGTAGATCATTTCGCTTCTCTCGACAAAGCCACAGAAACGTAGAATCAAAGAACACCTGGGACTAAACAGATGGCTCAGAAGAGCCACTTAGGCAGCCAAAAGGGGTTGTTTTTCTTCGGACTCGGGGGTGTCTTCGATAGATTGCGCGATTGGCTCTTCCCTAGGAGCCTCCGGGAAGTCAGCTGTGGTAAGTTGGGGTTCAGTTTCCGGCTCCTTCTTAATGACAGGGCTAGCCGCCTTGACCATCTCAGGGGACGCAGAACGACGGTGCCCAATGTACTCTTGAGCTTTAGTGCTGTAGTCTCCAACATACTGCTTCACAAGTCCCGTAGCATGGGAGGTGCGTTCCTCGGCGATATCCTTTAGCTGGTGGGCTTGGGAGCTGACAACCCCCTGAGCATTCTCAATTTGAGAATCAATCAGCTCACGGTTGTTGATGTAGATGAGAGGTCCAAGGTAAGCAATAGTGACGGCAAGGAGGGACAGTCCCCAGAATGGAAGGAACTTAATCAGCCAGTAAGCAGTAAAGGCAGCAGAGAATGCCTAAATGGTTGGTTAGAAATACATATCTTGACAATCTTGACAATCTCAAAACCAATTTCAACTATAAACTTACAGCGATTGTGTGAACAACGTTCTCGGCAAACAAAATACGTTGGAATTCAATGAGCACAAAATCGAGAAGCTGCTCGAAATCCTCTAGGATGGCCTCGATCGTTTCCTTGGGAACCGTATAGTATTTACGAGGGCGGAAAGAGCTTGCGAGGCCCTGAGAGAAAACGAGTCTGCCGCCAATTTCAGCTGCAGCGGTAACTGGGCTTCAAGTTAACTTTTATCCTGGCAAACACAATCATCATTATAGCTTACACCCAAGAGCCACATAAATAAACTTGAAGAACCAACGGAGGAGAGGAAGGTATCGAGCTGCGAAGATAAAAGCGACAACGCTCGCGTAGGAAGCCGCAGTCGCTCGAGGTTGTTCCCACTATTCAACGAAACCCAGATTAGCGGATTTTGAGCCTAAATTGATTGCAGGAGAAAACTTACGCTCAAAAGGCCGTACAAAAGAGAATGGTAGTCTATTAACCATTAGTGTCGTCCTTACATCGGGACATTTATCGCGTACAGGTCAGGGGCTGGCCATTGGTAGTGGTGGTTGAGGGTGTCACTCTCGAGTCTTTCAACTCGCGGAATTCCCGTCCGGTACGAGACGCTTCAGATTTTATGTTATCAGCAACGGAGCCTTGTGGACTATTAGCGGTATTCCTTCCCCAGTATATCTCCATCGATAAAATCTTCTGCCCCTTCATTCTCCGTGATGCTACATTCAATGTCGAGGGGGAGGAAACACGATCATTTGGTGTAACATTTGCAGTAGCAATGCGGTATAGATAAGGGAAAATGCGAACTAGTGATTTGAAAAAAAAAAAAAAAAAAAATTAACCATCAACATCAATACAGCACTTGAAAATGGATATCAAGTTTGAAGGATTCCTAACTTACCTTACCAATCCCGTTTGTGTCAGGATAGCTCACTCCACCAGCGTTGTCGGCCATGTCGAAAAGTGTCTGTGCGGAAGCTAGTAAATAAAGCTTGCGTTAGAAGATAGGGGAAAGGAGAAGACGTAGATGGTGTTAATGAACGAGAAGGCTTAAAGATAAAGAGAGGAAACTAGGAAGTGGCGTATGAGGAATGATGGGGATAAATAAGAGGGGGAAAACAAACCAGGTGAGAGTTGGAGGACAGGGAAGAAAGAAAAAGATAGGAGAGATCAGCGAACCAAGAAGGGTGATGCAATTGACAAGCGAGAGGGTCGTGTGCTTCCGAGTCAACGGGAGGTTCCACAGTTCATCACCACCCACCTACTTATTGCCTATGCAGATGGCCCTTATACTAAATATTTAACAAGTAATAGGAGGGAAGAATGAGGCAGTCGGCTTTATTTATTACTATTCATTATTTTCCAAAGGTTGGATAATTTCTGGGAGTGATTCAAATTGCGACCATTGTATATTGCCGCGGTCGCGCCCGTGCTTATACTTTTTTTTTTTTTCCTTTTCAATCTTGATTGCTTTTATCTCCCACGTCAGAGTCTGGCCAGACCAATCGGCATGTGATTATTAGCGGTTAGCACGAAAATTTACCCAGTACTCGACCTCTTTTCTTCCACGCAATTGATCAAGGTTAACAAGAAGATGAGGGAGGAAAATGAAGTCGAAAAACGGTGTTTTTTTTTTCTCTGGCTCACTGAGACGGTGTAGATTCATGCAAGGGGGTAGATGAAAGAAGCTGGGACTCTGTCCCCATTGACCTTTCACCCTCCACCGCCTCATACCTACCTACCTGGGTACCTATTAACTCAGGTACCTTTTACCTCTCAGGTAGGAGGGAGGGTACTACTAAACTAGCTCTGTTGTCCCTCTTCAAAGCCTGTCTATATTTAGTAGTGAGGGGAATTCCTCTCTTCTCTTAGGCGGGGAAACCCAAGCCGAATATAATATTACCTATGTTTCTAGGTAGAGGTGGGTAGTCTTGAGTTAATAGATTGTGATATAGACCTGCTGTTATGTGATGTCCGTGAATTTGCAGCCTTCACTAAGTTTCTGAATATATATTTACACATGGATGGCGGAAGTGGGGGGCTGCCACAAGTTTTCAACAGCCTATTATTTTACCACTATCTATCTATCTACCAGCTATGAGTTAATTAAACTCGAACATAAGTAAATAATAATTAATGGTAATCCACGCTACCTACCACGTTCTTTGACTCAACTAGTCAATAATCATATTTGTAACAAAATATTATAATCACCACATGGCCGTAAGCCAAGGGGATTAGAATATCCCTAAGTTGCTTACAAAAAGGAAGGTAAAAAAGAAAAAGAAAAGTGTCCCTAGTTTACCTATTATTTATGTTGTTTTTAGGAGTTGGGAATAAAAAAACTAGAAGTACAATTGTGATGAAATAAGAAGGCAGTATATTGTGAGCCTTAAGGATTAGGCACCAATTTATCACGTGAACATGCGACAACACGCGTTGCTAATGTTTTGATGCCTCAACTTCTGCAGATGACACCGTCAACATTGATCCACCTGTCAACAATCACAACCTACCGACACCACCTTCGAACTCGATGATTTTGCCGATTTGATGGACCTTTTTTAATGCGCTTTTGTATTTGTTCCCTTAGATTCACTCGTTACGTGTTTATCCTCCCTGTTGCTGTGTGAACGTGTTTGTTTACATCACCATGGCCGCAACTGGCGCGAGGGCGCAGAAGCCTGTAGGCTCTGCAGCATGGATCTCCTCTGAAAAAGAGAATTCTATGCAACTTGTGAATCAAGAAATGGAGGAAATTGAATTTCCTGTGCGATACGAAATGGATTGGTTGAACGAGCACATGGCAGAAGTGTTTTCAAGTAATCAATTGTCTGTTACGGGTCTTTGAAATTCATGGTCTCCGTGCTAACCGGTCCGTAGTAATCTGACGGAAGTATTCAAAACACCTGGGAAACTACGGGGTAAAACTCCTCGAACATTGCGAAAGCGTGACCCTAACGAGAACCGCGCGGTATGATCATCTTCTCCCTTGGCTTTTTTTCTTGTTGCACTCTGACCTTGGTTGCCTATTTTAGCCTTTGAGCGAAATATTTTCATCCATAAAGAAAAATAGAGTCGAAGAGAGATTTAGTTCTAGCCCCGCAGCTCACCGTTCACCTACCAAAGCTATCACCGCGCCACCACCACTAGCTCCTACACCCCCTACAAAAGGAAAGAACATCAAGACAGCAAATCCCACCTACCCACAATATCCCGATTTGGCCCAGAACCTCAACTCATTTTCGCAATATAACACCGACTCCGGCTACCATGGCATGCAGGACGGCGAAGATGACGAAGAAGAACAACAGCAAGAAGATGATGACTTGGTTTTGACTCAGGTGGCTCCTGGGTCTCAGCTCTCGACCCAACCGTTAGATATGGAGCCTATGTTGGTTGATAAGGGAACAGGCCGCCTGTCATTAGATCGTCGTACGACTGATGCATCCTTCCATTCAGCACACGAGGACGTGCGCCAACGTGCGGAGACCGTTGAGCCAAAAAGTATGGATTTGTCAGAAGCGAGTGAAGAAGAGACCCCCCACCGACAATTAGCGAATGAAATTAGAATGAGTGCCAAGTTAGATACGCAGCAACCGCCTATATCTCCCCAGACCAAGCAAAAATTGCCCGAGCCCAAGGTTGAGGGCAAGCTACTCCAGGAGGCAAAGTCATCTTCACCAGCTAAAGCTCCTAGTACCGTGCAGCCATCGTCACCACATGCCGAAGAAAGCTTTCCTGATAGGGATGATATGGTACTCGATAGTCTCGATGACATAGGCTCTCCTTCTGATGGATCAACTCCTGACCGGCCACCCATTCGCAAGAGCAGCCTCAGTTTCGCATCCCTTCCTGCGCGAGAGCCGCTTACAAAGAAAAGCCTCGGCGGTTCAAGGCTCTCGAGGACAAGCCATGTTGATCTTGTCAAGCCGATCAACGCGGGAGGCTCAAGTTACCTTGGAAGACAAACTGGTGGTCACCGAACAACTCAAGCCGCACTGGAAGAGAACCCTCAAGCTCCATCAGATAGAATGGATATCGATGAAATCAAGGAGACTGCTGAGGAGTCGGACGCAGACACAAGGGCGAGCAAGCTTCACAATAAGTCGTCCACCCAGAGACTACACGAGAAAATTAGCATGCTTGGCAAGCTTCAGCCGTCCCGGCCTACGAAATCGATTCCCTCGGTCGCGCTATCTACAACACAAGTCGCGTATCCTGATCTTACAATGGCCAAGATGGATACAAAATCGGATATATCGAATCCAAAGCCCCGAGAGATTAGCGTGATTGAGTCCGTGTCCACTCATGACGACGATTGGATAAAGCCATTGAACTCTCCATTGCCTCCAAATGTTGCTAGAGGTCAGTTAGCTGACAGCAAACACAAACCTGCGACTGGCGGGGCAGCCCAAGTGCCGAATGAGCCCACATTCGCTGGTCGAAGCAAGATGAATGATGACGAAATAGTCAGGCCCCAAACGAGGCAAGGCTCTGAAGGAGTCCGCGGGAAATCTTCGACTCCAGCGTTTTCATCCCCACAACGATATGGCCATCAAAAGAGCGCATCGGTAAATATTGATAATAAAATGACAACAACACCAATCAGTTCTCCGCGCCAGGATGGCCCTCTCAGTGCGTCAAAGTCTAGGCTTCAGTCTATTGTGCGATCTGCGAAAGGCCTTTTCATGAACAGTGGCGGCATCTCGGCCGCTGCTAAGCTGGAAGCTTCCTCGCCCGACGAATCTAGGCATTTTGAGCGTGCAAACGCTGATATACTTCGGAATAGCCCCCGACCGCTTTCGGCCCACAGCCCGCCAAGGCAAGAAGGAAGAAGGACCCGAAGCTCTACAGAACGAGAGGAGAAACGCAAGCAGCAGGAGCTTGAGGAGCGTAGACGCGAAGAGGAGCGGGTAGAAAAGGCCAGGCAACAAGAATTGCTGCGAGCTAAGCAACAAAAGGCTGCACGTGAAAGGTCTCATACTGAATCCGAAGTTCGTGGCGCTCCGGCCTCTACTCTTACTGCCACATCAAGCCCAAGTAGGATGCCAGCTGTCAAACCTCTCTCAAAGGAGACGGAGCCAGCCATTGAGACTGGGTCAAAGCTTGCAGCACAACCTGCATCACAGCAAACCCGACAAAATGACCGACGGCCTACCAAGCCGTCTCGGGAGCCCCAGCAGAAACCTAGGCCTCAACCTGTGTCCATTCGCGTGAACAGTGCCCTTTCTCGACAAATACCTATGGCCTCTTCGGTGGTTAACACCCAGGAATCCAACATCCCTGCTCCACCACCTTCAGCTTCGAAGCCGCCAACTTTGAAGAAGAAAGCAAGTAATTCATCGCTTCATACTGCTGCTTCAAATAGTAGTTTCAAGAGCTCGGTTTCAAGTCAGACCCAGAGGAAAACACAAATGGCAAACGAAAGAAAGAGAGAACAGGAAGAACGTGAAGCGCGACGAAAGGAGGAACAGAGGCGGGAGCTGGAACGTAAGCGACAGCAACAGGAAGAGGCTCGCCGTGATATGCGGAGTCGGCAAGAAGAGCGACGTGAGCGGCACCCTGAAGATCCCAAGAAAGCAGCTCAGATGCAGGCAATTGAGAAACGGCGGTTGGAGAATGCACGACGGCTGGAACGCCAGGGAAGCCAGCAACCTCCTGATGTGGTATGTAACTCAATAATTTCTTTGTGTTCAACTGGCAAAAGAAGGACGATAATTGACTGACTACTTGCACTAGGCGTCGGTCCATAATCCGGATAAAGTAGCTTCTCAGCCTTCGCAACGTAGCGATATGGGCACCGCTAGGCCTGCCTCTCGATTGGGCTCAGTGCAGCCCTTTGGTCGCCCAATCAACCAGCCTCAACCTAACCCAGCTAAACCACCGAAGAGGGGAATGGATGACGAAGGAAACCATCGCCCTGCTACAGCTAAACCTGGTGCCATGCAACCATCCGGCGAGACAAAGCGTAGAAGGACGGATGACGAACAGAATCGTGCTTCCATGCGACCGACAATGGCACCACCGATCCGCCAATCAAATATTCGCAAGGTTAGTTTAGAATGTGGTCTATATTTGACACCCCTCTCCTCATTGAAATCTTAATTGACATGGGCTTTCCTAGGAACCTACCAAGCCTTCTATATTTGGGCCTAGCCAGCATTCTGCTGCTCCTCAACCTGGTCCCTCAACCCTTAAGACAGGCCAGCCACAGAGACCTGGTCACCCGATGGATATGGCCAAGTATGCAAGCGGCAAGATTCCTTTTGCCGAGTCCTCAAATGCCTCGTCGCAGGCATCATCGCATAAGACTCCTGGTGCAGGATCATCTCATAAGACTGTGGCTAAGCCATCCCCTAACTACCCTAACGGCGAGAATATCAATCTTCCAGAGATTGCGACCGATAGCGAGGATGAAGATTCTGAGGCGGAGATGCTCCCTGTACCGAAATGGGCGCAACAGAAGGAGTTGGAGTCGGTCTTGAGACAACAGGAAGGTATGGAAGCCGACTCTATTTTCGGACCCATCGCGCCGTTTTCACTTGAGGAAACATTCAAGTCGGATAAGAAGATTAAGAAGTTCCGCGACCGCACGAGTAGTGCAAACTGGTCTGGCGCAGATGGTCTGACGCAGGAGGAGATCAGACGTGATATTGCTGAGCGGCAACGGTTACGCTTGAATGGGGGGTGGACCTATGACATGTAATGAATACTAGCTATCATTCATTGCATTTGATTTCCTGCCGACTATACCTTTTCTTTTTTTTTTTTTTTGTTTTCCTTTGGAAACATTATCTAAAGTTTATTTTTGGTACCTGTTTTAGTACTGTGCACAAGTTGGGTGTCATTGGCTGGCGTTGACGAGTGTCTTGAATGAGTTAGCTTGGCATATTAGCAGGTTTAATGCATATAATATTCGTTCAAGTTAAGATTATAGTGTGCGAGTAGTGCGAAATAAAGCTGTCTAGTTCCGAATCCACTCCCTTGCCGATTATATTTTGGGCTTGGTTCATATTTCCGTGCGGGGCTGGGGATCCTGCCCCCTTTTCATCCAATCTTAAGTTTAATCAACAAGACCTAAAATTATTCGTTCATTAGTGAGTTAGATTCTTAAAAATCCAGTCTCTCCCTCCCTCTCTTTCTTCTTTTTTTTTTGTTGTTGTTTATCTTTCCTTCTCCTTGGACCGGGCCCTAGACGCCAAGATTATCATAACCTCACTATCATCGTCGCATCGCCATATCATTAAGCTCACCCCTGAGAATGGGCATGCATAGTCCAGTACACGCATCTCTGCGTGGTTTGTCATCAACTTTTTTTCGCTCTTCTTTCTTTCCTAGGTACCTGCTAAAACATGGTTATTAGGCGAATGCAAAAAGGCCAAGGAGATCCTCGAATCGTTCGTCAATGGAGGATTCACGGGAAGTCCAGGGAAAGAGTTACCCGCTCGTATTCTTGCCAATGCTAAGGTATGTACATATATCTAATACATATACAAGAGCACTTTCATCATTCTATTTGTGTCTGGTTGTATTGTGTCGTGTGTCTTGAATGAGTATTTCTGCCCATCGATCTCGGTCATATTTAGATTGTTGTCTCTTCTCATACGAGACAAAGGTCAAAAGGAAAAAAAAAAAAAGGACAAGACAGGAAAAGATAGGATTAAACCTACCTACCTTACCTGAGAATAATAATCAGAATCACAAGAATTAAAAAACAAAGTAGGGCCTCGCCATCCTAACCATCACGAAAGCGGGCATCCTCTGTACCGCCCGATTCGGCTCTGGGATCCTCCTCGCACGACTCCCCAACGGGACCTGGTCTGCCCCCACCGCAATCGCAACCTTTGGTGTCGGAGCCGGGGGACAAGCGGGATTCGAGTTGACCGATTTCGTATTTATTCTGAACGACGAGCGGGCGGTGCGGACGTTCTCACGGGCGGGGAGTCTGACGCTGGCCGGGAACTTTAGTGTGGCGTTTGGACCGGTGGGGAGGAACGCTGAGTATGCGTCTGGGGTGAATGTGGGGGCGGAGGGGATTGGGGCGGCAAGTATGTATAGCTATGCGAAGACGAAGGGATTGTTTGGTGGGGTGAGTATTGAGGGGGGGATGTTGGTTGAGAATCGGTGGTTGAATCGGAGGTTTTATGGGAAGGGAGTGTCGGTGGCGGAGGTTTTGGCGGGGAATGTGGCAGGTCCGGAGGAGGGGGCGGCGTTGGCGGGGATTTTGGGAGGGGAGATGTTTCGTCCTTTGGGTGGTTCTGGGGGTCATGAGAATGAGGATGAGAGTCAGAGTCAGAGCCAGATCCAGAGTCAGAGTCAGAGTCAAAGCGAGAACCCGGATGGGGATGGTGGGGGAGAGGGGGAGAGAGGGAGAGGAGAGGTGGGAGGGAGTAGGAGAGAGGAGGAAGGCTTAGCGGTGGTTCAGGAGATGCCAGCTCAAACGACTCAGCTGGATTTAGAGAGCAAGAGAACTCTGGACGGAGAAACGAAAGCCCAGCAACCATCAACTAGTTAATTTGCCCAAGTAAGCTAGGAAAGGATATATGAGGAGTATGTATCTCCTTAAGAATCATACTAATTGATATATTATATCTTTAGCTATTATATTTTTTTTTATGGCAGCTATAGTATCTTTACTATAATACTATTATGAGAAGTCACAAGTCCTACACATAGCTGAATGATATTGCAGATTATTAACATACTAAGGAAATTGTGTTGCCCCGCGCTCAAAGACTGTGACGATGTGTGCTTGATCCAATGGTGCCTTGACACGTTCTCCCAGGTTATTGCTGAAAGAAGATAGAGGAAAAAGCAAAAAGGCGACAAAGAGAGGAAGAGCCCCCTACCCCCAACTCCAAGGCTGTGGTAGCAAGACTGATGATGTATTGGGAGTTGATATTTATAGTAGGGTACCAACTACTGAGGAAGGCTACACCACAGCCCCTAATGCTTGAGGTGGTGATGAGCGAAGCAAAGCCAATCATCATCAACCATGTAGTTAGAAATTACTAGTGCCTAACTTTGCAACTTTGGTTCTTTCCTACCTTATTCCAAAGGCAAAAAATTCTGTTTTCCATCTCCATTCTGCAAGTAATATATTTAATGGTCCTTACAAATGTGTGTTGAAGAGTGTGATCTAAATTTCTTGATTCCTCTCGGGGTATGAAGAGTTATACTTATTGAATATGGCTACAAAATCACAAAAGTTTTGCCGTGAGGATTACACCATTGCTTGGATTTGCGCTCTCCCGTTGGAGATGACAGCCGCGAAAGCAATGCTCGATTATGTACACCCCAACTTACCCAGTCAACCAAACGACCACAACACATATATTCTCGGAAACGTGCAGGGACATAATGTAGTGGTTGCATGCCTTCCCACTGGCGTTTATGGTACTGTTTCAGCGGCCACTGTTGCAAGTCAAATACTGAATACCTTTAAATCAATCCGATTTGGGCTAATGGTAGGGATTGGAGGTGGTGTTCCTAGCAGAATAGCAGACATTCGACTAGGTGATGTGGTGGTTAGCAAACCTACAGGCACTTTTGGGGGAGTAATACAATATGATTATGGAAAAGCAGTTCATGAAGGAAAACTGGAGCGGACTGGAATGCTAAACAAGCCGCCGCAAATCCTGTTAACTGCAGTCTCAAAGCTCCAGGCCGATCATATGCTGGAAGACAGCCGAATTCCCATGTTCCTCCACCAGATGGAAGAGATGTATCCCCATATACAGAAAGCCTTTAAATCACCGGGACCTCAACATGACTTGCTATTCAACGCGTCGTATGAGCATAACAAATCGCAGCAAGAGCAACAAAATACATGTAGCTCTTGCGAAAGAAGCGAACTGGTCCCCCGGGCGCCGCGAGCAACAACTAGCCCAGCCATCCACTATGGATTAATTGCATCCGGTAATCAAGTCATAAAACATGCAAGAACAAGAGACCAGCTAGCACAAGGACTGGGGATCTTGTGTATTGAGATGGAAGCGGCTGGGCTGATGGATATCTTTCCATGCTTGGTCATTCGAGGGATTTGTGATTATGCAGACTCGCATAAACAAAAAGAATGGCAGAAGTATGCGGCTGCCACCTCAGCAGCTTATGCAAAAGAGTTACTGTCTGTCACACAGCTACATGACTCGGGAGATGGTTTGACAAAATTCCCGAGTATTGGCGGTGCGTTATCTTTCACAGTTGTTTTGGCATTGCCTCTAATTAATGCATGACAGAGACAAAGAGAGGAAGCTTGCTTCCCTATCAACACCGCGATACAGAAAGAGAGCACTTGCTAGGAACCTGGATGATCCAGTGCCGCAGTAAGCGCACTCGTCACCCTGGACAACCATCCTTGAGAATAATAACAAATGTTTTATAGATGACCACGAGGCCGACATGTTATTAGAGCGATTATCGAGGTATGACCACGAGAAGGCCCATCGACGACTGTCACGCAAACGATTAGTTGGGACAACGCAATGGTTTCTCGATCATCCAGCTTTCCGCACATGGCTCAAACAGAAAAGTGCTCCATGCTTATGGTGCTCTGGACGTAGTAAGTCTGCTCTTTACTCGATCTTTCTATTGGGATCATAGCTTCTGATAATGTTCTATTGATAGTTGGATCTGGAAAAACAATAATAGCGTCAGTTCTCATTTGATTTACTCATGCGATCGCCTCTAACAAACATGTAGAACAGCTGTGGTCGAAGCGGTCAAATCACGAAGAGGAAAGGCTACGGTATTCGTTTACTGTGAAGATGAGGAGCGGAAGACACACAGCGCGTCCGATATTCTCTCTAGCTTCATCAAGCAGCTCTTATTATACCTTCGCCAGACCCTATATCAATGTCCCAATGGTGTCATCAGAGACATTCTAAAATTCTTTGGGAAGAAGAGACTCCAACCAGACCTTGAAGATCTGAGAGATGTATTCACTCGCTTGTTCAAGCTGGTTCCGGAGACTGTATATGTTTTAGATGGATTTGATACACTAAGCCGGCTAGAGGCTGCACCCTTGTTGGAGCTATTTAGCGCCCTTTTCAGGTCCTCGAGCCCGGTAGAGGGGCAGCGAATATTTCTCTTGAGCCGTGATCATATTCCAGGCCATATAGACATTACCAGAGCAATTCCCGGAACCCTTCATGTCTCCACCTCTTACAACATTCTTCAAGACATTGAGTTCTATGTAGAGACTAGAGTGTCCGAGAAGTTCCTCTGCCACCGGAAGCTCACTGATGATCCTCGACTGGTGGAGGAGATAAAGCACTTCTTAGCCGCTGAGTCATCCGGAATGTAAGTTGTGACCTTGAATTTACAGGAAGGAGCGTGTGTTTCAATTAGTTAATATATGCTGATACTGAGTGGTACGGCTAAGGTAGGTTTCTGTGGGCTTACTTACAATTGGAAATTCTTTGGGACACTTGCTTTACAGATGCAGAGATTCGAAATGCTCTGCGCCAACTTCCAAAGGGGCTGGAAGAGACCTACTTACGGTGTTTAGACAGAATCAACTTTCAAGATCACCGTGCGCTCAAAGTGCTCAAATGGGTTAGCTTCGCTTCCCGGCCACTTCATATCGAAGAACTTAGAGAGGCTGTAGCCTTTACTATCTTCGATGACTATTGGGATGGGTCTAATATCCCACAGGCAGATTTTGTGATTGGATGCTGCAAGAACCTTGTTGTTTTAGATCCAGTAGACGATTGTGTGCGCTTCGCCCACTCATCAGTGAAGCAATACTTACAACAAGAGCGACCGGTACTAGAATACCCAAGAAGTTCAGAAGAAGGCGACTTGGAGTGCGGCGAGCTTTGTGTGGCATACCTCTCTTTCTCCGATTTTGGTCTTCAGCTACAACGTCGCACGGTGGACAATGTTACAATGGAGTTTCCGGGCCCTCTCTCTATCGTAAGCCAAGATTCGGGGCCTGTCGCCTCTGCAGTCTCTGCATTCAGCAAAGTTATGATTGGACTGGGGAAAAAACCAAAACAGTCCACGACAATCAAGCTCCCAAAGATACGCACAATACCTGCCCCGAACAAAAGCCAGTATAAGTTTCTTGATTATGCAACTGCCTTCTGGACGATACAAACCAAAGATATTAACACAAAGTCACTTGTATGGAATCAGTTCGAGCAACTGGCTCTGTGTTTCAATGAATCGTGGAATTTTTACCCCTGGGCCCCCAGTGGCCGATCATACCCCTCACTAATCCATGGAATACTAGGATGGGCACTGAAAGAACGACATAAACCTCTTCTGTCCATTGCTTTGAAGGCAGCCTCCGGAATTGGATATATAATTAACCTTCCACTGGTTGGTGAAGCCCTTCCTGCATTGCATGTTGCGACTAGAATGGGATATACAGATGGAGTCCGGATTTTACTCCCTTTCTGCCAGATTAACTTGCGGGACATTGGTGGGTTGACAGCTCTACACCATAGTGCGGGAAGGGGTCAAATTGACATTGTAAGACAACTTATCAATAAGGGGGCCGAAATTGACGTCTTCTCGAATGCCCACCGCTCACCATTGTGGATGGCTTCCCAAGCTGGCCACGAACATGTTGTTTCCCAGCTGTTGGACCAAGGAGCAGATGTTGAAGCACAAGACACGAGAAGTCGCTCCACTCCACTCCATCAAGCTTGTATGAATGGGCATTTTGGAGTTGTTTGCATCCTTCTTAAAAGCTCGGCGAGATTAGAAGTGAAGGATGTTACAAAACAAACGCCAATGGATTGGGCGTTCCGAAACCAGCATAGAGAAGTGCTGCACCTATTGCTTGAATGGGGAGCTTCATTCAATGAGGCTGGCGTGAAGCCTTATGATGTTCTTTTGTGGGCGGCTCAAAATGGGTATGATGAGATCATAAGCACAGCGCGAGTGGATATGCGGGAGTATCAACGCGAGGACGAGAACGGTCGAACTCTGCTTTCGTGGGCTGCGGGGTCTGGACATCGGACAACTGTCAACCTGCTGCTGCGGAAAGGTGTTCCAGTAAATTCCGCTGATAAAAATGGTAGGACTGCACTCTCATGGGCTAGTGATGGGAGACACCACGAAACGGAGAATTTATTGTGGAGCAAGGGGGCACTACCTCCAACGGGTCGCCCTCCAACGGGTCGCCCTCCAACGGGTCGCCCTCCAACGGGTCGCTCTCCAACGGGTCGCCCTCCAACGCGTCGCCCTCCAAGAGGGTACAGGTCGGGGTCGGAAGGGTACAGGTTGGAGCACGCCTTGGAACCCCTGTCGGATATTAGATGACCCGCTCCGGCCTGCCATGTAAGGTATCCTTAGGTAGCAGCCGTCCCGACCACTCAGGGGGACAGAACAGACAGATAAGACAGCGAATTGAACCACGGTTGAGCTGCCCGAGCAATTACATAATAATTCCAACAGCCCCGCTAAGTCACAAGACCCATGACACTCAGCGAGCCCCGTAAATACTGGATTGTTTTGGTTTGAAATCCTTTTTACTATTGCCCTCTCTTGGGGGTAGTGGGTAAGCACTTATTTATTGCTATTTTAATGTAAAAGTACTTATTAACAGCCTTTTTCTAATAGCCTGCCTATCAAGCTTTTATTGCCTGTATGCTAGCTAAACCTCTGCTATTATGTATTATTTTAAAGATTAGAATTAAAAAGTATATAAGAAATATTTAGAAGATGCTAGATGAGTGCTTAGTTAGTACTAAAAAAGCACTAAAAATATACTTAAATAATACCTTATTTAAAAAGTACTTATGGAATATCTAGGCTTTTACTTATAGTTATATTATTTAAATTTAGTAAAGAGTTGGAAATTAATGCTAGAAAACTTATTATCTTAAAAGTACTAATACAGTGCTTAAAAAATACTAATCTTATATGTAGAGTTTAAAAAAGATAAGAAAGAAAAAGGATTTCAAACTAAAACAATCCAGTATTTACGGGGCGCGATGAGGTGTTCCGGGGCGCTCCGACCTGTAGACTCGCGTCGCCCTCCAATGGGTGGCCCTTCAACGTCTCCCAATTAAATTCGTCGCAGCTAAACTCGTCGCCCTCTAGATTGTTGTGGGTCGCCTGTAGGCTATAGAGTTGAATGAGAAAATGTTTATGCTGGTTAGTAGATAGCAAAACAACTCAATTTCAGGAAGAACAAAGGTGGCCTGACTCTAATTTTATTCGCTATTCCATATCCGAGGTATACGGACATGCATTACTATTAGATTTTATCTCTTCGGGCTCTTACTGTTTAGTTAATTTCAGTCTATCTCAGTCTCTCGGGTGGTGGGAATCATGGAAATGGATACTCTAATAGACGTTCTGTGCGATGGAAAATGTATGGATAACGAAACATTTGAAGATTATTGGTGTAAAAAACTTATGATTTAGGTAGTATAGAGCCTCATACATTTGGATGCTAAATAATTTTTAATCTATTGATTGTCCCTTTGGTCTGAGTATATCTTATGCTTACTAGGTAGTTGTCCTACTTGCGAGTTCTGGATATAATATAACCGTCAACCTAAGAGGCTGAATAAGGGTCCATTGATAGAACTGATAGGGCAGCCATTTCATGGGCCCGAGATGGACGTGAAGCTATAGCAATTTTATCGAGGAAGAGGCTTCCCCTTTCTTGCTCCCCATGTCCTGGTTCCCCGATTCTTCTAACATCCCCAAACTTATCATCTCAAGCCGTGAATACCTGGATCTTCCACGATTTACTAGTAACCACCCAGTGCCTACAAATTCTGTGTGAATAACGAAGCATCAATTTGGGAGCACTAACGTAAAATTAAAATAATTGTGTAGAGATACAAGTAATATCCATTTATTAAGGTTAGATAGGACAATCTACCTAACTAGAAAACTGAACAAATATATTATGTAGATATATCTACACAACAATGGCTGAACCGCCTAGTATGGTAGGTTATATTGACGTATTTTCCCCTAGTGCCAAACTTGGGGTAAATGCATACATGCTACTTTCGCCTAATATAAGTGACACTGGAGGGCAGGTGCTGTCCCTCAGCAAGAGGAGTCTTCAAATGCAGGAAGTGGATCCGAATCAACCAGTCACTAACAATGTTTTTCTTAAAATTAAAGTTCTCACTAACTGTAAACTAAAAAGGATTGTGGAGTTAATGATCAGGGGTCCTAATGTATATTTGCAGAGATGGTTGAGGATTGAGTTGAGGTACTAGATAGGTTAGGCTATTTTTAACGTGTTATTTAGCTTGCTAGTAGTTATTTATGTTTATTGAGCGTAATATTTAACGATAGGAATCTAACTTATATTCCAGAGGAAAGACAAGAGAATCATTATTTTATATTTACAAAATCATTGCTATTGCTTGGTGGAGTGGCTGTGCAACAGTAGGGAAAAGTGAAGGAAAACCTTGATAGCTTTGCCTTGTAGTCTCTCAGATAGCCAGGTTTTTATGTAATTGGGATACTAAATGATTTTCGTTTAAGATAATTATACTAGTTATAATAATCTTGATAGATATGTATTTACATAAAGGAGGGTGGGAGCAATCCTGCTGCATGGTAGGCGCTTAAAAAATACTTCATACATTGTGCTTAGGCTTCCGCTACATGCGTACCAGTCACTATCAGCCTCCAAATCCTTCATTCAAACTCTACCCACGCAACAAGTCGGCTGCGAGGCGCAAGGCCACTGGTTCTGCAAGGCAGCCTAACACAGCCTTGTGGTTACCCAACATAAACCCACTGCCTACCTTTCTCCCTCTCAACACTAAGACATCTTGACAGCTCATTTCTAAATGAATTTGTGTCATACAACTATTAATTCATGAACAAGTTATATATTTAATTATTCTTTTTGATGCCTTTGAGATGAGGTTTACAAGAAAAGCCATCACGCATGACGATTACACCGTGGGATGGATCACTGCCCTGCCGTTGGAGAGGGCTGCCGCCCAGGCGATGCTGGATGTTGTCCATCCCAAACTACCCCAGGACCCGAAGGACCAGAACTCTTACACTCTCGGATCAGTTCATGGCCATAATGTCGTTATCGCGTGTTTACCGTCAGGTGTATATGGTACTACTTCTGCAGCAATAGTCGCCACTCAAATGCTGTTCACATTCCGGGCCATACGATTTGGTCTGTTGGTGGGTGTTGGAGGAGGAGCTCCGAGCAGGGAAGCGGATATTCGACTTGGGGATGTTGTCGTGAGCAAGCCGACAGATGATTGTGGAGGAGTGATACAGTACGACTATGGCAAGACCATAAACGATGGTTATTTTCAGCGCACGGGGACTTTGAATAAGCCCCCACAAGTCCTTTTAGCAGCGATTTCTCATTTACAGGCGGAGGAAATGATGGGAAAGAGTCAGCTCCCAATGTTTCTTTCTCGCTGTGTATCGAAATACCCCTTAATGTCTCGGTTTGCAGATTGTGGTCAGAAATGCGATCAGCTATATGAGGCAGATTATGATCATGCTGGACTAGCCAATACATGCCGCGATTGTGACCTGGATAAATTAGTGGTTAGGCCTCCAAGAGTGACGAGAGATCCACGAATTCACTACGGCTTGATCGCATCTGCCAACCAGGTTATGAAACATGGTATCACACGAGATCGACTAGCACGAGAATTGCACGTTCTTTGCTTTGAAATGGAGGCTGCTGGCCTGATGGATCACTTCCCTTGTTTGGTCATCCGAGGAGTCAGTGACTATTCCGATTCACATAAAAATAAGAAATGGCAGCCCTACGCAGCGGCTACTGCGGCTGCATACACGTCGGAGCTTCTCTCCGTGATATCAACCACTAATGTTTCGGAGACCGTCACAGTGAGCGACGCATTCCCAATGGCTATAGCGGGATTTACTGCCTCTGTTACAGTGATTCTAGATGTTAGTGGTAGAATACTAGCTCGCCTCCTTGAGCATCACTCTACTACTAAGAACACGCCGGATGTCTTGAAGCAAATCAAAATACAGCTGCCACTCATGGTTGACATAATGGAGCAGATTGAGAAGGATTGGAGAGACGGCATAATGAAAGGAGAGGCGCAGGATGCACTTCTCCCTGTCGTGAACGGTAGTATCCAGCAGATTACTTTACTTGACAAGTTGATTCAAGAGTCATTACCAACTCCAGAAGACTCTAGATTGCGTCGCATGAGGAAGGCAGCAGCGAGTCTTCGCAATGAGAAAGTCATGTTTGCCACCTTCAAGTCACTTGAGGGATATAAGTCTACACTTAACCTTTACTTGGGACAAAAATCAAGAACTGAGATAGCTGCGCTATGTAAATCTGAAGAAATGCATGCTGGTAAGTACATGAAAATTATTATTTCCTTGTCTTTGGCTGACAAACAACAAGAAATGGCAGCTATACAGCGTGAACACATGAAACTGAAATGTGAAAGATGGTTGAAACCTTCTGGTATTAGGCCTATTCACCAGCCTAATTTACCTGGAACATGTGAGTGGATCTGGACTGAGCAAGAGTTCATCGAATGGAGTAAACTGTCGTCAGATTCGAGTCGATTGCTATGTGTCTATGGGGTCCATGGTTGCGGGAAATCTGTCCTCGCAACATCTATTGCTAGACGTTTACGGGATAGGAAACAGCCAACGTTATTCTTCTCTTTTTCTAGCTCCGATGAAAATAGAAAGACACTGGACTCATTAGTCCGTCTTTTATTGTGGCAACTGCTAGAGGAAATTTTTGATCAAAAAGTGATCGACATAATGGATGATCTGATGAACCGGGGGCCTACTACAACAACAGAGTTGCTTGAAGCCGTGATTAAAACTGCAAAATTGAAGGACACCGTGGTTTACTGCATTGTTGATGGGGTAGACGAATGTACTGACGAATCCAATGACCCAGAACGAGGGCTGCTTAAGGCTGTTCTTGATCTCATCAAATATACAAACCTTCGTGTGGCTCTGCTTGGTCGACCATATGCACTCCAAGCGGCTATTCGTGCGGCTCCTTCGAAGATCGAGATTAATTCCAATTTGATCGGACCAGACATTGAAAAATTTATCCGTGCTGAGATACAGAGCTCCTGGGCACATTGGACTCAAGAGCTGAGGGATACTGTGTTCAAAGACTTGCGAGAAAAGTCGGATGGAATGTTCCTTTGGGTGAAATTGATGATTGATGAGTTGCGTAAGTCTGCTACAAGACGTGAAGTGTTGGACAGACTGCACAACATGCCACGTGGGCTGAAAGGACTCTTTCGGGTCCTATTTTCACGACTTGTCGAGGAGCTAGATGAATTTGAATTGGTTCTTGCCAAGAAAGCGTTAGCCTTTACGATCGCCTCATGTCGTGCACTGACGGTTGATGAACTGCGGTATTCTTATGCCTTGGATATTGGGTCTGCGTCGACTTTGGAGGACCATCTTCTTCTACAGCCAGAGCAACGGATTATGGACGTGTGTGGCGGACTGGTCAATTTCACAGGAGGTTATGCACACCTCATCCACGTTTCCGTGAAAGAATTCTTAACCAGGCCAGAAGAAGAGTGGTCCAGTAATGAAGACCAAAAGATTAAATATTTCAGAGTAGGCTTGGAAGCTACACACCGATCTTTGGGGTCAGTTTGCATTGATTACTTGGGCCTGGGCGAATATGGTTGCTCTCTTGGTAGCACAGACCCATTTTCAGACCCTGAATCTCAGTACCCATTCTTGTCGTACGCCTCAAGGCATGCAATTTCTCATTTGATTCACTCAGGTCCACCAGAACCTGTGATAATAGGCAAAATAAACGACTTTTTAGAATCGCAAAGGTCAGGTGTATGGATGGAATACTACTTGGCTATGCTTTTAGTGGACGATTGGTTCAACGCCACGTTCGATTACGAGATCAAGATGTTCGCCTCTTGGTTATATGGTGAAGATGATGCGTTGAAGCTCTTTGGGAGTAGGCTTGAAATGATCTGGAGCCGGGAGCTCGCAAGCCGAATAGAGAAGTTTGGAGAAGATGACCCTCGGACCGAGAGGTGGAGAGAATTCTTAGATATGCTTGAGGATTCGGGTCCGAATAGCGATAGTCCTGGTCCTGCAGTTGTTTCGGATGAAAGTCCAAAGGGCTCCTCGGACGCAGTTTTGCAAATGCTGAACCTCATCAATAGCCATGCAGTACTGCCGTTGCCCAGACAACTTGATATGATCATAAAGCTTGAATCCCACTTACGGCGGGTTAATATTCTCAGCGATCCTCTCAAATTACTTTTCGAAATGATCCTCAAAATGGCCAACAAGATTCCAATCCCTGTCCTTCTTATTATTGGAGGTTTTTATACGAGACTAGGCAAATTGGAAGATGCCCTCACGATTTACGACACCGCACTGCTCAGAATAGGAAGTCAGGAGAGACCCATCAGATTTACCATTTTACATCAGATTGGTTACATCCTGAGAAAACAAAACAAGCATTCGCAATCTGAGGAGATGTTTCGACAGACAATCAAGGGACGAGAGAGAGTACTTGGAAAGGAACATCCTAACACACTTGCAAGCATTAATGGTCTTGGTAACGCACTTTACTGCCAAGGCAAATATGCAGAGGCAGAAGAGATGCATCGACAGGCACTAGAGGGAAGAGAGAGAGTACTTGGAAAGGAGCATCCTGACACACTCACAAGCTTCAATAATCTTGGTAATACACTTTATAATCAAGAGAAGTATGCAGAGGCAGAAGTGATGTATCAACAGGCACTAGAGGGAAGGAAGAGAGTGTTTGGAAAGAAGCTTCCTGACACACTTGAAAGCATTAATAGTCTTGGTAACGCACTTTACAGTCAATGCAAATATGCAGAGGCGGAAGAGATGTATCGACAGGCACTAGAGGGACGAGAGAGAGTACTTGGAAAGGAACATTCTAACACACTTGCAAGCATTAACAGTCTTGGCCGGGCACTTTACAAGCAAGGCAAATATGCAGAGGCAGAAGAGATGCATCGACAGGCATTAGAGGGACAAGAGAGAGTACTTGGAAAGGAGCATCCTCACACACTTAAAAGCATTAATAGACTTGGTAACGCACTTTACTACCAAGGGAAATATGCAGAGGCAGAAGAGATGTATCGGCAGGCACTAGAGGGAAGAGAGAGGGTGCTTGGAAAGGAGCATTCTGACACACTCACAAGCTTCAATAATCTTGGTAACACACTTTATAATCAAGAGAAGTATGCAGAGGCAGAAGTGATGTATCAGCAGGCGCTAGAGAGAAGAGAGAGGGTGCTTGGAAAGGAGCAGTCTGACACACTCACAAGCTTCAATAATCTTGGTTGGGCACTTCATAGGCAAGATAGGTATGCAGAGGCAGAAGAGATGTTTCAACAAGCAGAAGTAACTGATTGAGAGAAAATGATGTTACTAGCAATTTTACCATGATACCTGCAGTATGTCCTGTATATTTTCAAAAATTTGAAGGTCCATTGTCTAAAATTTACTCCAACTGCAGAACCGACAAGAATTGCCAGCAGGCAACATTGATATGTCTGACTCCCAGATTCTACTAAACGCACCGTCGGATTTTGAGAAGTTCAGCGGAGCGACTCGGCAGTTGGTTATAGCGAGCCCATTATCTAGAACGGTCACATGAGGTCCACATGCTATACTGATTTATAGAGCTACCTAACGCGTGTTAGTGGTAAATATTGTCCATTAAACAGATATGGGATTGCTCCTATGCTTCGGTTTCAGGCCAAGCGTAGTTGGGAGTGTCGTGGCAGGGTTGGTGTTTATTATAGGCTCACTAGCCTTGTCTCAAGATAGATCGATTATTTGGGCATGATATATATAGATCGGTTTGATCTTTCAGGTACATTCTCTTGCACGCAAATAAAATTGAAAATTCTCTGCCTGGTTTAGCCTTGATACCCTCTAAATGTTGCTTGGTAATTTTTTAGACCACTCCGATTCGAGGGTGACTGATACCTGAGGCGTTGACTGTGCCAACTAGTGGCCTAGATAGCGAAGGAAAGAAAAAGGCCCGAGTATTGTGCCCGGAGCTTACTCCATTTCCTGCTATGGAATTTAGTAACAATCTTATCGCAAGTGCTTCCCAAACCGAATAGGCACTGCCGTTTGCTCGAATGAAATAATAGTGTGTTACTGGCGGGCTACCAGCAAGTCTTAGGAAGAATACAAAGGATTTCGGAAGATTTTATTGTATAATCGAGTATTAGAATATTAGACTATGATTGGCGTACTCGGAATGTAAAAGTAGCTTGCAGTGTGAGAGTTATTTACATGTATGTCGGGGACGGACTAGGTTTTTTCCAACACCAGTTAGTGACAGGGTCATTATCCTAAATAGGTAATATGTGTTGTGAGTGCCCACTAGAGTGTAGATAGGTTCATGACTAGGTGGGTAGCTATGAGACCCATCGCATTGATTTGTACTATTTTTAATTTGAAACAAGTTATGAGAAGAGAGAAAGAAAGAAAAAAGAAAAAGAGAGTTAGGCTAACTAACTAATGCAATCCTTTCAAGTTCTTTCTTTTCTTTCTCTCTTTGAGCGATGGATTAGGCACCACAGCTTTTTTTTTTCCAGCCTCCAATGAGATACAAAGGGAAACTATGTCCTTGCACTAGTTCATCTTAAAATTTGAGATGGAGCAGATGAGTGGTCAACGACGTGGCTGCCAACTGGCCGATGAGCGATTATTGGCTACTCGTCCTCCTTTCCGTCGTAACAGGATGTGTTTTTCGCCCAATAAACGAATGTCAGAATGTCTTTCCCCTCTCCCTTGGTTGGTACCGACTCCTGCTAGGTTGCATCATCATCGGCTGGAATCAGAATAGCCTCAAACGTCACCGCAAAAAGAAACTAAAAAAGAAAGACAAGGACGACGACGACGACGAAGAAGAACGATGATGATGACAGATGTGGCTATGCCTGTCTAGCTTGAGGGGCGAAAACCTTACTTTCATCAAAGGATTCACCTAAAAATATTCCTAAATATATAAATATACACATCTACCTTTATCGAAAAGCCCCTCAAATTTGGTTGGATTTTCATCTATTCATTTATTTTTCGTGTGATTGTTTCTATCCCTCTGTAACGCGACAAAAGAAAAATGGCTGAACGAGAGCTTAACCTGCTCAGCCTCGATGGCGGCGGCGTTCGTGGTCTGTCCACTCTTTGTATCCTCAAACAGATCATGGAGGCCATTAATCGTGAGAATCCGCCGAAACCCTGCGACTTTTTTGATATGATCGGGGGCACTGGATCTGGGGGGTAAGTCTCCCTCACGCCCTCTCTTTCTATCTCTATTTCCTATTTCCCCACGTTCAACAAGTGTGTGTATGTGTATCTATCGCCCGCCAGGTTTTAACAAAAGAAAATAGGTTACTCGCGATCATGCTCGGTCGTCTCAAAATGGATATCGACCAGTGCATCACCGCATATAGTCGTCTCTGCAGACATGTCTTCGGTCGCAAGAAACGTCTCTCGCTCACGGGTAATATGAATATTCGCGGGAAACCTAAATACGAGGCGAAGCGACTGGAGTCAGCGCTAAAGTCTATCTTGCGCGAGCTGGGATACGAGGATCGCGATATGCTGTTGCAGGATGTGGATTTGTCGTGTCGAGTGTAAGTATTTCCTTTTTTTCTTGTTATCTACTTAAGATTAAAAAGAAAAAAGAAAGAAAGAAAAAGAGAGGGCGCATACTAATAGGAAGGGATGAAAAATAAAAAGATTCGTATGCGTTACCGATGACTCCACGCGCAAAATTGTCCCTCTGACTAGCTACGCGAGCAAATACTGCCCGACGGAACTCTACAAGACGACCAAAGTCTGGCAAGCCGGACTTGCGACATTCGCAAATTCTACACTCTTCGAACCCATCACATTAGGGCCCTCGGGGCGGCGATTCCAAGATAGTACGATGCAGGCGAACAACCCGGTGCGCGAGGTGTGGATTGAAGCCAAGGGGGTCTGGCGTCTCACCTCATTGGAGAGCCAGTTGCGCTGTATGGTTTCAATCGGGACAGGGGTTCCCCTCATCAAGCGCCATGGTCGGACGAGTATCTTTGGTTTCACGAAATCAGGCTCCTCGTCGGGCCTTCTGCATGATGTGATTGATACAGAGGTGGAAACGAACAAGTTTTTTCAGGAGCATACGGAGCTGGATGATGATAATCGGTTGTTCCGATTTGATGTGCCGAATGGCCTGGCGGAGATTGAGCTGGATTCGGTGGCTGAGATGGACACAATTATCGATGCGACGGCAGATTATTTGGCGAAGGAGTTGGTGTATAAGCAGGTGAGACGGTGTGGGAAGGCGTTGCTTCGACCGGCGGAGAGTGAGTTGTCTTTTGCGAGATAGACTGACTGACTCCCTTTCACTCTCTACCTTTGTGAATTTCCTTGTGTGTCTGGGCGGTTATTTCCCTTGAGTTCGCTGATTTATGATTTGATGTTGGTCTTGATATCCATTTGTTTCATGCTATTTATTTTGTATGATTTGCCATGATTATCCAGGGAATTATTAGTTTTCATGGAAATATTCAATAACTGTAATTTTTATTTTTCAATATTTAATAGTGTGGACAAAGCAGAAGAGGTTTCATCCTCTACTTAAATATAGGGCTATAGATAGGTACGAGTTTTGGTAACTAGATATCAAATTAGCCCAACTAATATGTACCTATGCATATCATCAAACCACCTTTTATTATAATAATAAACAAAGAGATAGCATTACCTAAATCCCCAAATCCAACTAGGTTATTTCAACGCATCATGCCCCCAATTCTTCAACGACCGATAGCTCCGACTATCCGGATTCCGTTTCGCCGTCTCCTCCTGCGCCAAATGTCGCTTACAGTAAGCAACTACCTGGCGCATATGGTCAACATCTTCGTCAGTGTAGCCATCAGGGTCTTTATCCGGATTATGTTCAAGGATAGAGACGATTTTGCGACCGCTTTATATTCCGCCCCGGGGAGTGCGTGTTGATACCATCCAATCAGCTTTGATCTACCACTACTTGCCTGGAAAGGTATGTGAAGAGAGAGGAAGAGAAAAGAAAGAGAAAAGAAAGAGAAAAAAAACCTTTCATGTCCAATTGTTTCCCCAGATTCATTGCTCCAGCCGGATGACTGGGATTTTTCTTCTTGGAGCCATTCGCGGAGCTCATTGGAGGTCATGTTGACTAGGTCGTTGAATTCGCTGAACGGGATTGTTATTGGTTAGTGATTGGTATCTAAAATAGAAGCTACCTACTGATAGTACTCCTAGGTAGTACTGCAGTAGTAGATGGTGCTACTACCTAAGTAGGTGAGGTAGGGGAGATAGCTGGGTAAGGGTGAAGAGGGTGAATACTGGATGACTGTATTTGCGTCTTTGACCATATTGAATTGGTATCTACTATGTAAGTGCCCGGCGAAATTTTTTTTTTTTAACTGAATAGAGACGCGAATGAAAATTGCTACTTGAACATCTAGACTAAGCTTATATATAGCATTGGCTGGATGATGGACTTTGCCTGAAGTGACGTCATCGACGCAAACAATCAAGAGAAATCTAGAGTGACGCCGGTTGGTATAAATTAGTGGAGAATTTGGGCAGGGAAGTGATATAATCACTGAAGTATGGAAGCAGATTTAAGGTAAACTACTAATCTCCCCAAAATAGGATCGAGCTGTATAAGCACTGAAAAAAATAATAGGGTGGGACTTTTCTACCGATCTAGAGGAGTGATATATGGTTGATTTCCCTTGTTATGAACGCAAAATCTGACAAAAATTAAAAGGCAGGATTTCCATCATTGTGGAGATGCCTCGAGATGATGTGCAATGTCAAGGCTTTGACCTTAAATACCTCGTCAGCCGAAGTATCTCGACATCGTTTAATACATATAGTGACGAGGGCGTGGATAACCCTGCCAACTTCCCACGTCGATGATTTAGAGAGAGAGTTAAAACGTCTATGTTAAGAAAATAATAGAATGGACTATTTTTACCAAGAGAGCAAGATAAACCAGACTGTCAATACCCAATTAAAACCTCTCGATTTGTATATTAAAGACGAGTAAGCCTTTATTCGGCTTCTTCTATTTTTCAAAGTGAGGGCATCAGAGATTAGCCAGCAGTTATCGGAACACCAGTATTCCAACATGCACAGTGTATTAAGTACCCCAAAGAACCGAGATTTATCTGCCAGTCTGAGCTATTGTGAGCTTTATGGTGTCCAAGATGCTTCTTCCTCGCCTTTGGATTAGCACCGGGCAAGGGAGGATTTACGTGCTACAGCAGCTCTTTCGATAGTGGCTATCTCATCTACGGCCTCGAGGTCAAGGGGCCACGTCGCGTTTTATTCTCCTCAACAAAACTGTCGGAGATGGTATCGACTTCGCGAGTATAAGGCATGGGACGGGAACTCCCGGAGCTTGCTGGTAGATTGAAGCTGTGTGATATCTAATGATACTTAAAGGTATTGTTAGCAATGGATAGATTGGTTGCAAATAGGCTAGCACCAGCGGATATAAATGACTTACTAGTTCTTGGCTTCCAATTTATGATTGGGTATCCATTTAGTATCTAGCAAAACATAGGAGAGGTTCGAGTCCCACTACGACGAAGAACTGCTTGAACGGGATGATGTATCGACAAGTTCTAATAGGTAATGTCTATATCAATGCTTATTAATTACCTGGAGAATTATGGCTCTTGGATCGCTCCTCAAGTTTGGGTGCTGATGAAGATCCTGGAGAGTTCTTAATATGTCTACTTACTTAGGCAACACTTGAATATTTTGAATGATAGGTATTCATCTCCCTCGTGGCTTCGCAACTTTAATTCTTCCATGTCGTTGCAGGATCACTTATCTTTAATGTAAAGACTGAACTATTATGGCCAGTTTACCTTGGATTTTGAATTGAAGGGTGAATTTTATATAGAAAATATCGAAGAGATAATTGTAGAAGGAAGTTGGACTCGAAGAAAGATGATGGGGGACATGGGAATAATTACTTAGTTAGGCAAGAGTGAATGCTATAGTGAAACTCTAAAATACCACTTATGTCCATATTGTTTCACCTATTGTTAGAATAGATTATTATCGTAATATACCTACTATATCTAGCATGGTCAATTTGTTTAATCTATTATTATCTCTAGAGAAATAATAATGATGATACTCACCTCATAAGCTGATCTACTCTGAAGGTGGAGTTTCGCCAACATTTCCACTTTCGGAACCAGATAAAAAATTCTCTCCCCAGCGGATCTCGCTAAGTTTTCCCTCTTTGCCCCGCCACCCTTTCTGTCGCTGTAAATCCAAACTTCTCACGTACAAGTTAGGTATGATTGTTGATTATCCTCTCTTGCCAGAATCTCTCAATCTTCCCGACCCGAATTAATGATCGCCTCCGGGCCGACATGCGCTCTCACTTCGGATGGTAGCTTGATCCCCTTCCCAATCCGCTTAGAATATCGTCATAACCTCCACCTCCTCTTATAGTGTAACATGTAGACAACGCAAGGTTAAATGCAACGAAGTAAGGCCTGTCTGTGGCCCGTGTGCCAAGGCTTCTCGTGATTGTGTCTTCTCCAACTGCATTTTCCGTCACTACAGTGCCGACGATATCCGCGACGACGCAGGGAGCCATTCCTACTTGGGAGGAGTACAGACTTGGGTCCAAATACCTTCTGAGCGTAAGCTGTCCTATTTTAAACTAGGCGTGGCAGAGAGAGAGAGACGTGTTATGCACGAATAGAAAAAGTAATGACATTGCTATAGTTACCTTTGTCCAGATCAGAAACCCTTTTGTCGACGTAGAGCCGACATGGCTCCTGGATGAACATCACTCAGTGGCTTCTCCCTCAACAATAATTGCTACTGAAGAGGATATCGTTCCGAGTTTAACTCGCAGTTCCGTGCCCCCGGAAGAGAATGGAATTCTGATATCAGTGTTGCTGCAACATTTTAAGGAATGTCCTAGCCAATGGTACTAATACTCCTTCCATTCGAGTGTGAACCGCGCTAGAGAAACGAAGAATCAATTAACGGCCCGCCTAGGTTGGACTGCTTCGACTCCAATGCCTATTACTCCACCAAGGTACCTATAATGGTAGCTACCCGACCGATGTTAAGAGCAGCCGCCTGCGCCCTCGCTGCCGAACATTTGCATCGGATGTGCCATGGAGATTTCGCCCGCATCTCGCAGCTCCCCCACCTGCGGAATAGTGCATTGCAGTGGACTATCGAGGCGATCGACTGGAAGTACGAATCAGTGCACTTCTACGACCAGGCCATCCGTTACTTGAAAGAGGCGATTGCTTTGGAGATTCCTGAGGATCAACGTGAGGAAATGCTCGCCGTCGTCGCTATTCTCTGCATGTACGAGTTGATCGATGCCCCAAGCACTGAATGGCGAGCTCATCTCAGCGCTCTACCATTTCTGTATCGTGAGACTTCGGATGGATTGAGTTCGGCATCTACTCTGCCCAACTCCCTGCTGCATATCTCCCGCTCCGTATTCTGGAGTCTCGTCCGCCAGGATTGTCTCTCTGCATGTAGGTTCCTCCTTTTTATTCTCATTTGCTTTTTTGTCTGCCTGTCCCCTAGCCTAATTAACGCGGAAACAGTCATCAATGAAACCCAAACTCGCCTCGACCTTTCCGATCTTATCCTTTGGCGCAACTTTGGTCTCATTATATCCCCCTATGGCCACCTCCTACCCCCATCAGTCTCCACTACAACCACTTCTCCATCCCCGAACCCTCACGGTCCCTTGCATGGCACCTGGCTCGATGAAGACATGCTCAGCAATGCCCTTATCTGGATCATGGGCAAAATCATCAACTTTATCACTCACGGCGACGGGCTCAACCCGGGAGACTACGAAAGCCCCCCAGGCCAGCGCCCAGTCTTCGGCACCACGCAGGAGGACCTCTTGGAACGATGGAAGCGCCTTGACTTTGAGCTCCGCTCCTGGTACAATACCCTGCCTTCTTCCTTCACACCCTGTGCGCGTACCCGACTCTTTCTCTCCAAACTCCTACCAATCTCCCGCACTCCCTTATTACCCGAGCACGACGATATCCCCACAAGCACCCCAGATACTACAAATACAAATGCAATTGACGCCATCATCTTCACCGTCCCCATGTGTGCCGTTACCATACAAACCTACCATATGGCCCGCATCCTACTATTAACCAACATGCCGCAGGAATCAACGGCGATCCGGTCAACGGTGACGGCCCGGCTGCGCTCCTACCGCCGGGTCGCAGGGTCAGTGGAGCGCCATGCGCGAGAAATTTGTGGTATCAGCCTGGCCGGGTTGCCTGATGCAATCCTCTCACACACGGTGCAGCCGTTATTTGTCGCGGGCCAGTGCTTTGAGGGGAACCAAGAGCAGGGGTTGGTGGTTGAGTTACTGCAGCGGGTGGAGCGTGATACTGGGTGGGCAACCGAGTATCGTGTGCAGGAATTGCGGCGCCAGTGGTCAGAGAGAGAGATCTTGGCCGTGTGAGAATTCTGGGCTCGATTCAGATTGGGTTGGTGATGCTTGACGTGACATCCCCGGAAAGGAAAAGGGAGCTTTTTTGTGCTCAATGTTAGCGCTGGTTTGCTGACTCTAGATAATGAAGTTATATTAGAATCCTGTTATATATAGTGTATACATTTGCAGTGTAACTAATGTCCGAACAAGGGCGTCTTAGTGACATTGTTTAGACACGGTGGGGAGGATTCTAGAAATGGGGGAAAATTTTCCGAGACGATGTCCCCACATTAACCAATAGGCGATTTATAAAACAGTCAATTGATAAGATAAGATTTCTTCAGTGGATCCCACCCAGCGGTTCTGGAAGCCTTGCCGAAGGTATTTTTTCCGAGCATTTGTCGATGTAGAACTCAAGCCCACAAGGATATTATAAATAGGGCCCTCAGCATGGTATTTCAGGCAAAGAATACGATATCTCCAAATTTTCGAGTGAGTTCTCCTCCCCAAGAGACTAAGGGAGGAGACAAAAGAAGAAGAAGAAAACGATGGCGCTGATGCCGCGTTTGTCTCGCTATGTGTGGGCCAGCATCTTATGCTCCCTGGGAGGATTTCTATTCGGGTGTGTATTCGGTCCCCCCTACCCCCTGGCGATATTGCAGCTGTGTGTAACTTTTTAAGGTATATCGATAGAAATGTTGCTAACACAGCGATGCCGAATGTGAATGCATTAGGATGGACACTGGAATTATCGGACCCGTAGTGGTAATGAAACAATTCACACAGAAATTCGGGTCCTTCTCATCCATCGTTCATGGCCTAGTCGTATCTTCCATTCTTATCCCAGCTGCCTTCTCGTCCTTCTTCGGCGGTAAGCTGGCCGACTGGGTTGGAAGACCCAAGTGCATCAGTATCGGTGCTCTAATCTTCGGGATCGGGGCAGCCATCGAGGCCGGCGCAGCCCATCTAGCCATGTTCATTGTCGGCCGCGTCATCGAGGGCCTCGGGGAGGGTCTATACCTCGGGACACTTGTAGTGTAAGTAGCCTTCAATTGCACTGGCAGGCAGGTTTTTTTGGCAGTAGCTGAGACGATCCGATCCGATTCGATTCATTTCAGATACATATGTGAAATCTCCCCGCCGACACAGCGAGGCCCATTAACCACTGGCCCTCAACTCCTCATTACCATGGGACTCGTAGTAGGCTTTTTCACCTGCTATGGATGTGAACAGCTACACTCGTCTATGGCGTGGCGTACCCCATTCACCATCTTAGCTTGCATCTCTATCCTGTTCAGTCTCGCTGCGTTTCTGTGGCTGCCAGAGTCGCCGCGATGGCTCACGCTGCATAATCGGTCTGACGACGCGGCTCGCGCATGGGATTATCTAGAGGTTAGCCCGGCTGATCGCGAGAAGATCGACGAGGAAGAGGAGGAACAGGTCTATGAGGAGGCCGTGACGCATCCGCTCGCGCCAACAGGGAGCATTCTGGCCCCGAATACCCTGGATCAAGTGGTCTCGCGACAACAACACAGCCAGATACCCAACCAGAAACAGAAAAGCAGTAACATCTTCGACGCCTTCAAAGCCGACGTGCGCAGTCGGACGCTGTTGGGTCTTTTCCTTATGGGGATGCAGCAGTTGGCTGGGATTGACGGGGTGCTTTATGTATGATCCACACACATACTCTCCAAAACCAAACCCTTAGCCAAAACAACTAACACATCCATCTATAAAGTACGCCCCCCTCCTCTTCCAACAAGCCGGCATGACCTCCGACCAAGCCAGCTTCCTCGCCTCCGGCGTCTCCGGACTAGTAATCTTCGCCGTAACAATCCCAGCCCTCATCTACGCGGACAGCTGGGGTCGTCGCCAAAACGTCATTCTCGGCGGGCTAGGCCTAACGGTAATGATGTTTCTGATTGGGTCGCTCTACGCCGCGGACGCTGTGCAAGCTTCCACCACCGGCGCAGGCCGCTGGATCGTCATCGTCGCCATCTATCTCTTCGCCGCTATCTATAGTGTCTCGTGGGCGGTTAGTATAAAGGTGTACGCGGCGGAGATCCAGCCTCAGCGCACCCGGGCGTCCGCGACGTGTCTTGCGCATGGAAGTAATTGGGTGTCGAACTTTTTTGTGGCGCTGGTTACGCCGGTGTTGTTGGCGAGGAGTAGTTGTGCGGCGTATTTTTTGTTTGGGGGGTGTGCGTTGGTTACGGCGGGGGTTTGTTTGGTGTGGATGCCTGAGACGAAGGGGAAGTCGTTGGAGGAGGTGGAGAGGTGTTTTTGTCAAGGGAAGGCGTAGTAAATAGGTACAGATTTACCTACCGTAGGCTTGTTCGTTGCAAATGAGTTTTTTTTTTTTTATTCATATCATTATATATTATTAATTGTAACTTAACTATTCAATCATAATAACTAAGCACGCTCAAGTCTCGCTATTCTCAACGTAGAATATATGTGTACCTCCCTATGCATACTTTTTGCTAAGTAATAATAAAATAATATATATGAAAACGAATCAAACACCCGAATCTTCCTGAACAATATCATAAGCCTCATCAAACTCAACCCAAGAATTGCAATTCGTTCGTAAGTTCCCCTCATCTACCCACTGCATTATCTCATCCTGTCGCTCGATAAACTGCAGCGCGAACCCTTCCACCGTATGCCATCCAATATGACAATGCATGAGCCAAGCCCCGGGATTATCCGTCTCAAAGGCTAGCACTAGATACCCATTTCCGGCTAACATGGCCGTGTCACGTCTGGGCGGATTCACCGTTGAGACAGTTCCATCCCACGGATTTCTGCCCTGTGCGAGGACGAAAAAGTCATGTCCATGTAAGTGGATGGGATGGGCAGCAGGGAACGTTGTGTTGATGATGAGATAGGCCCATTCATCGGCGTTAGGGAGCGAGATGACCGCGTCGGATTGGTCATAGGTTGTCACATTGTCGGCGATTTGGAGTAGGGTTGGGTCTTCCCAGTTCACTACCATAGTGGTGCTGTTGATATACCACCGGAAGTGGTTATCAGCATTACGACGTCCTGTGACGTCGACGACGGAGCGCCAGTCTGGGGGGGAGACGTCTTTGGGAACGTAGGGGACAATGTTGGTGGGGGATTCATCCTGGCAAGAATCGACGAAGTCGAAGGCACTGGTGTCTGGGGTTGTGGGCTGGGAACCATAATAGAGGATTCCTTTGATATTGTCGACGGCTTCAATATCCGCTGAACAGGCCTCTTGTGGGATGGCGCGAAGCCAAAAGGAGTCGCCAACGGAGGCCTGGTTGGCCGTTATGACGACGTCGTAGCGTTGACCTGGCTTTTTGGTAAGCTTTCTTTACTTTTAAGGATAGTAGAGGAGGAGGAGGAAGAAGAAGAAGAAGAAGAAGAAGAAAGCAAACTTACCCATTCCAAGACTGACAGAGGTTGTGGTGTAGGGCTTAATCGGCACCAGATCCATCGCAATAACCGTAAGTTCATGGTTATCAACCATGAAGCGGAAATGCGTATCGATGGCCGCGTTTATAATTCTCAATCGGTATGATTTCCCCTGGCGAACTTTCAAGTTGAATCGAGTCCCGGTGACATCATCACCAGTCCCGTATTCGTTCGTCCCATTGATCAAAGCATTATCCATGGGTGGTGGGCCAGTTGTCTGAGCCTGTTGCCAGAGCTCATCTGCAGTCCTGTGTGACCAGTCGGTCAGGAGTATTGTCCCTGGGTCTTCGTCGTAATTTGCACTTGCTGGTCCATTGATCACGATTGCCCCATGGACACCCTGCCAGGCCTGCAGCCCGATATGTGAGTGGTACCAGGTGGTGCCGTATTGCATTGCACGCCATTTATAGGTGATGGTATCACCTGGGGCAGCGGGGCATTGGGTGATGGAAACAACGCCATCGTTATCATTGGTGTGAAATTGGCGGATCCCATGCCAATGGATGCTGGATCCATTCCGAGACTCAAGGAGGTTATTGGTAACGTGGACTACGACCTCGTCACCCCAATCCGCGTAGATGGTGGGCCCGGGCACAGTCCCATTAACAGCCATGGCAAAGCGCGGCACCCCGTCGGGAGAGATGGTCACTTCATCAATGTTGAACCAGTACTCACGGGTGACACCAGTATTGGGCACAACCGTGTGATAGTCAGTGTTAATGTCATAGCGACACCACTTTGATCTATTCCTGGGCGAGTTTCCAGGGCATGGGGTTCCCGTAGGATGATGTGTGGTTTTAGTGGTAGTGGTAGTAGTAGTGGTCGTGGTCTTAGTAGTGGTGTGTTGAGGTATACAATTTTTCTGACCGGGTCTGGTACACGGCCTCGGCTTCGGCTTTGGTTTCGGCTTTGGCTTCGGCTTAGGCTTAGACTTGGGATTTGAATTTGACTTGCTTTGTGCTGGATCCCGGGCGAAATGTGAAGAAGAAAAGGAAGACTCGGATAGCGAATCTATGTCAGCAACAGATTCATGGTTGAGAATATATGCCGCTATCGCAAACGATGCGTATAGTAGGACAAGTATAGACTTCAACAACATTGTGCCTTTACACCCTCGATGAAGGAACTATCCCGTGTCCCTACACCCTCGGTGAATTATTCGGCCCAAAAAGGAGAATGTATAGGAAGAAATTAGTGATTATGAGCAGGCTATGAGTAAATTCACAGCTCAGATGCCTGATCAAATGATGTAAATTAAAATCGAGGACTCAGGAGCTTATAATCTACTAACATCCCAACACTAAAGGGGGCGGCACCAAAAAAAAAAAAAAAAAAAGGCGAACGATAACAAGTCAAAAGATCCGATGTAGCTCAGCCAACGAAAACTAAAATCTTATACCGCTTCCGAGAGAGCGTATTGATCAAGAATAGCACTATTTTAAGCCATTAGAAGTCTCCATCCAAGCGCTCAGCCCTTCGAAGTGTCCTCAGTATCTAGACCCACTCACAATGCGAGCAATCGCGTGGCCCAAAAGACAGCAAAACAAAACAGCCCCCCCGCCAAAAAAAGGCAAAAAGTAAAACCAAGGAAATGAAAAGAAAGAAGGAAATAATTTCATACCGGGCTGGAGATCAAAGCTCCTAGTGGAGAAGAAGTTTCAACCTCTCGTCTACTCTAGACATATCAAGATTCAACTAGGATGCGCTATTTTTGCACAGCCAACACAACACATTGACGGGAGATGCCCCAAGAAAGGGCCCTTCTTGGGGGTCATTTGACGATGCACTAGATGAGAGGGAGAGAGATAGTCCAGCTGGGCTCGTGAGGATCCAATCAATCGCGTATGAGACGTCATCTTTGCAGACAAGTATAGGGCAACGTAGGGCAGCATGTCTCAGTTTGCCATTGATCGAGTAGTAGCATGATCTCAAGAAGATCGTCAGGTAGTTAATGGAAACCGAAAGGCTTATGGGGCGATCATGGATGATTGGCTGGGAAAGCTGCATGTCTGCGCTGAGAAAAAGACAAGAAGAGAAAAGAAAAAAGAAAAGCAAAACAAACCTGCGGGCCAAGACTGTCTGGTCTCGCTTAGAACGAGGTCTGACCCGGTCGTGACCCGGTCCGGTCAGCCCTCTTTCTATCTCTCTCTCACTCTCATTGTTTTATTTTTATTTTTTCTTGGTCCGTAGAAGGACCTCGACTTCACTAGGCTGAAAACCAAAAACTGGGCAAGGTGTGAGTTGGATACAAGTGGTGAGAGAAAATATATCGCATACTAAATCCAGGTGGGAGGATGGGAACCATCACCACCACCTTCATCATCAATTATCTCTCTCTTCCCCCCCTTTGATGATTTTCTTTCCAAAATTCACTTTCTCGTCCTTGTAAATTCGTTCGTTATTCCTTTCCCCTACGACATTGATATATTCTGCGACGAAAATATGGTCTCCTCGACAGCACTCCTCTGGCTGGCCATCGCCGCCGCCGCCACAGCGGTTCCCTTACAAAATCCTGATGCACCTGAGATCGAAGCTACATTCAACCTCTTTGCCTACGGTGATTTTATCAGTGGTTTGCCCATCTACTTTGCGGATAGTATGGATGATTACCTTCCCATGTTCATATTCCCCCTTAGCTTTTCTGGTTAACCCGTGTTTTTTCTCCCATCATTAAGGCAAGGCTGAGATCGGTGATCCCTCGTTATCTCAGGCGACCATTGCCCAGCCAATCTACTGTAAGTATCTTTTGATGGTTTTTTATCTTTTGTTTCTCTCCATATTTTTACGGCATATCGGTAGAGCAACTTGGAAGGAGGTAGAATATGACCAACTAACTTACTACCCCCTCGGGGGACCCAGTCACTGCCTCTGACCAGGCCCCATCTACCTGGATAGCTCACCCCAACACCACAGAGATTTCAGCAGCCGCTTTTACTTCTAATGTGATGTATTTGTCTTCCAGCTACGATGACCCAGTTGTCCGGTTTGGATCGTCCGATGAGACAGACAGAACATCAGCCAATGTGTTTTCAATCTACGGTGGCTATGTCATCGTTGGAAATTCGGGGGCCAACTTTTATGCGGAGCCGACGGGAGTAGATGGTGTGTATTCGCTTTTGTGCGGCTCAGCCGATGAGGTCGGGTTGGATAAAATTCCCTTGATTGTACGAACGTCAGCTCCAGCTACCGAGGCCGTGTTAGTGGAGGCATGAGCGATGGATTGCTTTAGTTTTTCTCCCCCATGTATCTTTCTCCGAGTTCGTCTTTAGTGGATGCATGTACTGAACAAACGTACATACTTGTGATACGTCATGTACGGAATAAATAATTAAAAAGTGAGAGTATGAAATGTTGGGAAAGGTTGAGGTGTGGGAGCGGGACGCGAGGATAGGATCAGTTCCTCCAGTCTAAGCGAGGTCCAAAAAAAGAAAAACAAGGAACAACCTCGTATTCGTGTTCAGATATTTCTTTTTTTTGGGCGTTCAGGGTTAGGGGTCTCCGATGTATGGTTGTGTCTTCCTGTCAATTAGAGGACTTCTCCCCATCGATGGCTTGCATTGGCGCCGCCCCCACTAGGGCTAATGTTCGATGTGCTGGCCGACAAAAGACCCTAACTGCCGCTGGTTGAAGCTGGGATTTCCTGCCGATTGGCTGTTGGTAGCTTGAGACCTAGATTCATTCTGCAAGCAAATAATTTGATCTCTTTTTTCTTTTTTCTTTTCTTGTCTTTTTTTTTTTTTTTCCTTTTTCTGAGGAAGGGTTTGCCTACAGAAATCCCACATGGGTGGCTGGCCCATAATCTGACATGGTTGGAGAAAGCACCTTATTCTGATAGGTAGGGTATCGCATACGGGATCCCGATTGTATGACATGGCCTTAACTCCTATTGGGCTTTTCCAGGGAAAAGCCCGCGTGTTGGATCTCGTACGACCGCCAGCTGCTGTACATCCACCTTGGCGGTAGCTTAATTGGTCAAGGGAAGATAGTGCAGCTGATAAAGCTTATTATAGACTCTTTCGATTAAATTACAAGGCGCAATCTGGAACCCCATGTCTTACTTGCGATTAATATATCACCGAGCTTTGTCTGGCGCCAAGAAAAGACCCGCCTCCTGCCCTTCAACACTGGCAAACTGGGATGGGCTGGGCTGGGCTGAGCTGAATTGAGCTGAGCTCAGCGGGATTGAACAACGCCGGACATCAATCACCCCATGCGATGAGGTAGGTAGCTTGTAGCTAGAGGGACGAATCAGGAACTCCATAATTCTAGGCCACATTCCTGTCATCCATCGCAGCTTCACACGCCAACTGGACTATTTCACTTTCTCTAGTGATGAAAACACTATGACTGGTATCATAATCGACAGTTCTAGGCGTGACGCCCTCATGCCTGACCCGCGCCATCATGATATCCTGGTAAGCCCTGGGCACTGAATAGTCCTTTTGCGTCAACACATATGTTACTGGAATGATCCTCCACGCCTTTCCGTTCGTGGGAATCTTAAGCGCGTTCATCGGGAACCGCACTAAGGCGTTCATTGCCGTCTCTACCGTCGCCCTATCTACTGCCTCTCTGTCCCCACCAAAAAACATTAGTTCAGGGTCGCGTGGGAAAGTCGATCCGTCACCTCTCGTCTCGATGAACTGGTCCCATAGGCGGTCCATCCCCGCCTCTTCCACGATATCATAAATTGCAACCCCAGGTTGAAGGATATAGGCACAGAGATAGAAGAGGTGGATGACTCCCCCACATTGCTGACCCGTAATCGGACGGTCGGAAGATTGGTATGCTAGTAAGCCGTCGACAGCGTCCGTGCCGACTGCCCCGCCGTAGGAATGCATGATAAGGAGGATGCGCTCGCGTTGTTCGACAAGGGATTGGATCAGGTTTTGGATGCATGATACATCTTCGGGAAAAGAAGAGACAGGTGGCGAGGTGCCATCGCAGCTGGGGAGGCGGGGACAGTGTACGGTGAAGCCTCGAGTTTGGAGAGCGGTGATGAAGCGCTTGTAATTGGCCGGAGTGTGCCATGCTCCATGGACAAGGACTATTGTTGGTAAGAGAGTCATATTGCCAAGCATATCAAGTTTCTTTTGCTTGGTGTTGATACTTCCTTACTTGAGGTGGCCATCCTCTGATGTGCACTGTTTTGTTTTGTTGAGAGCGCAGATCTTACTCACCCACCTTTTTCGCGAGGGGAAGCTACCACATCTTAGTCACATCGTCTAGTCAACTGACCAACTGGCTTTCATCAATTTAGTATGTGGACCAGAGCCGCGTAAAAATAAGAAAAAAAATTTTTCATGTCCTGCATCTTGTTCCTGGGGTTAGGTTAGAGAAAATTGATATGTTCCCTGCAGCGCGACAAAATTCCGAACTCATCTAAGTGCACAGCAGTGAAAATGTGATAGATAGAAAGCTTGAGAATGAGGAGGAGGAGGCCGGCGTAAAAGCATCTGTCTGCACTGCGCCATTTGAGATGCAAGGGGCAAGGGGTAGAAAAGGATAGTTGATAGGAGTAGAGAATTGTACGAAATCAGTCTCTAAATTAACTCACACCCTGAAAGTTTCCATGCGATTAACTATATAACACTTTCTCTTTTATAATTACTTTCGAATATTAAATTTATTGGTAATCCAAGTTTAACTCTTAATTATTATGGTGTGTACGATCTTGTATAATAGAAGTTAGCTTAATTATAAGTAATTGATAGGACTTGGAAAAAACAGATGGTAGTGAAGTAAAGAAAGAGGGAAAGAATTGGTATTTCAATTTCTATCTAGATAGGTGTAATCCTGTTTATCAATAGACTCTATCATAAAATCTACTTTATTACTAGTAGCCATGATAGCCTAGGTAATTAACAGCCGGTCCGACCGAGGCTAGCTAATATAAATCCTAGGGTAGTAACAAGACTAATATAAATTGGCTCAAGAAACTGGAAGATGGAAAGGTAGAAGTAAGAACGGTCGTTAGGTCAACTGGGAAGAGGTGCTGTTGGCAAAGACCTTGTTGTGTTCCTGCCGAGGTTCCCTGGAAAGGGTCGGGTGAGGTAAAAGAAAAGAAAAGGAAATCGCAACAAGGCCCAGAAAGGTCAGAATATAGGAAGAAAGAAGAAGTGCCAAGTGAGACTTAAGACTCTTAACACCTGACGTGTGCTGCTGCCTTGGGCATGCAAATTCTATGTCACTGGGAAGCAATCATTAGAACTACATCCAAGAGATTTGCTCATCAGTCACCACCTTAACAGTCTTATGAAGTAGTTCTCAGTAATATTGACTCTCATTGTATGATATAGCCGGCAATGTTAAGCAACCTGTAGAAGTGGATGGACGTATCCAGATGGGGTTTGCTTTTACAACTGTTACGTGATATCGTTTTTGTCCCACCAACCTTCTCTAGTTGATTTTATCTTTTTCCTCGAACACTCTGAACGACCTTTGCTTTATTGAGCCTACTTCTTGGCTCAGTAGCTCCATGGGCTCTTCTTATGTTGCGAGGTTAGAACCATCCTAATTAGAGACTGGACTCGCCAAATGCTGTTATATAGGTAAGTGTATATAAGTTGTTAATTTAACTTTGCTGAAATGAATAATTTCTCTATCCCATTAGAAGAATTTCCTTCTTCTCATCCATAGTTGGCTGTCTATCTTTGTCATTTTAGATTTATATGAAAATTAACCACCTGAAAGTGAAATAAATATATAAAAACATTTTAGCAATGTCAAGCTAGAGGCAGCAACAAAGAAACAGGTCTTGTAAAGGTGACAATGCTAGTTGTTTCCTTTAATTTATCTTAATAAAGTCTTATTAATTAATCTCTAAGTATTCACTTGCTAATTTACCTTGTTTTATTTTATATTCTTATAATAAATTCACTATAATTTTATTAACCAACAATTTACTATGACTAAATTTTAAATACAACTTGATGCCATTTACTTAAAATCTAGTATAAGTCATCAAGTAAAGCATATATAGGTACTCCCTCCTTCCTTCTTATCTTTCTTATAATAACTTCCTTTTTTATTACCCGGTGTCATAACACTTCTTTTCTATTAAAGCCAAACTACTGCTTTCCACTATAAAACCACTTTACACTGACAACCAAAATCGTCCCATTCAATTATTCTCGCAATCATGCCTCCTATCACTTAGGAACAGTTTCAACAGACACTCCAAAGCACCGTGCGTGAGCATAACACTCAATACACAAACTCATACTCTAGCACTATTAGATGGCAGGATGATGGCAAATCTGCAAATCAAGATGCAGGTCATTTTTAGTCTGTGTTACAGGTCCTCCTACTCCCCCCTGCAACCGAGCTCGTCATAGAAAGAACAGATAGAACGCCTGGATGGACCGTCCCAGCGGAGTTTCGCCGAATACTTGCAGAAGCAAAGATAACAGAAGGAAGAGTAGTTGTATTAGTACACTATTCGGGACATGGGATAGTTTCTGAAATGGAACACTGACACTTGTGGAACGACTCGGGGGCCGGGGCCTGGATGGAAACAGATACCTGATCACGCTTACCATGCCAGAAGAGTATGATCTCAATGGCGTAAACAATGTTGATTTCGTTTTATTTTGGACTGAAATTACGGATTTACTGCATGTTGCACTGCAGATATCAGTCCTAGGATTGTTGAAGTAGTTGCGGCAACTGATGCATCTGCTCCCCTAGCCAACCCAAATCCTCAAGACTTAGGTATGGGACTGAAGAGTGGAGATAATTATTTCAACTCATGGGACGAAGCAAAGCCAAATGAATTGTAAGAAAGAAATAAATAAATCAAGATCACAAAAAGATATCGAACAAAAAAAATATATCATCTGGTCAATGTAAAAATCGCCAATTGGACGACTGGGAAGTCCGAGTGAATACCTCAAGTGCTTCATATTTTAGATTTGCCAATGCTCTCATCGGGGCTAATGAGCATTGCATTCCATGTCCCAATCCCGTTGTACAGAGGATTTTCATCAAGCAAAGCCTGCCATCGAGACTGAGAAAGCATGGGAGCAGTGCAATACGGCTCGATCTCCAGACTATCTAGAAGCTCCTCGAGGCGAGGGAGGACTGCATCAAGTGCCTTCCGCTCCATCTCGCGCTGACTAGAGCGGCTGAGCCCCAGAGATTCGACATACCAACTTGAATCGCTCTTCATTGCGCCCGCTTCGTACAACGCGAGAAGATCAGGGTTAACCCCTGCCTCAGCTGCCGCCTCGTAGGCCATCCGAAGACCAATGGCTATCACCACGTTACGACAGTAGGGGAGAATACGGGAATTATATTCATCTCCCCGGTGAGCGTTCGTGTCTTTATTCTTGCCCCGCACTTCCTGGAGCTCAGCAATTATGCCTGCTTCGTGCTGAGCCAATAAAGACTTGGGTCTGGTGCTGGCAGGGAGTTGGTATCGACCGATAAGCATTTCCGTGGCAAGTCCTATTCGAGAAAAGTCAGCAAATTCCTATCTAAAGATTCGTTTCGATCGATCTTTCATGGCGATGCGAGGAGAGGAGCTCGGGCTGTGATTTACTAATACAAAGCACGGTGATATCTCCTTCGGCGATAGCGGTAATTCTAGTAAATGACTATATCACAGATTAAATTTGTTTCCTAAGGTGAAATGGCGTCTCTTACCTCAAGAACAACCATTTGATTGTGGGGATATATTCCCTGGGCGCCACTTCTTTCAATTAGGTAGGCTAAGGTCTCTTGACCGTGATGGAGGAAAATGGCCTTGATGATGACCGAAATTCCGTGCCTAGCGCGAGGGTCGAGCTTGGGGTTTTGCAGTTCAAGTCTTGCCCATTCCACGAGCTGTTCCAAGACTGCAATCTGGGCCAACGCATGTAGGACGGGCATATTTTGCGTTCGAAATGAGATGATCGGCGCCCTCTCTCCATCTAAGCCCAGCTGGACCGTTCTCTGAAGGCTGTATTTCCCCACGGTAAATGCAGCGCATTTCAAAAATGGAATGATCCAAAGACTCAGAGCAAAGGTACCGACTCCAATCCGACTGATGGAGGTTAGAAAGGCTTCACGGAGGTTGTTGGGTTTCTCAAGTGTGCCCAGGATTGCATTTGGTGGAAGGGAAACGTGATCGAACGACGTGATCGCGTGGTCGAGCACTCTACCACACGCAACGGGAGGAATGAAACTGCACGATAGAGGAATATAAGGTGAGCTCGTTCCCGGGATCTCTTCCTTTTTTTTTTTTTCGTTCTTTCTGATTTAGTAACTTGTGGCTTACTGAGAATTTACCCCTCTACACATCTGCTTGCCATCTGCGAGTGTAACTAAGAACGGTCGAACGCCTCTATCCTCTCCCGTAACCAAGAGACGTGCAAAAACAACGCCGATGCGAGGAATTCCAGCAATGGACATAGAAGGCGGCATGAACCTAAGCAGCAGTCAGTTTTGACTTAAAATGGGATTTAGGTCGCAGGGTGATACTTTTTCGCCTCTGGTATTGGTGTATTGAGGATAAAACTTCCATCTGACTGGAGAGAGGCTGTTGTTTTAAGATTACGTGCATCATTACCATGCCCAATCTCATTTAGCATGAACGAAGCTCTTTGGATTGTTAATTCGCTTGTAAGCGGAAGGGCACTGTTCTTTAGGGGCGTATCTCCAACACTTACGCGACATCAAAGTTCAATATCTGCTTCACAAGAGGCTGAAGCTCTGGCCTTTTTACTGCAAATGGAGCGATAGTTCCTGCTACCAGGTTGGTCTGGATACTAACTAGCGCCTGGGCTGCAGGGTCCATGGCAGCGATCCCGTCCATGTGTATATGCCAAAACTTCGTAGAGCAAACAAGAACATCCTCGAGGGTTAAACCTAGGTACATTAAGACCATTAGCCGTGGATCTGACTACTGGAGCTTATGTGTTTTGTTTTACCGTAATGTCTACATAACTTCCTTGCTCGAAGATAGGAGTGCTTCAGAGATTCCATCCGAGGAATATCTCCATACCTGTGCCGAAACAAATCCTGGGACAGGAGCCCAGTGGTGGGCGGATAACTGTGAAATGGCATAGCGTGTCAATTACCCGGAGAGGTTTGTTCGAAGAACTTGGGAATCTACCAAGGAGAGATCGTATTGATCTGGAAGTGCCAGATATATAGTATCTTGCTAATACCATTTATGGCCAGCCTGGCACAGTCATCTCAGTGATTCAACCTACTCCTTGCTTTGATTAGAACCCAAATAATCTTCGAGCATCGACGGGCCACTAAAGGATTCAACTCAATCGTAACAAGTTTTGATGTAAACTAACTCGTATCGGTCGGGTATGATAGCCGTGAGACCCGAAGAAAAGTATAGGGATTTCCTTTTCTGGAATCATGCTATGGGTACTGAAGTAAGAGAAACTTTGATGATTATTGTTGAGGGGACACTAAGCGCTGTGCAATATTCCAGAATAGGGCCGGGTTCCACATACACCTGCGTGGTTAGGTCCCTGATCCGGAAAGATTAAGTATTTTAAACCTATCATGATGTTCAATTTCCATCGCCCCAAGTATGCATGACGTGGACGTCAACCTGCAGGATAAATCCGCCATGAATTCGTAATCATAGTGAATCAGCAAAGCAGGAAACCTTGGGCAACACTGCAGGATTCCTCAAGCTGCTGGTGCTTAACCCTCCTTCAATAAAAGCAGCATGATAAGCATTAATTACTTCTTGTTTCCGAGTCAAACCCACCATCTGACCACCATGAAATCACGAATCAGCTGGTCTTTAGCGAGAAGAATTGTGTGCGTGCCTAAAGCCTGAAGAAAGAACTACTAAACAACCTTTTCATGAAATATTATATACTAAACCCCATCCTTCCGGGGATGCGTTAGGGCAAAGCTAGGGGCCCTCACTAGGCTTCAAAACCTGGTAACAGCTGCATGACTTTCCCCGAAAGTGCCGAGGTGTGGATCCGATCCCTCTGAATGAAAATGGTGTTTTAAGCCTGTGGGGCTCAATGGGTGTTGATTAGTAGGGGGCCTTAGTAGACACAATATGCATACCTGATCTTGTTAATTTTGCTTAACCTGCGTGGGTACCTCAGGCCACCCTTGACTTTGCGGTGCTCTAAAAGTATCGAGGGGCGGCTGGATTTCCTTTATTACTACGGCCGTATCAAAATAAGATATAAATACAATCTTCCATTTCTAATTGGGGAACATTCCAAGAGATGTTTACTTCGAGCTTGAGATAAAACACAAATCATATTGCCTAACTAGTCAGTAGCCTTGTCAAAGTTGATACTAGTTTGGCCGATTACCTGACCCTGACAAATAGCTTCAAATTTCAGTATCCCCTCCTGCGCTCCAAAGACTACACGGAGGTTATATTCCAACATGTATACTAATTCACCATTAATAAGCCATAGATAGCGCGGCAATTGAAGTATCGTTTCTAGTTGTCAGCGTTAGCCAGCCAGTCCGAATACCCTCATATCAACCCCAGGTGGCACAGCCACGATCGAAGACTAGATACCGGCCTGCAGCAAAAGAGGCCAATATCGCAGAGTCGCTGATTGGTGCTATAAGGAGAGCAAGTCCTGTCAGTACTACCAAAAACTATGGCGGTTGTATGTTCTCGAGCGACCGTGTTTGTTCAAGATAATCCGTACACGTACGTATATTTCCTGATACCAGAACAATTTAAGAGTAAAAAAGGAGAAAAAAAAACCAAAAAAAAACAGCCTTCTTGTCTTTGGGTACAGTGCGTGATAATTACTAACCTGGTGTTTGTGGGAAGGCAGAGCAATGCAGAACAGTTCGAATTTCAGCTTAAACCTGACAATAGCGCGGCGGCACGGATTATTCGGATGCACTATAATGAAAAGCTGACAGATATTCCTACCCAACCAGAGAAATCAGGCCTCGTGACCGTTGAAGTGACATGGGAGTAGTGGTGCACTACGGACGAGTGGTGTTTTATATGTTCATGTTTCTCGGTTTGTACTCTAAACTTGTAGTTTGTTAATTAGATTGAGTAAAGGGCCTCCAGCTAGTAAAGGTGGCTGCCAGCCAGGGAACAAGATTGGCACTCATATCTCCAGCTCATTGGGTAAATAAATTTAGTATTTAGTCCCAGTAATATGGCGGACGACCAGTGGGAGGGCCGGTGGGAGAGCCGGTGGGAGGACCGGTGGCAGCTCCGGCGTTGCCACCGTGTGTCATGTTATCGTGTGGTCTGGAAGTAACGTTCTTACTTAAGCTGTTGGAATAATATCCGATGGATTTCTAACTAGGTATGGAATGATACAAATTAATTTCATTTGTAATTGTTCCTATACTGCAAACAGGCCCACCCGATTTCTTTTCTACTTAAGCTGGCGGCCGGCGCTCGCTTTGCATATCAACCAAAGTCCAATTTACAATTTCATTCAAACACCACTTGAAAGCAGTATCTACATATCCGCTCGCAGCTATGACATCTGACACAAAGATTCTCTTGACCGGTGCTACGGGCTTCATCGGTGGCAGTATTCTTACTGCGCTGCTGCAGTCGTCTGAACCATCGCTCCGGTCCACCCCTATAACCTGCCTGCTGCGAGGTGCCGACCGCGCTGCCCTCCTCACCTCCACCTACGGCGAGCGTGTCCTGCCCATCCTCTATGATGGCCTTGACGACCTGGAGGGTACAACCGCCATCGCCGCACAGCATGATATCGTCATTAACGCGACCCTGGGCTATCATTCTGCATCCACACAGGCCCTCCTCCGCGGCCTGGCGCAGCGAAAAGCCCATACCGGCAAAGATGTATGGATGATTCACACATCCGGCGCATCCAACATTGGCGACAAGCCCATCACTGACCCGGTTGGCGTGAAAGAGTTCGACGACCTGGTCGACGACGTGTACGCCCATGAGAAAACGCTCGAGGCAGCCGGGCCCTACGCACAACGGACCACTGAGCTAGGCGTTATCGACACGGGGCTCGACCTGGGTGTTCAAACGGTTGTGATCATGAGCCCTATCATCTACGGGAACGGCACCGGCTTGTTTAACAAGATCAGCGTTCACACCGCGTACATGAAAGCGATGCTGCAGATCGGACATGCGGTTGTGGTAGGCGATGGAACTGGCGTGTGGGACCATGTGCACATCCTTGATTTAGCCAACTTGTATCAGCTTGTCGTGCTGGATATCCTGGATCGGGGAGGGAAGGCGCTGCCTACTGGGAAGAGGGGGATTATATTTAGTGCCAACGGTCGTCATACCTGGCTGGAATACTCGCAGCTAGTGGCGGATGCTTGCCACGAACAAGGTCTCTTGCCGGAAAGAAAGGTTACTCATCTCAACCTGGAGGAGGCGGCAACGATTCTATTGCCGAGTTTCGGGTATGCTACTGAGGCGTTTCCGAAGGAGGGCTTGGCATCACTTGCGGAGATGTTCTGTAATAATGAGAGGACAGTCGCTGCCTTTGCCCGGTCTGTTCTTGGTTGGAATCCAGTAAAGGGAGATGAAGCCTGGAAAGGGGCGTTTCGGGATGACGCGGATGCCATTGCCAAGTCTAAGAACTAAGGTAGTTAGATGCAACTAATTGCTAAATAATCATAGAGATAGCAAATATGAAGAAGAAGAAGTGGCTCCATGTCAAGCCGTCGTATTATTAAGCAACTTCCATGAATGGAGAAGGTGTAGGTGAAGTGACGTCGATGTCAGCTTTTAGCGCGTTGAGCCCAAGAAATGCAGGTTATATGGAGCAAGGAGTCAGGTTCCTCAAGAGCATGCATGTTATACGACAAGCACCGATCAAAGGCGCAGAATGCCTCCACCAAAATTCGTTTGTCAATTCCCTGGGTGTAGGGCAGAATACACACGCAAAGAACACCTCATCCGTCACAGAACGCAACACAGCCAACACCAGGCTTTTCAATGTCCAGCCTGCAGTCGAGAGTTCCGTCGAAGGTGAGGAAGCAGCAGCAACAACTCCCAGCGGTGTGTCAGTGTCTCATACTAGTGTAGTGACAGTCTTCGACGACACATGCGACAAATCCATGAAATAAATGCACCCACTCACATCAAACATGCCTGTGCCCATTGTCGAAAAACGAAGTCCCGATGTCAAGGTGGATCGCCATGCAGTGAGTGTCTACGTCGACGGATTCACTGTTCGCTGGATAGACAGCTTGAAGCCCCCAGTTCCCCGACAAGCGCAACGGATGTTCCACGTTCGGATGTGGCAGGCCGCTCCGACTCGGGACGCCGCTTTCTCAATCTATACTTTGAAAGGTTCCATCCGCAATGGCTCTTTCTGCACCGAACCTCGTTCAACGAGGAGGCCGAATTGCCCTTCCTGGTCCAGGCTATGGTTGTCATTGGGCTGTGGATGAGCAAGGAGCCAAACGCACGGTCGGCAGCGATTAACCTCCACAACAACCTGGCTTCGGCCATCAGTGAGCAGATGGTAAGCGGAACTCGCCCTTATTTGGAACCTACAGGATTTGACAAGATGCCGCTAGGAAGCATGGGATGTTTCTGCCGCTGAGGATGTCGGCGATGCCTCATGGCCAATGCCGTTATACCAGGGCATCTTACTACACATAATTTTCGCTATCATGCATACAGGCGCTGGGGACCTTGGCATCGACTTGAAGCCTTCTCTCTCCCATACCAACACCAACATTCTTAACTCACTTGTTGGCAGCTGCAAAAGGCGAGACATGTTATATTATCCTACTATCCTTGCCCAGTATTCAGACAGTGATAACATTCAATATACCTGGCTGAGCATTGAGGAGGTCAAGCGGTTCAACTTGGCTCTATACCGGGTCTGCCGGGCAGTCAGTGAGGTGGGCCAGCGAGCCACCGACACAGACACGAACAACAATGTAAGACTCACTGCAAAGGACTTGCAGTTCCCGTTGCCGAGTAATACCGCCCTGTGGAAAGCAGCGAGCAAGGCGGACTGGCACTCTGCGGCGGAGAAAGGCGTGTTCGACCATCTGTTGGATGATACCATGGATGAAATGTGGATTTCGAAGGTCAACGAAGCCCTTAGTGCCAATTGGGAACTGGATTATATTCCTCAGGACTAGCTTTACCCCATTTTTGTCATTTTGTATTAACTATAGTATGATGACGCTAACACTATCTATGCATCTGGGGAGTACTTCTGTAACCTAGGCCCATGCCCTTTATAAGGGCTAGCTAGCTTACACGGTCACTGTAAGTAGACAAGGGGAGTGATGATCAATCACATAATAGGATCTGATTGGGGACAAGGTGCAGAGTACTCTAGTGACGGGTTTATCGAGTTTTAAAGCCATCGATTATGATAGTGACGTGCTGGGAGGGGTGAGGTGGGTGTCCCGGTGGGAGGTTCGTAGGCGGATTTGTAAGCTTGTGGTGCTATCCATGAGTATATAATGACTGGTAGGTACTCTATACTCTAAAGAATACATCATCAGTACTGACACCTGTCAACACCTCATCATGAAGGAAGCAATTGTCAAGAAGGACATCTCAGTCGAGATTATTGATTCTCCCATTCCCAGCCCGGGACCTGGCCATCTGTTGATCAAGGTCATCATCGCGGGTAAGTAATAGATAATGGCAGTGTGTGTTTTCTATTAGCGACTAAAGTGAATTTTTAAAAGGCGCCAATCCGAAAGACTGGAAGCACCCCAAATTCCGCGGTCTTGAAATAAATACTGGTGATGATATCGCCGGCACTGTCGCTGCCGTGGGGGATGGTGTCGTCGGGTTTCATAAGGGAGACCGTGTGGCAGCCTTCCATGAGATGAGAACTCCACATGGGGCCTTCGCCGAGTATGCCATCGCACCCTATTACACGACTTTCCACATTCCCGACGGCACATCCTACGAGGAAGCTGCCACGATTCCCTTGGCCGCCTATACGTCAGTCTGTGCGCTCTTCCAGCAGCTCGAGCTCCCGGAGCCCTGGTCGCCACGCGCAAAGGCCGCGGGCAAAGAGGGCACCAAGCGTCCTCTGATCATTTATGGAGCCAGTACTGCCACGGGAGCCTTTGGTATCAAGCTTGCTGCGGCTGCTAATATCCACCCGATCATCGCAGTTGGCAGCAAGCGCAGCGAATTCATCAAACCCTTCCTCGACGAGAGCAAGGGTGACGCTCTGGTCGACTACACCGCTTACCCGACAGAACATGAGCTGATACAGGCTATCCAGGACGCTGTCAAGAAGGGAGGCCCTCCCGACGGCCGCTGCTGGAAAGCCTACGATACTGTGGCTGACGACGAGACAATCAGGCTCCTTACGAAGGTCATTGCCGGCCCGCCGGACGCTACTGGCCAAAGGCCCCAGGTGGTCAACATATTCCTGAAAACCATAGTCGAAGGCACTGACCTGAGTGTTGAGGTCGTTTCTGCCATGGTTGGTCAGATTCATTATGAAGACGAGAACGACAGGCTCATTGGCGTGACGTGGGGCGCGGCATTTTCCCGCGGTCTGCGCGAAGGTTGGCTGACGAGCCATCCCTACATGGTAGGCAAGAGGGGTCTTGACAGCTTGTCTGAAGGCCTAAATGGACTCAAGGACGGCAAGATTCGCGGGCAGAAGTTCCTCACACGCTTGAGCGAGACACCAGGTTTAAGCGGCTGAGCCAGACATACCGAGCTATAGCAGCAGCAGCAATAGTAGCAGATGCTTGCATGTTGACAGCAAACGATACGCTGCATGCTCTATTCTGACATGAGAGTCAACTTCTTAGCTACTGGGTACCTCAACGGCTCTTTGTTAAGATAGACTTGTTCTTCTGCCTTGATTTGAGAAGCTTGCACATCATCCTGCTTTGATCCTGCAATAAGCTGAATATAAATGGGACCAGCGTTACTGTGCTGCTACGAAGTAGGAGCCGTGTACGGAATCCCAAACTGTAGCAAAGAGGCTGTAACTATCTAGAGGCAAAACCCAGAATAGATTTGCAGAGACACTTGAGTTGCTTGGCTACCGCCAGTGACCGACTTATCAAAGACGCAGCGTGCATCACCTCTCATAGTATCCAATGGATTGTCGGGGAGACAACAAAGAGTCAGTGGCGAGAAACAAAACTTTTGCAGCTGCAGTATTCCTGTCAAGTAACAGAGAGTTATGTGTGTAAGTGGCCTGCGAGCATAGCAATGAAAAACGTATAACACAAACATAAATACAAACAAGTAAGCTAGTACAGTACATCAATTTTTATGTCTTTCGTAGATAGAGATCTATCCATCTTCATCCAGCTGGATCATCATGTCTTCTTTCTCTCCCGGTTCCATCCCCTGTCCCGTCAATAATTACCAGAGTTTGCTAAGCATTTAAAGAGCTGGGCATTTAAAGATTAAATTATTCTAAATATTATTATTTGCTACTAGATTATAAACCTATCACCTAGCAAGGTCTAAAAATATAATTTCTGTAACTTAATTATCTAACACAGATTTAGACAGGAAATATAGTCAGCTACCGGGTTTACAGCTGGGTCCCGGACCTCGACCAGGGCTTGTATTCTCTGTTCTCAAATTTGGGGAAACCATATATATACCTAAAAGGGGAAAGAAAAAAGAACGTGATGAAGTCGAAAAAATATTCCACCTCAGCAAGATAAATGAAGATGTACCGTTTTATTTACCAATGGTAGTCACTCATGCTCGGTGGAAGATCTTCAATCCTAGTGCCCCATGCACTCTCCTCCGGCCCCAGTTCAAGCTCTAGAGTGCCACCTTCCACGAAGAAGTCATGTCCGATCCAGTTTTTCGTCCATGGCTCTCCGTCGCGCGTAGCGCTCTGGATATAAATGGAGGTGTAAGAGGGGTCAAAGTTAAGATTCCGAATAGTCGCGACATTGCCTGTTATAGCATTTGTAATACTAATTTCCTTGAAAAATGGTGGGGAAATCAGGTACACGTCCTGTCCGTGAACAGGGAAGAGACCCATCATGCTGAGAACAGCGAAAGATCCCATTGCACCACTATCGTCATTTCCAGGAATTCCATTATAAGAAGTATTCCATTGAGATGCGATATAATAGTGTGCTCGGGATGTGGAAAGGGCTGGACGACCCGCGTAATGAAATTGCCAGACAGTCAGGAAGGCTTGCTCATCTCCCATATAAAGGAGCCCTGAGTCGTGGAGGTAGGAGAGGCGGGATACGAAGTTGGAGGGACCTCCCAGGGTGGTAATTAGACTTGCCATGTCCTGTGGGACAAAGCTATTGTTACGGCTTAGTTATCTGGAAGTCGGAAAAATGCCTAGATGGAAGAGGGGAAGGCGAAATGAGCGATTTAATAAGGGTGTAGAACTTACAATGTGTAGAGCCAGAGACTCCCTTCATAAGTCTCATGACCTTGGGAGTTAAGATAGCAAGAGTCGGGGTTCATTAGCGGGCTACAGAAGATCGGGTCTTGATAGGCCCAAGTACCATCTGGGTTCCGAGGTTGGAGAAAGCCGGTGAAATTCGTATTCACACCGTTAACCACAGATGTTTCGTTAGACTTGAATAGGTTTCGCCAGTTGTTAGATCGCTGTATATATTTCTGATAGTCTATATCATTGCCCATTCTCTCAGCCATCTGGGCGATGCAGAAATCGTTGTAGGCGTATTCGACAGTACGAGAAACGCTGCGTGTTCGGTATCCTATTGTGCCAGGATCTTCGTCATAAATAGGAATGTATCCAAGTGCTTTCCAGCTATCGAGACCGCCACGACCTTCGACTTTCCAGTTCTTCGGTTCAACCTCTGCATCCTTCACAACAGCTGCATAGGCAGTGTCCCAGTCCACATCAATGACTCCTTTTAGGTAAGCTTCAGAGATTAGGACATCTGCATTGGATCCGCCTTGCGTGTAGCCTTTGCAGAGCGACATGCGACAGTCCGGCAAATAACCTTCATGACGATAAATATCTATTACGCTTCGGATCATTCGAGATTGTGATATTGGGTCTAGTATTGTGAGAAGTTGATGAATTCCACGGAATGAATCCCAGATACTGTTTGGAGCGGTAAGCAGGTTGAGATTTATACGGACCACATGGAGCAATTCTCACCAATAGTAGCTGTCATAGTACGGTTCATCGCTCTGCCAAAGTGGATTCTCGCCGGTATAATCCTGGGGACTAATCATTGCTCGATACATACCACTCCAAAATACTGTTTGGAGTTCGTCAGAAACGTCTTGCACATCGACAGCGACCGAACCCATCTTTTCCCGCCAAGCGGATTCGGCCTCAATCACAGTTCCATCAAAATCGAAGTTTGGTTGTTCGTTTTCTGCGTTAAAGCATGCCTGCTCAGCACTGATGAAGCTGACACCTACCCGAACTAAGACTGTACCGTCGACTGCAGGATGGAACCTGGCGAATGTTCCAGCGGTGGTTATAGAGGCTGGTGCTTCAACTGAAGCTGTGTTCAACCCTTGCCTGGGCTCCTGGTTAATCCACGAGCCTGTGTCTTGAAGCCTTACCCCGTCAAAATCAGCGCAAATGTGTAGATTGTATGTCCCGATTCCGAAACTCGGGTTGAAATTACCACTTGCTGTCATTCGCCCGGTTTCTGGGTCTACCCATGCGGTCCCGTTATTTCGTGATTGGGTGAGGTCATTGATATCAAGTAGGACAACTGGATTGAGAGATTCAGAAAGGATTTCGGGAAAGCTAAAGCGATATAAGGCAGAATGATTGGTCACAGTCATTTCTGCGCGAACACCATTATCCAACGAGATGCCGAAATACCCTGGCCGGGCTATGTGAGATTCTGCTTTCCATGCAGTTGCTCTGTCTGGCAACCCCCAGTTGCAATTTCTCAAATCATTGTCTGGGCAATTTGGATGCACGAATATCGGGAAGTTTCCCATGGATGGTGACTACGGGGCAGGCGGTTATTAGTCACAATGGCGATTGTGTTACGGGCACACGACCTACTCCTCCAGTTCCAGAATCATGAGTATGCGAAAAGCCAGTGACAGTCAATGTGTCAGTCGCAAAACCGGCTTGGTTCTCGCCTTGAGTATCCGCTACGGCTTTGACCATGCCTTTATTCTATTAGAAAACTACAGCAATATTCAATAATTGGAGAAGCTTACCAAAGGGCAAGGTTGCGCCGGCGAATGAGTGTCCTGGAGACAGGTGAAAGAAAAAGATTAATTTATCCGATCATGTAGTATGTTCTGAGAATATTTAAAAAGGAGTTGGAAAATAGTGCACCTCCAGCTGCTGTCCCAATTAATGGGTCAATGTAATCCAGCACATCGTAGCCTATTTGGCCATTTCCTTGTCCACACACAACCGAAGATAACAGCAGAAAAACACCCGTTCGCGAAAGTCGCGTCGGTCTCAATGGTGATCGCATCCTCTATGGAAATACGCGGTGTCACAAAGGCCTCATAAAGTGAAACAAAAAAGCCGGTGGGGGTTTTGGTTGGGAGAAGCGTGGAATCTGTGACAAGAAAATCCTGTCTTGTTGTTCTTAAATTCCTGAGTTAAAAGGAGTAACATTCCTTTCTATAGTAGAGCCAGCAACGAGCAATTAACTAGTCCCCATTCGCCCCTTTAATAATATTAATGGCAAGGGCCAGCGAGATAAATCCAGAGATGTGATCTACCCAGAGCCGCCGTGCGTTGCAGATCGGTCGCAAAATATAATAATACGTACTAGCCGCTGATCTACAATAGCTGCAGTTTCCTGTAGGAAGAATAAGATGATTGGCAGGAGGAACTTCCGAAAATGGAAGTCCAGTAAGCGGGCAGTCGCTGTCTGGTCGATGGATGGGCAAAATATCCATCGGATAAAAAATATCGCCTTTCTAATGTGGTACTTGAAAGGGAGAATGACGCCGCAATGTACAAGGGTCCCTCGCGCTTGATTTTTTTAACCTTGCAGTTTGAAGTTCTTTGTTCCCCCATGCACCAGATGCCGTTCAAGGGGTGGATTGACCAAAAACCTTGTCAAGTCGAGACTCGAGTCTGGGGGGTTTGTAATTGGCCGCTTTGTCGCAGGGAGTGTGTAACACAACATAAATCCCATTTTGAGGCAAGAATAACAGTGTGACTGTTAATATATCTGAACCAAGGGTGTATCTGCTTTAAGATTCCTGTCTCGATAGCATTGTATCGCTTATAGAATGCCATTGAGACATTAATCATTACACTATCGAGTGCATTAATGGCATGTCGTATGTGTCTCGCGCTTTGTCGCGGATGACCAGCCTACTCCAGGGGGTTAGGGAGGAATTGGCCGCCAAGATTGTCGCCAAGTGGTGATATAGGTTGGAAAGACGTCAGTTGGCACTCTTCGCGGTTTAAATCAAATCCATCACAATTCGGTCCCATGACTTCCCACTGGTGTCGAATGACGGTCGTGGGATCGAGGATGATACATTAGAAGTGGATGGAACGATGGGTTTTCCCGTCGGCAGCTTAGCACCAAAGTATGCTCTAAAGTTGGCATTGTCCTTTTGAAGATTAACGTTTTCCGCTCTTAGTTCTTCATTTTGTTGCCGCAAAAGCTGGTGCGACTCAAGCTCGGTCATCATAGACTCTAGTCTGAGCAGGAGCTCAAGAGGAAATTCCTGAGAGACAGGGAAACGACCATATGTGGTTAGAAATGCTTGAGCACGAGATAATGCCTCGGGATTCTTCAAGGACTCAGAGGCGGTGGGAAACCCGTGGTGAGTGCTGGACTCTAAATTGAGTGGGCGCGTCAACGGTGTTGGTGCGAGTGCATTGCTAGAACACGGCGTGAAAGAGCTGGAAGGGCTGCTCACTTGAACACCGGGTGTGCTCGCTCGAGATACATTCGATGATGCAATTGACCCAAACCTGGGCGGCGAGTGGTCCCATTGCTTTTCCTTGCAGGCTGGGCAGTGAAATTGGATGGGAGACACCGGTGCATGCGGTGTGGGCAGGCACGATGCATGATAAGATCTACAACAAGTCTCACAGAACATAAGGCGATCCGGGTTTCGACATTGCGAACACACAATATTATGGGGTTTGCCAGAAGCTTTGGAGCGATCGGGTTAGTTCTGGAGAAATGTACTATAAATTTAAGAATGAAGAGGGGGGAGGTGAAGAGGAGAAAAGAAGAGGTATATAAAGAAATAAGTCAAACTTACCAACCCACTCATTGTATATATGACTCTTTTCGGCCTCCGAAAGAGGCGAAACGGTATTGTCTATCTTACTTGTTGGAGAGGTTACACCACTAGAGAACCCAGAATCTTGATGGGGCCTTCCCTGGGAAAGCGCCCTCCCCGGTGAGATTGAGGAGTTAGAAGCTGTCCGGAGCATATTCCTCTATGTAATACCGATTAACACCTCGATAGATGCAGGAGGGGGGATGGATGGAGATTATTATTGAAGAGTGCCAAATTATTGCTTATCATGATGAAGGACTTGAGGAGAGCGAAAAAGGAAACTTGCCGAAAGGGGAAGGAGGATAGGAACAATACTTATCCGGAACTAAAAATTCAGGCACCGGATTTGATCCGAAGAATTTCCGGCTATTGGACGCCAAGCAAAAAAGCTTTTTCTTCCCATCCACTAAAGCGATGATTAATTATTTATTATTCAGGGGAGTTCTTCTCGTTATTGTTGTTCTTCAGAGGTTATGGCTATTGTTGTTCACTCTCACCCGGTCATATTTTCCCCATATTACAATTGTCGTCATCGCCATGAAACCTGAAGCTGAAGCCTTCTACCCCGCAGTACAACGCCCCACAAAGTGGGAACAGGAAGCTGGATGATCTAAGACATTTTCTCCATTAACTATTGATTCCGATGATAGCTCCCAATTCCTTAAAATGGGAGATTCGAAATCTCTCCAGCTCTACTGGAATTCCCATTGTCGTTGATGTAGGCTCTATCCAGTCATATTTAGTGCGTGAGATTTTAATCCTAGAAATAGACAAGTTATTTTTTTTTTTTTTTTTTTTTTTTTTCATGTACCGTAATTATAGGCGTCTCTTACATTCTGCTTGGATTATTTGAGTCTCGTCGCCGTAGGTAAGAGCCAATCGCCCTACTCATGGCTGCCACGGCTCTAAGATGGAGACGGTCATGGTCATCAGTTCTGCCCCGTACGCACTTAAAATTCTAATCATAATCAAGAAGAGGAATTTTGAGATATCGTATGATCCGCCTACTAGACTATTAGGCCAATTTCTTCACTCAATGAACGCTAGTTTATTCGTTTCCCATAACAATCTGCTCAGAATCCCCATTTTGACGCTGTATTCTGTGCTAGTTGAAGACGGACCTTTTGGAAATCTTCGAGGCAAATTTCGTACCGATTTACAAAAAAGTCTGTTTATTGGAATCATCTACTCTAGCGTCCACCACCTGCCAGTGCTCGGAAGTCTCTAGCTACGTTTTCCGTTTAACGTCACTGTACTCGGCCCCAAATCCCCCTAGAGGCTCGGAACATGGTGCAGGAAGCCCTTTTCATGAATGAGCCAATGATGGTGTTAGGAAATAAAGTAACAATCGGTTGCCATGGTCCGGATTTTCCTAACATCTCGATCCTTACTCCACATTCATCCGAGTTCAAACCAAAACAATGCCAGAGTTCAATCGAAGATCGTCGGATGTTACTCGGATGTCCACATAAAACATGTCCCCCATGGGGAATGTGCGGAGGATAAAAAGTAAAAATCCTACTTGCAATCAATCTCCTTCGTGTAGATCCACTCCGTCCCGGACATCCCAGTTTCCCCCCACACGGATCTTCCGGGGTTTCTTTTCTTAAATAACATAGCTATATAATATTCATAATGCCAACAGGGATCCCGCGTTTCGGTAAGTCAACACAGTTGAATTTCGCCATGTTGAACTGTCTTCCTACCGCGGCAATTACTCTGGGCTTGCTTTTGGCAGGTTCAGGCGCCTCAGCCTCTGGTGGCCATTCTACGCCAAAGTATCACCATCAGTCGAAAAAGCCTAACTTCGTTTTCATTCTCACTGACGATCAAGACCTGCATCTCAACTCGCTCGATTACATGCCCAAGCTACGGCGGTTGATTGGTGACGAAGGAACTACATTTGAAAAACATTTCTGTACAATCTCAGTATGCTGTCACTCGCGTGTAAGCTTAATGACAGGCAGGCTAGCCCATAACACCAATGTTACGGATGTGGTCCCCCCTTATGGTATGTCTGCATTAGCGGCCCCCCATATACCTCATTGGGTTTCAATTGACCAATTACCAGGTGGGTATCCGAAATTCATTCAGGAGGGCCTGAACGATGATTATCTTCCAGTCTGGCTACAGGATGCAGGCTACAACACCTACTACACCGGAAAGTTCCTCAACTCGCACAGTGCTTCCAACTACAATAACCCATTCCCCAACGGATGGAACGGAACTGATTGTTAGCATCCCTATTTTACCAAAAATCGTGAAATTATTTGTTAGTATTAACGGCCATCTCCCCTTTCTCAGTTCTTCTCGATCCCTCCACGTACAGCTACTGGAATTCGACATTTCAGCGCAACAAAAATGCCCCCGCCGTATCTAACGGTTATTCTACCGACTTGATTACCGAGCGGACATTGAGCTTCATCGATGAGGCACAACAGTCAGACCGGCCTTTCTTCATTGGGGTTGCACCTATTGCACCACACGCCAAAGCCGTTTACCTTGACGGTGTTTCCATTCCATACTTTGCGAATCCGGTGCCCGCTGAGCGCCACCAATCTATGTTTCCAAATATCAAAGTTCCTCGAACAAACAGCTTCAACCCCGACACAGTAACGCTCCCTACCTCCCCCCCCACCAAAAAAAAGGTCCTGACGTACTGAACATGTAAATACTGACGAGCCTAGCCAAGCGGAGCTAGCTGGGTGTATGGACTACGTCAGCTCAATTCCAGCGAAGTCGCCTACGCCGACGCATATTACCGTGCACGAATCCAGTCTGTGCAAGCCGTGGATGATCTAGTAGAGAGCGTCGTTGCACAACTAGAAAGCTACGGCGTTCTCGAAGACACTTACATCTTCTACACCTCAGATAACGGGTATCACATTGGTCAGCACCGAATGGTTCCCGGAAAGGGCTGTCCCTACGAAGAAGATATCAACATTCCCATGATGGTCCGTGGACCTGGGGTACCGAAGGGTGAAAAAGTCGACTCTATCACGTCTCACACGGATATTGCTGCGACTTTATTTGATCTGGCCGGAATTCCGCTCCGTGATGACTTTGACGGTCTCCCAATGCCTGTATCGAGACAAGCAATTAGCCAGGCTAAGCATGACCCCCGCCGCGAACATGTGACTGTGGAGTACTGGGGATTGAATCTGCAGGAGGGCGATATTGGGCGGGACCTGTCTACGGGGAGTGCACGTATGTTTATTTCACCTATCGATTATCATTTTTTCCGGTTCCTTATCTACCAAGATTACTCACTTCATCACTTCACAGTGGGATACGGAAACAACACATACAAAGCGATGCGAGTTATCAGCGACTCCTACAACCTCTATTACTCGGTGTGGTGCACCAATGAGCATGAGCTCTACGACCTTAAGGTTCATCTTCTACAACCTGCTCTCCTCCTCCTCCTCCTCCTCCTGCTCCTCCTCTTCCATTTTCTCTTCCACATTAACTTTCCCATCCCATAGCTAACTAATATTCTTCCTAGACCGACCCCCACCAAATGAACAACCTGTTCCGCACCTCCCAAAAACGGCTTTTAGGACGAGATATCAAAAAGGTCCTCTCCCGTCTAGATGCCCTCCTTCTAGTCCTAAAAGGGTGCAAAGCCGCGGAATGTACGATGCCCTGGGAGGTGCTCCATCCAGATGGCAAAGTCAAGACCCTTCAGCAGGCTCTACAGCCCAAGTATGACAAGTTCTATGCGGCACAACCGGATATTAGCTTCTCCGCATGTGAGAGTGGCTATTTGCCTGAGTTTGAGGGGCCTCAGGAAGGGTACTCTTATCGAGTTAGTGGAGATTTGAGTAGTTGGGCTTAGTGTTGGTGCAGTAGCTATAGCTAAGTATTGCATACCGCAAGCCTTACGTTTATTTAGGTTTAGCACGGTAAGTAAATTGAAGCAATAATGAGACTTCATGCCCCGTGTACATCTAAGGTGTTTGTGATACCATGTTTCGTGAATGTTTGATGATGATGCAAATGCGTAACTTGAATTAGTGCTATAATTCCATAACAATAAACAAAATATAAAATACGCCAAACCAAAAGCATGTAAATAGTGAAACGCTCCCGCATTTACGTGAAAGTTCATGGGAAAAACACCCAGGTGGGGAGAAAAACCACGAACGGAGCGAGAAATATAGGGACTATGATTAAACGCCAAGATCTCGAAGACTCTGCTCGAAGGCTTTCTGGAGCTCGAGGACATTGGTCCTTCGTTCCCTTACTTGAGGCGATTCGGCAGCCAGAGAGAGCAACTCGTCATCAGAATAGGCACTAACAGTCACCGGGTCGAAGATATTTGGAAGCTTCGCGAGAATATGTCGCTCAATAACTTGCCGACAGACATTATCCACAAACAACTTCATAGCAACCTATAATCAGTCAGCACAATCAAACTTGGCTGGATAATGGGGCTAATACTTTGTAATAAGCGACCAAATCGCTCCGTGCATCAATACAAGCCTGCTCTGTCATGTTGACGCAGATGCGATCTTGAAGAGACGACAATAATCTGCTGATCTCATCCGGTGAATTACTTACGTGTAATCTACCATTCCAGTCTCTGCGAATTGCATCATGCATGGACTGTTTCAGACTCTGCTTGGAGCGATCAAGTCGTGCTTTTTGGATGTTATCCGTGTAGTAATGGTTGTAAGTAATAGGGTGGCGGGTCTCATCTAGGAGCAGTTTATCTAGCTCTTCGAGTGCATCTTTGGCCTTGATTTCCAGTGCGATCTTTATCGCTCTTGTAAGACTTTGGCGGACTTTATGGTCCTTGACGACAAAGTTCAAGGCAGAGTGAATGAATCGAGACACCAAAGACACAACGGCGTCCACATGGCGACGGCTAATGCCTGCCCATCGTTCTGACTGAGCATGGAACAACTCAGCAAGTAGGGAATAGTTGTGACTTCCAGGAAGCTCTCGACCCCTTGTTTCTCGGTAAACCTAATCGTGTCAGCACCGCCACATATATGTGGACTTGCAAGATGGCATGGCATGGCACGGTACAGCATACTTTGTAAACCCACGATGTCATTTCATCATCCGTGACCAACAACTGACCTTCCCCGGCTTTATCTTTATCGGGGTCGTCTGATGCCCAACCGTCTTGTGTGGTAACTCTTCTCTTCTCACTCTTTTTTCTCATATAAGCGGCAAATTTCTCGTTCTCCAAATGTACAGCTGCACGAAGACGAACATGGAGATCGTCACCGTCGATGCCAAAAAATGCCGCATCACGGCCTGTATAGGCTCCTTCAACACCAGCCTTGACCAAGTTATGAAAGTCGCTACTGACTTTGGTCAAGTAGATGCGAATCTGGTTTGGTGACGAGCGCTCCATGCCCAGGTCGACAAGCTCATCATTTAGCATATTGAGCTTGTGTCGCACTTCATCTCGTACTTTAGGCAGTTCCCTCTCAATATGGCTGTCAAGAAGGTCCTGCAGAAACATCCGGAGGTTGTCTATCCCAACGCGAGATTGGTCGATGGATTGTCCCTTCCAAGCTCCGGAGGAAAAGAATTCCAATTCCGCCCTTCGGCGTTGCGCTGATGTGATGCCACTTTTCAGCTCAGCAGGGGAAGGATTTTTGACAAGAAAGAAGCCCAAATTCAATTTCGTGCTTTCCATATTATTTGCCAAACGTGCCACACGGGATTCTGTACCAACGTTGATGAGATCCGGTTTGGTGATAATGCCTACAGTCCGGCATCCAGCTTTGTCAAAGTGGCGAGCTCGCTGCAAAATTCCTTGGGTATCCACGTCACTGCTCGCAGGTACCACAGCCAAGATTATCGTTCGCGAGTTCTCCAGGTAGGAATCCACCAAATCCCTAACGAGTTGAACATCTTCCTCATTCTCAGACACAGAGATGAGCCCTGGGAGGTCCACAATCGTCAAGTGCAACCCTGTATTGCCGACCAGTTCCAACCTAAGAACATCAGCTGCGAAGGCAGGTGAGTCTGCAAAGCCAGAATCTTGTCCACGGATGCCCATCAATTCTGCAGCCGCCTCGATAATGCTCGGTAGCTCAGTGAAGTCACGAATTTGTCGGCTGAATGCGCTCATACGGAGTTTTTCTTCGGTGGAACGAGACACGTGCGGTATGATCGTGGCCGTCGCCTTGGAGTTCGTCGCGTCCTGGCGGAGGATGATCTCCGTCGCAAACCTCGTGCAGAGGCCATCCTGTCGAGGAAAAGGAATCCCACTAATTCCCTCCAGTACCGAACTTTTACCTGCGGATTGGTCGCCGCAGACCACTAGCTGTGGTAATGCGACATGGTCACCAATCCCGTTCGCGCGAACGCGGTCTATCTGGTTGAGTCTCTCAGACGTTCTAAACGTCTGAAGATTAAGTGCATCCCCTATCCGCTCCCAATCAAGCGCAATCCAGTCCTTATCTGGTGGCGTGTCCATTGTAGGATCGGCGCTTAACAGAGCTTAAGAAGAACATATAATGACTGAGGTCAAGAAAAAAAGGAAGGACTGAGGATACATAAATATAAGGAGGAGACCTGGCCTCTTTATAACCTTGAGCTAGGGCGGCAGGGCGCTGCCTTATCTTCAAACGCCTGCCACCGAGAGACTCAACCAGATAGATCGCGTTCCCAAAAACGGGATTGGTGACACAGCGCATTCCACACCCAGGGCTCGTCCGGGTCCAATAATTTAATGTCACCGTTGTGGACAATCAGGTCTCTTTATAAGTCCACCAAGAAAGGAGGCATCTCCTAGACAGGATAGCCCGCCTTCATGCCCCTTGCCTCACGGGATACGCAGCAATTCCAACGAGGGATGAGGTGAAGAGAACGGAGTACAAGTGAGGCCTTTGGGCAGTGATGATGCCCTCCTTGCATTCACTAGGGACTCAGGAATGAGTGGTAGTATCTGAATGAGTTTGTTGAAGCAAGTTCAGGTCACAATATGTAACGTAGATAACATATTGATTGCCATATATAATCTCGGTAATACATACCTATTCTGTGTTTGATGCAAGGCCCTGCTTTTGATCCTGTTCTGGGTTACACTTCATCAGCTTGTTGAAGTCCGCCCATCCTGCCCTCTCCAGCAGCATACAGTAGCAAAGATACTTTTGGGTAGATAAGGTGTTTCCGGAAACCGGTATCCCAACCCGTACTTTTTCATCGTTTCCGTGACTCTTAAAACTATAAGTCATTAAGTCACTTCGAGGGACGCTTTAAAGTACTATTAATCTGTGTTTGTTTTGTGAAATCTAATAAATTTTTATAAAGAGATTCTATATTAATCATCTCTCCACATCTAGCTACCAAGCCTCTATTAAGTATAGGATTCTGTATATTTATAATAAAGCTTTCTTTGTATACCTATATGGTAGTTGTTAGGATATCTAGCCTATGTATACTATTTACACTAAACATTTTAGAGATACAGATAATTAGTACCTATTATTAGAGACTATCAAGGCATTAAAAATGTCACTGTATATATAGACACGTGAAAATTATTTATATAATTCTAATATAGTTTAACATTCTTGAATTTATTGACTATTCCTCGAAATATATATTAAATACTGAATAATGATGCAATCTCTATCAGAAAGAAGGAAACTAAAAACAAACTAAGTGCATAAGGGTTTACCTTTCTCTATTGGTTTTCTCTCTACTTGAATTTTATATATATTTAACTACCCCACCCATCTAAAAGATACATTATCTATTTACCTACCAACCCCTCACACGCACACATATTGTAGAGTTATGCTTTCCTGAGCCACTCGTACAAATTAAGCTAATTTGTTCGCTCTTTAACTCAAAGCTCTATGAAATAATGCACCTAGTTCTCCTTTTTCGATACCGGCGCTGTGCCCATCAATCTTGATGCAAGGGGGAGTGGCCAAGCAAATTGATCCGTGGGATCACTGTGTACCTCTCCAGAAGTTATCATGTCTACTACAACGACAGCGACATAGCCGCCGATACCGGTAAAAATATGCCACCTATTCAATATCAGTGGGATAATTTGACATGAGATAAAATAACAAAAAGACCACTAGTCTTCTTGTGCATTTAAGAGTAGAAAAAGGCAGGAGCGGTATATAGGAGGGAAAGGGGAGGAGTTGAGGGAATATTACCATCCGTGCAATTCAAAAATGAATGCCAAGGGTAGACCAATTGAGTGTCTGACGGTAGTCAAATACGAACAGGCAAACTCGTCAATTAACCATACCGTGTAGCCAAAGGCAAAACAAACTAGGTAACAAGAGAAAATTCCGAGAGTTAGAGTTGTTTTCTGATATTCAAGGAGGAGAAGAGGACGAGGAAAACCTACAGAGGCCAAGACGGGCAATGAAACGAAAATTCTTTCGGATTGAAAGATCCGTGATTTGCTCGGGGATAAGTTTCGTGGTACGGATGGCGATCAAAATAACTGCCAACCCAAAGGACGCGGCGTGGAGGAGGAACTCATCCATCACCATGTGAACAACCATGACGACCGTGAACATACAGAGGAGGATGAGACCTACTACCCTGGTGTACTGCGGGCTGGTCTGGAATGTGAGAATGCGGTATAGTAGAGGCGTAGTCAGGAGATGCATAGATAATTCATCCGCTAGAGAGCATAATGATCAAGAACAAGAAAAGCTAATTAGGACGGCTCCAGGGAATGACACGAAACAAGAAACATCTCTTATGGCGATAGTGGAGATGCCAAGATAGAGAAAGGGAGAAAAACATACACATCTGAGTATGATATTTGAGGGTCATATGGTATCCGGCTGAACAGACACCCACCCCGATCAAACCAAAATAGGGAATTGAGCGGGCACCAGATTGCTTCTTCTGAGAAAGCTGTACCAGGCCATAAATCCCGTAAATGACTAGTAGGATAGATATTGTTAGCATATCACTCGCTTAGCAAACCATTCTAAAATATTATCAAGTATAAAAAAACGAAGATTTCATTGACGCACTGTATATGAAACTGCTGAATGTATTTATAAACTCTGCGACATATCGGGTAATCACATAGTCCTTTTTGTTTCCAGTGTTAGTACTCTCGGGGAGAAGACCCTAATTAATGGCACAATCAAAAATCCAAGGATCGGCAGTTACCTCTTCACAGAAGCTAAATAGAGATGAAGGTTAATCACATAAGTTCAAGATAACGCCAGGTGTTCGGTTTCAGCGCGTGGAAAACATACTTGAGATAGGAAGTTTGGGGGCCCCAGAAGGGGGATTTTATTTGAACATCCATATCTAAAGAGGACGAGCCAGTGTGAAGAAAAAAGATAGAGAAGGGATGTAGAGGAGACGAAATGAGAAAGAAGGGTTTGGAAAAAAGCTCGGATAATGCGGAAGGGATGGAGCGCGTGGAGGAATTGCAGATGTTAGGCAACGTCTTGGCAAAGACTGTAAACACAACCAAGTCCGGAAACGCCCCACTGTGATCCATCCACACTACCTATTTGGGGTTGGTGATTGGTCGTCAGTGGTTGAATCATGGAACGGCTCTTAGCGTGGCACCACAACTCCCGGTTATTGCAATCAATGATCCGTCATCCCAGCTACCTATTCAGGAAATCTCTTTGGCTTCATCTCGTTGCTCATCAATCATGTAACAACCAACCACAATATCTACTCTATATACTCTCTTTTCAGTGAGGGAATCTGTTTATTATCATTTTGGATGTCAAAATGACTATTACCTATTGACTTATTTCCTTGAAATTGGTAAATATATATTATGGATATAACGCGCCTCGAGTGACAAAATATTCCCGTAATCATGACTGCGCAGGCTGATCAATCCGATACAACACCTCTGCAACATTAAACCAAGCTTCATACTCAACATTCTCCCGAGTCGAATCCAAATCCCCATGATAATGACCTCCTCTACCCCCTTCAGCCGCAAAACAATGCGTATGCTCCATGCGCAGGGCGAGACCCTTATCATCGCCAGAATGAAACACACTCAAGCAAACAACAGGGCTAGGAATATCAAAGAAACGTAACCAAGACGCCACTTGATCGCGCGATGTGAAGGGCTCCGACGGGAAGTCTGGCATAACATGCACATGGACCGAACCCCGGTGAACCACAAACACCCCCGCAAGACTGATCAAGCGATCACCGTAAGTACCCCTCAACCCCCGTCTGATTGCCTCGGTGAAGTTATCAGGTCCGATGCGCCCCTTCGCCCTGATATGCAATAGCGGCCCAGAGACCCCGTTGGAGCCGAACAAATTGGCCATGAGCGCGAAATCTGTTGTCGGATGGGTCGGTGATATTTTCTCGCATACGACAGTTCCGGCGCTGTTGCTTTTATCATTGTTGTCATCGGTGATGATCTTCGCATAGTATGTTTGGTTGTTAAGGGCAGCGGCGTTGGTCGCTGCATGACTGTAGGAAATATTTGGCATTAACTCTGTGTTCATCCCTAGAACGTGAAACGGACCAGCCCCGGCTCCGATTAGGCATCCACTGTCTGGGGACATTTCCATTAAGGGCGCAATGGCGCGTAGATCGTATTTCTTGGTGAAGTTGGTGTTGGGGGCTAGATATAGCTGTCCACCGACATCGGCGATACGTGGATTACCCGAGAGGCCAGGTGCGGCTAGATGGAATGGCGGGTTTCGTAGGTCGGGGGGTGTTGCGATCTCTACATTGACATTGAAGTTGGATGCAAGACCGGTGCGGATAGCAGTGACGAGGTCTTCTAGCGGGGGTGGGGCGAGTTTGATCCGTTGTACAGGCCAGGCCGGTGTTGACTTGTCGTCGTGTGACATAATGGAGCAGTTTCCACAAACGACCCTATGATAGCTCGGTCTATTGTTGAGATTTTGATGAAGGGAGTCCAGGAGAAGAAGATGAAGTCGGAACAGTGGATTCTAAGTGGGTCGCGCGCTTCACGCGGGGTAAAAGGTAACTCTGGCTAGGTACTGACGGGCCTTACACATATACAAGTAAAGCGTTCACGTTGAAACAGAAGAAAAAAATATAGAAATATCTTATATTATTGGCAGAAATTAACTATATTCGCGAATTATATACATGAATAATAAAAGAATGCAAAGTCAAGGAATTAAACCGCCTCGCAACCGATATCAGCACGGGTATATTAATTGATAGGAGCGCCATCCTTGACGGTACCATAAGGAGTGGCGGTCCAGTCACCGAAGCAGGCATACTGGAACTGGGACTTGGCCAAGCTCTCCTTCTGCACCTTCATAAATGTGGACAGCTCACACCAACCATCGTCACGGTACTCACACTCGGGGAAACTAGCATGAAGGGGAAGGGTGCGCTGGTTCTGTAGGAAGTGAATATAGGTTGTTTCCTTGGTACCCTTGACATAAGCGTTGTCCTGAGAGCCATTGGGACGGCGGGTAGCCACCTTGTGGGGAGCCTTGATGATTTCAATATTGGTACGCCCAGCGAAGGGGACGATCTTGCTGGTGGAGAACTGCTGGTTACGGGGTGGGCCGGTAGCAGGCAGGAACTGAGCGAACTGCTTGAATCCGAAGGCGACGAGAGCAGCTACGACACCCGCATCGTGCGAGAAGTCGAGATAGAGTTGTTGATCGACGGGGAAGGTCACGGGGTTAGTGTCGAGGGTCATGTTGGCGTTGGTCTGAGTGGTTTCCAAGAGATGACCCTCCACGCGGGCCAAGAACTCCTCAACCCATGCGATACCTTGGGCGCGGCCAGTGGGGTTTTGGAAGCCGGTCATGATGGCGAACTCAAGGTCGAGAAGGTAACCGAAACCCTCAAATTCTTCGTAGGTGAAAAGCTGACAGAACTTGCTGTATCCATAGCTGATGGTCTCATAGGCACACAGAGACTGAGCAGTATATGAGTCGCTGGCGGTCCAGTTGTAAGAACCAGAAAGTTTCTTAAAGTGGGCAGTGCGCTCCTTCAGGTAGATGTTCTTCCAGGTACTAATGGGAGCAAAAGCCTCCGCACTGCTCATGGCGGCGAGGGCCTTGTTGCAGGTGTACATGCCAATCAAGGAGTTATTGAAGCCAACGCCCTCGATCATGGGAAGGAGATTTGCCTTCTCAGACCAGTCCAATCCAAAGAATCCAGCAAGGAAATTCTCCGCGGACTTGAGCATACGATCCTGGGTTGTGGTGCGGACGACGAGTTTGTTGGGAGCACTTTCATTAAAAAGGTGTCCATAGTTATACCAGTTGAGGACGCCACTCTCGAAGAGCTCCTCACGGCCCTTGGGGACCAGCATCTCCAACCCCAGGCCAAAGGTCCAGTCGTTCAGGAAGGAGAGATCACCAGTGAATTTATTACCAGCAGCCACTGAGCCTGTGATTGCCTCAGCCCATTCGGGGATACCCTCAGAGGATGAGGGGTAGCGGGAGCCGTGACGGTGAATCATGTGCATCTGAGTGATGCGAGAGTCCTTGGGTAGCGCATATTCGTCGACACCAAAGCCCTCATCTGGTGAGAAATAGGGACTACAAACATCCAGGCAAGATTAGGTTTGATGTTGAGTAGAAGGGTGTTTGTGCGCTTGGCATACCTGAGGTCTCCCATCGTGTGGAAGATATTACGGCCTCGAGCACCCTGAATGGGCTCCTGAGTTTGAAGAGGCTCATTGGCAACAAAGCTCTGATGCGCAAAAGTGACAGGGTTTGTTTCGGCTAAAGATGGGGCGGTACCAGTGGAAGTAGTTCCTGAAAACAAGAGACCAATGGTTAGTGACTCTACTTCTATTCTATCATGCCTGGTAAGGAGTTTTAGATACCCTGATAGCTCTGAGGCTCAGTTTGGAACCAATTGGGCTGTGTAGTTGTGGCCTGGATAGCAGCTGCATCGACACAAGCCGCTGCCGCAAGGGCATAAACCGTGGAGGAGAGACTAGGGCGCATAATGTCCAGCGATTGCAACGCTCGTCCAAAGTTCACAACTCGATAAGTGATTGAGGGGACACGGATCTAAGTACGGATGTTCAAGGATGTCCCATACCCTTTTATGTACGCCATTCCCATCAGAAGATGAATGCTTTGGAGGACTAGCTTGTTTTGAGCACCTGGAAACGTGCTCAAAGCAAGCAATGTTAGTCGAAGAGAGATGTAACAGCCATCGCAAGTACCGCTCGGGCGATAGCTCTCCTGCACGAGGCACAAGACAGCTCTCCACATTAGGCGACATTTTCGAGCTAATTCCCAGTCGGGTTTCTAGGATTGATGCACGTGGGAGTTGGTGGAGGATGTTTGGCAGATGCTTTGGTGGGTGCAAAAGTAGTCTCCGGCGCTAAGGAAGAAGCGTGCCTGGATATTCAATAAATCTCTCTTGCATTCATTCATCATCGATGTTCCTCAGGGGATGGTTTACTCACTAATGTTCTGTGTAGCTCTAGAACCTTAACTTGTGGTGGCAAAGGCTCTCACACATCTTGTATTAGTTGCATTGGATTAAAAAAAAATAAGACAGAGCAACAGTAAAGAGAGAAAATTCAGCTGCATTTAGTTTTTCATATCAGTCTGGATGTCGCGTGACTTGTCTTAGCTATCAAGCCTTGCCAAGTGGAGAGCTTCTCTGCTGATTGTTTCTTTTGATTTGTTTTCTTGACCTTTTTTTTCTATTTTTCCCCCCAATTACTTTGGGTTGGTGGGCCCTGCTTAATGATGCAGTGGGTAAATATTTTATAAGAATGAATACAAACGTCCAACTATTAATGAACGGTAAGATAAAACTGGGGAATGATTTTATCTTCCATTAAGCCTAAATATACTAACTAACAATAAAGCTGTTTATTAAACACAGTACTTGACATTGTCAACTGCCCAATACTTTATGATATTTAATCAGCTTAAGCTACAACTTACTACCACCCTAGCTTTAATACTTAAAAAACTCCCTCAAAAGTAGCATTCCGTCCATAATAGCAACCATTTTCAAGACTCTTTTAGTAAAAGTTGGCTAATGAACATCAACAACTCCCGCCCCAACCAAACCCCAATAACCAACCGGTTAACTATTAGGGACTGGTACTCATTATTCATGACCCACCGATCCCAGCAACAGAAACAGAAGCCCATCCTTTATGAAATTTAATCCTAGGATAATGCAAAGACTCCCCGTTTATTCTGTTTCCCCCTCATCCACTCCACACGTACAATGGGGCAGCACGTGGGCCAGATCTACTTTTCTATATGTTGACAGGTGAGTTGTTTTCCCGATCCTCTGATAGCCGAAGTGGGGTATGTGGACCCATATTAGCCCAAATGCGAGATATAATTGGTCTCGGGATAACCGGTCTCAGGCCATGCACCTTTAATGACGGTCTGGCCCTGCATTAGGCGTGTTTTAACTTGGCATAATACTCCCTTTTCAGGACTTACTTGTCGTTCGGTATCTGGGCTCTTTCTCTACCAGAACTTCGTGTTTTTTACATTCAGAATGTTGTATCCTTGAATTTGGGGGAAAGACAAAAAAAAATAATTATAATAATAACTAATAACGACAATAATTTAATGATCTGGAGGTAGATTGATCCCCCTTTCTAAAAAAAACAAAACAAAAATACACTATACAACTTCAACTCAAAGCTCATTGTTGTCATTGCTATATCGGAAAAGGTGGGATTTCCGATAGGCTGCAGGCTCACTACTGAGGGGGTACCCCATCAGTCACGCTACCGTATGGTCCCAAAGTCCAATCTCCTTCGCACGAATACTGAAACTGGGCCTTTGCCAGGCTGCCCTTCTGTACTTTGAGGAAGGTCGATAGCTCGCACCATCCGTCATCGCGATATTCACACTCAGGGAAACTGGCATGCAATGGTACCGTGCGCTGATTCAGCATGAAATGGACATAGCTGGTCTTGCCTGTTCTCTCCACAAATGGACTGCTGCGAAAGTGGCCCTCCCGTGGTCGGTGTGCTTTCACTGCATGTGGTGTTTCGATAATCTCAATGTTCAGGCGACCAGCAAAGGGGGTGACTTTCTCTGCAATGAACTGCTGGTTGCGTGGTGGCCCTGTTGGGGGTAGATACTCGGCGAACTGACGGATACCGAATGCTGAAAGTGCCGCAAGGATGCTAGCATCGTGGCCAAAATCGAAATAGAGTGCCTGGTCGAGTGGGAATGTTACTGGGTTGGTGTCTAGAGTAACATTGGCGCTCGTTAAACCAGGTGCCACGTTGAAGAGACGGCCCTCGACTCGTGCAATGAATTCTTCCACCCAGGCAATGCCGCTTGCTCGACTAATTGGACTACCAAAGCCCATCAAGGATGAAGACATGATGGACGAGGCATATGAGTAACCCTCCCATTCCTCATAATCAAAGAGGCTGCAGAAAGGACTATAGCCAAAGCTGACTGTCTCATATGCACAGAGACTTTGGGCATCTGCACTGTCAGAAATCGTCCAGTCAAAGTCACCCGCCATCTTTTGCAACTGGCGGGTCTTATCTTTGAGGTAGATGCTCTGCCATGTCTGCATAGCGTCGTTCTCAAGACTACTGAAAATCTTGGCTGCGTTACGGCAGACGCTCATACCGGTTAGGGAGCTGTTGAAACCACCCCCCGAAATCAGAGGTAAGATGTTGGCATATTCCTTCCAGTCCAGACCGAAAAATCCTGCCAGGAAGTTTTCGGCACTCTTGAGAGCGCGGTCAGATGTGGTAGAACGCACCACAAGCTTGGAGGTGTTGCGATACAAGGACCCATAGTTATAGTGATGCAAGACACCACTGTCGAAAAGCTCCTGGCGACCTTTGGGCACGAGAACATTGACCCCCTCAGCCCAGACAAAATCATTCAAGAATACAAGATCTCCAGTGAATCTAGTTCCTTGGGCGGTTGCATTAACAATTTTCTGGGCAAACTGTGCGATGGTCTCAGAGTCGGAAGGATACCGAGATCCATGACGATGGATAAGGTGGACCTGATTGATGGTGGAACCCTCAGGCAACGGGTGCTCGTCTACTCCGAACCCCTCTTCGCTAGTAAAGTAGGGGCTGTTATCCATATTAGCAAAGCTAGGCAACATTTTTACCAAAGAGTGGTGATTTCAACATACCTCAAATTACCCATGAGGTGGAAGATATTGCGTCCCCGCGCACCCTTGATAGGTTCCGAAGTTTGGAGCGGATCATTGGGAACAAAAGTCTTTTGCCCAAAGGGGGCAGGGTTAGTCTCTGCTAGTTGAGGTGCAGTTCCCGTTGCAGTGACACCTTCATAGCTCTGAGGTCTTGTCTGGAACCAATTGGGCTCTGTCGTTGTAGTTGGTGATGGCTGGGAAGTTTGACGTGCATCAACTACAGCTGCATCAATACCTGCAGCTGCAGTAAGCAGTGCAAGAGTAGTCCAGTGCATAGTGAAGGGGATTGAAAGAATCCAAAAAGTACTAGAAATAGTAAAAAATATTGTATCCTTTAGAAGACACAGGCTCACCAGAGGCCGGCTTTATATAGCCCATGTCTCCCTCGAGCCAAGATTTGGCCTTTCTATTTACACCCATAATATAATAGCCAGAAAGCACATGCATAGGATGCCCAGGCTGCCCAGCATTATGTCGTTGGAGATATCAGGCTGCAGGGTCCAGAAACTCCTGGTGTTACACGCACGTGTGCGGCACGGGGTGGAGCCGCAACAATTTTGAAGGAAGTAGTTCCGTCCTAAATTTCTACTAACAGACCAGAGATGGTCATGGTTTCTATCACCAAGAAGCTAAAGAACTTAGCTAACTTGAATAAGTATGAAACCACATGACAAATTATACAGGAAGAATCTCCAATCGACTCCGTGTCTTCAGCGTCACTTGGTGCCCCCCTTGCCACATACTATGGCGTCAGAATTATGTATATTGTAAGCTTGTGTGCCCTTATCAACATTTCATAGTCACTCTTATCTATCACCAAGAAGGCTATCCGGTAGCTATTTCCTCTCAAAAAGTGCCATATGATGTCCCGCCCCCTGCGTAGAACATTATATTCTTCGTCGTTTAAGCGAAAGATGCCTCCATCATGGGGATCCAGTTGAGCCACTTTTTTCAGCCAATTCCACATTTCACCTGAGACAATGCTAAATATAGTTCCTGTATCCAACTCAGCTACTGCATAAATTTGAAATCTCTAATACAATTGTTATTCCTAGTTATGACTGAACTGACGGGATTGGATTACTGGTTTTGCAAAAATCTAGACCATTCGAATGAACTGATTGTCCTTGTACCAGTGCGGACCGCGTATGATTGATCTGTGCATTAGTGGTATTCGGCAGAATTACCGAATATTTGCTAGTGGACCTCCTTCATCTTGTAGGTAACTCTGTCGTTGTAGCTGCGGATGCTTCGGAGGTTTGACTTGCTGCCCTTTAGAAGACCTAGGTTCACAATATACTGGCTTTGTAGCTTGTGTCTCCCTTTGGCCAAGAATTGGCATTTCCATTTTACACCGATAATAAAATAACCAGAAAGCACATGTATAGGATGCCCAGGCTGCCCAGAATCATGTCATTGGGTCATCAAGCTTCAGGGTCCAGAAACCCCTAGTGTTGCGCACACGTGTGCGGCACTTGTGGGGGGTGGAGCCCCAGCAACATAGAGGGGAGTAGGCTGGGCCAAAATTCTTACTGATGGACTAGGTATGGTCATGGTTTCTATCACCAGAAGCTAAAGGACTTAGCTAACTTCTTTAAGTATGAAACCACATGACAGACAAATACAGGAAGAATCTCCAATAAACATTGTGTCTTCAACATCACTTGGTGCCCCCTTGTCAAATGACAGCGTTGGAAGTCTATATTTGTTAAGCTCGTGTGCCCTATCAGAATTTCATAGCCACTCCCCTCTATCACCAGAAAGTCGGTCAGGTAGGTTTGTGTCTCCCGGAAAGAACCCTATGATGTCCCGCCCAATGCCTAAACATTAAATTCTCTGTCGTTTGGGAGAACGATACCTTCATCATGGGGATCTAGTTGAGCTCCTATTTTCAGCTTATTCCATAGTTCACTCGACAAAGCGCTAATTGTAGCTCCTGTGTTTAAAAAAGCTAATGCATGAATTTTAAAGCCCTAATGCATGGTTATTTCTAGTTATGTCTTGAGCAGAATTAAAAAACAGCATACTAAAGATATTGGGAATAAACTCCCTGTTGGATTATATTAGGCCAGTCACTAGCCGAGAGGCTCTCAAATCTTAAAGTTATGAAACATTATGTCCATGTTAAATACAAAAAAAACTACAAAAGTAAAAAAGAAGAATAAATCGGGTAAGCATGGAAAAAAAAATACTATACCCAACATTCCTAAATATAGAGACTAGTAGAAAGCACCTTAAACCCCAGCTCTAACTCTATCCAAAAGAAAAAGGAAGAAAAAAAAAAAAAATTCCAGAATAAAGAATAACAATTAAAGAAAATATAAAATAGAGATTACTATTTTAGAAATATACAGTATCCACATACTCTATGGTGGCATACAATACATTGCTTCTGGTGGTAATATGATTTTGGCCCATCATTGCATTGGCACTGGGAGATAGGTTAGGATATTATTCCCAGCTATTTATAATAATGATTATAATAATGGAAGGGAGGAGAAAGGACTTGGGTTTAAACTTACACATGTCCAATAGGTGTGTTGTGAGATGAAAATGGGAAATTCGGGGGGGGAGGGAATGGATTCCTTATCCTTGTATGGGTGCTGATCGCGTATGATTGATCTATGCATTAGCTGTATCCGGCGGAATTTGCGAGCATTTGCGAGTGGACCTCCTTCACCTTGTAGGTAACTCGAGGGTGGTCGTGTTGGCCCACTTACCGGTTGTTGTGTTGTATCATTCAGTCTTGATTGAGTTCCGCATTCCTGTAAATGAGGTTGGTATCTCTTTATTTTCGCATAAAATTCATCCATGGTTTGTTGAAATTTCGATGCCACGTCCCGTAGGGAGGCTTGACGCTCGTAACTAACACCGGCGTCGAGATTTTTAATACTGAGAAGCGCCGACTGTAGTGCGTAAAGCTCGTTGATCAGTGAACGGAATGAGGTGTTTGCCGCGGAAGAGTTGCGTAGGGCATCAATAAAGGTGGCGACAAGTTTGATGGTCGCGAGAAAGTCGCCAATGGAATACCCAAATGCCACGGGTATCTTCAATTTCCTGTGAGCAGCTCAAATATTTAATCTTCGTCCGTAGTATCGACCTAATATTGGTCTCTTACGGCCTCGACCACAGTTATCTCTACACCGATACACCAGGAGGGATAATATATGTCTCGTCTCCCCTAATTTTCCGCCTAAGAGAAAGAAAAGGGGGGAGACGACATTAAGTGAGTTGGCACAACAATCAGGCTGAGCGACAACTCCAGCGTGGCAGTGTTTCCTTTGCAGCGTTTCGTGGCGCAGCAAGGCTCTAACTAGGTAGGCAAGTTGTTTGTTCCTTTGACCAATCCCCCTAAATTTATTTGATGAAAATGGCCTTGCCAATCCTTCGACTGATAGGTGGGCATTGTTCTCATTTTTAATTTCGGAAATACAGCTGTTGATTGTGGACTCACCTCCTTTTCAAGGAACATGAAACCATTCCCTTTGAAACAAGATAAAACAGGATTTAGGCGTGGCATTTGCAGTGAGTTCTTACCAAGAAATTCACGACAGTTTTACGACTTGACTACGTGGATAAGTTCCAGGCATTTAAGCTGTCAAAACCGATCAAGAATTAGGTATTGAAATTCGAGTGAAGCTCGGCCTTGATTGGATCGTCCTTCGAGTATTTCGACTCGACATGACCTGTATGTAGTCTCAGCGAATCCTCGGCTTACCGAAGTTCGAACAGCCTCCTCAGCTATTACAATGTAGCCCCCCTAAACTGTTTCTAACCAACCACACCTGGAGGTTCTAGGACTCTAGCGTGCGCGGCTAAATGTATTTTCCACAGCCTTTCTTCGTTCAGGGCGAAAATTTCTCCAGATCCTGTAAAGACAAAGTTGGCCACCCCTCCCGGAATGAGGATCTTGCCTAGGAGCACTCCACCCTTCGACCAAACATGGATTCCATCTCCACAGCCACTATAGACATTTCCTTCAGCATCGCACTTGATTCCATCTGGAATGCCTGAGTCTGACATCGCATGAACGCGGCGATTCGTGAGGTATGGCTGCCTATCATAGTGAACAACATCAAAGGCATAACTGCAGCCCGAATAGTCAATTAGAATGCTTAACATCGCCGTTTCCATCTTCTTTTCAAACTTTGTAATTGTAGCATCACTTACATAGTAGCCACACGGGAGGGGTTGTCATCCGCTCGTATGCGATCAGTATCGGTGATATATGCAATATCTCCATGAGGAGAAAATGCAATCCCATTTGGCCGTCCCATCCCATCAGCTACCACCCGAATAGACTTCGACTTTGGGTCAAAGCGATACACCTGCCCAGGAAGTTGGGGTGATGGTCGGAACCCCTGATCATGGCCGTACACAGGATCTGTAAACCAGATAGACCCATCAGGGTGCACCACAACGTCATTCGGAGAGTTCAGTGGACGGCCATAGAAACTGTCGATAACCACCTCAGTGTTGTAGGGTGCTGTCTGTTCCATATACATCAAGCCTGCTTGTTGATCCATGGTTCCTTGGGAACAGAAAAGAATCCCATCCTTGTACTTGACACCACCGTTTGCCATTGGGATATTTGGGTATATTTCCTCCTGCAATAGGGTGCCATTCATGTTTACTATTTTCGATATCTGGATGTGCTGGGTCCCGCGTTCAGTTGTTAATCGATTGCTCGTAACGAATAGCTCATCTGATGCTGGAAAGTAGATGCCAGCCTCATGGGCGAAAGGGTATACGTTGTTTTCTAAAGCAAGGTCTATTCGTGGATTTTCTCCAATTATCTGCTTGAAGGCCGGTTGGAATTCCTGGAAGCCCACGGTAGCGCTTCCTTGGTCTATTGGGATTTGCCCAGAACGCCCGACCGCGGGGTTGCTCTCAATGATCTGGTCATAGGGTTGGTATGCAAGAGCAGAGAACAATGGCACACCGAGAAGAACAAGAAACTTCATTGTAGGATGAGAGATCTGACCCTTTAAACGGTCGCATGATGATGGACCTATGATTCAGAGTTTTTTTACCTTTCTTTTCAGACTGTGAGATGGATAAAGTACCGCCGCATGTGTGTTTGCTTCATGGAGATCTAAATTGGGTAAGTGAGCTGGCTTGAGTGACGCAGATCTTCTCCTTGTTCCACAACACACGTCAATTTATTGTTTTTCATCCACCGCTCTTTAGTTGCCTTCTCGGTAGGGGCTTTAGCTACTTTGATTTTCTAAGTGACTGGCCGAGAAGCACATGTTTCTCCAGATTTCTTAGCCGATAGCTTGAAGAAATGCTCTATCCCTATTCGCCACTTATCCTGCTTCCTCAACACCCTAAAACGACGCTACTAGGCAACTATCAGTGACTCAGTTGCCAGTTCCATATCAAGGAGACATTCATAGCCAACCCTCTTGTGAGCCACTCGCAAGTTGCAAAGAGGGTTCCAAGACGCAAGTCTCACCCCAATCTTGGCTACATTCGCAGCCTAAGGTTTCGAAAAATGCAATCGGATCCGATCGGGGCCTGTCCAATTTATCCTATATCTAGAAAGTTCGTAGCCGAAAGCATCCGATCATTTCGGATGAGGGTCTATTTCCGCGCTAATCACTTGGTGTTTCGCTCTGGACCTGGTGGCTGGGGCCCTTCCCTGAATCAACTTTTAAGAAAAAAAAAATTTAAGCTGTATGCACTACGAATATTGTGGTCTCCATCGTGCCACTGAAATCAATATTAATGCCTTGCATAAGGCTAAGCAAGCTACCTTATTTGGTAGGTGTTGTATTTGTGAATATAAGCCTATTAATATTACCTTGATTTTCATAGTAATAGTACAGTACAAGAATTTCAGACCGACCCTAGGGCGTCCCGACGTCTTTTGCATCCCTATACTTTAGAGTATGTGTATACTTAGGTGTGTTATCCTAAAATCTGTTCATTGGCGATACGCAAATGGCAATCTGGAGCTACGCCGTCATATGACGGGCACGCTATTAGCGCAATTAGGGGGTGGGAGTAGAGGCAAAAAGACTTGGCCATATTAAGGGCCGTCACATCTGCCTCGGTTATTCATAATCAGAGCATCATGGCTGAGGCTGGTACTGAGAAGCCATACACAAAAAGCTCTCTGTGATTCCTGCGGTTCTTGGGTTTATGGTATTCGGCCCACTCACACTACATACCCTGATACGACCTGTTTGGGTTCTATATGGACCGGCGGAGCCAGCTTTGGTGATTACACTAGGCATGGTGAGTTCGTGCATAAGCCATGTGAAGACTAGGGCAGCAATGGATTTATTAATGCATATACTAAAGTATTTGTGGAGTGGTTAAAGGAGATTGCATCTCGAAACAGAAGCGAAGACCGTTGAGGTACCAAAAGCGGATGAGGGGGACGAACAGAGTGCAGCCACAATTTTTAACGAGAAATAGGGGTGGGCCAATTTCAGCAGCCCGCGATCAGGTGAGTGAAGAATATTGGAGTAAGAGACTACTTGATCTCAACTCTCCAGAATTATCAAGTCCAACTCATCATGCCTTTGCCCTCTGATCTCAAGGGGTCAGAACTCAAAATGTCAGCCCCACAGCGGGCGAATACCGCGAGAATGACGGCATCTTGCGTTGGGTACATATAGCTCCATAGAGGAGGCCCGGTTAACGTACAGTATGATTCAAACGACATGCCCTCGATCTCTGCTCCCTAGTCCCTTTCTGATGTGGGGAAGGCCCAGTCAGGTCAGTCTTGGGGAGGTGGAGATACTACCCCAAGATGATGGGGAAGACTCAACTCCCCCCAGTCCGTCTAGCGTGTTCACCCTCGATAATCTAACTAACTCATAGTATCATATTGACCAGGCTAGAATCTGGGCCTTTCTCGTTCCTCTCCCCGCACTTGGAGGACAAATAGAGCCTACTCCGTACTATTCTCTTGTCGGCATGGCGTATTCGGCTATTCGATACCATGGACTCGTCAAATCCGGGGAAATTCCGCTTTTCTTTTTGCGGAGAAACCCCAGGTTATATTAACAGTATCCTTGGCTAGCCTTTAAATGGAGGTGCGAAAGTTCGGTTGAAAAAGGAGAGTTAATTCTCAGGTTTCTTGTAACATTTCCTCGTTGAAACTGTTCTAGACGATCAGGTTTATGTTTTTCACAAACCTGGTAAGTTCTGATATTGTAAATTCTTAGTTGCACACAACGCCTGGGTGCGAACATAGCTCGCCCAGCATGGAGATGAATTATGATGAAAGCGTGAGTGAATTCTAAAGATACCCTCTTCATTAGATCATGGTTGATTAACTTGCGATATACTGTGTATATAGACTCTGAACCAGTAAGCGAACACGTTCTCCAGTCAGCTTAACAGAAGAGAGGTTCTCAAACTAAATGGACAGGCTCCAGCAAGAGCTCGACACAGAGATTTATCCAGGGACGGAGATTATGGCAGATGTTGGCAATCATCATTTCGTCAAGTCTGCTTCACATCCTGAACGTGTTCTCGTCCCTCAGCCGTCTCAAAATCCCAATGATCCCCTCGTAAGTCCCCATCGCACCACCTCTTGCATGCGTGGAAAATTCTCAAATACTGAACGATATAGAACTGGAGTCGATACTGGAAGTTGGGCACAATCTCCATCTCTACCTTAGTTACATTTAGCCAAGGTCTCGGTCCACTAGCGCTCGCCCCCATGTTTCCTCAGTTAATGGAGTCATTTGATGCTGGACTTGCCTCTGTGGTCAAGTTTACAGGTGTCTGTATATTGGTACTCGGGTTTAGTAACTTCTTCTGGTGCGTATCTGATATCACTCACTTTCTTCAAGGTCATGGCTAAACTATATACTTGAAAAGGATCCCAATTCAAACCGCGTACGGACGTCGACCCGTTTTGATATTTTCTACATTGATTTGCCTTGTTAGCAACATATGGAGAGCTACGGCTACATCTTATGGGAGCTACATGGGAGCTTGCGTACTGAATGGATTTGGTGCAGGCCCTGCTGAGGTTAGCACATCAACTAGCCCTTTTCCCCCCAACTTTCTACACAAATACATGTAATACTAATGCCTGAAGAAACAATAGACATCCCAACCAGAGATCATTGCTGATACACTCTTCCTGCATGAGAGAGGAGCATACAACACTCTGTACTTCACCGTCTACTTTGGCTCTCTGATGGTTGGACCCATCATCGCAGGACCCATGGCCGAACATGTCGGCTGGCGCAATTTCTTTTGGTTCAATGTCGCTCTTCTAGGTTTCACCCTACTTCTCACAATCTTCCTTTTCCCCGAGACCAAATGGCATCGCCCTCACCCCGCCGAGCTTGCTCACGGGGCAGAACAAGGGCAAAATACCCCAGATGCCAAGTCATCCTCCGATGAGGCCGAAAAGAATATCGGGGGCAGTACATTCCACGAGACCGTAGCCGCTGAGACAGGAGATGTTTCATACGTCGGAAGAGGCTTCCCCTCGAAGCAACAATTCAAGCTCTTCCAGCTCAGCAACAACAACCTAAAAACTGTCTTTATCAGTTTCTGGGTTCCATGGAAACTGCTCGCGTTCCCCATTGTCGAGTTCTCTGCCTTCGTTGTCTCCTGGTCTGCTAGTGTATTCTTAACGCTTAACCTCACACAGAGTCAAGCCTTCTCAGCTCCTCCTTACAACTTCTCCAGTCAAACCATCGGATTCTTCAATTTTGCCATCCTCGTAGGAGCCTTGATCGGACTAATCACAAATGGACCACTCTCCGATTGGATTTCCATGCGCGCCACAAGGAAAAATCGTGGAATCCGTGAGCCGGAGATGAGATTACCGACTATGATTCCCTATGTGATCATCTCTATTATTGGGAACTTAATCGTCGCCTTTGGGTACCAATATAAATGGGATTGGAAGGTAAATCCCTCTCCCCTTCCCATACCTTTTCCTTGAGACTCTCTCTCTCTCTCTCTTCAATTACTATAATTACGTGTTAATGCTAACCTCTTCGTCTTCTTACCTCTAGCCAATCGTCATAGTCGGATACACAGCAGCCGGTATCCAAGTTGCCGCTCTACCCGCTATCGCGAGCACTTATGCCGTCGACAGCTATAAGCCCGTCGCGGGGTCGATCTTTGTCTCCATCACCGTGAACAAGAATTTGTGGGGGTACGGATTTAGCGAGTTCATTACGAGCTGGATTGAGAAGAGTGGTTTCGTAAAGCCGATTATGCTGAATATGTCTTTGACTGTCTTGTGGTGTCTATTTGCGATTCCCTTTTACTATTATGGGAAACGCTGTAGGAAGTGGACGGCGAAGTCCTCCGTGCACACTATGTAATTAATGAAGGTATATAAGAAAGAGGTCAGTTTGTTGAGTTGAGTTTAGAAGGTATAGAACTTCCTATCTAGTTATTTCTAGTTTCAATTCTTCTAGGCAATATTAGAGGCCGGGTGGTTGACCTTCATTCTGTATCATTTCGTTGACCTTAATTTTTTTTTTCCACACTTGATTGTATTGTGGTAGAATCGAACCAGTCGTCACAAGCACAACGCAGTTGACTCGGCTGTCCTCGCTTTAATACATGTACCATCCAGCGACTCATCGAAGCACTATGAAGATCCAATCCTATTTTTAGCCTCTATGGTTTAATTTCCGAGAGAATATAAGGGGGAAATTAGAAAGAAGGAAAGATAAGAAAAGAAAATCAAACATCGGAAAGGGTCTTCCATGATTCAAGGCTTTTCTCCAATTCAATTCCCACTATTATATGAATCAGTAATTATTGAATTATTTTTTGAATAAATAAAGAAAAAACTTTCGAATTCTCTGGTATTGTCGTATTGACTCCATTATTACGAAGGCCGATGTTTTCCGATCAACTTTTTAAGTCAATGGCCTGGTCTATTCATCGTCTTCATCAGGGTCGTACAGGTCAAAATCCAAAGTAGCCTTCGGCCTGGGCGGAAGAGAAGCTGCTCCTCCCATCGACACACCAGCTGTCGCAGCCGATCCCGCATTAGCAGCTGCCTTTGCAGCCTCGTCGGCATGTCGTGCTTCATCTCCTTGTTGTACTGGAACAACAGCATCGGCAACCCCTAGTCCTTCCGCCTCTCGGATCAGCCTCTCCACCTCCGTATCCGAATCAAAACCGGGCCGTCCCTCTGCCGCCGCCAGCTGGATCTGTCCCATGAGTCCCATGCGAATCCGATCCTCCATCGGATACGGAAGCATATACGCCTGACGTGTCATATTTGCCGACTCATCGAGCCAGGAAGTGGCGTCCTTCGTGACCGACGCAACAGGTTCTACCGTCTCCGGATCTCCGTTCGCTGTCATCCCGCCCATCTCCGTGTCACCATCCACCATTGCAGGTGTGCCCATGGCTGCCGCCGTTGATGGTTTCCCGCCGCGCGCACTCGCATCCGCCGCCGCTTCGTGGTTATATTTGCTAATTCTCCGAGCAAAGTCCAAGAGGAGCTTATAATCTACCTCCTTCCGTCTCCTCCCCCCCTTTCTAACCGATTGATTCTGAGTCCGTTCCGTAGCATCTTCGGTCCGACCATAGTCGGAACTATCGTCCGAATCGAATTCGGAATCGCTGTCGTCGTCGCTCTCGTCGTCGCCGCATGCAGTTCGGATATCTTTTTCGTATCGCACCACCAGTCTCACAATGTCCTTCACTTTCTCTTCTAGACTCTGAGCTTCGGCTCGGAGTTTTAAAATCTTCGCATAGTTCGATTGGTGTTCTCGGAGCGTTTCAACGGCGGAGGTTAGGGAGTCGTCTGCGTCAAGGAGGTTGACCGCGGCTACGGGTGCCCCTGCGGCCGTCGGTGATGTTGTAAGACTAGTAACAAGCGCATTGAGCTTATTCTCGAGGTTTGAGAGGGTAGATTGAAATTCTCTGTTCATCTTCTGTACGTGGACCTCTCGTGGTAGAGTCCTGACGCTAGCGAGTTGTAAAAGTTGCTCGCGAGACCTTTGAGCTCCCGTAGGAGCAACGAGTCGGCTGAGAGCTGAACGACGTGGTGGTTGGAGGGGATACAGCTCTGCTAGGTGGTTATTCTATTATTGCGCTTCTTAAATAGTGAGTATATTTATCTTAAAATCAGGTTCCTTCAATTCCCAAAAAAAAGAAATCCAATTCACTATGACGATGTTATGTTGATCCCAAGCTGTCGGAAGCTGGTCGATGTTTCGGATCGCATCACGTGTTTGTCGTTGTTGCCTCAGGCATGTAACAAACGAGTTAAACTCCTGATCACAACGAGCATCACGCCCGGCCGGGGGAATTGCTTTTGACTAGCACAGTAAAGTGTGTGTTAACCAGTTCTAGCATGGCGCCTTCAGGCTGTAAATCAACCCTAGCTCTGCCCCCTTAGCACTCCCTCAAGCACCTTCTCTCCTTTTTTTTTTTTCCCCCTCCCCCACCATTTTGGTATTACCATGGGATACGTTGGATGCCACTCACATGAAATATTTTGGACCTATCCTTCTAGCAATATCCATTCGCGCAGAATCCCAAGATAGGGAAAACAAGCTCTAATATATCGAATCATTAAGTTTTCTAAATTGCTGCAAAGTTGAGAAATCAGATCTTAGTTTAGGGTGATGTAGCGAGTGAGATTGCATTTGGTGACTTGCCCCTCATCAAACAATTGTAGCCAATGCAACATCTTTATCCCGCTAAGTTGCATACCGAGACCCAAAGATTAGACGCTTGTATCGATCTATGGCTACCTTTTTGGAGAGGGTGGTGGTTATTTATCCAAAGACGTCACAGACGTGTATATTTTTTAGGGAATATAAGTATGTACTATGCATATCCATGGGCCTGGCCTCTAAATTTCTAGTGGATTGAGCGCTGGTGAACAAACTCTTTCAACCTTAGTATCAGCCTCTATACCGTGATTATTCTCGGGTACATACTCGCATACAGATAGGATTTTCTCTCGTTATTAGCCCGCTTCGCCCAGCTCTACATTGACATCCTCAACCTGGACGGGGTAAGGATAGCATCTGTTTCTGTTTGTCTGGTTGAAGCATCGTTGAATCGATTGTGATTATTGACTCTCCGGGCGCCTACTTAAAACCCGTTTCAGTTGGACGAGTACCGGTCGAAGGGTCGCCAATGACGACGCCGTCAGCGCGATCCCAACTTCCATATGCGACGTCACCACAAGCCCAATACTGGACAAAACGTTTTTCGGGTCTATGATCTCATGGATATAAGCAAATCTTGTGAGGGTGGCAATGCTAGCACTATTGATAAGTTGGTAAGTCAATTTTTTCATATAGATGTTATGTTGCGATGCCAAAGCGAAGAAAAGAACAGCAGTTCGTCCAAACATCAAGTATCGCGAGTGTTATTAAGGGCATCATATCCGAATTATTCACGTGGCCATACCAGGAACCTAGGGTCAAAATAATCCCCACATAAAGCTTGGTTCGTAGTCCAACGTGGAGGCGAGAGACGATGAAAATCGGTAAGATCGTGAGAGTCCAATCTGACGCACTCACGATAGCTGAGTGTGCGTAGGTGGCATCCACCGTCCCACTTCTATTGCAGACGCCCTCGTCACTCCAAAAGGCGGAAACGGGCTTGCACTGGAAGAGAGCGAAGAAGAGTAAAAACACACTGTAGGTGATGAGAGTAGAAAGCACTCCGTATAGGATCCGCTTGAATTTCCGTTCGATCGTGAAACGGAGGAGAAACAGGCTGATGGATACCTTGACCAAACACGTTGCGATCACGTAGGCCATTTCATATACAAAAAGAAGCTGAGAAACGGGAGGAAAGTCTCTGAGATGTGTTTTTACAAGATTTTATAATCGAAATGCTCGGCTACTTGCCTTTAAACCTACTACCAGTCCCTCAGGCGGCAGAGTCGTCCGCATGTTTCCGAAAGTACCCGTTCCCACACCAACTAGAAGAGAGATGGAACCCAGCATATACATTACCTATTTTGGGCCAGATGAGATACTAAGAATCAATCGAGGAGATCGAGATTTGTGAAAACAAAGACATACAAGTGTGGCAACTGAAAAGCCGTGTCCACCCCGAAACCACCCGTGAGTCGGATCCGGACATAGCACCGGAGGATCACCGTAGTAAGAGTGAGAAAAAGGAAAGATATGACAACCGCAAGGAGCTGAGAGCCTTCGCTAGTCATACAACTCAATCATTGGTGTCGATATGGGAGTCTAAGAGAAGAACCCTCTGTAAAAGCGATGTTGCAAGAGTGCGGTTCAATGAAGCGGTGGGGGGAACAGTTTTAGTTTGGCTAATGTCGTCACTTGACAACCTTATATAAATAGAAACCCCATCCTCGGTCACAGAAGATATCCTACGTATTGTAAAATGCACGTGGCATTCTTATTTCCGTGAAGATGTTAGCAAGGCAATCTTGAGGACGTATTGCCCTATTTCCAAAGACATTCATTTAAGGGTGCCGGGTTGTCGCAATAGGGATGAAAATTACATAGTACGCATCTATCCGGTTCAGAATTTGGTGCTGCGTTATTTGAATGACATTTTATTTATCTTTTTGATATCACATCAACCCTGAAGAAAAATAGAGAGACAGGCAGTCGTAGTGGCATACAGGTGAAAGGGCCGAAGTCCGTTTGCTTCTCCTTATGAGAAACGGAGTTCAAGTCCGGTTCTCTCCTTCGCCTGATTTAAGATATAAATAACGACTGCGTGGCACTATAGATGAAGACTGAACGTCCATTTTACCACATCTTCTTCTGTCCTCACCAGGCTATCCTCGTCGTTCCTTACGCTTGAGCAATGGTTTCCATCTCACAAGTACGAGCATCTAACACCCAAATCACCAAGGCTACAGTGCCTCACACCGCTGTGTTTACCGGTGCTACTGACGGAATCGGCAAAGCGACTCTCGTGCGCCTTATTGCAACAAACGTGCCAATCCGTGTTTATGTCATCGGCCGTAATGGTGACAAACATACAGGTTTCCTCGATAGTCTTCGAGAGTCCAACAAACAGGCTCATATTATCTGGCTCGAAGGTCAGCTCTCACTTCTAGCCGATACCAAGAGATTGTGCGACGAAATAAAGGCACGCGAGAAGTCGTGCATCGATGCGTTGTATATGAGTGCTGGGTTCATCACATCGGGAGAACGGATCGGTATGTACTAGGTGGCTGCACAGGTCTACCGTAGATAGCAACTGATTCATTACAATTAGAAACACCGGAGGGCAATGAACTCTCACAATCCTTAACCTATTATAGTCGTGTGTTGATGATGACTCAACTCCTTCCCCTGCTCAATTCGTCGCCGAATAACCCGCGCATTGTCAGTATTCTAAATGCCGGCAACGAGACAGCCTCCATCTACCTCGATGATTTCGACCTGAAGCAGCCTGACCATTTCAGTCTTGTTTCCCTTGCAAAATCAATGTCGACTTATACCACGTTGACCATGTCTCGACTCGCAAAAGAAAACCCTCATGTCGTTTTCATTCACCATTATCCCGGCGGTGTCAACACGGACCTTTTTAAGAAGGTCTGGGGTAACAAGTGGTACTGGCCATTACTTCACCCAGTGCTCTCGGTGTTTGGGACCTCACCACAGGATGCTGCAGAGAAGGTCTTATATTTGATCACCAGCGCCAGATATGGCGGAAAAGGAGTTCCGTTGGCTGCAGGACAAAGCCCTGGGCTAACCATGGCAAAAACAAAACTGGCTGGCTCATTATTTGCAATCAATGGCAAGCTGAATGTGCTGCAACAGGAAAAGGTCATGATACAGCTCAAGGCAATGAATGCTGGAGATATTGTCTGGCACCGGACAATAGAGACAATCACACCATATCTTTTGTAAATAACAGCACACAGAATTAGTCCATTTTTTTTTCAAACAAGTAATATACGCTCTTTTTTTTTTTTACATCTTGTGCTGTTTAAAAACAAGGTTAACAATAATATTCCCACTCCAATTTCCACATACCTTATGGGAATCGGGGGATTCGGGTTTGTGAGCCACCGGAACGGACTTCGGACAGTCAAGTCCGTTTGTTACTAGAGGGAAATTCGATCCTGCCCACCAGTGACGACGGACAAAAGAACTCCCTCACCCCTACAATCAATCATAACAACTCATAAGAAAACATCGACCTAGGAATGGAGAAACGAGGCCCAACTCCCGGCTCCGGCTCGTACGGTAAGGCATGTAGGCAATGTGCCAAGGCAAAGTGCCGATGCGTGGCTCAGCCCGATGGTGCCAGCTGCGAAAGGTGGGTATTTTACTGACAAGAATCGAATTAAATTAACCGTCTCTTAGGTGTTTGCGTCTCAAAAAACAGTGCCAGCCGTCAGACTCGATTCGCAGGCGAGCCCTACGCAACATCGAGTCGGGCGCACAGATTACGAGGCTAGAGGAACAGGTCAATGTCCTCACAACAATGCTCCAATCCTTCGCGAATAATGCTGTTACTAGAGGATCTATCGTTACACACCCCGACTCTGATAGCGAAGCGGGGCTGTTCCCCCGGTCCGATGCATCTCCGTCTCGGCCCAGTCCGTCTGCTACAATTAGCTCTGCCAAGATATCTCTGCCGCCCTTGTATGAATTGACACCGGACGAAGCTGCGTGGTATTTGGACCGTTTCATAGCTTATATGCTGCCCTGTTTCCCTTTCATCTACATCCCACCCAACACCGCCACCGAGCAGCTGTGCCGAGATCGCCCTTTTCTCGTTGAAGCAATCATCGCAGTAGCGACACCCTCGACACAGGAGAAACTAGCTCGCGCTGACAGACTAAAATGCCACTTAAGCCAGTCGGCTGTTCTAGAAAACCAGTCAAGTATTGATATGCTGTTGGGCATACTCATCTATATTGCATGGAGTCCAGATCCATTCCTCCAACGGGCAAGCAACGTGTCTCGCATGATAATACTAGCCATATCCATAGTCTATGATCTACCCCTAGACAGGCCACTGCCCCCTCCAGAAGCACAAGTAATCGCAAAAATGACTCCGGGGTTGGGAAGTCCGGGCCAAAGCCCAAGCGACAGCTCGGTTCAAGGTATTTTAGAGCAGCAGCGAGCAGTCTTAGCGTGCTTTGTCCTAAGCTCCATGTTGGTCTAGCTCTACCCCTTCACTCGACTCCTATATCTATTATCAGTGTAACTTCGCGCTAACATAGATACATCACCAGCATCTCATCTTCTTTTAAACGCATAGTTCCGCTCCGATGGAATTCGCAGATGGAAAAAGCGGTTAAAAGTATCGAAATGAACAAAGAATGCTCATCCGACAAAAGTTTTGCCATTCAAGTACGCTTGCAGGTACTTATACAGAGGGCAATTTATATTCGTGAGCAACGAGAGACTGATCACACCAGTGGATCGTCCGCAACTTCTATGTGCCTCCAGGCTTTACAAACCCAGCTGAAGGATCTCAGAGCATTATTCCCGCCGCAGCTGCAGCAACGGGGTAAGTGAGTCTTGTCAAACATGCAGAAGCAGGAAGCAGAGATCGTTAACAAATGAATATCTGCAGATATGCTGACCGCATACGCTCACTACGTTGAGCTCTGTCTAAATGAAGTGACCCGTTCGGCTAGTTCAGAAGCCCCTCTTCTCCCGATGCCAGGGTCTGCTGACACGGCATATGGTGATATTACTACTGGATTTGAGCACCTTGAATGCCTGTGGGGTTCTCTAAATGCCGTGAAGTCATGGCTCGATGTCTTTTATACGATCCCTCCCACTATGTACGTGGGATTTCCATTTTTCTTCTGGTTTCAGCTGGTGCGATGCATAGTGATCTTAAAACACCTATCAACGTTCGATGATCCAGCGTGGGACTGTCAAATTGTGCGAAACACCGTTGATATGCTCTCAATGTTAGAATGGATGGCCGAAAGAGCGGAGCTAGCGAGTCAGGAGGCAGGCGAACGATCAGACGACGATCTATTCCGACGTGTCAGTAGGATGCTGCGCATGTCTCAGCAATGGGTGATTGCGAAGCAAAAAGCCGCAAGCAATACACCTAATTCAGATCCCACCGACATGATAGATCTGACTGAGGCGACATGGATGAATGATTTGGAGTCTGGAGATGGGACGTGGCTTGAGGAGGTTCTAGGCTGGTCCCCAGCAGCCGTCTAGGCATGTCTAGTCGATCCTTCCCAACCCAAATATATAGGTTGATGGCTATGGCGTTCTAAAAAAGAGTCCATAAAAGCAAAACCTTAGTATATACACATTAATTTTTATTTTTTTTTTTAGAAAAAAAAAGAAAAGAACCTTGGATAATATTTCTCGGCAAGATCACGGGGACTGGCAGGCTCCTCAAGAGTCTGCTGCTGCCATGCTGAGTGATTTGGGGAGGTGGGGTATAAACTTGTAATCGACCGAGCACTTACGCTTAGATTCCATACTGAGTTCTGATCATTTCGAATTTTGAGTGGAGGAACATGAGGAAATGGCGAGTCGATGCGACTCACATCTAACCTCCACTCTGAAAAAGATACCCCTTGCATCTCCCCCGAGATAAACATACTGAGACCCAAGAAGAGTGTTGCTTAAACGCGAAATGACAAATATCAGACGGACTCTTGCGCATAGAGTTGATGGTTTGATTGACTTCCATTTAGGAGACACTCCCTATCCTCGTTGGCTTACCCACCATATTGATGTTCATGATGAAGTGTGAAGAGGAAAGAACCCGCTGTCCACCCCCCAACGAGCAGATAGCATACCTGGTAGGTTTTTGTGGAACATGAGTGGCCTTGAAAAACGCGAGTGTAGCAATAATTAAAATCAAGCAATTCTAGTGGACAAAGGTCCATAGCTAAGACTCTACATTTGACCACCCAAACCGATAAGAACACGGGAATTAGCGATAGAACCACTGGATATCAATTGATACGGCTTTGCCATCCTCAGCATGACCTGGCAGAGATCAATTGCACGATGATGGTGCTGTGGTTCAAGTAACGCGTAGGTAGCAAAGAGCCCCTGAACCCTGAACCCACTAAGCCTATTTAGCGAGGTTTCCTGATTAGGCTAGCGCGGTCAAACGGTAGTGGTTTGAGAGAGCAGCTTTTCTCCAAAAAGAGGGGCAATTTTTTGTCTCGCCCACTAACGAATCCGTTTTATCGTGTCGTCACCTATGTTCGCAGTAGTAGTAGTGTATCAAGTGGGGTGTTGAGGCTCGGCTTTGGAAACAATTATTAAATAAATTGCTTTAATCACTTTCACTGTCATCATCCGTTGTTGGAGCACAACCGCCTCCTTTCGTATATATATTTCCCGACAACGGTCACCTTACTTTGTTTCTGTCTAGGTAATAGTCCCGTCGGTTGCTACCTATATTGCGAATAAGCACCATAACTTCTTTAATTTACGGGAAATATAGAACTACCTAGCACCATGGCATCAAGCTCTACACCGCTCCCCCCCAATTTGGGATTTTCAGTCGAGATACAGCGCCCGTTGTCACGATGTGGTCGTGGACCAGGCTTAGTCCTCATCGTACCAACTGCTTTTGCCAAGTGTCACAACGCAAATACGAGTTTAGACCCAAAGCCATTAAATAAATGGGCAGAAGAAAGTTATGCCGTCGCTCAAGTCACATTATATGATCAGTCGACTAGTTATTTGCCTAGTATTTCAAACGCACTTCGCAACGCTACGGATTCCTTGGTCTCGCTAGAGGAATGTGAGAAGAAGGATAAATTTGGATTGGTGGGTGCGTTACAGGTTCATGTTTACATATCTCATGTATAATAAATGATGATAAGCGCTAATGTCGATTTAGTATATGGCTCGCAAACTGACTACGCACCGGAGTTTGGGGAACTGCTGCGGGAAGTCGTCACTGCGTTGGGAAACTTTGCCGCAGGAATATGTTTTAGCTCTTGGGATATAAGTGATATCCCTTGTTTGCGACATATTCCTGGATCCCAGCCTGAGGGGCAGAATCGGGACTCCTTGAACGTATATACTTACCCGGAGGTCTCGTCCACTGGGTTCATAGTCCCTGGCCATCCTGGCTTCAAGATTTCCTCGGCCGGGGTAGCTCATACACGCTCACTCACCTTTATCAAGAAGCAAATGGGTGGACCCTACTTTGATCTAGAAAAGATTTGGGACGAGCACACCTATTTTGAGTTCGGAGATCGATCTGTTGAAAAAACCATGGCAACGATGGTCCAGGAGCCTTATGTGAACCATGTGCCAACTGTGAGCATCTCTATCCCGGAATATTAGCATAATTGTACTGACACAATAACAGTTGACAGGAGGGATCGGTCGTGCTTGCCTAAGCAAGTTCTATCTGGAGAACTTTATCTTTAGCAACCCAGACGATACGGAGCTCGAGCTCATTAGTCGAACTGTTGGTACCGACCGGATTGTCGATGAATTCATATTTTGTCTTACTCACAATAAGGTTGTGGACTGGCTGTAAGTAATCTCGAAATTTGCGTCGAAGAAACTGAACCGGTTCCAACGTTTCTATATGTCTTTCGCATCATCCTGACTATTGCCCACTTAGCCTTCCCGGAATACCCCCAACAGGGAAGCCTCTGAGGATTCCCTTTACTTCTGTGGTCAATATCAGAGGGGACCGACTCTACCATGAGCATATTGCATGGGACCAGGCAACTGTCTTGATGCAGCTGGGATTATTACCGGAATATCTTCCTTTCCCATATCCCTTGGAGAACGGACAGTTACCAGCACCCGGGAAACGGTTTGAATATCGAGTACCGGCTGCTGGCGTGGAAACAGCAACTAAGCTTCAGGATGAGGATAAAGTTCCATCGAACGAGATGTTCAACTTCAAAATTCGGGAAGTTGATGACGGTTCATCGTAACTTATAACACTTGGGAGGAGGGGGGAGGTTTGGAGGCTTTTCGTTCAATTCTATGTCATCTGTTTTATCTGCGAGGTTTTTAGTTAGTTATTTTGATAGGAATTTGGATGAAATGAAATATTTTCCTCGAAGGGAAAAAAAAAGGGGGGGCGGGGGTGGGGTGGGAGAGGAGTAACAAGTAAAAATAAGGTGTAACTACCGAAGAAAATAAGTGCTTGATTCCAAGCTTGTTATCGTCAAGCTCAAAATCATGCGCCTGAGCAGAGAATGACTTAGATATAGGTACCCAGAATAGAAAGGCTATAATCTCATAGTTCTAATTTTTCGAGGTCCATCTTTTGGGTTAGCATAAAATATGATCATGGCAATGGGAAAGGTAACTAACCTCACATTTTTGGGATAAAAGACAGCCAAAGAAGCGCAAAATCCTCTCATCACCACTCTGAAGTGGATCATAGGACAGACACCCCCTTCCTCTTCACCTATAGGAAGAAATTCGAGTGTTGTGGCGAGATTTTGAAAACTGAAGAAACATTCATTTGATAATTACTAAGGTTGTGATTATGCGCACTCCATAAACCTAAGGTAACCGCCCAGCTCCTTCGAATCCTTCTGTCCCTTTACATGGACTTGGTATACGTATGCTAGCCAACCTGCAGTGGTCAGTAATACTGCGAACACCACCCACACTATACCACTAACGTCCTGTGGTTGAGTTTGCCCTGACAAGATTGGTGTTCTATTGTTGAAAGTCGGGGGTAGGGCCCCAAGAAATGTGGGCTACCGACAGAGGAATTTTTGCATAGGTAGGTAGGATTAACCTGAGATTCCTGTGATACGGTGATGTGGGAATCGCGCGCGTGTAAAAATCTTCTTCTGGCCCACCAGCCCTTGTCCTTGCAAAAGTGACATGCCGGATTGGTAGGCGATAGGATGGCAAAGGGTTGTGGTGCGCGTACCCACTTGAAAGACCAAAATCTCCCAAGGCAGGGCATACCATAGGAGACGCATACTACTCTGAGCGTGTTAGCTGTGGGCCTTTTGGACATGGTATCTTTTAGACCCAGGCCACAGTTTTACGACTCAGTTTCAAGTTAATTATAGTTCAGTATCTCTTTTTCCGAGACATTATTACTAAGTAAATATGTGAACAAAGGTTGCCCTTAAAGTTTTGACGAGGGCAAATGCGTCCGATACACAGTGTCAAGGACCATATACATTAGATATTATAAGACTGTAGTGCTATGTAAGTATACCACTTATGACAAGTAAGAGTTGGTTCTTTCGGGAGTCAAGAAAAGGGGGGGGGGTATATAACCTAAACTGGAACTAGGAATATAATGTTGACCATCGGCGTACCTTTGCGATAGGTCTTCCCCCCGGACGCATACACTAAACCAGGCATCCACATTGTTCTGTGTGTTTGCTTTTTTCCCCTCCAAATAATGCCCGCGAGATCTTTGGATGGTTGCGTGTATGTATATTAAATTTGCAACAACTGTAGTGAAGTTTCTCCTTTGACCGGACTTTAGAATGTAATGGTGAAAGTTCGGAGACTCTTGAATATGAAGTGATTGGCATTAAACTAATGAGGGAGCTTATGTTCTGGTAGAGGCAACTGGGGTTTAACCAGTGCATTGCAGTAGACTTAGGGGAGATATTGAGGATGTGTCAGTGATATACTGGGCCTGTGTGGTGAGATTTGTGCCACTAAAAGAAATCCACGGATAATTCAAAAGATTGTCCACCTGTGATTAGAAACTTAGTAGATGTAGCATCCTGTGTAGCTGTAATTTAGTAACATTGGAGAGCGATTTGGACCACTGGTCAGTGATGGAAGCCAGGGTTGGGTTTGCTCTACCTAGTAGGTAGACCAGCCCCCTTCCCAACCTAGGAAGGATTTTAATAGATCCCGTCCGTCAACGTAAATGGCTTTTGCCAATGTTCATCCTCACGCAGGATGTATTATTAATCTATTACCAAGGCGGTCCACAAACGGTACTTGGTAGTAGGTGGGGTGAACGTTGACAAAATCCTTGGGGTAGCTTCTATTACTGCTCACAAATACTGAAAATAGCAGGGTCTATCAAGTGATCTAATGGGCCGTCTATGGGCTTACGTGGACAATGGACTATGAAAAAGAAAGGGAAAACATCCCCGTCAGATGAGCACTGACAGATAAGGTAAATCGACAAAATTTTAGGCTATTGAAAACTTGGCCAAAGAGAAAGTTGGTGGCTATTCGCCGACCGGTGAATTGTGGACCGTGGACTTGTAGAGCTAGAAAAGAGGGATAGACAATGAATGGTTGTCGATAAGGGCATGATTTTCACCACTTCGATGAAAATCTTTGGAAAAATCCGCGGGTGTGTAGAACTCTATTTTAAATATAGGCAGAAGCATTTTCTGACGAGCACCGATTTAGATCCGTTTCCTGTCTCACTTTCTGACTCCACAATATCGGAGAAGACGACGGTCCTGTGATAAACTCGACTGCTAAGCTTTCACTTTGCATGACTTTGGAACTTTGGACTCTTAAAGTAGCCCGCTAGGGTAGGTACTAGGGAAAAAAAAAACAAAGCACGGATCCTCTAGAACTACTTCGAGTAATAAAAATACTTTTACCCTAGCAGAGCGGATCGCTTGTGCGCCATTTTGTAACAACGAATCAGCCACTATCTAGCTTTCAGGAGGGCGCTTTTCCAAACAGAGGATGAGAAATTCTTGGGTTCGGGGCTGTTAGCGTCCGGTTCTTTGTCATTGCTCACAAGCGAGCAAGGCGCAGCAGTTTAGCAAGGTTGGCAGCAGTTTAGCAAGATTGGCAGCAGTTGGAAAGAGGAGTTGTCTCAGAGGTTGAAGCAAAAATAGGCCTGGGGTCAGCAATTCGGGCAGCAGCTGGAGAAGAAAACTGAGGCTTCCATCTCATCATTGTGTACTCGTGTATGACAAGCTTCCATGAAACAATAAAGGACAGGGAATGATAATTACCTAAAACTCGAAGTACAAAGCCGAAGCGCGCAGATGTGACGCAATGACAAGCCTAGATTCGCTCATTCCGGGCCAGTGTGGGTTCAGGAAACCAAAAAAGGCCCTGAGGAAAAGCCTATCATTGGACTTTGTTTATGCTCTAGCTGCGTCTCATGTAGCCAACGATAGGATGCTAGTCGATCGGTTGACTTGGTCGTGAGACTGGAGTTGGGAGAATGATGGACCCTCTCACAAGCTACCACAATTCCAACAATCACTATCGGCTTCAATTTATCCTCCGACTCAAGTCCAACTAGTCAACTTCAATACCGCCTCGTGGAACTGGAACTCGAATCTTTTTGTTTTTCTCATCTACTTTGGGCATTGGAGTTTTACACTTTTATTTATTTTTATTTTATCTTATTGTGTGGATATTTTAATATCGCCTCTCTCGATCGGTAGTAGAAGTTTACCTACACCTAGGACGATTTAGGTTACAATCAGACTATAGGCTTTCTTTCTTTTTCTTTGCCCCATACGATTAGCTCCAGGGATAACCCACCCTAAATTTTTAACCATGTCTCGGAATAGGATTGGCTGTAGTCATAGTAATAAGATCGTTTGATGTTGTCATTTCCCATTTGGAACGCGTCAGTGGATCCTAGTCAATCAGGATGCCGCCGCCGAAGGGCTGCCTCTCCCTTTATTATCGCTCGGTGCGCTTTTGTTGGTGAATGAATTATTAATATATTTACAGTTGGAATACTTGTCTCCTTCTCGAACCTCTCTCCTTTCTACCTCCCAGTTTCCAGTCCCCAACAGCCCTTCTGACAATCCCAAAATGCGCACGTTGCTACGATACTTATCCACCTTCGGCCTGCTCAGCGCCTGCTTAGCAACAACAGACATTCCTACCATCAATAATGATAATCCCCCTGATCATCGACTAAATCTTGTCTGTGCCGAATGCGCTTTCTCGCTTTCCAAATGCTCAGAAAATAACCATCCAAACTCCTTTCTGGTGCGTGAACCCTTAATGGAATCCTACCTCATCTACTACCTTAGGTAGTTTTTAGTGCTTCCGCCTCTCCACTCCGATAGGTGATGGAGATCTTTGCTGACATCTCCACTAGACCCTCGAGTTTTCCACCAAAGATGATGTACTATACGCAAACGAACAAGCCATTTTCCCGGCCCCCATCCCCATGCAATTTAATGCAGTTCGATATTGGGAATCGAGTAAAGAGGCCGTCCTTCTAACATATGCAATGGAAGTTCTACCACTCTCCCGCCGAACTGATGAACCCCTTGGAGATCTGTACCGTCTCGATGTTAAACTATACGACCAACACGGTCGCCCCGCCACTGAGAATAGCATTATTATCGGCTTGGCTAGGGAAGCCAACGGTGATGTGAAAATCTTCCAGGCGGAAGAGGATTCCAGCCACCACCACCACCACCATCACCATCATCACAATCACCACCAGAGCTGGGCTTCTTATTTGTCTTCATTCTTTGACAAGGGCCATAAAAAACAACACTGTGTATCCGAGCAATCCTCTCGGAATGGAATGTTGATCGGAAAATGTGATGATAGATATGGACAGGATAGGTTGGTTGATTGGTCGGATCGCGACCATAGCTTTCTTCGGTTCATCCGACCTGTGGTTCTTCCTGGCCTCCTCGGCCTAGGTGCGGGGGTTTTCGCTTGCGCTGTCGGATTTCTGGTGGGCAGGATTGTCGTTTCTATCTATTACCTCTACAAGCCGATCCGACGGCCAAATGTGGCTACTTCGGATGGTGATGCTGATATTGAGCTGCAAGATGAAGTGGTACCGGTACCATCCGAAAAAGAAAAACTGATTTTAGCATATGGTGAACTCACCACTCCCGACTATCCTTCACAATAACTTTCCTCTCTTTATTTCTATTTTCCTTTTTTTGTATTATTTTTTTAGGTTCCGAGAAAAGAGAGAAAACGGTAGTAATCATTGCAATAGAGATATTCTAGTGACTTTTTTTACTTTTTTCTTTTGTTGTCTTACTTATCCCTATCTACTCAGCCCTTGCAGAAACAATGTAACCCTTACTTATAGAGTTTAAATTAGTAAACTTAAAAAATGAAAGTAACAAAATTAAATAGATTTCACACAAGACAATCCACAATAGGATATAAAGCACTTAAATTGAGAGCATATCAATAATTAGGCCGGCTGGCCCAATGGCAAGGCGCTTGACTACGAATCAAGAGATTGCAGGTTCGACCCCTGCGTCGGTCAATACCTTTTTGTCCACCCTCATTCATCTTCGGGACAATAAGATCTCTAAGGAGAAGAGGGAGAGGGGGGTTTTATTATCTGTCTATGTGAGCATGAATATTTTTTCCTCCTTTTTTTATATTATATTTTTTCGTTCATTCTATTTCCTTTCCCCCCCTAGAACTGTGGATGGATGGATGGATGGATTTATGTATTAATACTAATTCGTCTCGCCATCCCTCGGAATTCCAGCCCGTAACGTACCATACATAATCTAGGTCATCTATATGCGTATACCATTCTGGGTAGGTACCTATCTTACGTCAATCTTGGTAAAATTATGTAAGAATCTCGCACACATTAAGTAGTTAGGTAGTTAACTAACTATAGTTAATTAAAAAGTTTATATAAAATATATCCTTAACCTTTCCCTTTATTTTCAATCCCAAGGATCTTTTTATGCATCACAAAACCACCAAGGGTAAATGATCCCTTGACTTGATCTTTGATCGAGGGGGGAAGTTGATCAATCTTCTCTCTTCTTCTCCTCCCTCCTTCCCTAGGAAAAAAAAAAAAAAAAAAGAAACTATGCAGTGTGGCTGGTTTAGTTTTAATTATACCTTATCACTTTACAAGGGATGTTTTTCTTTTGTGGGGGTGGGGGGAGCTGTCCCTTACATACAACCTAACAATGTCTTTTACTGCGATTTTGGTGATCTAGATCCAAACCCGGGGAACGATTATGGGGATTTGTCATGAATTATTAAGCATATTTCAATGACTCGCTAGGTAAAAATTGATATCATTTAAGACAAATACCTAGAGTGAATCCCATCTCTTGAGAATTACAGAATGCATGAACGAATGAACATAGATACCACCTGCCTAAAAGCAAGAGCGTGAGAGAAGAAGGAAAAATAGATCGTGACAACGGGATTGTAAATGGGAAACTTGTCTGAAAACCAGGTCTCCCCATCATCAATACTAGACCCAATTGTACTCATCTTACGTCATCTCCTCTCGTCTCACTCAAAGTCCACAGGGAGTTCCAACTCTAATGCGCCCGCATTGTCCGACAATCTTTTCTTGTCCATGACTTTGTTCAAAAGCCATGCGAATCCAGCTACAGTATCCAGCTTGAAGCGCTTCGAAGCCTTCAACCAAGGGAGATACATAAAGTGACAGTGCGGCACACCGGGATAAATGTCGAGGAGAGTCTTGACACCATGCTCGCGGAGGTAACGTTCGTAAATCAATCCGTCGTCGCGCAGTGGATCCAATCCCTCGACCTGGATATACGCAGGCGGAATGGACGATGCCAACTCAGCGTGTACGAAAGGTGAGAAGTCCTCGGACAGAAGGTCTGGGTTGTAGATTCCCTTGAGAACTTCAGTATCCTTGGTGCTCATGATGGGGGCTTCCGCGTTCTGGTACCGGGACACCCAGTCCACACGGTACTGTTCAGGCAATCCTTCAGGCGTGACCGTGGTCGCTGGGATGCAAACCCAGATGCCGGTCAGTGGGGGGGAAAGCTTCTCTTTCACGGCACGCTGGGCGGTTACGGTAGTCAGGTTTCCTCCAGCGGAGACGCCACCGAGAACAAAGCCCTGGGCTGGGTTAGCACCAATAGTCGATGCGTTAGCGGCGAGCCACTTGATGGAATCCCAGGTGTCGTTGGGAGCTGTGGGGAACGGGAACTCGGGCGCAAGACGGTAGGACAAGCAGACGGTCGTCACTGAGTAGACAGCAGACAGAGTGCGCGCATAGGCAACAAGTTGAATATTGCTTCCGACCATGAAGCCACCGCCGTGGATAAGGACCACGAGGGGACGTCCTGAGGGAGGAAGAGTGGATGGATTAAACACTCTGATTTCGCTCTTGTATCCATCACGCATTGGGATGTTGATGGTGAATTCGGTTATTCCCAACAGGGCGGTGGTTTCATACTGCTGATGCTCAAAGTTCATGCTTTGGCCACGCGCGACATCGAGAGGACCGTTGGCGAAGCCACCAGCGGGCAATGGAGTCTTTTCGAGATACTTGAGAAGTGTCAGATATGAGAGATATTTTTATCAAAATTCTTCTGTGGTTTATCTCTTCGATGATGAGGGATTCTGACTTACCTCTTTGAGCTCTGGGTCGATGTCACTCAAGGCCAGAATGTTGCCCTGGAAGGGCTGATGATCTCCCATGGTGATGAGATCGATGGGAAAGACGTTGAGCAGAGGGAGATGATAGTAGGAAGAGTTGAGAAATAGCAATATGACAGGAAATCCTGCTTTTAATCCCACTGCTTTGTTGCAATGTGATAGCAACTCTGTGTCAGAAAAACAAGTGAATGATTAGTGTGCGCTACTTAATGAATACTAAAAGGTACCTAGTAGTCACCTGAAGTGGGAAGTGAATGTTATCTCCAATAAATTTCTTTGTTTTGGTAATGAATGGTTATTCTAGCTCTGAGAGTTATTTGTTTCTATCCATTCCCTTAGTTTCCACACCTCAGGCATAGGAATACCCTCAAAAGTCATATCAAGACTGGAGCATGATCTGATTGGTTTCCCACTCTATATCCCATACTATTGAAAAGGACTGACAAAATGCATAACATAAAAGAGGAGAGAAGTTGCAATTCCATTACTTATGCTAAAAGCTAGACAAAGAAGCAGAACAAAGAGAGCAAGGGTCATGGTCTCGTCCAACTATGTACAGTATAGGAATCCAGTGGCACTTTATCACAGAGGCTTTTGCGCGGTAATGACATAAAAGTCAAATATCGGGTGAATATCATTCCTCATCACTTCAGCACGCACTCCAGTATTGAGTGCCTCCACTTCCTCACGCGGCCAGCCAAGGACATCTGCGAAAAGGGCCGCCGTAAAGCCTTCCACGCCCTCAACGAAATTCGCCCGCAATAACGCCCCACACTCCTTCAGCCGCGCATCTTTGGGCCAGACGCCAACTGGGAGTTTAAACTTTTGCCTCTGGATGTTCTTAAACCCAACATCCTTGGCCCAATTATCCATATTCGGTGCAGGATCCATCGTCCGACCGATTTTCTCACACGCTTCGATGAGCCCGTTCATCATTTTCACCATGTAGCTATCAGGCTTTAGACTGCCATCTTCCGAGTAGAGCACATTGACTGTCTCTTGGAGCTCCAGCCAACCCCCGGGCTTAAGATTGTTGTAGCACTGCTGAATGAGTCGTGGCCAATCCTTGATCGATCCAGCCATATAGCGGCAGTGGATAAAGTCATATTGCTCGGGCACCCAAGTCTTCTCCGCGTCGTCGACCACAAATCTCACATTGGGAGGAACCCACGACGGCTGGATTGGGCTGAGATCGGTTCCCAAGATCTCGGCTGCCTTGGGATACTGATCACCCATCTGAATCGCCCAGAGCCCGGTTCCGGTTCCGATGTCAAGGATCCTCTTTCCCTCCGGGTTGATAGGAGCCAGGAATAGCCGATCATTCAAAGCGCGGTAGTAGACATGATGCACCATGTCTAATCTATCCTGTTCGGGCTCGTCGTTAGGGAACTGGTAACTTCCCGCCTGATAACCGTGGTAGCGACGTCCATGCTTATATTCATATTGTCGCACACTCGAGCTCAGAGACGTTTCGTAGCTGGTAGTCGTCTGGGTTACGGATGCCACCTCATCCAGATCAATCTCGATCTCGAGAGGTTTATTATTGGGTGCCACTTCTGCCATGGTGAGGTGAGTTATTCTTCTCGTCTTTCCAGTCAAAGCGCTGGGGGGAAGGGAAATGGATGGGAGAAGAACACATGAAAAGAAAATGCAGCACCTTACGAGGAAGAAAGTCAGAAGCAGAAGAAGAGAAGAGGGAGGGGTGGAAGGATTCTTGCTATGGATCTCAGGATTCGGACTAACATGCCGTAATCTGGTTGTTCTCCCTCATTCTCCCCACAGCAGCTAACGGGCCGTCAGCGATCCACGAGGGGTAAAAGTGGGTCACGCGTGACGCTTCTTGGCCATTTCTATCTGTCACTGGTGAGTCCAGCAATTGTTTTATAAACTATATTATTATTATTTTGGATATGAAACCAGCAGCAAATTTCAAGTCTAAATGCGGACTAGACACTTGTAGGGGTGATGGTTGTGCAGAATTTTCTTTCCCCCTGTCGTGCTTTATTTTAGCAGCTCTTAACCCTTGCCGGCTAATGCAGTTATTGCCCACCCTTGGTCAGTACATATTCTACCAATTGGAATCCTCCATAGCCATCTCCAAATTCTCGGGCAACTAAAATAACGGCTGGAACTAGCCAACCTGACGGATGGGGTGTAATTTAGTACTGTGTAGCATCGGGATCTTCTAGAGGATGACAGATGTTTCAACCAGTGATCCTTCCCTTGTTCCATTGGTTGTGCTCACCTACTGAGCGGGCCTTATTTCAGTTGGTTGGTTTTTTTTAGGGGGTGAAAATAAGTTCCTATTAGCTATTTTATTATTTTTCTAAAGATAAAAAGATGATTTCTCCTAATAAGCATTAATACTTTTAGTTAATACTTTTAGTTAATACTTTAAGTTAATACTTTTAGTTGCTAGTTTTTTTTTTTTCCACCTTTTCACCACATATAGTCACCAAGCTTTTTAAAAAGCAATTCTTGTAGCTAGAGCAATTCACACCCTGCAAATCCTTAATTATCTGAAATAGGTGACCCACTCTCCTCTCTAAATTAAATATCCTAGCTATATTTTTCAGCATGGTGGTTTTAATGCAAGTAACACATACACTAGTTTTATCCATTAGAACGTATCAACTGTATTGTTCGGTAGATGGGTTGTATGCTTTTTGATAAAGCCTTTGGTAGAGTTTTTCAGGACAACAGAACTTGTACTGGGTTCGGTTTGGTGCCTTGAGATATTCTAAATGTCATTCTGTTCCGTACTGAAATACTACCTTAGTTGGGAGTACCCGGGTACTAGGTAGAGAGGTTTTTTATATACATACACTAGCTGAAGCATCTAATGGGCTACTGACCCCTGTAGATCAATTGATCAACCAAACTATCAATCAAAAACAATTAACTCCGTAGAGCCTAACTAGTTGATCGCGTTCTATGCTCAGTTGTGCCAGAACCTCAATGCCGTATTTGATACGCAGAAAATCCCCCCCCCCCAAGAAAAACAAAGATATGAGGCTATACAGATAAAAGAATAAAAGTAACCCCTGTTGCCCACCATGTCTCGTACATTTTCGTCCATTTCTTCTTTTTATCTTTGTTTAGCTAACAGTCCCAGAAAACTTACGTATTATGTAGAAGTTTATGGCCGCATTGGTGGGTAGATTGTGATACGAATGCTAAGTGTTCATCTGATCCTCAAGAATTGTGGCTTCAATATAAGAGGGCGCAAGGGAAAGAACAGGCTGGGAAGGGCGTGTGGGGAGAGGATGAACAGCGCGTTGTGGAGGAGGTTGGGACAGGGAATCAAGAAGGGCGTCCCGTTCCTTTATACGCTCTGGGGCCCATTTGGGATGGGAGTTAGTGGGGGCGGGGCGGCTGCGGGCTTTACGATTCTATGTGCCATCAGCGTTGTTTTCGTCTTGGGAAACCGTGGAATCATGTACCTTTGTAGTGCTGGTAGGCTTGGCTGAAGCATTGGCTGCTCCCGACTTGCCTCCTTCCAGACCTCCACCCTTAGTCGTCATGGTAGTTGCGTCGACCTTCCTCTTAGGGGAGCGCCTAGTCTTATAGAATTGTTGGCTTTATAGGTAGCCTCTAATGGACTGACCATCACTTACCTGGCCCCTATTCTTGCCCTTGCCTTTGCTTTTGCCCTTGCTGTCTATAATCTGCTTCCCCTAGGTAGTATAACTCTTAACAACCAATCAAATTAATTCAATACTTCTTAGTCTTACCCATTCTGACATGGCAACTGCAAAGGCCTTGGGACAAATGTCATCCTTGTGCTCTGGATCGCCACAGTAAACGCAGAGATGGACCTTCTCACTGGCTGTTCCTGTCGCATTGATCAAGAAGAAGGGACAAAAGAAAGGAGTGGATGTTTATGTTTATGTTACCACCTGCCTACTGAGTTCATTCACTACATTTACCAAATAGGAATAGAGTGAAACAGAACATGTCTAGAGATCTACATACACATAAAAAGAAACCTCAATGTGAGGTAAATATTAGCGCGCCCCAAACACAAGGACCTCTATTTTCAAATTGGGATGAGATTATGGACCATAGAACTTTTCTGGTTGCTATCCAATTGGTACTACTAGGGTCATAGTCTACTTTGAAAACAAGAGATAAAAGAATAATTTTGTACGTAGTTTGAAGTATGTTGAATTTATGGTCTATTGATATTGCGCAAATTTCTATCATGAAACAAACTAATTAATAAGTGCCTTCGCACAGGTTTGATACCGGAACCAGTTCGGGCAGTCATGGTATTGGAATCCAGAAAGATGACGTACTAGGTAGTTAACCAGCCAAGCTAGCTCTACCTATTTTAGGCTCTCCCATTACCTCCATTCTACTTCCTTCATTTTATCCTTGCTTGCTTTCCAAAATCTTTATTTTTATTAGTTTCCTTAAATAGTCTCACCATGCCAAGAGGAAAGAAATCCCCCGTCAAATTCCTCAACAACCTGTCCCGTACCTTATTCTCTCTCAAAGGCGACACCATCTCTGATAGCTTCCTTAAAGAGAATAAAATCCGGCTTGAACCTGCCCTGACACAGGTGATCCCGCGGATTCAAATCCTTCAGTTTGCTCTCGTGGTGTTCTTGACTATGTGTTTGACTATGCTGGTCTCATAGACTTCCTGAAAGCGATAACCTTTCTTATCCCAGTTTGTGTATTAAAGTGGAGGTTTCGCAGAATCCCACTTAATGCCAAATTTGGTGTACCAAAAGGTCGAGTAGTGAATACACAGCCTTAACGGATAGACAACTGCAAGATCCAAATACTGGGCAAATTCTTGTCATCGCCGAATGCAAGAGATACCAACGGGGCCTCCATCAACCTGGGGTTGATATGCAAGAAGTCGCGCAAGTTGTAGCATGGACCAAGGAGTATCATCCCAGCCCGAATACTGGCCATTTAATGTATGTATTTGCCTGCCCGAACGTTTACTTGAAGATATCTAATAAGCTCTAGGCGATTTTTCGTATCCAAATATTGCAACGAGCTTTACATATCCGTCTTCTCGTATTCCAAGTCATGGATGGAATACATCAATGGTGGCAAAATAGACGGAGCCGAACTTGCAAAAATGCTACGTTTCGGCCCTTGGAGGATCAATGAACTCCGGTCCGTTATGACCACAATCATTTGTATTGTTCTTTACATGCAGAACAACCCTCAGGGCTAACTGACCTGGGTTTGTGACTACAGGTGTCTGGTCACTTCATGCTCACAATCTCACACTGCCCTCTTCCATATCCCATTTCCTTTCCTCGTTCCTCTCCTCATCCCTCCCCCGTCCCTCTCCCTTTACATTCCCTTTCCTTCTCCCGCTCCATAAGCCCCCCAAAAATCCTGTTGTCAAACAGGTGCCTGATCTTTAAGACGGGTCTCCAGCGGTAAGCTCGCACCTCAACATGGTGCTAGAGTCTAGTAACCGTTTGGGTGAAGCCAAGACGAGCTTGAAGGCCATTGACCTCAGATCAGTCTGAAATCCACCATATCCAGAGGTTTTTATAGCTGTGGTTGACCTTTTATTGTTAAATAGGCTTTGTTGTAAGCCTTCAGGTAAAACAATTTGTATCAGCAGTTTAAAATTTAGTTTTTAAATTTCCCTCCTATTCATCACTATCCAAGCCTTCTTTCGGTTCTATCTGTTATTTAGTATGACCTTAACTCGGTCCTAGCAGAAAAAAAGCCAAGCCAGTCTTCAGGTTAGAAATTGCTACACCTCAGCAAGAAAACCACGCTTGTGCAACAGCGTGCAACAGCGTGCAAATGCGCAAGTATTTCAAATAGAGGACCAATTTAATCATCATTCAGGGACCGGTCGATAAGATAAGTAGGCGTCTAAGCATGTAGGTAGATAATTAGAGGGTATCTATTTTAGACGTGCATGGAGCTGGCTCTATTGGGTTCTAGAATCCTCGCTCATGCGCAAAGCTTCTATCTAGTTAACTGCTGCCACCTCAGCTACCTAAGCAAGGTTCAGTGCCAGTTGGAGACGACACCATCAGCAGAAAAGAAGTTTCTAACTATTTTCTCGTCATACATGGTAGCCAGCGGGTGGTGATGCCAAATCTACAAATACATTTTTTTTTTTTTGGGTGGTTGGTGAGATCAGCTTCCTTGCATAATTCGCGCAGGACCTTGCTTGTTCATCGCTAGAGATGGGAAAACCATATTTTGAATATCCAAGGTTTAATTCAGTCAGACTGTGTATGTATGCATGGTTAATTACTGGACACTGTTGTGTCTAGTTATCTCATAGTTGGGTTCAAAAATAGGCAATACTGCTGCAGAGTTACCAGATTCGATACTCCCTAGAAGGAAATAGAAGATGTATAAGCTATTTCTACGAAGGGCCTGTAAAGTTATTGAAAAAGAAAAGAAAAAATTAAAGAAGGAGAGACAAATTTTATGCGACTTGTATTTCGCAACGCCTTCCAAGGCTAAATACTAGGTAAAGACTACCTACTACCTACCTAAGTTGCTGAATGTCTCAGGTTGAAAATGTTATTGATTCTTGGCCTATAACGCAACTTTATCAACAAAAATGACCAGGACCGAACAGCCCTCGTTATCTGAGAATGACGTAGTCGGGCAGGGGAGAAAAAAAGAAAAAGCATAACCTCGGGGGAATTCAGGAGGCTGGCACCGCCACAATTTGTGGAGTAAGATTGGGAGGAAAAATAATCAGAATGATAAAAGTTAATGATGATAATTACAATTATTATTATTAAAAAAAAAAAAAAAAAAAAAGGGAAGAATCAAAAAACAAGGTCAAGCCCTTTCTGATGTAGGTAGTTTTCCTTTTTTTTGTGGAGCGTGTTTACTTTTTCCCTTCGTCTTCTCGTCTTCACTGTTGCGTTGTCCCACTTCCCCCAACAAACTCAATTTCAGTCTGTGTTGTCCCCTCTCAGTCCTCACTCCACAACTAAAATCTACTCCCCTGCTTACTGTGGATGTACTCTCCGACGACGCAATTATGATGAAGATATCAAGGCCACCTTGGCTTGTGCTGTGGCTGCCATCTGCTTCATGCGTCGTGATGTGATCCTGAGCGATTCGACAGGGCCATAGACTCGCAAATGGTCCCCGATTCAGGGCACACACTCTATCCATGGTTGCTTAAGGCAATAGTTCGGTTTAGTGGGTGGCGGGAAGCCACCAACTTTCTCCACATCTAAACAAAGGAAAAGGGTGCCTTGCAACTGGTCAATCAGCTCCTTGATGGAGCCAAATGTGGCTAGTCATGCAGCGATCATGGATCCATCAGCCACATCGGCGGTGGACTATCGACGCGAAGCGAAGATTTCCAAATCACGATCTTTCGGCTGAGAGGTTTAGATCAATCGTCGATCGCCTGCACCCACTCGGCCAAAGCGGAAACGCAATAATCATGATAATCGAGGTCAGTTCACTCAGAGCCTGCTGTATCACTGTGCTCGAGACATTGGGCACCTAGATGACGCTAGTATTGACGTATTTTGGTAGCACAGGATTTTTGTTTCATAATCCCATCTCCTGCGAACCACCTGCGGTTGGTCGCTGTGTCCCTACATCTTCATGGTTTCTCTACGATGTTGGTTATTTAGTCACTTAAGCTAGAAGCAAGGTAGTAATAACTATGATATGGTCTCTAGCTAGGGCCATCGTTGCTGAGAAGTAATGATAGCCGCCAAAGAGGAAGGATATGTTTGGTATCGTACGGAAGAATGATGGCATAATCCTAGAAATATCAAACTATCTCGCACTAACCGGATAATACTCGTGGGAAAGATTTGGGGGGAGGTTAGAAAATGTCAGCCTATAGGCATCAGGAAGGGGCCCCAGTGGTTCAAATTTGAGCCACAGAAGGAGCTGCGTCGGTCTCAGAAAACTTTTGCCTTGCAGCAACACCGAATGATGACTGGAGTTAGCCCGTGGAGACTCTAGCCACGTTGGCTGGGCATCTGCTGAAAATTACAGGACCCAATGGCGATCGCATTTTGAATGGAACTAAAAAACAGAAAAAGGAAAAAGGAAAAAGGAAAAAACACAAACACAAAAACAAAGCTAAGATACGAGGGTGGTACCCCCGGTCGAAGGAAACCCCGAAAGCTTCGACGCAGCTGGCAGGAACGACTGAGTGTGATTTGTGCCCGGAGCTCCTGACTTAAAAGCCTGTCGCATTTCCTCCTGTTGTCTTTGTTCCCTTGGTTCTTTATTTAAATCTCTTAAGCCTCTCTACACATCTTTACTGATCCCTTGTCCTGCCTTGAACCAAGCTTCTACCATTGTCATTATCCTATCATTTCTTGGTCTCTCAGAACATCAACACAATGAAGTCATTCACAGTTCCCCTGGCTATTTTGGCTGCGGTCGGCATGGCCAATGCTGTCACTACTACTGAATGTGCGGTATGTTGTTTAACTTTGAACCCTCCGGGAGGATGTGGAGCTAATTAAATTCAATATAGACTATGTGTCTCTCCAATATGAGAGTGCTAGCCCCATCATTGGGATGCTCAGCCGATGACCTTGCCTGTCTTTGCAACAATGTCAACTACGGATATGGTATCCGGGACTGCACTGCTCAAGCTTGCCCTGAGGATGATCCCCAAGCTGTGGTAAATGCTGCTCTTGCCAACTGCCCTGCTGGATCTGGCCCTGGTTCCGGGTCTGGCTCCGGGCCTAGCTCCGGGTCTGGCTCAACTGACACGATGTCTGCCACTACCACCGCTACTGCTACCACTTCTATGACGAGCAACACTGCAACAACCACCAGTGGTACTGGGGGATCGGCTGGTACAACGACGGCGACAGGCACCGAAAGTGCTGGCACTGGTGGAAGCACCAGCACCGGTGGCAGCACCAACACCGGTAGTAGCACCAGCACTTCAGGCTCTGGCCCATCATCGCACACTACAAGTGGTCCTTCCGCCACCGAGACATCGTCTGGTTCCGAGACCACTTCCGCTGGAGAGGTAAAGCCCATCCCCTCCCCCTGACATGGCCCGCTTATATATTTATTTTATCTTACTCTTGTTGTTATTTTCGCTATCGCTAACGATTACTTAGACTACCGCGAACGGTACCACCCATTCCGCCACCACTACCCTAGCAACCACCACTAGTGCTACCACTGGTGCTGGCTCTACCTCCGGCGGATCAGGCGACAGCTCTTCAAATGGATCGAATACTTCTAGCGGCTCCAACTCTACAACCACTGCCACTGGCGCTGCTCCCCACCTAGCGGTCGCTACCGGTGCGGTGGGTGTCATTGGGCTGGCCGCCATGTTTGTTCTTTAGACGATTTATACGCGATTGAGTCAAAAATTAATGTTGCATTTTCGCTCAAGAGCTTGGTCCTTAGAGGGTTCTATGTTATGGTACGGTTTTATGATCTCACTGCTTGGTCCCGGTTGTATATTCTAGCGCGGGTCTACGGCATAATGGCTTATTAGTAGATAATACCTTGATTCGTGTTGGGTTTAATTCGATCGTTAATTTGATGTGTTTGGTACTATGGAAATACAATTTATGATTCTGCAAAGGAGTAGCAAGATACGTCAGCAACACGGAGCATGACCAAAATGAGTAGAAAGATCGCTGTTGTGGCCTGCAAAGTACTCAATGACGGAACTGGGATGGTATTAGTCTCCCTGACTGGTGGTCGCGAAAGACAGCATCGTGTTCGTTTCTCTGGTGTATCTTTTCAATGACAATCCCACGCCAAGCGTATCAATGTACCACAGTTGTTGGTGGGGGATGGGGGGTTCTAAATAAGCACTAAACAACCCAGTAGCTGGAGCAGAACCATCCAGCCTACATTTGTTTTTCATTGTGAGGAAACTAGGTAGCCCCAATTATGGACAGAACTATAGCCAGACAGAGTGGACCATCCCACGTCCGTCAGCCCACAGGCTACCTACCGGAGGCGAACTTGTTGACAGGTAGCATGACATCTAGCGCGTTTATAATTATTCGCAGAGATAAGAAATGGTATAAAAATTATTTTAAGTTAGCCATCTAACAAGGCATTTACGGATGGATTTTAAGTAAGGGATGAAATCTGTAAGATTGAGCTATTTACCATGGAAAAAGAAAAAAGAAAAAATTCTCTTTTCAAATATAATGAAGGGGTAAGATTAATATATAACAATGTAGATCTATTAATTATTGAAAGTTATTCTAAACTTTAATGGGGCGGAGAACACAACTAGATAATAAAAATGTCTTCAGAATATATTCAAAGACATATACTCAGGCAATACATTTATAATTATGGATATATGTGCTTATGATCGGTGTATCTAATTTAGTTCCCTAAATGCAACACTTCGATTGTAAAGCACTAAGTAAGATGATTATTGACCTCTTCCAAAAATAGACTTGATTTAACTTAGTTTAGCTACTGGAGCTACCAAATTATTAAAGACTTGAAAGCAAACTAAGATATAGCACTCCATACGATGCTATATACCTAGGTCCTTACCAATGCCGTATCACTCACCATCTTAATCCCGCTGGCGTTCGGCAATCATCCTCGCCATCCGACTGGCGAGCAGAGACTCGATGAACAATTGCTCCAATCCGTCTGGCTGTCCCTTAGCCTGACTATTAACCAGGTGCCGGTATTAATCAAGGTGATTTCGGTGGGAAGGTCGATGTAATACATGTTTTCGGGGAGGTTGGGGTGAAATGGCGTAAGGTGCGGGATATTCTTTTGGAATAGGTGCTTGAATTCTTTTCTGGAGGTTGAGGTGAGGAAAGTTTTTCCAAGTTTGGGGTGATTGAATAGGAGTGTGCCAAAAGCTTTCATCCTATGTAACGACGTTGGTCAAAAGAAAAAAAGAAAATTTGGTGGCATGTAGGAGAATTAGCTCTCTTTTGTTTTCACTTACTATCTCAAGGCATCTTTACTCATTGCATTTGCGTCTCGAACTCCGAAGACTGGAGGAAGAAAGAAGGTTGGGGGGGGAGGGTACCTTCATTTAGGAAAACTAGTGCCTTAAAACGTAGTTGGTAGTGCACCTGGACCTTGAGATCTATCCTGACCATCAGCTACCGCACAGAACTGCTTGCTGGCCCACTGAGACAATAGATATCCTATAACAGCTTATCTCTTCATAGAGCCAGCAACCTAAATACAATGAACTAGTGTAACCTCATTAATATAGTTCTTCGGAGACGGGTTGGCCACCTGCCATGTTTATTCGTCACAGTCGATATCCGGTATTCTGCCTCTATGCTTGCTTGATCAGCCTTCCCATAAATATTAAGAACATAGCGAATATTTTGCTTGGTGAGTGACCAAGGACGGAATACTTGAGCGACATATCCAGCACACAAAGCTAGGTCTAAATTTAAGATCGATGGTGGCGATGTGGATGAAAACTTAGTACGAGTAGGTAGGAGGCGAGACCAATGTGCAATTCATTTTTTCGGGTGATTCCGTACATTGCAATAACAAGAAGGAGCCAGTTATTTACTAGAGCCAATATTTTACTCTCTCATATGTAGCAATATCTAGCATTTGTATCTAGCCTTATAGCAGTCATACAAGCAATACAAGAACACAATAAAGGTATTTCTTACCATTGGCAGGTTAATGAAACATTTGCCTGTATAGAATTTATTGGATAATTCTCCCAAATCGCACAGTAATGTGCTTGGGGAGGGTTTTATTGCTAGTATTCCCATGAGGTTAATCTTAAACTATATACATAAGTGCGTACTAATGTTATCATTTTGTTTTTTTCCTTTTACATAAGTTCACTGTTATGTCCTGCTTCGGTCTCTTCACATATGGAAAGTTGCTCGCAATCTAAACCTCTAAACATTAAACAAGCGACCTAAGCGGGGCCATGTGAGGTTATACCTACCATGTCAGTCACAGCAACTAGCATCTGAACTATTCCAACAGAAATCATACATCTATTCTCAGTACTAAGTGTATCTGATAAGCACCTACGTTGCTACCCTTGACTCTAAGCCTAAGCAACTCTCCTCTTCAGAGCCCGCTATAGTCGCATAGTCGGCCACATTGGTTGTTAATTCCTGCTCCTTTTTCTTCGTTCAGCCACCAAAAGAACCCCATTGAATAATTGCCAATCATTTGTTCTCTGGCGTTGTATAGATTCGGGGATCAATCACAAAGCATGTCTATTTATATTATTCTGCCCCATATATCTGATCCATCATTAGAGAATCGAACCAATGAGGTTAGTCCATGTGTGATATCATGTTTTGTATTCCGTTTTTGTTTGACTGGTATACTTACTAAGTCGTTGCTAAGCATCACAGAGGAAATATTGACACATCCTTTTACCTACTACTATCTGATCATGATAGAAAAACACCACTCAATCCCATTCCATCTATGGGGGTTAAGCAACATCTAGCGTTTTATTCTCCTCTCTCCCTGAGTGGCGATGGGACTATATCCATAGGTACGTAATTGGACATTCATGCAATGCTTGGGAACAACGCCCAACAGGTAAGTGGAGAGTCTATCTTTGCTGATCAGGAGAACCCATTGATTCCAATTACTAAGTATTTACCATAACTATGAGGAGAAGGAGAAGAAGAATATTAATAATAGGTCACAGATGAAACTCAGACCGCCCGCTCCGTGACCTCCATGTACATCATTTTCCCTCTCAAACAAGACACCAGGTTACAGAATAGTAGTGTATAGGACGATCATTGTGATTTTAAGCTTAACTATTGAAAATAGTACGCGTCATCTGTCTACTCACTCACTACCTACCTACATTAACAAACGGATTGTTTCCATTTTTATCTTCTCTTGACAACATTGACCTGGTCTAGACTTTGGGCGTAAAAACTATATAAGGATTTTGTTTTATCCCCCTCAGTGAGTAGATAGGTATCAACCAACTAGCATCATTCTTTCATCTGCACACTCACTCATACCTCATCAAGCTTTCCAACGCAAAAGTCTCTTCATTAGATTATTGGTTTAAATTAGTCTTCATTGCTCTAGAATCCCTTACACTTTCTTCCTTTTTTTTTAAAAAAAAAAAAAAATATCAATTTCCACATCAACAATGAAGTTCTCTTGGATTGCGGCCCTCGCCCTCTTCGGCTCTGCTCTGGCCTTGCCTACCCAAACTAGTGTCAAGACGGTACGTTAGCTCTCATTCGTGTCCCCTGATCAGGTGCCAGGATGAAGGATTTTTATCTAATTGCTGCTTTCTAGCTTGGGTCTGGAGAAACCTGTACCAAGGATGGATCGATGGGAAACTGCAGCTCTGGGCTCTGTGTGGTAAGCTCTCTCTCCCTCTTTTTTTTTTTTTTTTCCAAAAATTGGATAGAAGCAGTGGTACTGGAGAGAGTGTGTGGGATTGGAGGGGGGGGGGGGAAAGAAAAGAAAAGATGGCTAATGTGGCATTTTTGGATACTATAATAGCAAGAGGAAAGCGCATCTTCAGGACATTGCTCATAAATCAGCATGCCTAACTGGTAGGAATGACTGTATACCTGTCTAGGTATCAGGGATCGATATACATCTCTTGGAGGTGAATCCACTTATTTGGGATCCTCGTTGTGACAAACTTGTACTTTATAGCCAATTTGTATTATTTACACTTGCCATTCTTTCGTGAATACTATATTGCCTTAGGGGTCTCTCTCAAGATGTTAGCATTAGAGAAATCTCAACCTGTATTGGATGCTATACGCACAGCGGCGACAAAGCTGTGAATAATGACCACTAAAGAAGATTGGTGATGTTGCGTAGTGGTATATGGTAATTTAATATTATTGACCCTCACTGTACACCTACCAATTCCATCCAAGAGGAGTTTGGTTTAGCGGGACAGTTAAAGTTAAGAAACCTTTCATTAGGTAAAACTCGGGCACTTAATTAACCTTCGAGCTTTGAAGAGCTTTTTTAAGTTTACTTAGCACATGGTTCTATTCTACTGTAATCAGGCGCAATATGATGCTGTCATAACGCGTTCTTATCCGACCTGACTTGATATCACTACAAAGATACCTAACGTACCTACCTAAATTTGAGAAAGTCAGGGCAACAATGATAATGACAATCCATCTATACTTTGATTGGCTCCAGCGCCGCCCTAGCAGACCCGAACTAAAGGGTAACAGCGGGCATTTTCGCAAGTTTTGGTATAGGCATATCGTGGAAGGATCTTCTACCTATTATCGAACTCCCGGTCAATATTCCACTCAACCAATGAAAAATTGACGTAATATATAGCCTTCATTCTCGCCGGATGCTGTCAAACCTGGGGACATTAGGAGGAGGGACAAGCAAGGCTACCTTACTGCGCCACCTACCTAGTACTAGGCATTCTGTATTAGAAAGATGTGTTGCAATGGAACACCTCATTGTGGACAGAGGTCTTTTTTCTGGAACAGAACAGCATTATTGTGTGGTTGATGTAAATATTAAAAGAAGAAGGCTTCTAAAAATATATGAAACCAAATACTCTTCGTCGTAAGCCCAGGTCAACTTTATGAGGCCTATAATTTATATGGAACCACTCGTACTTTTACACTAAAAGTATTAGGCGGCTAAAACTCAAGACAACGGCTAATGTTAAGATATCTCAGATATACACAATCAAATACCTATCTATGTATCTGAATCGACGTGTGCTATTCAAAGAAGTCTACCTAATATCATTCAGCAGAATATGTTTTGTCTAAAAATTTAAGAGTATTTTGCTCTATCTGCTAACAACACTACACCAGACAGCGCCCCGCTATTGTTATTTAAAATGCAGGTGGCAACCTGCTTAGTTAATCATTAACATCTGATGTACTACTCATCAAAGGGGGTCTAGTGGTTGTGGTATTCTAGACCAGCTGCTGGACGGGTTCGACTGCAGGCGATGATTTTACGGGTTTTTCCCAAATAAGCTGTGGGGGAGGCACTGATATTGTTTATATAATATTAAGTGAAGTCACTAGTGGAACTGGGGAAAACGGTTGTTCAAAAAGTGAAAGAAATGAAAGGATAAATGTGCGAGGAAAGTAGGAAGTTTCATACCTCCATGACAGCTTCTTTCTGTTGGAAAATTCGTTCTTTTCCATATTATGCTAGAAAATGCATATAGGGAAGGTGGACTAAAAAAAAAAAAAAAAAACCGCTCTAGGCAGAAATGATGTTGTATTATCTGTCTAGTTACTCTTGCTATGGTTGACTAAATGCAGAATTTTGCGTCCATCGGGGGGCATTAGATTGACTTTGAAATAGTAGAGGAAGAAAGTCTCAGGCGCCCGATGGTCCTGTTTTAAAGTGACTGATTTTGGATGCTTCCTGCTGTCTCGGCATCAATGATGGTCATTTGTGGATCTTACCAAGAAAAGGTCAGGGATGTTCATCTATTTCTGCCTTAAACTCCTGACTCTCACAGTTCCTAGGCCACAAATTCACCTTAAATTAATCACCCCGGGCACGGTCAAGCCCAAGCTCCATATGGATATCCTCGCTTTATGAATGTCTCAACATTCTTGTTGTTCTCATGTGTCTATTCATCGTCAATATTTCTTGTGTTGTGAAATCAGGGGGTAAGGGGTCATGGAGGTTAGTTATATATTATGATTTTTAACGTAATAAGTCTATCTTGATAATATTTTATCTAAGATGGGAGACTGGACCTAGGCATTATTGTTGAAGCATCCTTCCTATTAGATTTAGTGCCCGGAATTAGGCATTTATATAGGATCCACCCATAGCCCCTAATTATTAGACTGAGTGGAAATTCACAAGTCCTTTCAAGTCCCTGTACAAGAACACAAAAACCCCATTCCACAGGCTAGGTTAGTGCCTAGATAGCCATTAATGTTTCGGCCGCATTGCTGCGGAGCACCGGTGGCGGGACATCTGCCTGTGAACGGACTATGGTAGTCCGACTTCATGCTATAAGGATACTAATTCGGTGAGGTATCTCTAGATCTTGGACAGAAATGAGTAGATTTAATCTAAGTCTCGACACCATGGCCCTTGAAAAGAAAATCCCACATAGCATGAGGTAATATAAATTCCAACTTCTGGCCTCGCTACCCTTTTTTGCTTTCTTTCTTCCTTTCTCTTTTTTTTTTTTTTCTGTCCTCCTTCGTAGGAAGACACTATGCAATCCTTCGATCTGCCGCTGCTCAGTGCCGCATCAATTATAACATTTATTGTATGTATAGTACAAGCAATATAAAATTTAAAGGCATTGAGCTCAGCAATGACAAATCATCTATGGGGTGTTATCGAGGTGCATAGCGACATGGGCATTCACCATGATACAAAATTATAGCATGATTGCAGAAGGGTACTAACTATCAAGGTGTAGGGAAAATAATCGGTCAGACTTCCTGCACAATGACAGGAATGGCTGAATCTTCCCTGTATCACAACTATTAGCACTTGCATTGGCGTACACCCTGCCTTGTCCGAGTTCTTATTGCGGTTGTATCAACAAGTCACAAAATGTGGATCTACCACCAATCACACTCGGAAACCCACACTGCGGGTTTTCGTTGTTTGTCCCGCCATCAACCGAATGACGTAGGGGCAATCTGCGAGGCAATTGACTGCCAATCATACCATCTCCTGCTGGATATCTCTAATTTCCTCGGTAACCGCAATTGGAGAGGGATCGACTCCGGATTCCTAAAATTCCCTGGTCTGTCTTCTCAAGCTGGGTTGAGTTAAGAGTTGACCCCCTTGAACTTCCGAACCGTTGGATGCCAATACGGGAGAGCCTACATCGCATAGTTGTACTCCTGTTCGTCTCATTTGACCATCCCTTGCTCTAGTGTTAATAGTGGCGTCTTTGGCTGGCAGCTTTTCTTTATTTAGGAATTTTGCTTTTGAGGCGTGTCTAATTTGCAGTCAACCGAACCTGTTAAACAACTGGGGGTTGGAAGTGATTAGGTCTCAAGCAAACCAACATTTTATCATAGGAAAAAAAGGAAACTGAGTCTTAGCCAATGGGTCAATGCCTACCGGTTTCTTTGTGCAGATAATGCAGTAGAGAGAGACAAAGGGAAATACTAAGACAATACCCCTCCCTCATCGAAAAGGGTTGGTAGAGAAACAAAGCACAAGAGGCTAAGCGGAGCCGGGCGGGCAATTGAGGCACCCCAAGAGCGACGGCCTCAGGTTCTGCAAGCTCCATTCGGGAAAGCTTCCTTAAACGAACCGTTCAATAAAACTCCAACCTCCGTGAATATTTTTGTATTGTTTTTGCTTCCCATCATCATCAATCCTGATTTCGCTCCCAGAATTATGCGGTCGTCACTCCCTCCACGCATTCTCCAGATTCCAGTTCTCCTACACTCCCCGCACTTTGCCGATCGAGTGGACCATAGGGAATGTGAATTGTGGAACGGTGGTAGGTAAATTAATGCCCTCGGTATTCGCTATCAGTCAATGTGGGCTCCCACCATCCAACTATGACGCTGGAAAAGCGGATCCAGCACCACACAATCTCTTGTCGCTCATCCTCCTCCGAAGCATGCTCCACTATGGCCCAGGGATCTAACAACCTCGCATTGGATGCCTTCTGGCATGATTGGCTGTCTGACACGACCTCCTCCCTGTGCGACTGAATTGGTGTGGAAATGAATTATCTTTACGATGGTGTTTTGGTGGAGGTCTCCACGATATAAACCCGCTCTGCCATCTTCCGCCAATCCTCCACAGTATCCAATTCTCGTCTCCTCTCTCTAGGCTATCTCTGTTGCCACTTTGCCCTTCACCTTGACTTTGTGCCGTATTTAGAAACCCACATCTGACACTTATCATTCCATACCTCACAATGATTGCTCCCGTTGAACCTGCTCTTGAGAATGGAGGCATCCCTGCAGCCCTATTCCAACCAGAAATCTCGCAGGAGTCCTTTAATGAAAAAGTTGTGATTGTTGTGGGTATGTACTTCGATTTCCTGCCATGGAATCCATAACATCTTTGTTTTCCCCTCTTCATGCTTACTCGTGTAACAGGCGGCTCTAACGGTATCGGCGCGAGCCTCGTTGAGCTTTGCTGTCAGAATGGCGCCTACGTGTCTATCGGTGATATTGATGTCAGCCGTGGGGAGAAGCTTGCAAAAAAGTGTCTTGACACCTGGCCCGTTTACTCAGACCCTGCCCTCCCTCCTAAGCCTCCTAGGGCTACTTTTCAACATACCGATGTGACCGATTACCAGTCCGTCCTGGACCTTTTTGAACGCACATTCAAGAAATATAACAAGATTGACCATGTCGTTGTTACCGCTGGTAGCATGGAAACTGGCGAGAACTGGTTCGATCATGCTCTTAACTTCCATGATGTGCGCAAGGTGCGTGTATTCATCAATGAAAAGCTCTCTTACCCCAATAGTTTCTAATCCTATGGGTCAGGCTCCTTCCCGCAAGGACATTGACGTCAACTTGATCGGGTCTCTCTACGTGACTCGTGTGGCTAGCGTCTACCTTCGACATAACCGTGGCCCTGGATGTGATCGGTCCATCCTTCTCTTCTCTTGCGCTGCAGGATTTAAGGAGACCCCCGGTGTATCTATCTATCAAGCCGCCAAGCACGGTGTCCAGGGACTTATGCGCTCTCTACGCCCCTACTTCTCTTCGCCATATAAACATAGTCTTCGCATCAACACTATTTGCCCTTGGATGACCCAGGAACGCACCTCGATCACCAAGAATGTGGAGGACCGCTGGAATAAAGAAGGTCTTCCTGTCAGCACCTATGAGGAGGTGGCTAAGGTTTCAGCCGGCGTTCTGACTGACGAATCTCTCAATGGTACTTCTATGTACGTTGAGGGCGGTCGTGCCTGGGAAATCGAAGGCAATATCGATCGCCTAGAGTCCCAGTGGCTGGGTGAAGAGCCTTCCCGGATATTGGCACGGGGACAAAAGGTATTGAATGAAGCATGGGCTGCGTAAAGTATTGGCAGGACCAATACATGTTCAACAGCTCAGGATATTCCAAACACTTCTCTCGTTTTCTTCTTTCCTCTTCAATTTCAATTGATACCCATTAACTAAATGATACGAAGAGAGATGTCTTAAAATGTGTCTGACAAAAGACTTGATAATAATTGTTTGGCTTAGAAGTCTTAGAGTTAGTAGATTTCACCAATTTTATTTCCCGTTAAGAGGTTCCTCTTTTTTTTTTTCTCGGTTTATCCACTACATTATTTTAATCAAAGCTACTACCAACAGTAGTTAGTTTCAATTCATTGATCCCAACTATGGTGTAGAGAGGCTGCCTCCAGGCTCCTAAAATGATACCTAATGATCTTCCCTAATCATTACCCAGGAAGAAGGGGAAAAAATGAGTTCACCATTGACAATTGAAATTTCTCACCGCAAAACGCATCATCTATCCACTCACTCTGCAGATCATAACAAGAGGAGGGAAAAGAAAAGAAGGAAGATTATGATGATGTAAGAAATAATGAGTTGTTTTCTTTTTTATTTTTTTCTTTTTAAGCTCAACTCAATCCTAACATCCTGCATCGTGCGTAAGTAGGGAAAAAACAGGAGAGAGAGGGAGAGAGGGAGAGAGCTCAGACCCCCTCGTACAAACCCATCACAGTCACACAGATCACCACCACCACTACCTAGCTGACCTCTACCGACCTACCTACCTACCTATAGTGTTGGCCCACAAATCACAGTAAAATATCCAGGGGTGGGTCACTCAATCAGAAACTGAGATATTTAATACAACTCTGTTATATACGTAACTACCTACCTCTATTCTGGACTCTAGACTCTAGACTAGCCTAGGTGGTATGCAAGGTGATGATGATCCATGGATACTTAGGTACGCATGCAGTACTTTACGATGCTCAACTTGCTCGCTACATTTCTCTACTTTACCTACTGGTATTTAGGATTTATCAATAATATACTTGGTTTGTTTTAAATCAGTAATTTGTCCCTTCGACATGTTTAAATACTTTTTCTCACCTGCCAATATTTTGGGTGCTTTGGACTTGAGAGAAATACCGCCTGGCCAACCTATCTAGGTAACGATTTGAGGTATTGAAAGGACGGAAATATTAAAAATATTAAACCTTTTTCGTTTCTTTTCTTTTTTGTGATGGGCAATTGGGTATCTTTGTAAACTTTTAAACCAAATCTTAATATTATAGACATGAAGCATCGCAAATATGGACAGCCAAATATAAATATATGTATATCTTTTTCAGTTAGGCGGTATTCGTGGTGTAAAGTTGACCGTCATAGACGGCAGGCAATTGGGAAATTCCGAACAGCTAAGTTGTTCCCCCGGAAGTTCAAGAACTTGTATCTAAGATTTTTTTTTTTTTTTTCTTGGTTAAATTCAATGCAACATATCATAGGATTTAGTGATGTGACTTACATCAAACTCTCGCAGCAATACGACAATAGTTTTCTTCAACTCTAGCCATGCCGCATGGAGCTTGGGGCAGGTCTCAAGAGAAACCTTTAGCGGCACCAAGCACTGCTCCATGAGATTACGTTGTTGCTCGTCCGCAGTCAACCACCGGTCTGGCCTGAAAGAATCCACGCGATCACCATAAATTGAGCAGTTGAATTGTAGAGCTTGTGGGTGCCACCCCACAGTCACGCCGTTGGGAAGTGGAACTCCTGGAACACTACAAACGGCACTCGTTTTCAGTATTTCCTGGTAGGGACTGGAGGCAGAAAGGTGCCTTAGCGACTCCTTCATGACAGAGTCCAAGTAGGAAAGTTGCCTGATTTCAGTCCAAGAAATCGCTCGCCCAGGGGTTAGAATGCGAAACGCAGTATCTATCTCATGCTGAAGTGTAGACATGATAGTCGGTTGGGTTAAGAGAAAATAGAACGCTGAAACGAACGCTGTAGTTATCGAATTAACGCCAGCATTTAAGGCAGAGAAGCCAGTGATAGATACTTGTTTGGGGCACATAATTTCGTTTAATATATTAGGGTCCTTCTCTGAGATAGGGACTGCGGAGACTCCCAAATGGACCCCCGAGCAGGATATGCGCTCTCGTTTCAATAGAGCAACAGGGCCCCGTAGGATGATATCTTCCACGGTCGGTAGTGGGACACAGGTGCTTCCAGATCGGCTGCTCGACCGATTCGGAGACCCCTGATCATCCGAGCGCTTGCTCTGATTTTGACCATTGAGGTCGTTCAAGATAGCCTTCTCAATAAATTCATTGGCGAAAAACCGGAGTGAGGCCGTTATGTCGAGAATCCGATGCCGACGAATTGTGATCACGATATTCCTCACGGATCGATCGATTAGACCTTCATATTGAGAAATGTTTGGGAATTGCCTGGTCGGAGCATCATGGAAGCTAAAAGACGAATGTAGGATATCAGAGTTCGAGTGAACATGCCCTAACTATCATATAGTTAGCAGATCTGTGTCACTTGCTACATTTAAAGAGAGGAGTATATAATTAAACCGCCAATACAATACCTCTTCATTCAACTGTATACGATAGATCTGGGAGATTTTCGCCTGGTCACAAAGGCTAATAAAATTGGGACCCAAACGGACGAGTTTCCCATACTTTTGATGCAATTGAGTCAAATAACGACCATATCCAGATGAATTTTGAGCGTATAATCGCCCAAAGTCTGAGAATCGTGCAGTGAGCGGGCCCGGAATTAATTTCAAGCGGGAGTAATTCTGGAGGAGGCGGAGCAAAAAGGAAACAACCGCCAGAGCCAGCACGGTCACAATTGCACACGCGACCACTGCCATCATCGACTTCGTGTGATGACTTGCAATTGTTTTGTGCCCGACCAGCTCTAGGGAATAAATACTAATGTGGCATGACCGACAACGCCATATTCCTGGCTTTAAGAATCCATCAGTTAGGTGTTCCGACCGCGAAATCCCGAGTCGGAGGGACCCGGGGCGACAAACCTCACTCACCCCTTTCAAATGAACTATGCCGTCGTAATCAACCGTTTCTCTTATCAGCCAAATAGGAATCCCTGGGCTTTTCAGTGGAGATAGCATCGCGGGGAAAGGGGGACAATCCGCCCAGTTCGAAATATTTTTTGGGCATACATACATATACTATTCGACTCAGAGTCATTACACGAGTAACATACGTCAGTGGAGTTATTACACCACCATAGCTCAATGGGAAACTTAGATCTACAAAGAACAAAAAAGGAAAAGAAAAAAAAAAAAGCCCGGATCTATTGGAAAAAGAACCAAACCTTACCAGTGGTTGGGCACAGACACAGCTTACTGTTCTTCACAGGGTTGCCGGCGACTTGTATGCAAGATTTGGAACACTTCAAGAACCAACAGCCTGTCCCACCACAAGTACACTTCAGGTTCACGGTAAAGCCCCTGTCCAACTCTATTTTATGCGCCCTACTACACCCCTGTATAATAATACCAGCTGTGGCTATCGATTTTGACTTCACTCCTAATGACTTTGTCCCTGCTCGCAAAGTGTTGGTCCGGCAGCTACTTTCACAAGGTGATCAATCCCATTCACGCACAAGTCTCCTATTGTTGGATTTGGGTTATAGATGTGATCTTCAACCTATACAATGCTCTTCCCGCTATCTTATTTGTTTTCGTTGTTCGGCTTGACGCGCCCGAGGAATTAACTCCTGATTCGGCAGAGCCCATTCGAGGAGTGCATCGTCGCTCCTTCCACGTCTCTTTGGGAAGACTGGTCGCCCGCCGTATCATGGGGCTGACCCTACCTAGTAGGTACCTAGTAGCTACGTGTTGGGCGATTTTGTGTCTAGCCTTTGGCATGCTCCGGCTGATTGGCAGGCTGGGGAGTTATCATACCTGGAAAATGATATGCTCATAACCAACTTCACCGCGGCGGCTCTGAAGACACGTCTGGTTAGGGAACTGTTAGTAGGAAACCGATAATAAGAAGGAGGCACGGTATTGGGATATTCGATCGACTGATTCGATCGAGGCACCTGATAAGAACGATTGGATAGAGTGATTTATTCATTTGAGCCATCAAAGTACGCGACTTACAACGGAGAAATAGCTACATCCCCCGTAAGGATGACCCAGAAACTCAATAAATAAAAGGATTAGGCAGTTGAGCAATGGGACTACCAATATATTGTAAATTTGAATTGTAGAAGAATAGTGACTTTCATAACTGCACTCTGCACTAAGAAATTAATACCTCACTGTTGGGCAGTCTTGGGTGCTTCATCACTAATGAAAAACACTAATTTACATTGTATTATTTTCATTTTTTTTTTAGAGCAAAACACAAATACATTATGTAATAACTGAAATTACTACAACTATTTAGATCTTTGATAGCGCCTCCAGTGAACAAGCATAAATATGATGGAGAGCACGAGGCCAAGTCCGGCAAGTCCAATCCCTAGGTAAAGTGCTGCGCGGTAGCCTTTCAAAATATCCCGACCCCCATCATTTAGATTAGACTCCACGGTTCCAGCAAATCCTAGTCCAAGGGAGATTGAGTAATTCACGGTGGTCGTGACCAGTGATGCCGCTAAGCCTTGGTGAGAACGCGGCATCGAGTTGCTTAGAATGAGTGTGCCCGACGGGAAGGACATATCCCTAATGAAAGAGGAGGTAGATTATTAGATAGGTCTTGCAAGAGATATTGGATAAAAATTGATGAATGCTTACATTCCCCACGGGGTAATTATGCTAGCCACAAAGGCCTGGGCCCAGTACGTCTGGCCGACAGGGACTGTCGCAAAAATAGCAAGACCCGCGGTAAAAGCCAACATGGCGCAAAACATGATGACGCTTGCTGGAAGGCGACCAAGGACAAACCCGGTTAAGAGTGCTGCAATTGCTCCAGATGGGGCAGCTCCGGCCCATTTCGCCGTCGCCAGCAAAGGGGTGTCGCCTTTGACTGACTCCATGAATAGGAAAAAGTAGTAAATGATGATGCCAAAGCTGGACCATCCCGCGGCAATGCACCCTAAAACCCAGGCAAGGTCCCCCGTCAAAACGGATGTAGGTATTAGAGGGCATGGCACAGATCTTTCGATAAGACAGAAAATAACAAATAGAGCGAAGCCAACGATAAGCAAGACATAAGTATATGGGACTGGCCACCCGACTAGTGCCGCTTGATTCCACGCAAAGTTGATGAGAATCAATGCGGAGATGCCCACCATTCCTCCAAGGAGATCGAGACGGACCCAAATGCTCATGCCATCGCTCAAATGTGGCCTAGGAGTGTTGGGAATAACTAGTAAGCCGAGAACTGCGAAAACAAAACAGGCCATCCCCATAACCCAATAACCCCATGGCCACCATACCATTTGGGCAAATATGGAAGAAAACACTCCACCCACGATGAAGCCGCTGGGGGCTGTTGCACCGAAGAAACTGAAAATAAGCTCTTTGCGAAGACCAGGAGGATACGCACGGCCTAGAATTGCCAGGGCGTTCGGCAGCAACATGGCAGGGCCAATTCCTTGGAATGCACGGCAGCAATCAAAGAAGATTTGGCCCGACCAAACGCTGAAGCCGGCAAGAAGAGACCATACACCGAACCAAGCGAAACCGATTATAAACATTAACCGGTGGCCAAAGACGTCTCCTAAGCGGCCAGAGACTAGAATAAATGTGCCAACCGTCAGGCTATAGGCTGCCGCGAACCAGCTTAGCTCGCCGGCAGAAGAGGTTTGGAAGCTGTCACCGATAATAAAGACGGGAGCAATCGACATGCACAGGCCAACTTGGGTCATAAACTGTGCCATACATACGACCACTATGAAGGCCATTTCTTTGAAAGGGTTCTTGGGAGGCACGACTGCTGACTGGGAGGTCTCTAGGCGGGTCAGAGCATCAGGCTCGTCGAGGTCATGTGTCGCCTTTTCCTGCTCGAGCTCAGAGCTTGTTTCTGAAAAGGCGACATGTTGGTGATCGCGATGAGGATCAAATTCCATTTGCGACTTTAATTCCTAGAATTAACAGGAAAGAGATAGGATAAAATATGCATGTTATATAGGGACTTAGTTATCAGAAATACGAACGGGATATGACTATCATTTTTATAGCAACAAACTTCCAACGGAAGAGCTTCTAGAATATAAGATTCGCACACAAGACCCACACTAACTGCTAAACTAATCCTTTTTTCTTGATCAGGACCCAAGATATTTCCCCAATCAAAGATCTGGACCTCTTTTGTGGCGTGAAGTGATCGATTATGACCCTCGATTGAGTGCTGGTTTTCCATGGATTCGGCCCGGTTCCGTCGGGTGTTTACAACTCCGACGGAATAGAAAGTTGCGGCCGATAGATCTTAGTCAACAACTCCAAAAGGTCGGGTCATTGTTGTTGTTGTTGGTATATTAGTAATGATTCACATATAGATCCGGAGGCGAGGTTAGTCGGAAAGTCGGTGAAGGCACTTCTTATTCTTGGGTAGATGCCATCATCTGATATCGGTACAGGATTCACCACTATTTGGTATGGATAGCCTGTTAACTGAGTGCTCATTCATATCCCTCTCAAATCGACTCAACTCAACAATTTCATCCCCGTGATTGTAATTGAGCTTTGTCTGGGGGAAAGAAACCAACAAACTGATCCGAGGCTTGACAGAGTGGTGCTAGAGTTCCGGTTCCACTTCACTTTCCATTTTAAAGGGGACGAAGTTGGTTTCTAAAATGTGCAGCAGTAATCAATAGATAATGGTTTTGAATTGAATTCCTGGCTAACCAAAGGAAATCTTGGGATTTTGATTTATCCCCATGATTGAGAGGTATCAATACCCAGTATAATGTATGGAGTAGACTAGTCGAATCCGTGGTCGAATCCCGCCGACGGTGTGGTCATTTCATCAGTTCTAGGGACTCGGATAATCCGCCTCCTTCTTAATCAGGCTTGGTGTAAACGTACGAGTCGTTGCGTCCAGTGCGTGTTGCACATATGATGATCCGAGATATCCAAACCTACTCCCCAGACAAATCTGCACCCCCGAAAAGATTGAGGGACGAGTGTCCAGGCAATAGGGTTGCTTCTTGTTTAACTAATATCTTTACTAATCTTTATAAAAAGTCACCCTAATGGCATGAACTATATTAACCCCCTACCACCGCAAAATATCGCCCGCAACCAGAACCCATCTTGGCCTTTAGCAATGGCACGCTTTCGATTAATCAGGTCAAACTATAATGGGATTGAGTACCGGGAACTCCCTAATCTTCTTGGACTATTCATGAGCACTCTGGGCCTGGCTCCCGCGGGGGCAACAAAGCGAAGCTTTTACCTACCGCTAACTGCTGTATTTGGACAGTGGTGCACCAAGCTTACTGTGAAAGGGCGTTTCGGTCGGCCTGCAGTTTTCCAGTGCACATGGGCTGAGAGTGGGGAGTTCTTCCTTGGCGCCTTGAGAGGAGATTTTGCTATTGATAGGGGGATGGGATCCTGGCCGGCTGTTATAGATCGAGCTCGGTATGGTATTATTAGGTCCCCGTTACTAGTGCTAGCCAATTGGTCCCAGGCAGGGACACCCACCATACGAGCACATGGGAAACGAAAAGGCAAGCCCTATGGACGTTGTGGGGAGACCTATCCTTTCCGCGCGATACTAATGTCTCGTGGGATGGAGGAGGCCCAGCAAGTGCATGGATTGGCCTTGTCAAGTAAATATGTACCAGTCGCGCCAGTCTATGACGATCGATTGTCCGGAATAACCTGGAGGCATACCAGGAACCCGTGCGAGAATTGCAAAGTTCTCATCCAGATCCACGGAGGGCAGGTGATTAATTTCGCTCGCGGAACCGGGGCCCAGGAAGCTCCACCTTGATTATGAGAGAGACGCCCCTGGAGGATTTCTCGGCAAATATTGATTGACCCTAGCTTGCTAATTTGCATCAGCGGCAATTCTTGCCCTTACACACCCTCAGGGCTCCTGACTCCCCATTCCTCGTCCGTATACTCCGATCAATGATTTGGGTATGTTCAAACGTATCTAGGGCGCTAATGTATCATTTCGATTTTATTTCCTTTTTGGCTAATAATCTAACCCCAGAGTCCCCAGTAACATTGAACTGATGGTGAAGAGATATCCTAATGGAAGATCTAGTCGTTATATCCATCCTTTAAAGGCCAGTGATTCACTGACCTTTGTTACCATTCTTAGGGGCATCCTATAGAAGCTGAATAATTTTCTTATGTGTACATTTTAGCTGGTGGTGCAGGAATCACTTCTGTATACCATCTTATAAAGGGAATCTGAAATAACCCTAATAACAAAACTAATATTATCTTAATGTTTGGTGTGAGTACTAAAGAGGATATTATTTTTAAAAGATAAGTTTGAGAATAGTATAAAGCATTTTCTAAATAGGTTTAGATATATGTATATGATCAGCAAGCCTCTTTCTTAATTAGGTATAGTGTAAATGTATTAATTATTATATCCAGCTAATAAAGAATACCTGCAGAGCAGGCTCATTCACATATTTCCATTAACAATCTTTTAATAACATAAATTAGAGTAGAGAAAGGGGATATTATTAGTTAGCTCAGTTTAAATTTAATTAATCACATGTTAAAAAAGGGCGCCTAAGAGGCTAGTAGGCATATGACCTCATTGGCTGACATAAGCCCAATCACATGCTTCCACCGTAGCAAAAATGAGATTGAAGGAAAATGAAGAAAGAAAAAAAAAAAAAAAAAAAAAAGGGCGCTATTCTTAATTATAGCCATGAGAGAGGAGTGCTCGCTTGTGGGAGAAGATCAGAAGTTTTTGAAAACTATACACTAAGGTCCATCTTGTTATATTCTATAGGGTAAATGTGTGTCAACATGTCATTTTTATCCCTTCCCTGTGGTGTAAAGGTTCTGCGACATTATCCATTCCCCTCCAGCCTCCTGACGCATTGGACGATGCTTTGACAATCCAATCCCTTTTACCCCGCCTATTGATCACCAGTCAACCAGTCAGTCTCTTTGTCAAGCCTCAACGACTCGGTCTCTTGTCTCTTCTCTTTTCTTCTTGTTCATCTTTCTGTATATCTTTTATACACAGGTTGAATTCCTTGCTTGTTGGTGTGGAACCTATCAAACATGGGGAAGCCCCCAGTCGCGATCATCATCGCTAGGTACGTATTCGCATTCTTGTGGCCGCCTCACCACCCGCCCCATTATTCCTCTCCCCTCATTTTCAATCTCTAATCATTCCCCTTGGTAGACATGGCGCCCGTCTTGATGCTGCCAATAAGGACTGGCATCTTACCTCCGCAACTCCTTACGACCCTCCTCTCTCGTATGGCGGTTGGCTTCAATCCCGCGCTCTTGGCGCGCGAATCATTAACCAAGTCCGGTCTCTAGAGGATCAACTTGATCAACTGCCTCAGGGAATAGATGATCGAAAGCTGCCATCACATACCTTACGATCTCGAAAGCAGAAGCGCAAAATTATAATCCACTCTTCTCCTTTCCTTCGTTGTATACAGACCGCCATTGCCGTCAGTTCCGGTATCAGCCAGAATTATAATGATGCAGAGGCACCTCAGCCAACATATGCTTCATCCACAAAGTACTTAAATGGGGATACTCCCGGGTCGGCCACGTCCTCAGTCCCAGAGTCTCCTTTTGGTACTACAGCCTTTCAGGAAGAGCATCCGCACCGATGTCTCCTTCGCGTCGATGCGTTCCTTGGAGAGTGGCTTTCCCCGGATTATTTTGAAAATATAACTCCTCCTCCAAAGTCTGAAAAGATGGTAGCCGCTGCTAAGACGGAACTGCTTCGTCGTGATCAAGGCACGGTTCCTTCAGGAGATTTGAAACACGTGTCTTCTGTTGGCCACTTTCCTGGTGGCTGGAACAATTCCTCCGCGCCTAGATGTGATGCAGATGATGGGAAGAGCGAAGCTGATGTGACCTCGTCCATAACGAGGCAAAGGAACCGCGCAGATAGCTATGATTCTCTGAGTACGACTGATACAGCACGGGGACGCAAAGTTCTCAGCAGGATCAACACCAACCTCCCAGCAATCCCGGATTCAGGATACCTACCTCCCATCCCAAATTACGCAATTTCACCCTCAAACCCCATCCCGGATGGTTATGTAAATCATGCCCGTGACGCCTGTGTCCAGGTTGACTACCAGTGGGATAGTATGCGCGAACCCCAAAATTGGGGAAGTGGAGGCGAGTATGGGGAGGAATGGAGTTCTATGCATGCCCGCTTTTGCGCTGGCCTTGATCACATGGTATCCTGGTACCAGAGTCACAAGGAACTAGAAGCGCCAGGTCGGCGCCGACGACATTCCCAGCTGCAGTTCCTTGATCCGGAGGACGAGGAAGATACAACCAACACAATCCTAGTCATAATCACCCACGGAGCTGGGTGTAATGCGTTGATTGGCGCACTTTCCGGGGAGCCAGCCTTGGTAAGTGTTGATACAGCTTCGCTTACCCTTGCCGTTCGCAGGGATTGCTTAAAAGAAACTGAACCCGAAAAATTGCACCACTCAATGGGCCAACTTGATGGGTTCGAAAAATACCGTCTTGTGGAGGTAGCCTCAACGGACCACCTAAGGCCTGGAACAAGCCCAACCACATCAATGCGGTCCCCCACAAGTAGTGTGACGTCTCCCACACCTTCTTCGTACCGCCATCGCTTTTCTTCATCTCGTGCGTCATTTTCAACAAGTTCATTCCGGATCGGGTCGCATTTCAAAACAGAGTCGGTCATGACCTCATGGTCAATTTCCCAGTCGGCCACTCTAACTCGCCCCTCCACGGGGCTTTGGAACTCTATCTCGGCTGCGGAATCATCGGATGACGATCTCGTTCCCAACTTTGGTAGCCCATTATCCACGACATCATCTCTCCCAGCGACAAATGGCGACGGCACCAGTTACTCTTCTAGGGCCGGCGACACCACTTGGCCGAGACAGCTACCTCAAAAAGCACTATCACAACGTGGACTTTGGGGCAGCGCACCGCTAAATAAAGAAAGGACTGGGAATGTAAATCGACGCTGGACTGTGACAGAAAGACCATGACAACCCCATTTACTCTTCACTGCGCTGTATTAACTATTTCTTTTGCTATGGCCATTCTCATCTCCACTTGGCGTGGCGCTGGGGGGATTTAACGAAACCTATGTTTTTTTTTTTTTTTTTATCTTTTTTTTATCTTTTTTTTTTTCGGGTTTTGAGGACAGACTGAACATATATTGCTAGGACACTCTAGGTTGCAGGTGCATAGGGCCCTCTTAAATACTACTGTACTCCTCCTCTTATCATCCCACTCTTAGCTCCCGTTCCACTTCACCGGTTCCATGATAAGGCAGGATGAGATTTTAGCCAAAATAACCTTTGCGACTAGATTTCATAGGTTGCTGATCCACACCCGGATCACTGAGATCTGATTGGCTCTTGTGAGCTCAGGTGCCTGGGTGCCTGACTGTTTGCTTTCTTATTCGGGATGCCCCGCCACAGCTTACCTTCTAATCACCCTTCTCTTCTCTCTCTCGCTGCTTTCACTTGTAATCCCCTAAAGAGCTTCTTTTATCCCCTTGCTTTGTTGCATTAGATCTCTTAGATATCAATATGGCTGCCATTGAGAACGATGGCATATCCGTAACCTATTCCGCCGATAGAACCGGCTCCCCCGATCTCCGCCTTATCCATTACAATGACGTATATCATGTCGAGTTCGTTGATCTCCTTTCCTCACCCCTCCACGACTTGACCAAATATCTAGTTTCTGCTATCCAACACTTACCTTGACTAACTCTCATACAGATCTGGTTCTGCGGAACCGGTTGGTGGTGCCCCTCGATTCCAGTCCGTCTTGAATTACTACCGGTCAGACCCCCGCTTCGCCGACCAGCCTCAACCTCTCACCTTCTTCTCCGGTGATGCCTTTAATCCCAGTCTCGAAAGCACAGTTACAAAAGGACGACACATGGTGCCATTTCTAAATGCAGCAGGGACAGATGTCGCCTGCGTTGGGGTATGTTGGTTTCTGGATATTTATTAGTGCCCGCCCAGAGCAGCCCCCTAACATCCAACAGAACCATGACCTCGATTTTGGTGTTGCTCAATTCCGCCACCTTCGCGACCAATGCAAGTTTCCATGGCTTATCGCGAATGTCCTAGATCCTGCATTGGGAGAAGATGAACCCATCGGCAATTGTCAGAAGACTTGCATGCTTACATCGTCGAATGGACTTAAGGTTGGCGTAATTGGATTGGGAGAGCGCGAATGGTGAGTCCCCTTCCCCACTTATGATTGTGTTCTATCAACCCAGACTAATGTCTTCTAACAGGCTAGGAACCATCAATTCCCTTCCCCCAGATCTCATCTACAAGTCCGCTTCAAAAACAGCAAAAGAGCTAGTGCCACACCTACGCGAGCAAGGAGCTGATATAATTGTCGCAGTCACACATCAACGCGAGCCTAACGATTACAAACTTGCTGAAAGTGTACCTCACGGCATGATTGACATCATCTTAGGAGGTCACGACCATTTCTACGGCCACGCATTCATTAACGGAATTCACGTTCTCCGTTCCGGTACAGATTTCAAGCAGTTAAGCTACATCGAGGCTTTCCGAAAATCAGATGGCAAAGGGTGGGATATCAATATTATTCGCCGAGATATGGTCCGGTCGATACCTGAAGATGAGGCAGTGGTAGGACTCGTTGAGAAGTTAACGTCCAGTCTCAAGGCTAAGCTAGACAAACCTATTGGATATACTGTTCGTCCTCTCGATGGACGATTTTCCACGGTGCGAGCAAGAGAATCTAACCTAGGGAACTTTGCATGCGATCTTATGCGATTTTATTACCGAGCAGATTGCGCTATAATGGCCGGCGGTACTATCCGTGGGGACCAAATATATCAGCCGGGTGTACTACGGCTCCGGGATATCCTCAACTGCTTCCCTTTCGAAGACCCAGTAGTACTACTTCGCCTGAAGGGAAAAGCACTAGTAGACGCGCTTGAAAACGGTGTCAGCCAGCTTCCTGCTCTAGAAGGTCGTTTTCCACAGGTGTCAAATATCAAGTTCAGCTTTAATCCAGAGGCACCTTCCGGCTCACGAATCAACTGGGTCAAGGTCGATGGGCTTCCAGTTGACTACAACAAGAAATACCTCCTTTCAACACGCGGGTACATGTCGCGTGGAAAAGACGGATTTGCCTCACTACTTGTGGAGTCTGCTGGTGGAGAAGTCGAAGAGGTTGTGGACGAAGAGAGCGGAGTCCTAATCAGCACTCTAATGCGTCAGTACTTTCTCAGTCTGAAAATCATGGGCAAATGGCAGCACTGGGGCAAGAGTATGGCGCGACATTGGGCAGACGTACATAAGCACTTGCATAACAGTGGCTGGCTAAAACCGGCTTCTTCTCAGCCCTCACCTGTGTCTGAAAAAACAATGAAGCAGCCAGGTCCCAAGCAGAAACAACATTACTTTTACGGTCGATTTACCAAGGGTCCTCAAGGGAAACAGGCACAGATGATAGAAAGCAATGATCATGCCGACTCCATGGATTCGGATTCCGACTCGGACCCGGAGATTCTTACCTCACCACAACCTACAACGAACTATGTCACTCACCCTGCACATTCGGCCGAAGAGGAGGAACACCGTCTCCGGCTGGCACGATGGGTAATACGCCATTGGATACGGAAAGCAGGGCTACAGTCCACCAGGGCCGATGAAGACGATATGGAAACCAACTTTACACCAGCCTGGACACCCGGTATTGCGCCTCGTCTTGAAGGGAGAATCCTCATTGAAACAGGGGTGTAAATAACGCCTTCTCGAATTTCGTTTGCTCTCTCTGTTCTAACTATACCTTGGTTATGAGCTATGACTGTACGGAGTAACTTTTTTGGATGGCCCTGCATTTTCTGTCTTTGATCTTTTCTTGTTGATTTCGTTGTTCTTTTTTTTTTTTTTTTGGTTTCCTTAATTTTTTATCTATTTTTTTTTGTCCCTTGAAGTAGCAGGTTCAGGAAGAACATTCAGGATATCATGAGCATTAAGAAATATTTGATATATACAATAAAGATATTCACAATACATATTTTGAGTCTATATTGTGAACTTGTTGGCTATAGAGGATAATATTAGAATCCAAGTTCATATCATTGCACCCCAACTGGCCGTGCCCCTGAGAGACTCACCACCCGTCCACCTCCTGCCGCCAGAGAAGGAGCAGCCATAATAGACGATGGGGGTGGCTGAACCCATCCAGGGACACTTTGATCTTCCGATTCCCGTGTGAAGATGGTCTGCCAAACATTGGGGAAGCCTGTTGGTATAGCGCCACGTAAACGTGCGCCTGGTATGGCAAACCGCGGATTTTTATGTGTCAAATACCCTCGCATGAGTCCCTGGGTAAGAAGAGAGGCCAGAATAGATTCGATCTCTCGCATTAAGGTCGTCTGTTTGCCTTGTTCACTGGTCTGGGCTCCATCAGAATATGGATCCAGCTCGTATTGACTGTAATCTGTATCAGGTTGGCCGTCGACCAAGTTACTAGAGGAGTTTGTCTGCCATTGGCCTGTTGCGTCAAAGTAGCCTTCGGGACAAAGATAGTCTTCGTACTTCGAGAGTAAATTTTGATCAATTGCCACACTTACGTTGTTGCTATTAACTTTAGTAAAATCCGAATCCAAACTGACTGACACAACCGGCGATCCAGTTGGTGCAATCCCTGCTTCACCGTTTAATCCAGGTCTAAGTAGAGAGGCTGCACTCGAAATGTTGGTTGACTGGGCATGCTCTGATTGTAGCCATCGGACAGCAGCCTCAAGTTTCGTTAGGTAGAGGAATGGCGGCGGCCCTCTTTGAGCCTGGCCTTGCTGGTCTCCAAGAAATCCGCCGTAAATGAATACTTTCCTGGCAAGAGATCGCCAAACTAGGATCTCACACCGATTCCGCATCGCAAGCAGAACTCCCTTTCGTGCAAACCACTCAGTAGCAGGAGAGTCGACTGCTAGATGCTCTCGAAAAGCAATATAATCACCACGCGCAATAAGTCGACATATTGGTACAAATCTATCGGCTAGTCCTTCAGCTTCCTGGCGCTGCAGAAGCTGCGCTGAGGGGAATCGGCCCATAATTATGTTGCATGCAATAAGGTAGGTAAGGATAACTCGTTTTTGTTTTGTTGCCAGGTGGTGGCACTGATCGTATGCGGATTGGAGAGCGATTTGGGCGGGGAAAAAGAGGTTATTTGAGAAGAGATAACGACCAAGGTAGTAGAGGTAGGTAACTCGCTGGGAGGCAGGAAAGTATTTTAGAGGTGGTGACTGAGCGCTAATACTCGCAAACATTTGCTCGGCATTTCGAAGTTTGCCGCACTAGATGACACCGTTAGCACGCAGCATAAACACCTTAAGGAGAGGTTATATCGAGATCTAATATTCAGTACCTGAAAGAGCAACTTCAGGCACAAGTTTGCCATAAGATAGATCCCAATTCTTTTTCCTTCTGGTTTTCCATGAACACCAGGTGTACCGCTTCGGTCAGTGAGACACTTTATAAAGGCTTCTCGAACGACGTTGGCAGACTTCTCCACCAATGTGACTTTCTCTGTGCTTTCATCCTGGTCGGAACCACCCTCAAGCCTTAACAAATGTGCGACTAATTCAGGCCGGCGATCTAAACCCATAGCCAATTTTGCCAAAACTTTGGACAAATACAGAACAGTTGGTAACACAACAATACCGAATTGACTATCACCCAGCGCTAGGACACATTGGCTAAAGTCGAGAGATGGGGCATCAGTAATCAGACTCAACCAATTCAAAAGAACAAAATAAAACAAGGGGGAGTTTGAGGATAGCGGTAATAGATGAGCAGAAAGAGATTGGCCAAACCCACTTGAGCAGCCCCTTCAAGAGGTTGTAGGTTTCGAGTAGGTTATCAACATTAACGTCCCGCAGAAAAGTGAAGTATAGCTTCATAAAGGTTGGAAATGCACTCCAAGAGCTACTCCCTTTCGTTCGAGGCACTAGTCCCTCGCAACGTCGCAACAAATCTGCTTCCTTCGGTGATCCATTGGGGAACTGTTGCTGCAGTTCATTCACCATTTGCCGATATATGTCGGAGAGAGGAGGTTCGATTTGTAAGAAATCTTGAAGCTTAGCGCCATCACGACTCTTGACAAGGTCCGCAATTCCGCCAAGGAAGCGATCTAGAGTAGGAGTGCCTTGAAAAGCCATGGCTTCACCTCATGAACGACGGGGGATAGGGAGAAAGCTAGCGGCCGAGGAAACGCGGGGGATCATAGGAGCTCGAGATAGGTGGAGATACGGTGGATAAAGAGTAGTCATGAAACCTCAGTCATATCGCGAGACCTGCTCGGGAGATACTGATAATGTAAGGCTCGAAGGAGAGTCGATGGGGAATTATGGAACGACGAAATAATAATACTGTAGCTGAGCAGAAGCAAAAAGTTTCTTTTTTGGGATGAAGCTCTCGGTCGGTCACACTAGGCCTAATTGGGACACTCACATGCAATTTAGCGCAGTTTTCCTTTCTGGCATGTGAAATGAGTTATCTGACAGTTACGTACCTATTCTCGCTGGATCGACTTGATGAGCAAGAGTTAGAAAATTTCTTTTGATTATATAGCTATTATGGTTAAGTTTGTGGGGGGTTGATATATCTTTTCTTATATTGATTTTTTAATTAGAATATATATATATTCATTAATAACTTACTTGCTTTACTACCTAAAAGGCCATTTATGGAGCTAATTGATTTATTCATTCGAGAGCTATTTTATTATATGAACACGATCCAGTTTTAGACAAGGATAAATAAATAAATACCATATAGACATATAGACACAAATCGGGGAAACTAGGAACTGTTCACTGTCGCAAGTATTAAGTCATGGGCTCTCCTGTTGCACAACCAACGTAATAGTACTGGGGCTCGACATGGAAAATAGATCCACACATACGTCATACAAGGAAAGTAATAGATATGAGAGCTTTTTATCATGATCAAGTTTGGCTTACAGAAAGATCTAGAGGGTATATATCGGTGAGGATATTTACTTATCGCTTGATAATTTCTCTCTATACTTTTCCTTCCCACTTTGATGGTTGCGCTATCTTCCCATCAAGTTTAGCTACCTTTTTCCTTCGTTACGTGAAGGTCTAACTATGGCCACTTCACATACATTACCTGCCTTCATTAGGCACCCCTTCGTGGAGACATATAGTTTTTTTTACGTGATGTTTCAGTCTATCCTCAATTGGATATTTTCACCTAGTCCTCCATCTTCAGCCTCTCTTCCCGAAGGCCTTCCGAAACGAAGAGTAGCAATTATTGGAACAGGTCTGACTGGAGTAGCGTCAGCTGCTCATTGTGTTGGTCATGGGTTTGACGTTCAATTGTTCGAATCAAGATCCAAAAGGGAAGGCCTGGGAGGAATCTGGAGCGTAAGTTTCCCCAACATATCGCGTGAATGAACATGGCGCTGAGGTCGGGACAGAGAGTAAACTCCACCTCCTCATTACAAGTCCACAGTATTATGTATCGATTTCATCCATCAGTACAATATACTACCGCATATCCTTCGCAGAAGGAGATACGCAATCAGATTGTGGATGTTTGGAAGCGATACAATCTCGAACAGCGCACTGCCTTTGACACTCCTGTTAAGTGCATCCAGAAAACCAAGGATGGAAAATGGTTAATCAATAATGATGAATCTAAATATGGCCTCTTTGACGGAGTAATAGCAGCTGTTGGTGTTTGTGGAGATCCAAAAATGCCCTCGCTTCCAGACCAAAGTAGGTTTGAAGGCAAGATCTGCCACTCGTCTAATCTCGATGGGAAAAACGTCAAAGGCAAGAAAGTGCTCATAATTGGCGGGGGTGCAAGCGCAATAGAGGCTCTAGAATTTGCTGTGAAATCCGAAGCCGCTGAAATCGACGTGTTATCGAGATCTGACAAGTGGATTATTCCCAGAAACTTGCTCGTACAATCTCTTCTGGCGTGCAATATCTTTGGGCAGGAGACATTTTTATCCTGGATACCAGAGTGGCTCCTCCATAAATTTTTCTATCGCGACTTGCAAGACATCGCACCATCTAGTGGCCTCTTTACAGAAACCCCGATGGCGAACAATGAACTATTTGACCAAATTCGGGAGGGCAAAGCTCGCTGGCTCCGCGGTGACATCGTATCGGTGGAGGAAAACGGAATTCTGTTCAATACCCGGTCAAAAGGTGTCCCCAAGGATGGTCCTGGTCATGAATCTGTTGTTCCTGGCGATGTTATTATCATGGCTACAGGGTTCAAGCGTCCATCGCTATCCTTTTTGCCTGAAGATGCCTTTGAAGATACGTACGGTCCTCCCAATTGGTATCTTCAGGTGTTCCCCCCACAATACCCGACGATCTGTGCTATTAACAGTACCTATGTCAATGCCATTGGCACTGTGGGTAATATGCACATCGGCATATATACTCGGTTTTTGCTCATGTTTCTTGTCGACCCCCTAGCACGTCCCACTGAGGGCCGCATGAAAACCTGGATCGATTTTACTCGGTTCATGAAGCGACTTTCCCCGACAGGCGCCTTTGACTTCTACACATATGCCGAATTGATTTACTGGTTTGTTTTTGTCATTATCGTCAACCCTTTTCGGTGGAAGTGGGCACTATTTGTTTTATTTGGTATTGGGAGAGCTCTTCCTCTAGAGGTGGCTAGACAAGAGGAATCATTTCGCAGAACACTGAGGAAGCAGCATTAAGCTACTAGCAATGCAGCTGTCCATTGCTACTTGGTCCTATTACGCAAAGCTCATGTCTTAGAGGAAATACGCTGTAGCCTTAATAATATATAGTTTCATGATGAAAAAGGTGGTATAAGTAATGTGAATAATCATCTAAGAATATGAAGGGAATATAAGGATATACTCCACCCCCCAAAAGAACAATCACTTGTCTAATACATCCTGACAGCCTCACGCTAACCTGGTTTTATTGTATCTGATATCCAAGCATTCGCATCCAGCCAGGTGTGGATGTGTGCTCCAGCCTTGAAGGCCTGTTCAGCGACCTTTCTATGGCCATTCTTAAGCGCCAGTGTGAACGCATACTTTGCACACCTGCCAACTCCGTCTCCTGCGCCATTCTCGAGTAAAAGAGCCACGCCGCCAGTTTATCGTGACCGTGAGAAGCCGCCGCCACCAATTCCCGGCCCTGGGATTCGAAGCTTGCACCAGCCTCTAGTAGCATTGTGACTATTTGGCAGGATCCCTTCGCCGCCGCTTTGTATAGAGTAACTACCATCCCACCAACGGGCATTGGGATCAGCTCCAGCATCGAGGAGGAACTTGACAACCTCCTCCTTCCTGACATTTGCCACCATAGGGAGCTCCATATCTTTACTTCCAAGAAAATCCCCCCTTATAAACACCCTGGTAAACTCCACATCACCACGATACCCGGCATAGTAATATGGGTCCATTGCATCCGGCAGCTCAACATTCGTCAAAGCACCCTCATTAAGGAGAAATTCCACTAAAGCAGGTTTCACGAGATAAATGGGTAATTTGGTCAATCGGATCTTCCCCCTTGATATCAGCTCCCTCCGAAGGCATCAGTTTCATCATTTCCACCTCCTCGGTATGAAGCGGGCCGCTCATTGAAGACTGCGTTAGAAACTCCCGATATTCCTCAGCTGACATTTTTCTTCTTTATTGCATCAAGAATCAGTCTGATGACATCCACCCCTCGCCTCAGAGCAGCGCAACATAATGAGCTGCTTGCTGATGTGGATTTGACCGGACACATTCCCTGATCGAGGATGAGATGCCCAGAGTCCAACGCCTATGCACCCGGAAATATTAATGGCCAGGATGTGGTGATAGCTTGTCTACCTTCTAGCATTCATGGGACTACAGCAACTACCGTCGTGCTCACCCACATGCTATCGACTTTCCTCTCTCTTCTTTCTGGGTTGATGGTGGATATTGGCGGCGGTGTTTTCAGTAGAGGCCACCCCTGTTATGTAAAAGGATTTTGTACCTAAAGGATATCAGACTTCACTAACACATTTTTGAATAGCTCACACCAGGGTAAAATATAATATATATCATGTAAATAATCATACCAACATAGAGGGAATTTATTAATTAATATCAAAACAGAAATATACTTTCACCCCTTGAAAAATAACTAGTCACCTATGCAATACTCAGCACGAGGGTTAAGTATTTTTGTTGTCCGAAGTGCCTCCATTGATACTATGCAGAATCCCATCCGTTACACTTCCATATGGGAATAACCCTTTCTCTTCTAGCCACATAACCGGCCAAAACAGAGCCACCCCAAGAATACAGAAGAAAGTCGCGAAAGCTTGAAATGCCATCACGAAGAACTGTCCCACATGTGGTACAGCGAACTTGAGAAACTCAGATACCTGGTAAAAGTCCTCTTGTTTCTGGATGTAGTACCTCCTCTTGCCCCCAAAAGAAGGCTTGCCCTCCTCCCCAGAATCGGTAGTGAGATCCAAAACAGTTGTAAGAGTTACCGGTGATGAATGAAATGGTACAAACCATATCGAGAATATTTGAAAGATAGTCACATAGAGTTTTAAACTTTTCTCGTCATATGCTAATGGGTTGTCAGCCCTTTGGCTCTTTTAGAGTGAGAGAGAGAAAAGAGGGTGCTCCGACCGATTGACTGGACTTCAAGTTCAATGCGTGGTGACAAAATCTTGTACCATTGATAGATCTTCTTGACTATCTGACGGCTTCCATTATAGCTCCAGACTCGACAGAAAGGGTGCACAAATGCAGCCGATGGAGTAAAATATCGATCAACTGTTTCTTCTTGCAAAGAGGGCGGCGACTGTGTTAGGAGCCGAATAACCCCCGGGATTTCAGACACTAAATCCGAAAACTCAGAGTGTAAATATCATTAAAATATAACCATGTTGAATCGGGGGGTTATGGTACGGATTAAGAAAATGAGAGGCGTTCAGTCATTCAAAATCAATGGGAGTGGGAGCTAAGCACTTAAAGATAAAAAACTTACCAGGATCTTCCATCTTTCTTCTCTTTTACTGTTGGCTTCCAATGTTCGTACATATATACCAGCGTCACTGGTCTAATTGGGCGTACGATTCGATTATATATGTTAGATTTGGAGGGGGATGATGTCATTTACTAAACCTGCAATCACATGTGGAGAAAGCATCCGTCAGGGGCAGGAAGGCTGTTTGTTACGCAAGAATATTTTTTTTTAAAGCCCGTATTGTCCTGATTTTTAGGTGTTACTAGGAAAAGAAAAAGATTTCTTTAATAACACATCTTATGGTATCAAGTAAAGAACAATACTCTCATCTAATCTAGGAGGAATGTGTTACAAAAAGATTTAATAAAAAAAAATAGAATAAAATAAATGACAAATGCCTTGTACAGAAACCATAAATTATATTTGCACTATCGCTTCCAGTTTTCAATCTTCTTGCGTCGCTTTTCGAAAATCTGACCAACTGCAGCACCATCGCCACGCTGTCCATCTTCCGTGAGTTTTCGCTTGCGGCTTTTCTCGAGAGCATTGCCACTTCCCTTGGCCCTGCGAGTAAGTTTTGTGATGCGGTCCGCACCCTCTGTAAGACCTTTCCATTCTTCACCTCCAAACGTGCCGCCAACTCGTTGACCGCGCATCCGCTTAGCTCGTTCTTTCTTGCTCTCCTTGGCCAATCGAATGAAATTCGTTTCTTCGTAAGCTGTTCGCTCCGCCTCGTGCTCTCGCTCTTTCTTGGATTTTGTATGCCTGCCACCTGCCGTGATTGTGCTACCTATGCTAGGCTCAGCCATAGGGGCAGAGGACATTTCTGCACTAACAAACTCATCGATGACGTTGGATCGACGTGCATCACTTCGTTCTTTTCGTTCCTTGCGTTCAGTCGTAGGCATAGCGGTGGGCATGATTTTTGGTGGTCGGTAAATGCCATCGCTGGAGGTTGCTCGCGTGGATTTGTCTGCTTTAGCTCTTGGTTCCATCTTTTTGGCGAATGCGGAAACATTAGGTCTATAAGCCATTTCGTTGATATCCTCGTCTTCTTCACTCTCACTTTCACTCCCACTGCCGTTATCTGATGCGGATTCATTTTCGCTGTCGCTGTGTTCCCCATCCTTGGCTGTAGATTTGGAGGCCTGCGCCCCCTTTTCCGCTCGTTCGGCATCCTCCGCGGCTTTTATGACCTTGTCCACCTGGTACTTCAATCTACCCTCCAACGGTCTGACGCCACGATCAAGATATGTGCGTAGTTCGACAAGCTTTTTAGTAACTTCCTCCCGAACGGAATCGTCCGTATTGTTGTCTCCGTCTTGGTCGGGTGAAAATTCTCGCAGCTGACATATCATCAAGAAGACGATATTTTGAAGGTATGAAAGAAGTAGTTCGCACTTTGTATCGAGGAGGGAAATTCCATCCTGGGGTGGTTCTATCGAAACATCGGTAGGTGTCTCGCGTTTTGCATTAGGTAGTGATGAACTAGTTGTGGTGAGACAAGTAGTTAAGCTTTCAAGCAGTGTTGAAATATTTTGCAAGCTTGATGGCTCCGATTGCGTCGTCGCTGTCGCCATTGTGCGAGTTGGTTGTGTCTCTGTTATTTTTCTTTTTCTTTTTTTTTTTTTTTCTCTCCCCCAAAGATCTCTTATCAACACGTGAAGATAGCCTGACTAATCTAACACGTGACTCTAGGTAGAATAGCTGGCCTGATCCAATTAAGTAGCATTCTTCACTACAACTCAGCGTGAAATTGTGCCTGCTTTAAGTCTTTATTTTCATCCAAGTCCAGGAGTGCCTTGGTTACACTAGTACCTTAATCCCATGAAATTTTGATCAATTTGTCAGTGGCGTGGTAGCTGGAGACTGTAAGTTTAAGCCTACCCAGCCCCAGCATTTTGTGCCAACAGTTCCGAGCTAACAACGCGTTTCATGTTTAGAGACAACCACCATGTGGTCTGGAAGGCGAAACTTGCCTCTATTTACGCTTCTCCTCACAGCGCCTTCTTTGTCAGCAGCCTTTTATCTACCGGGTGTCGCGCCAACCTCATATGATGATGGCCAGTCCGTCCCGCTCTACGTGAATCGTCTTACCCCCGGAATAGCCCAGCAGGATGAACAGCTACATTCAGTTTTCTCCTATGATTTTTACCATGAAGATTTTCGATTCTGTGTACCAGAAGAAGGCCGTGAAGATGTTCGAGAATCTCTCGGGAGCATCTTGTTCGGCGACCGAATTCAGACCTCACCGTTCCATTTAAACATGCTCAAAAATGAGTCGTGCAAAGCGACGTGCGGCGAAGTGATATTTAACCCGGATAATGCTAAATTCACGAACAGGAGGATAGAGCAAGGATATAACATTAATTGGCTAGTAGATGGACTGCCCGGGGCGCAATTAAACATGGGAACCCAGCCCCAGACCTACAATCCTGGATTTTCTCTGGGAATGCTAGATGATCGCGGGCGACCTGCTTTGAATAATCATTTCGATATTCTGATCGACTACCACAAAGTAGATTTCGGGGGTAAGGCCAAATACCGCATTATTGGCGTTCTAGTCCAACCTGATTCCCGAAGCGGCTCCCGGATGCTGGAGGATGGAACTGCGTTATGCGATGCAGAAAGCGGCCGGATATATTTGAATGAGGATGGAGACACCCCAGTCACCTGGACATACAGTGTTGGCTGGCGTGAATCAGCTACTCCGTGGGCTACTCGCTGGGATAAGTATTTGCAGGTTCACTACCCAAAGATCCATTGGTTTTCCCTCGTAAACTCGGCCGTCTTTGTGGTTTTCTTGGTTGGGATGGTCAGCATGATTCTTGTTCGGGCGCTTAAGAAGGATATTGCTCGCTACAACCGACTTGATATGATTAACCTGGAAGATCTCGATGGAACATCTGCTGCTCTTGAGGATGGAATCCAGGAGGACTCTGGCTGGAAGTTGGTGCATGGAGACGTTTTCCGATGCCCCAAGTCTCCATTACTCTTGAGCGTATTGGTTGGTAATGGAGCTCAGCTCTTCATGATGACTGGTGTGACTGTTGGTAGGTTTACAATGATTAGCATCCTCAAATAGTGTTTGCTGACTCGCCATTTCATCTAGTCTTTGCACTCTTCGGTCTTCTCTCTCCAGCAAACCGAGGTTTTCTGGCGACTGCCATTCTCCTGATCTATACACTTTTCGGGTTTATTGGCGGTTACGTCTCGGCTCGCGTTTATAAATCTTTTGGTGGCGAAGCCTGGAAGCGGAATATTATCATGACTCCAGTGCTGGTCCCAGCGCTCATCTTTTGCGTGTTTTTCTTGCTTAACCTCTTTGTCTGGGCGAAGGGCTCTAGTGGTGCCGTTCCTTTTGGTACTATGATCGCTCTTGTATTGATTTGGTTTGTCATCAGTGTACCACTGAGCTTCGCAGGTAGTTGGATTGGGTTCAAGCAACGGGTAAGTTGATCCTTATAGGACGACAGGGGCCTGAATATCTCTTACTAACCATGCAATAGCCTCTTGAGGGCCCTACCAAGGTGAACCAAATCCCGCGCCAGGTTCCTCCCATGAGTGGAAGCCTGCGTACAATCCCGTCCTTGTTTCTGACCGGTATTCTTCCGTTTGGGGCTATATTTGTCGAACTCTACTTCATCATGACCTCCCTTTGGACCAATAAGATCTATTACATGTTTGGCTTCCTATTCCTCTGCTACGGACTAATGATCATTACCACTGCTGCTACGACGGTTTTGTTGGTATACTTCCTGTTGTGCGCTGAAAATTATCGCTGGCACTGGAGGGCATTCGCGGGTGCGGGAATGACAGGTATTTACGTGTTTCTCAACGCGTTGCTCTTCTGGGCCACCAGGGTGAGCTTTGGCGGACTTACAGGCGCAGTGCTGTATGTGGGCTACTCTGCTTTGATTGGATTCATTGTTTTCATCTTGACTGGTATGTTTTTTTTTTTTTTTTGCCCTGGTGCTACTTGATGTTACCTGTCAACTAACCACAATTGCGAAGGCTCCATCGGATTCTTCGCCAGCTGGGCGTTTGTCCAGCGTATCTATGGTTCCATAAAAGTCGATTAAAAAAAGTGGGAAAGACAGAAAGAACTCTTGTCTTTCGCTTTAGTTTAATAGCGGCCCTGATGGCCAACAACGTCCGGGCCAACGCTTTATGGTGGTGGGTAGGTATTTGATTTTATGGTTTTATTTATTATTTTTGAATTGTGACGGCCATTCCATGGATTTGATAGTTGCGGAATCTAGGTATTTGTAACTACTGGGTTTGGCTTGTGTATGGATTTGCTTTCAGCGGTTGCTCCCGGATATCCTTGCATTAGTTTTTGTTCCTCATTTGCTAATTATTTGCTCTGCCTCAAATTGTCATACCGTGTACATAGAGTGGATCCACAAACCAGACCTGGGGACGAGGAGGCGGGGAAGTTATGTATGATAATGTATAGAAAGTCTTTTCTTTTTCGCACGGCGCCCCTTACCTATTAGCCCCTCTTTTGTAGGCAGCCACCAAACATAAAAATCCCTCCGTGTATTCAATGGGGCTGGTGGACTATGCAAGACTGGGTTTAGAGTTATATACGATTACCACCTGCTGAGCCCTGAATCCAAGTACTGGAAAAAGAAAGAAAGAAAAAGGAAAGAGGAAAGTTTGCGCCTGAGGCTGCCGGGCGGGCGAATGTTCTGGGCCAGCGATTCAGTCATGCTTCTGAAGAGCCGTGTTTTCCCCCGTTATGATTATTTTTATTCTTATTCTTATTATTGCCACTCCGGTATTTCCCTTGATCTACCTCTATTCCCTTTTCTCTCGGAAGCTTTTCTCTTTTCTTTCGTATCTTCAGCAAAGTGTACTAATTAGCCCGTTCTTATTTTCAGCCTCTTTTTGCTTCTTTCCCCCCTTTTTACTAGCGGCTCCTCTCTTCGACTGTGTACACATAATAGATCCCCTCTCGGCTGACAGCCACACACGATCTTATCAATCCGAACCTCATACCCCGCGGCTTCCGCAATTCCGTCACCCTCCTCATCGCTTGCGCATGACAGAATCAAGCTGTCGTAACGAGCCACCGATATAGATTATTATTTTTTTTCTTGAATTGGACCTTCCACATCTAGAAGGATTATATTTGATCATGGGCAAATCGTAAGTCAGGCTATCCCCACCCACTTCATGCCCTAGAAAAGAAGACAGACAACCCCTCTCTCCCCCCCCCCCCCCCCATGTCCACACGAGGACCCTTACCCAAGACACCGTCAGATCTTATCCTATGTGGGGAAAACATGACAGGAATGCACAGCCATAGGGCCCAAGCATCATTACCATCGTAATCATTGAGGCGATGTGCTTCCCCGTTCTTCTTACCCCGCGTTCTCCATGTTGACTTATTTATCTACAACTTGGTGGAGCTGTTCGTTCTAACATATTACCGTGACATGTATTAGACAGTCGAAACTATCCCCGACCCAACTCGAGGAGCTCCAGAAGGCGACACATTTCGATAAGAAGGAACTGCAGCAATGGTACAAAGGTGCGTAAGATGTTGGGCGACGGATAAAAATATTAAGAAAGAGAGAAAAGAGAGAAGGGGGGGAATAGATGTCAGCGCATGTATATGGGTGATCAACGGCTGACACAAGGATATATTGCCGGCCACTTAGGTTTTTTAAAGGACTGTCCATCCGGGACTTTGACAAAAGAAGAGTTCCAGAAGATTTATCGACAATTCTTCCCGTTTGGTGATCCTTCCTCCTTTGCGAATTACGTATTCCGGGTATTCGATTCAGATAACAGCGGTATGATCGATTTTAAGGAGTTCATATGCGCCCTTTCAGTTACGTCGCGAGGGAAAATGGAGGACAAATTAGATTGGGCCTTTCAACTTTACGATATCGACGGCGATGGAAAAATCACGTATGACGAGATGCTTGCCATAGTAGAGGCGATCTATAAGATGGTATGCTTGACTTTTGTCTTCTTCCCGTGCATTTTTTTTCCAAGTTATGTGGCACTCGCTAATGGGAGGCTGTAGGTCGGCTCTATGGTAAAATTACCCGAAGATGAAGATACCCCCGAGAAGAGGGTCCGCAAGATTTTCCGTATGATGGATAAGGATGAGAACGGTAGTCTTGACATGGAAGAATTTAAGGAGGGTAGTAAACGTGATGAGACGATCGTAAGCGCCCTGTCGCTCTATGACGGCCTGGTATAACCGTGTCGCCTTTCGTGTCTCTCCTTCTGGTCCAACTTATCCTCTTCTTCATTTCTTCATTTCTTTTTTTTTCTTTCTTCTCACTCTTCTTTCTCTGCTTTTCACTTCTCTCCGGCGAACTTGGCGCTCATATTCATGCTCCTTTATCAAACATCTCCCCGAAACTTCCCCTGTGCTCTTTGTTGGGTTGTTTTTATGATTATTTCTAGCATTCCAAATGTTTCGCTACTTATCCTCATTTTCCACCCCCACCGATTCCAGTTGCACAGCTATTGGCCGGCTCATTTGGGTACTTGCGTCTGTTCAAATATTCATTTTTCCTTTCCATTTTGTCACTCAAGGGGGGGTTGGACAGAGAAATCCCGATCGGGTTGGTTTCTTTTCCGTGTCCTCTTAACTTGATATGTACTTTCATCTTGTGAGATTCAAGCGATGTTATTCGTTATGTACACTTGACGAAGTTCTGGGAAGCGTATTCTGTTGTAGGGATAGGTATATACATATTTCTCCTCTTTTTAAATCTCCATTTTTGCTTTTGTATGTATTAGCCTAGGCTTTATGCGAAGACATTATTCGCATGCATATGTCGGGTAGCATATAGAGCACTAAAAAGTGGCCAATCCCTAGGTGTCTTAACTATGGAAATGAACAAACTCTACCTAATTAACAAAGAAGTCGGCATGGGTTTGAGGGGGGCGGCGGTCTAGAACCTGGGCATTGGAGAATATTAACCCACTAGGCATGAATTTGAACCGAAGGGTCCCCCCTAGTCCCACAGTAAATAGTAATTAATCATTGCCTCTCGCCGTTGGGTTCTGGAACTTACCCACATTACACATATCTGAGGGATTAAATCGGTATGGGTCTACCTGGGTATGTAAGCTTCGGGTGGGTGAGGCCCTTCCTTTTTCTTGTTATTCTTTGAGGATATTTAAGGAGGTGTGTATGTATGTATGTATTGTATTCATGATCTATTTAGTTGGCCAGGGCTGTGACCGCTTTCCTTGTCACTAGAAATTAGCCTTGGGAAAAACCAAGACGTAAATGTATATTTCCACCCAAGTCTCTCACCCAAGCGATACCGCAGAGAGAAATATTATGCATGTATGGACAAAGAATGAGCATGACGTCGTTTATCGGGAATGTTTCCTGCTTCCCAATCCTACCAAGGCTGCCTTGTGAATGTGTTCTATCGTCTTCATGTACAAGTGTATTTGCAAGAACCTTGCTCTTTCTTGATACAGAGTAGAAGAAATTACTCCATATAAGTGGTTCGACATAAACAAAAAAGGGTTCTCTCATAGCGAGGGAAGTCTAGGGGATCCCAAAATAGGATACTAAGTGGGAGAAGGAGAAAGGAATGAGGGGGAGCGGTAGATAGGGAGAGAAGGAGGAAAAGGGAAAAAGGAGGTGGATGAATAAAAGAAATAGCCATCAACAGACAATGACAATAAAGAGCACATAAGAATAGAAGAAGTTGGAGCAGGAGGAATACTCTTAAATATCTGCGGAGAAAGGATAAAATAGACAGCAAAAGAGAAATCGTGGATCATCGTCTATCAAAAAACCAACTGGTGCGCTTTCCGGACTCCTGCGACTGAACGCCTGCGATGGTCGCGTTGTTTTCATTGCCACCCCCACCGCCACGGAGCGGCTTCGCAATTCTCGAGCCGTTAAAACTGAAACTGCCGCTGCTATCCATACTCGGAAGATCTCTTGTCGAACCTTGCTTCGCAGCCTCGAGCCGTTCTTTGACAGCTGTGAGTTGAGCCTCGAAGCTGTTGAGGGGTAATGGCAGTTAGTATTGTTTGGATGACGTTGCATGCTACAAAACAAGGGAGAGGAACATACCGATGATTCGCTTGGGTCAATTTTTCCTGGCTCTCCTGGAGCAGGCTTTCCAGGCTGGCTATGCGCTCATTTCGAGCAATCAGCTTCCTCTCTGCAATGGCAACCTCTTTCTTCAGGCTGCTATTTTGCTCCACAAGCTGGCGCTGCACGTGAGTGAGTTGCTCGAGGTTGCGCTCCAAAAAGGCCATCTTCTTCTGCTGTGCCCGGTTATTGGATGAGCGTAGAACATTGTTGTACTGTTCCCGCGCATCATCTAGCGAGATCTCCAGTTCAACAACCCGCTCGCACCGGTTCTGTAGGTCACGCATAAGGGATTTCTTCATTGCGTCGAACTCGGCAATTTGTTGTTGTAAGTTTTTGCCTGCGGTGCCATTTGTCGAAACGCGAGATTGTGAGTCTGCGAGTGATTGCCGAAGCTTCTCGAGCTCTTCGTCCTTGAGAGATATCTCTTTCCGTAGCTCTACGGCTGCCTCCATCTCACTGTCCTTTCGAGTAACATACACCTTCTCTAGTCGCTCCCGAATCTCTTCCAAATCACCATCCCCCAAGTTTCGTGCCAGAAGACTCTCATAGTCCTGCTCGAGATTGGCCAGCTTCTGCTCAAGTTCCACTCTACGGCTGTCCTGCAGCGCGTTCAGCTCACTCCGATCGTTCATCGTGAGCTCTGCCTGTCGAATGAACCCTTGTGTCTCTAATAAATTCGTACGCAGTTCCAGGATGTCATCTGGCGCAATAGTTTCTCCAACTTCGCTGATTTTGTGCAATGAGTCAACTCGCTGGATGAGGTCCTGAAGTTTTCGCTCATTATCAGAGAAGACATCGTTACCGAGATCGAACCCAGCCATCATCTTGGCCATCTTCTCAGCTTTTTTCTTCTCTTTCTCATCGAGCGCTGCGCTCGTCTCCTTAGCTTTCATCCGGACGTCAAGCAGTTGTTGTTTGACATCGTCGAGTTCCGCTGTCAACTCAGAATTGGCTTCTCGAAGACTGTCCATAGTGATAGCGGCCTCCTTGCTCTCGTATGAGACCTTCTCTAGTTGCATACGCAGCTCGTTGACTTCGCCATTCAATTTTTCATTGTCCTTCCCCGACCGTGCAGAGTTTTCTTTCATGTGCTTTAACTCTTCACGAGCCTCGCGTAGACCTCTTTCAACGCTCGCAATCTGAGACTCCTTCTCAGCAATTTGATCCTGAAGCTCGTTCTCCCGCCGAAGAAACTCTTCTCTTTCATCCTTCTCAAGAACAATGCTAGGAGTGCTAGAGCGATCACCTATCCGCGAATCAGGACGAGGGGTCTCGGACCGGGCTGCATCGTAGAGTCGAGAGGGGGTACTAGGTCGGGGAGCACGAGCCTCAGCCCTTGCGGCGCCTACGGTCTCGGAACCTCGAGCCGGTGTCCATCTCTCTTTTGGCACGGATTCACCACTCCGCCACACATTGATTTCAGTTTCTAGTGCCGAAATGTAAGTCTCGAAATTGGTCGCTTGATTTTGGGCTTTACGAAGTAACATTTTCAGCTCCGCAGGGCTCAATTCTGCATTGACCTTCGCCTTGTTCTTAATAGCTTTAGCTCGCACACCAAATCGTAGAGTTGAAACGGTTTCCGCATCGTTATAGCTACTGGGGGAGCAGTTAATGATCAAAGTCGTTCTCGAGTTTCCTCCCAAACTCTCTTGCAATATTCGAGTAAGTTTAGAGTCACGGTACGGGATATGAGTCGATTTGCCGTCCGTCAGTGCATTGATGACCATGCCGAGCGCACTTAAACTTTTGTTGATCTTCTTCGCCTCCTCGAGTGTCTGACCACTAGCACCTGTTTTGCCGACCTTCTCGCTACCTGCTAAATCGACTAGGAAGAGTTGGCCACTCCTTGCGGAGCCAGTCTCAAGATTTTTTTGGGTAACCGTTATAACGAAAATTGAATGCGATCGCGACGATTCCTGGTTCATGTTGGTCGCAGCAACTGCCCTAGCATTACCACCACGTCGCATAACTTCGTAGACCTCCTGGACACTAGAGACATAAACCTCAAGTAAGCCCTTTACGTATACACCTCGCGACTTCTCCTCGTGGATGGGGAGATTATCATTGTGCGGCACTAGGAGATCTCGAATACGCTCCATATAAATTTCCATATAACTGACCCGGACCGTATATTCGATATTGCTCGGGCTTGTGAGAATGCTAGCGAATATCTGTTCGACGATGCGCGGAATGATACCCTTCCCCACATCATCGTCGATATCAGAGCCCATCATAGTGTACGATTTTCCCGCACCAGTTTGACCATAGGCAAAGACTGTTCCGTTGTAACCATTCAGGATGTCGTCGACTGTGGGTCGGATCGAAAAGTTGAATATATCTGTTTGCTTCGAATCCATAGGAAAGACACGATCGAACGTAAACGCCCCGGAGGCCTCTTTGGACTATCTCCCACTTAGCACCCCTCAGACTTTGGTGCAAAAAATAAATGATACTCGTCGGGTGTAGAGAACTCACATTGATGGAACATGATTGCTCATTTTCAAAATCAACAATAGGCTGACCTCCGGACGCCAACTCCACCTTGTTCTGGGGTCGGAACCTCGCAACCACTTTTGTACACGGTATCAGTTTCTCTGTCACTCAAGAATATCGACCTAGTTTCTGGGAAAGGAGACTAACCCTTGATGGTGTTGTTGGAGGGGGAGCCAGATGACCTGTCATTCCATATAATCCATCAATCAAATGTATTCGGTAACCGATTAGCAATTAACGTGACTCACGCCATAGTGTTCAATCCGACTCGAGCTTGAGCAGTAAATGGGGTTGGAAATGGGGACCAGCAAAACCCCGAAGGGAGGGGAAGAAGCTAGAGGGGCTTGTTCAGGCCAACAGGAGTTAAAGACAATGAGCTTGGTTGAGATCCAGGATTGGTGGGAGGCGTTGTTTGGGTCAGGGGTCCACGTGCACGACACGGCAAATGCAACGTGGGTATAGAGGGGAGCACAGCGCAATCTCGCCAGACCCCAGGTGGAAGAGGAGAGTGAGAGAGCTAGGAGGTCCGCAGCAAGGGTTGGGGCTGGGACTCGATTTTTAATTGATGGGGGCGGAGAAAAAGCAGGTGTGGTGATTATTTAGGAGTCGTCGAAGCAGCATTCGACGCCAGACGTTAGAATGTTCTTGGCGCCCGTCGAAACCCAGTAAACCCTCATCCCGCATACCCATCAGCCAGGAATGTAACTTGATAAGGGCTAGTGTATGGGAGGGGTCGCTACAGGTGTAGTGAAGCATGAAATAGCAAATGAATTAAGGTCATTTATCACTCCAGAATTATGTTAGAGATAAATGGGTTGATGTAGAGTGGGGTGAGCGGACGTATTTCAATAATAACACTAAATTGAGATAACTAATCACAATAATAACGACAATGATGTGACCCTCAAAAAAAAAAAAAGGCGAGTTTTATGCATTATGCAAACAACAAATTAAATAATGCAGCTATCCACAAAACCGAGATCATTAATTAATACCAGGCGCCATAACCCCGCGCGCTGTGCATATCATCAAATGGTGTAAAATCCCCTCCGCCCAGGTATAAAGTAGTAAGCCACCTGCCTTCACGGCTTGCTACTGGCTTCCAGTTGGGACGCACAGCATTGGCCTTTCGTCATCATAAGAGCAGAAAGAGAAGAGAGGGAAGAGAAAGAATATAAAAAAATCAAAGACACCCAAAAGGTGTGGCGATAGGGCAATAATCACGCTGTAATGAGCTAATCCTCCCAGCTCTTTTCAACGGTTTCACGAACACGTTTGATATATTCCTTACGGTTATCCTTGTAGAGATTCGAGGCCTCCACGTTGGCTGGTGATGAAGTATTCGGATCGTTGAGTAAACTATTGAAACTCATAAGAAATTGGGCCACTGGTATATTTCCAAGTCAGAGGCGAATATGTCTCACCTTTGGATACTAGTTAAGATCGCCGCCACGTCATAAGTTGGGCTCCAACGATTTTGCAAAATATCAAGGCAAAGTTCGCCTGTGCCATAAACATTTGGATGGAACATCTGACTAATGAACTTGACGCCAGGAGGCTTATTTGGATATTGTTCTTCGAAATGCATAGCGAGTCGGAATGTACCATCTTCAAACGGAGTATCAGCGGGCCCAATTATCACGGCGTTCCTGAAACATATACACTGTCACGACGATATCCATATGTTGAACTATTGCTGAGGCTTACCAGGTCATGACATTATCTGCAACAGGTGATGCTGAAACTCCTGCAGGAGGGTCGGTTTGCATTCGCTATTGTCAGGATCCGAAATTAGCCTTTCTCAAGTCACTGGATATGGGAGGGAATAATTGAGGTATAGATAGTAAGGCTACTTGACTGGGACAAGGTGATACGCCTTGGGCACCAAGGTCTAGTAATAAAAATAGGTGTAAACTTTACAAGGCAATAATAGATCTACATACCTTGAAGTCGCGCATAAGACGACGACGGGCAGAGGTTGACATGGCGGCGGGGTATTGACGGGTATTCAGTAACAACTGGGAATATCGGGAGCACGTTCACGCAATATAGCTTGATTTGCGGCTTAAATAGGGTCTACCCGGGACCAGGGGAATTCCAACAAGAACCTAGCTTATGAGGAGCAAGGATACTAAATCACAACTGGTTCTGGGAGCAGAACGGAGAAAATAAACGAAAAATGATGGTCAGGTGTTGAAGCGGGAGAGGAGAGGAGTGCAGATCCACGACCGCTATTTTGGGCCGATATCGAACCTTCTCCTCTCTGCAATTGCCATCGGATCAGCGGCTTCGGTTAAATTGGTCTGATGGGGAAACTATCCTACGAGGGTGTAGTGGGTCTCTGACTCAATGATGTCTGGAGCCAGCGACGATAAGGCGGTGGCAGAAACATTAGCAATCAAGTGACCTCATGGTCAATTGATCACGTGTTTTCTATATAAACTAACCGCAATTCCGGCAGGTTCTACCAACATATCTTCGCTACAACTAGCCAGCAAGTATATGGCTTGACTAAATAATAATAGTAACCACTTCTGATTATGAAGTATGCAAGTATTTGGTTAACGATCTACGGAAATGCTAGAGCCTCTGGAATTGCCAGTGTTTCCATCTTGTTATAACTGTCTCTCTTGGTCCGAAGATGGTGAAATTGCGCTAGCTACAGGAGAGCATGTTCAAATATTAGTTAGTACATAAACCCCAATAATTAACAATGGATAAATGGGAGACGATACGCTGACTTACTACTATTAGAGCCCGAAAAATTCAACAGATAGGGGCAAAAATGGCTCAGGTCCCCAAGGGTCGACAAACAAGGATTGGCATACTACACGCTTTCGAGCGAATATTTTCACAGGAAAAGAATGGCCTCCCATATACCCACAAGATCGCGATCAATTTTCAATCGGGGCTGAGCAGTCAATAAGCCCCATCGTCAGCTTGTCCTGGTCTCCCCCGGGCCCCGCTAAATACAGACGCTGTGTGCTAGCGGTATTAACAGCAAACTTAATTTTATCATTTTATGAGGCTATCGGTAGTCAGGGCAAATGGACTCGAATTTGCATTGTTAATAAGGCTCTAGAGAGATACTTTAATAGCTCTATCAATAGTAAAGCCTCCACATGTCGCAAAACAAATATACGATCATTTGCATGGGCACAGCCTCTTAAAGTTCCGTGCTCAGACCAGTCCGGAGTCGGCTGCATTATACCGAGGATCGAAAGTCGCTGGGGTATCTACCTATTGACAGTGACTAATGATGCTAATGATATAATGCTCTTGCAAGTCAAGATCCCACCTGCGGCAGAGACAACGCCTGAAGCCATGCAGCTCCAGGTGTTAGCGGTTACATCCCTACAGGACTCGTTATGGAATTACCCATCTATCCAGCCTAATTCAATATTTGCTTCAAATATTCAATCTCAAACTCGGGCACTATCTTTGACAAGTGGGCCGTGGTTATACCACCCGCCTCAGGACGGGGATCTTTGTTCCGCAACCGCCAATGTAGCCTCAATATACGGAACAAAACTTAAGATCGTCAAAATAAACATCACTATACCACTACTAGATCAAGGCACCGGCCAAGGGTATTTGAATTTATTATCTACCATTGAAGATAATTCTGTGGCATATGGCGAAAATTTAGCCGACTATCATTTCACCGGCCCAATAAAATGGATTCATCAAGTAAGCAATTAAAAAGATGAAAATAAGCATGCAAAATTAAGGTGTAAGGTTGGAGAGCAAAAGTTTACTAATAAGCCACCTAGGTCGGGTCCGGGACGATATATTGTGCTGCGGGTGTGCTTGACGGCGTGGCTTTGCTCTCAATACCCGAGAAGACATATAATGGACATGGAAAAGAGTCACCAGTGCAGATTTACCAGCATCAATTTTTTGAAGATGTCTCAAATCATATTGAGGGTCCAAATATGGGACACTACGAAAAAATAAGTGGTAAAAGCTCCATCCATTTTAACAACAGTCGATTCTAGCTAATAAGAAGAAGGGATGGCTGTCACGCTTGCCAGCAAGGGGAAGACACCAACACTACATATCGGCACTGTAGGAGGATACACAGCAGCAATTACCTTCCAAGATGTCGAACATATCAAATCGCTCTCCCCCCCTCCTTGGAAAACTCAGTTAGATGACTTACGCGAGCGGTTTGATATTGACCGCGACCTTGGTGGCTTAGCAATCTCCCGAATTTGGGGCCTAGCATCTTCCCACGGCATCATTGCAGTTGCTGTTACTTTGCACCCTGGCGACATGATTGAGTATCGGACTAGCGCTGAGGAGAGAACTACGATTCTATTTTCCGCTATCAACGATCAGGATGGCCAGCAGGACGACCAAGCTTTTCATCAAACAACCCCCGACCGATCTGTCGACTTCATGCGAGGGAAGCGGGATGTTATCCTTCGAGCTATACTTCAAACAGTGGATCAAAATACCAGCACATGGAGAGTATCGCCCAAGGTTCTTTACGCATCGGCATGTTGCGCAATTGTAGATTCGCACAATATAGAGATACTTTCACTAGCTCGGAAATCCCTAGAGATGCTAGTGGAAGCAACGGGGGCAGATTTGACGGATGAAATTGATAAGTGCTCTTCAGCTGGAAACTCAATTGACCCGAAACCTGTAGAGCAGCTAGGTGGACCGGGTAATGATCTTTTTGAAAAATGCGAGATATGTGGCGCCGGGATTAGCTGGTACTCAGCTCGTGAGGCACAGTGCGCAACGGGTCACCTATTTGGTAAAAAAAAAATCACTTACTCTCAGTTTTGAACAACAATGTCGCTAACTTCTGTCAACAGTTCGATGCAATCTGATGTCTTTAGCTATCCAAGAGCCTGGGACATCAAAATTCTGCTCGGCTTGTCAGCGCGAATACCTTGATGGTGACCTCCTTGATCTTGAATCGGAAAGCGACCTGCAGCAAAATTGCAGAATTCTCTCAGATATCTTCGATACCTGTATATATTGTGGCGGAAAGTTCCGCTCTTAGGTGCTAGGAGCTGCTTAAAGAAGCGCAAGTTTTATCCTGGAATATAGTCATATCTTTAAATTTGTAGATGTTTGCGATTTAAACTAGTCCCAAAAGCTTCCCAGCCACTGGGTTCCACTCGTCATCCCAACGGTGGGTGCTTGCTTCTCTTGCACCCTCACGAAGTTTCTCTAATTTACTTGGATTCCCGAAGAGATCTACCAGTTGCTCCACGAGTTCTTCCGAGCTTCCAAAGCCCCTTCCATTGACACCCTCACTTACTAGTTCTGGCCATGCCTCGAATCGATCCCAACCAACAACTGGCAGCCCTGAACCAAACATGTCAACCACTTTCATCGGGAGGTCAACACCACTACTACTGGTATGCAAACTAACACCCAACGAAGCAGAGGCCAAAAGTCGTGCGTAGTCACCGGCGCTAAGCCACGCAGTCCGTATAGTAACCTTATGGAGCTTTCCAGTCCTTTCAAGATCAGAGATGCGGCGAAGATACATCTGGCGCTGGGGCCCTTTGCCTGTTATAATGGCGAGGATTTGAGGCAATTGGGGCAGGGTATTTTCTGCTAATTGCGAATATTGACAAAGCGCGTCGATGAGTATGGAAAAGTCCTCGTCTGGAGTCCAGGAAGTCGAGCTGACGAGAACTTCAGCAGCACCTTCCTGTATCTGTGTTCGCATAGTGGCTGCCTCCGGCAGCGAAAACAGAAACTCCTTGCGTACTTTATCATCCAAGATTGGTTGGAAATGGTTCGCTGGCCGATCATGCAATGGCAAAATGGGGGCCTTGAGGGCGAAATCATTCTTCAAGACCGATACCATAGCCTTGGTAACACATAGGTGCGCTGTAGCGTATTTACCGAATAACTTCTCATACCACTTAGAAAGTCTAACCAGTGGGTGGTTGTCGCCGAGTTTGAGCGCCAAAATAGTGAACCCGAAGTTATGCCAGTCGACAATCAGTTTTGTTTGTCGAAAAAAGCAGACAAGAGAAGCAATTGCTAGGGTTGGGATTGAGGGAGGGTTCTACAACAAACCAAGGTAATCAGCCTAACTAACCCAAGCAGCGACTGAAAGTCATGAGAGCCTCACCTGGAGAAGGAGCCATTTCACTGGTTTTGTGCGGTATGCTAGAACCCACCATAACCAAACTACTTGGAATAGGACCTTCAACGGACCGAAAACAAGGAAAAGGAGCTTGTTGCTTGTTTGTAAGAAAGTAGGGTGTGGAGGAAGCGCAACAATTGAGATCTTTGGATGGGACAAAATATCCGGATGGACTTCCGATTCTAAACGCACAATTGTTAGAATTGTAACAAACATCGGTTAACATATAAAAGATGGTTGTGTACCATTGTAACCAATGATATCCACCTGGCCACCACCACGAGCAATGCTAAGCGCATGGTATTGCATACGGGGACTACGACCAATATCTCCTAAGACGAGAATTTGAACCGTGGTTTTGGGATCGCTGGGCCCGGGCTTGTCATTTGAGCGTTTTGGGGCATATTGGGAGGGCAGAAAGCATATGAACAAGGTAAGAGCCGTAGAAATATAAAAGGCGATCTCGATGATGCCTTCAATCATGGCGACGTGCAAGAGTTAGTGGTTAGCAAGTAGGGCATAGGCTTCCCGTTAGCACCATCATGAGACTAGAAATTATTTGCTGGGAACTAAAATTAGTTAATAATAATAGCTCCGTTAGAAAATAGCTCCGAAATTCCAACACGGAGCCAGTTGGTTGAAGCTGGCTTGAACATGGTGTTATGATTCCCTACGCTAGACGGAGGAAACATTATCCCGATCCACCCCCGCGTTGTTGCTCGGATTGTTGCTAGTCGCATTCTGAATTCAGGAACTATGAATCGTATTTAGCTTCATGCTTAGATTAATTGAACAATTAGATACCTTTGCTACTTTTTTACTTTAATTTTTTATTTAAACCATGCTTATTTTATGAAGTCCGCCCAAACTACTTGAAACTATTGATTCCTTGTTTTTCAGGTGTCAAGCGCGATAAAGCCATCACGTGGCACTTTTGTTATCTCGAACAGATCCCCCATCATTAACTCCTCTCATTTCCTGTTGTCTGGGTGCCATCACAGTAAAATACTGCTGCCACCATTAACTGACTAGAAAGGCCTTTCCATCCTCCTTAAATTAACCTCCTTTTCGGCGCTATGCCGTTCCTTTGCCCTGTTCGCCCAGCCGGTCGTTCTTCCTGAGCTGCTAAGACTCCGTTGTGGCCCCCGTTCTTGGCCGTTCCGCTTGTCCAGTCCTCTCGTTGTCCTCCTTTCCCTCCCACGCCCCGAGTTGGCGACCCAATTCTCTGAGAAACTGCCGTCACGTCCATCGCGCAGGATCACCGACCATGTCGACAGGGGCGCCAATGCCCAATGTGGACGTAGTACCGTCCATTCCTCATACGCATGCGCTGGGCCACTCTCGCGGGCGCCACTCTCGTTCAACCCGCTCATTGCACGCCCCCGTCTCCCATTCAATATCCTTCCCCGCCGAAACAGCGACCGAAGAGCACGTATCACACCCCGGAACAGTTTCAGATCCATCCAATGGCCATGTGGAAACCTCGCATTCCTGCGGTCATCGTCATTCGCATTCTCGTGCCTCGAGTCATCTTGACCCTTTCCCAACCCACTCGACGTCCCACGCCCACAATGACCCTGTGAACGGTTACGATAAGACAGAGAGCCTAGGGATACAAGCGGAATATGTACCAAAGACCTAGTATGTCTCTCCCCCAATACCTTTTCTTGGTTCCTCTAACATTGTTTCATAGCGATGAAATCGTTGCGGGCCTAGTAATCGCATTACCCTGGATTGCTGTATCCTGGTACTATCAGCACTATGCACAATGGAGCCGACCCGATATTCAGTTAGCAATATCTAATGGGAACTTGAATCAAATTCCGCAACGTACCTCTATTCTAACGGCTATAACCATGGTTATCTACGGCTGTGGACAAATGATTAGACTTGCTCAGCGCGGCGGAAACGACCCAGTGATCCAAGTACCCAAACTAGACTCGACAAATGGTCGCGCTGTTTTGACACAGATGTGCTCAATTGCGTTACCAATATATGCAACATTCAAAGTTGGTGGATTCCTCGTGGCCTTTTCCTTATCCCTTGCGGTGGGGTCAGGTATTCCAGCATATATCAAAAGTCAACCCCACTCGAGCTCTCGGGACCGACTGAATGTAAAGAAGTTGTCTGTCTTACTTATTCCCATCGTGATAGTATTGAGCTTTTTTGGGGTGAACTCTTCTTGGGACCCAGAACCACTCTCTGGGTATATCTCCTTACTTATCTCGGTTTTTATTCTTCGGCCTCCTTCTTTCAACCTCGCTCATTCTAGCCTTACTCCTGGAACCGGTCTTGGTATTTCGAGATCAACTCAAGCTACTGATGCTTCTGAGAAGATTCCAGGCACAGATCCCAAATCCCGTGACTCGGTATTAACCACTTTGTCCGGGTTGCTTTTAGCCCTGGGTACGATTCTGTTTTCAAGAGACCTCGTCTTAGGAGGATCAGACCTCTTTTACCTCATAATAGTCGCAGGCTCTTTCGCAACTTGTTTAGCTTATTTTGAACCGCTCCATTTCTATTCTATGCACAAAGCTGGTCTCGCTGTTGCCACTGGAAGCGCTGCCCTGCTCTGCTCACCACCTTCCCGCGACAACATCCATACGGTATATATTGCTCGGGGCGTACTGGCTTTGATGTCTTATTTCACTGCTAGATTCGATGACCGAAAGTTGCGTCTTAGTTTGCACTCCCATGGTCATGACCATCATGGTCGTTCCGAGTTATCTAAAGCAACAAAGCTCATAATACAATATAGCGAACCATATCCATTATTGTATAGCATTCTCAAGGAGAATGACTCTCGTCGGATCTTCTATTTTATGATGTATCTCCCCCTCATTTTTTGCTCTATAACTGTGTCTCACAACGGCTAATCAGGATCAGTCTTAATTTTACTTTCATGCTTGTCCAGCTGTCCTATGGTTTCGCAACTGGCTCTCTAGGACTTCTTAGTGATAGCATTCATATGTTCTTCGACTGTCTCGCCCTAGTGGTTGGTCTCTGTGCGGCTGTTATGAGTAAATGGCCTCCTAATAGTCGCTTTCCCTATGGCTACGGCAAAGTGGACACCCTTTCAGGTTTCGCAAACGGCATTTTCTTAATGTAAGCCTAGTCAATTATTACTATCTTATCAGCTGTATGACTGACTTCTCCTAGGATCATCAGCATCGAAATTATCTATGAGGCGGTCGAGAGGCTTTCATCAGGAAGTCAAATGCACCGGCTGGGCGAGCTCCTAGCAGTAAGCGTTGCAGGTTTGCTTGTGAACCTTGTGGGAATAATGGCATTTGATCATGGCCACGCTCATGGACATGATCATGCTGGTCATGGGCACTCCCACTCTCACGGAAATGAGAATATGCACGGCATATTTCTCCACATTCTCGCCGACACTCTCGGTTCAGTGGCCGTTGTAATTTCAACTATCCTGGTCCATTACTCTGGCTGGTCAGGGTATGATCCTATCGCATCCTGCCTAATCGCGATATTAATTTTTGCTTCTGCGGTGCCTCTTGTGAGTAGCACAGCTAAAACCCTCCTTCTTGCTTTGCCAGCCGATATCGAATATAATGTTCGTGAAACTTTGGCCGGTGTTAGCACATTAAGAGGCGTCATAGGGTATACTGTACCCAAATTCTGGTTGGATGACACTGAACCCAAGTCCTCTGATCACGGGCATGATCATAGCCATGACTGCAGCAGCAATAGTCATGACCATGCTCACAACCATGCTCACAACCATAACCATACACATTCGCACTCCCACTCTCACAAGCATAGCCACAGTCATGGGCAGACCCATGACCACGATCATACCCACCACGATCATACCCACCACGATCATGCCCACCACGATCACTCACATGAAAAGCACAATTCACCTGTCTTAGGAGTAATCCATGTCATAGCCTCACGAACAGCCGATCTAGATGACGTACGACAAAGAACCGTTGATTTCCTCCGAGAAAAAGGCATGGATATTGTCGTCCAGGTTGAGCGAGAAGGCGAGGGACGTTGTTGGTGTGGAGGTGGCGGCAACAAATTTTCCTAGATTCCTTGTTTGACCCCTTCTTGCTTAACATGAAAATATCTAGTTTTGGTTTAGCAAGACAACTACAGATACGAACTTGTATATTTCCATCCTTTTGACCTGGGACGAGAAATGGTCATTATATAATATTCATTTTACCCGGACTTTCAATACATACATACCCGCACTAAACTTTAGTTTATTATAATGAAAAAACAAGCTTTACACCCTATTAAAATAGTCATTTCAAAATCGATTTGTCTCTGTGAATACATTTGGCTTGAAGTGCTTTCAATCTCACATGCAAAAATTAAAGTACTCAGATTAAAAGAACTTGTACTACTAAATAAGATAGTTATATAGGTAAGGTATAGTTTGTAACACCATCACCATCACCATCATTCATGTCAAGCTGGTGTATCACCCACCCACTTTCCAGATCCAAGAAGTTGAGCCCTAAACCTATTACCAGGACTAATGAACTACCTAGACAGTAACATCCATAGAAATATTGTTTTATATCTATGCTATGTTTAAGGTTTATGGCTATTTAATATGGGTCTTGTGGCATATAGGGTCTAGAATATATATATATAACTATCACCCCTTTAGGAAAGATAACTAAAGAGGGTAGGTACCTAAGGTATGAAAACGATCTTCCAACGCACGCAGCAAAACGGGATTTCTTATTTCTTAGTTGTTATTGATTGGGTCGGTGGATTGTGGGATATACCTGGGTAGGTTCCTACGGAGTACATTCTACTACCTAGATAATTTAAGAGCTCCGTTTTTTGTAACCTTGAAGTAGGCATGTTGTATAACAAGGGAAGGGGGGTGAGAAGGGGGGAAAAAAAAAAAGGATAGATGAGTGTCATGGAATCGGTACAAATACCCAAAGTCTACGGCGTACAAAATAAACCGAACTCTCGGCGACACATGTGTAAATACTGTGCGTTCTGCTTGATAGGAATGTTCTAAACTACATACCCCTAAGGTAAGGTAGGTATAGATATATGAAGGACGGGTGCCTTTTATTGGGTATATATTATGCTAATTCATGTGACCCTAGCGTTATCAAAAGGTTGGCCCAAGTCTTAAATTTATTGGAAAAAAAAAAACCCGGTCTGGAGGATATAAGAGGGGAATTATTTGTTGTCCTTTTCTTTACCTTCTTCCTATTTCTTACTCGTTGCTTTTTCCTTACTCATTACTATTTAGTTGCCCATTAAAGATCAAATTTGCTCAATGTCCCGCCTGGTATTCTCATCTCATGAGGAAGATTTCAAGAGGAAGGGGTATGAAACAGCCTTTGAAACCCATACAGTATTTCTCACTGGAAGTACAGGGTCGCTGGGAGGATGCCTCCTGTACAAGTTGGCATTGCAGCTCCCGACACGGAAGATTTTTGTCCTAGTACGAGGGCCATCTGAAACGGCCGTTAAGAAGTGGAGGAAAACTATGCCAGACCAAACACAGGCTCTTCTCAATTGCGGTAAAATCCACTTTGTTGTCGGCGACATAGTAAAGGAAAATTTTGGCATCAATTCCGCAACCCTCCAACAGCTATGCGAGGAGGTGACACTTGTAATTCATACGGCAGCTAAAATCACTCTAGACGCAGAGATTCTTGAAGCACTTGAAAATAATTGTTTTCCATCTCTTGAGCTCGCACGAATGGCGTCATGTTTCAAAAGGCTCAAGCTCTTTATCCAGATCTCGACTGCATATGTGAATAGCTTTTTGCCTGATGGGCATATTGGGGAGCGTTTATATACCGTCTCCGATGAGGACCCAGAAGATGAGATCGCATCTATCCAATTATCAGGGGGTTCCCCTCATACTTGTCGGTTCTCCTCTTCATATACGCAATCTAAGTATATCATGGAACGTTTGATGTTGAAAAGATACCCTGTTCTGCCGTTGTTGATTGTACGTCCGACTATATTTGGCTCCGCCCTAAGACACCCATATCCGTTATACGGACCAGATGCTTCCACTCCTCTGAACAAATTTGCCGATTTATTCATTTCAGACCGGGGAGGAAACCATGTCTGGCATGTTTCCCCGGGCTTCAGAAGTGGGGCAAACATTTTAGATGAAATCCCGGTCGACTTTGTCGCCAATGCCTGCCTCCTGCACGCTGCCGCGGGTACACACGGAATTGTTCAGATTGGGTCTGAGCTATACTTCCAACAAACATTTGATGATTTTGTGAATCTTGCCATTTCGAATGCCCCCGAAGAACTTCGGCATGTCCTACCCACAATCACCTTTGTAGAAGACCGAAGTATTCAACAGTCATTCCTCGCAGAGCTTGTCAAGGTTGGGACGCGGAATTGGATTTTCGACTGTGGTCGTTCATATTGGATAAAGCAAGTTGGCGGGCCTTTGAGTTTTTCGGCGTGTAAACACGATATGGACGCATTGAATTCCGCACGGATCATCGACCTTTATAGGAGGAATTTGAAAAAATTGGCGAAACTCTAACGAATCTGGCGGTCTATATGACTCTTTGAAGCATACTAGCTATCCCATATTTTCCACATATTAGGAACAAATTTTATCCGTAGTTGGTTTCTGAAAGAAAGCAAATTGGTTGCGAAGGGCTAATGAGCATACACGACTCGGCCAAGCTTGATGGTATTATTGCATTTTTTGTAGTCGGAAGTTAGGTAGCGATTTTGGTGACCTGTAGGTTATTGGGATGTGTGGCGATTTAATCTAATGTGGTGTCTTGGGACTATGGTCCGTGCTTGTTGGATGGCCTTGCAGGCCAATTTTTTGTTTTGGCCAGATTAATGCATTCTCTAGCCGGGGGTCGTGAACTTGCAACTCAGCCAGTAGCTCTACCACTAGCGCTGATCCCGAGTTTCTGGCCCACCATACCTTTCCATCAAGTTCATGAAGCAGGGCTCCCCAATACATAAGCACAAGTAATGCAAGAGGTTGACGGCATTGCAAAGTACCAACAAACTCCTTATCAACGATGGCTAGCCAGGCAAGGATTGATGCGATGTCTTTTAGGTTTCTGTGTCTAAGGAAGCAATGATTGAGTACTGAGAAGGCATCTTGTACTATCTTTTTTTGTTCTGCATTGGTTATCATCTCATCGATTAGGGTATTCACGTAACTCAATGCCGCTTCAGTTTCATCATCTAATCGTAAAGTCAATGGGGACCAGAAGTCATGGTTAGAGGTAAATAGTTTCAACCTCAGCCACGGGCGAGTGATTTTAACAATCTTGGTTACGCCCTGAAGGAGCTCAAACACAACAGTTATATTTTCAGTTATGCTTGAGCTTTCCACCCGCCGGGTAGTCAAGTGGGGAAGGGCTATGCCAATGACTGTCGTTATCACTGAGTGGGCGCAAATAGCATCGCAATTGTCGGGATTGAGATCATCTATCGCGTGTCGGAATGGAGTGAGGGCCTGGTCGTTGTATTCGAGAGCTGTGTTGATGTATGTAAGTGCATCTGGGGGTTCCATCGTCGATGCTATGTGAAGAGATGCAAGGGCCAGTATCCCGTTCATGAGGAAGTTGTGGTGGAAGGCGCGCCGGGGAATGACAACCTGCCAATTATGGAAATCTGAAGTATTGTTGCAGAGACTTCGATAAGTCTCGGTAGAATATCTATGCATTAATTCTAAGCTGCGCCATTCGGACAGCTTCGAAGGCCCATTTAACGGTGTATTTGATAACTGTTGGTAGTCTTGGTTTAGAGATTGACCTGCATTTTGCGGCTGCGCAGTGACACTGCTCGCTGGCATACTAGACAAGCTTTGAGCTATCGGAGGCTTCTCATAGCTACACTCAATCTCTCTAGATACACAATTGGAGCAAGGGGGCCCTCGCTCATCACACTAGGATCATTAGAAGCTGTATCACTGGGAACTTTGATATTGTAAAAAAAGAACAAATGAAAGAAAGCTTACCTTGACTCTTCTCCTTTTGCACTGGGCGCAGCCATTCCGAGACTTTGTATGGGATCTCCGGGGCGGCATGTCTAATGGTCAGCGCCTGCACACTGAGCATCATCGGCTCTTTTACCGAGAATTCTATTATGATGATCAATGAGGAGGAGGTGGAGGAGGAGGTGATGAAGACTCCAGCGATTGGACGGACAGTGCCGGATTATATTATGTAATATTATGGGCCCCTGGTGGAGGTTAAAATTGGCCACTCTCTTGGCGTTTTCACCAACTCAGCTGCCTGATAAATCCTGGGATGGCTTGAAAAGCCGTGTGCCATTATTAAAATGATATGTCTTGATTCGAAATTACTCTCTGGCTCTTTGACGTGGGACTCACTCATGTCCGGTGTTGCGTGTGACCGAACGGAGGTTACTTTCCTGAGAGAACTGAAGAGTCTTAGAGATGCCTTTGGAGGAGCTATAACATTAAGCAAGAGAGATGAGTAGAGATGAGCCATAGCCTTCCGATAGAAGGACAAAGGTGGGTAAGACAGCTCAGAGAACAATTATTGTGATGATAGTGAGAGAGCTCACGGTACCGCCCGGCGATTTCATTCAATATAAGCTACGTTCCTCAATTGTAGGTACCTTTTAAATCATATAATTAAAGGTAATGAATGGGATGGCGACAGAACAACTATTATAGGTTAGGTAGATCACATCAAATTAAAGTAGTCATCACCTTAATTGCAATACTTGTATGAAATATCAAAGAACCTGAATCTTCACATCATCAACTACTAGTGGCTGGTAAGTGATTAAGTACCTAGGTATTGGCAGGTACTCCTTGCTGGAGTAGCTCCGATTTTGGGTATTGTCTGGGATAATACTCCATGGGGGAAATATCAGCTTACCTGATATGGCAGCGAAGGTCTAGGCTTGCTCTTTCAAAACCCCTTTAGCGCTCAACCTTGAGGTATCAGTGCACTTGTCTTCGGGTACCACACAAACATTACCACCGTGGAAAGGCCCAGCATAGCTTTAGCACTGGTCGGATCAAAACCACGTGCATTTTACTGTAGCATAATCTGTGTCTTAATATAAAATATGTTGGGCGCATGACTTGCTTTTTTGTATATAAGTTATACTGCCTGTCGTTTTTCTGTTGCTAGGTGTATCATCGACATCCATCATGTCTCCCACCTCACCTGGCTCCTTCTATCCTCCATGATAATATAGATGGAGAAACAAAATAGAGAGGTATTTCTTAGCTGGCTCCCACCCCGTTCCTGGGTGGATATATGTGACTGACTTTTGCTGAAAAATATATAGGTAACATTCCTCAATCTCAGGGATAAACACAGGTTCTTTACCGCTAGTTTAATCTCTTTTCAGCAAGAACTTGGGAGTAATCAGAACTTACTCCAATAGCTATGCTATGTCGTGTTACATACTGTACGAAGCTACTGCAAGATGCGACCGAGTCAGGTTACTGAGTCCGTCATATACTACCAGCCTAAAATGTTGGCCCTATAGCAAGGCATTATCATGACCACTCTGCAAAATTAAGAGTTCTGAACAAACTTCGTTATGCTTGCGGGACTTGACGAGCTAATTACCAACACGCTGTTTGAAGAAGATGTCACAATAACGGATGCCGAAGGGGGAGGGAGAAAAAGTTGGAAAATCGTCCGACGTATCGAGAATTTTTCTAGATTCCGGGACATCCCCATATTATTGGCAACAGCTATACTCCTCTAAATTGGTGTATCGGTATCCGGGGCCTGCGTCATTGTGCGCGTGGTAAGTCCTTTATCCTACATCGTTTGTCTGAATTTGTTTTAACTTTATAAGCAATCTCCTTGATTCCCAATTCCCCGGTCGCCCCTGTTATTCAAGCGAACGACCCTTTCCCTCTAGAATACGGGGGTAAGACTGGGGAAGGCTACGACGACACTGGATAGTCGATGATCGATAAGACGTTATATGGATAGGGGATGATAATACATGGAAAGTGGAAAGGCGTGGGGGATCTCGCTTACCGACTATCCAGCCTTACCCCGAACTACATAGGGAAAGGATTCTACCTAGGTTTGTTAGATCAAATATGTTGGCTAGGTAGGAAGGTAGATTACCTCAACATCTAGACTTTCAATCCAACCAATTGGTTTACTCAGTTGGCAGAGTGCACCTGTAGTAACGCTGTCGCGTCTAGTCGCATATTTATTGCCTGGCCTGACTATCAAGTTGATACACCGCTTGGACATACCTGTATGGCCCTGAGGCGAATTAATGTATTACTCTAGTTTGGGGTTCTGGACTGCGTCGACGATGATTTCCGAGTATAGCAAGTCATCTCTTCCCATTTCTATAAGATAACCAGGCCAATCTGTAGGTTATTGTGGTTTCTATCTTCTTGAAATCCAGTTGATACTGAGGATGTATTGTGGTACCCTCTAGCTTGCATACGTCATCGGTACAGTACATAAGTACCTAGTTATCAAGACAATAGTCACCCGCCGTTTCGAACCTTAATAATTGATATGTTTAATCATAAATAACTCTATCTTGAATTGAAGTAACCGGATCAACTACCGAGCAACTTAATTTGTCTAGTCACCTGTATAGGCGATCGAAACAAATCGGTCTGTGAACTCCCTATGCAACGAATCGATGATTACGCTCGAGATCGGCCCGGTTTGACGGACCTGTTAATAATAATTAGTTAACCAGGTACTGTACCTCTCAAGTAGGGAGAAACTAAATACAAAGTTTGACCGGGGGGGGGGGGTGACGGAGAAAACCGAGCGAATGAGGAGTGGTGGTGCGCCGGAGAAATAACTAAGGTAGTTAACGGTTGTTGCGTAGTCAGAATAGGACGCGGCGATAAGAAACGAGCAAGAGAAAAAAGAGAGAAAAGAGAGAGAAAGAGGCAAGAGGGGCCTTAGCGAAAGCGAAAACGAAAACGAGAGCGAGAACGAGAGCGAGAACAGTCTTAGCGAAGAAGCGCAGCAGATGGACCAATCAGAGAGGCTCTCAGGATGCAATCTTATACATGCTCCATATTCCTCCATGGTCCACCCGAAGATCCGAACATGGCTGACAGCGCCCATGCCATCTGCTTGGGACTAAGTATTAGTTCTCTCTAGGGCAGTGACATATTTAAAATCCGCGTCTTAGGTAGTTAGTTAGTCGTAGTGGCTGTGATTCAAGACTAGTATTATTATCATTATTAATCTCACTATAGTCGCGGTAAATTCAATTTCTTGCGAGGTCATATCTCCTCATCCCCTCTTTTATTATTTTTTTTTCTTCGTCCGTCAGCATAATACTACTTTTATTATTATTATAGATTTATTTGCTTTGCTCTTTTATTCTTCCTTTCTTTTTCTTTTTCTTTTTTTTTTCTTCCTTTTGCTTTGTTCTTCGCGTGAATTTAATCGTCATCCTCACCATGGCTAGCTACGCAACATGCTCCGAAGTGAGCCCTATCTGTCCAGTCGAAGCAACCACATACGGCTACTACCCCAACTTCGGCGCAAATATATTTTTCGCAGTCTTCTTCGGCATCCTAGGAACCGCCCAGCTCGGCATCGGTCTATACTACCGCTCCTGGACCGTGATGATCGCTCTAGTCGTAGGCGCATTAATGGAACTAGCAGGCTACGTGGGACGAGTCCTCATGCACTCGAACCCATGGAATTCAGGCGCATTCAAACTCCAAATCGTCTGTCTCGTTCTCGCCCCGACATTCATCGCTGCCGGCATCTACCTCACCCTGAAACATCTCATCATGTGCCTGGGGCCCGAGCACTCGCGTCTTAACCCCCGTCTCTTCACCTGGATTTTCATCAGTTGTGATATCGGTTCGTTGATCCTTCAGGCCGCCGGAGGAGGTGTCGCCGCCGCCGCCGGGCACAATGATGTGAAGCTTCTCAAGGTCGGTGATGATATTATTATCGCTGGTATCGCGTTCCAGGTGGCTACAATGTCAGTGTGTGGTGTTTTGGCCCTCGAGTACTTTATCCGTGTGAAGAAACATGGGTCTGGGTTCTCGTCTGAGAAGGCCGTCGCGCAGAGAAATGTTATGATTGTCCTCTTTGCTGAGGTGTTTGCTTATTTTACCGTCTTGATTCGATGCATTTATCGGTAAGATGAAAAAAGAACTATCTATCCTCTCCTGCCTTTTTTTTATCTTATTTTATTTTTTCTTTTTTTTACCTAACTCTACCTATCCTACTACCTACCTACGCAAAATACCTCCATACATCATGGATAGGTGAAGACCGTCAAGTGCCATGTCGGTAGCTATGTAGGTAGGTAGGTAGGTAGGTAGGTAGGTAGGTAGGTAGGTATTTAGACTGTTGGCTAATGAGTCAAATATAGTATTCCCGAGATGGCGGGCGGCTGGGGTAACCCCTTGATGCAAAAAGAAAACGAGTTCTTGGTCCTCGATGGAATGTGAGTCTCTTACAGCTAGTTAACACATCCTGTTCCTTCCTCTCCTCCATTGCTTGATTCTGCTCCAACTCTTCTTTGCGAATCCAAGTTTATGCGGTTCTAATATGGTCATGTGCTCCGCTATATAGGATGATTGCTCTTGCGGTCCTTTCTCTGACAGTTTGCCACCCCTCGTTCTTCTTGAGCTCCCTCCGAAGAGGCGGAAAGACCCAAGTATAAGGTTGTTTCATATGACTAGACTTTCTTTTTTGCTCTCTTCCTTTCTTTCTCCCTCTTTTCTTCCCTCGCCCTCCCCTTTTTCTTTCCCTTGTTATCTTATTTATATATACCTCGGCATTAGACGGCATGGTTGTAAAATCTTAGCAATTCGGTCATAAACTATTGATTTATTTACGTACGGGCATACCATCACCTCGACCCCTCTTACAGTAACTATTTATTTAGGAAAAAAGAAAAACAGTGATACTGTAGGAACCGATATTGGTTCATATAGCGAATGCGCTCATACCTGAGCCTCTCATTCTAGTATATAGCCTATATCAATAGCGTATGAACAAGTAGGAAATGCTAAAGTAAAAGATAACCAGGAAACGCGAATTGAGCCCTAATAACCGACAACCTGACGAACTCCAGCGGACGCAAGAAGAGCGATAAAGCGATAATAGATGATGGCAATACTGGGTCTCCCGACTAGGCCATGACTTGGATCGAATTCAAGATGGTCCCATAGAATGCAGAAGGGGCAGGGGAGAGGAAAGAGCATGGCTTCGACAAGAAGATGGAAACTGAAAACAAAACATAAAACGGGGGAAAAAAAAGGTAACACCCGACACCTGTGCTGCCGTACCACTCAATGATCATGAGAGCGAGGAAAATGGAAAAGAAAGGTCGAGGGCTTGTACCCTGAATTACCTTTATTCCTCCCCGAGGCTCTCGCGGACACATTTGCGAACCCTCTTTTTGAATTCCTTGGGATCTTCCCTCCATAGACGGGCAGCTTCAACATTGGCAGGGCTTTCGTCGTTCGGACTCGAGAGCATAGAAATCACGGACAAGAGAATAGTCTCCGGTGTTTGAACAGGAGACCAGCGCTCTGCAGCGGATTCATATCCATACTTGTCTTCCTCGGGGGGGTGTAGGATCGAGATACAAACTTCACCGTTGGGATAAACTATTAAAAGTATGTAAGGTGTGAGAAAAAGAAAATCCGGGTGATACCCTTCTAACTATTAATAGGACTCGGGAACGTACTGTTCGGGTGGAATAAAGGTGTCTCAAATTTCATTTTTGGAGGCATATGAGGATATTCTTGCGGAAAGGAAAGACGAGCGCGGAAAAAGCCACCTGGTTATCGAGTAAAGACAAAAAAGTTAGAAATTATTTCGTTATTTCTTCTTATTTTAACTAGAAACTGGTCGCAGTCGAGGGGTCAAGGTGCCGCTTTAAGTGCCCACTTACCGCCGTATAACTTAACATCGTCAGAAATCATGAGCATAACTTCCCATTCGAAAATATTGCTGTCGACGAGCCCGCAGCTAATCCCAGGAATATCTTTATCGGATTGCATCTGCTGGAGCTGGCGGGACAGCATTCGACCCGCGGCGGTTGTGGCCATGGCGATGGGAAGAAGTGGGGGGGGTACGTTCGGAGGATGAGAGGGGAAAGAAAGCAGGATGCTAGATCTTCAATGAGGTGAATAGGGGAGGGAACAAAGGTACTCCTTGGAATATGCAAGAGATACGGAGTATATAAAGCATAAGAATCAGTCCCAGCACATTACAAGAAGGTCACGAAGAGGCTGTCAGTTGATCGTAAAAGATGTGACACCTTAGGCGGTGTAGTGAAGATAGACGGCTGGTTGGCTGGGCGTCAGCGTGGGCGGGGTTCTTTGGCTCTCCCCCTCACCCTTCCTCTTTCAATGTAGCTGCCCATTACCCCCACTCTCCTGTTGATGGTACCTGTTCATGACTCCCCCCCCCTCTCTTTGTTCCTTGTTGATCAAATGTGGACTCAAAACGGAGAACTCTCAACTATGGGGGGGAAATATGAGAAAACAAAGGAAAGAGATTTACAGTGCTACTGCAGTGCTACCGGATATACTCAGAAAAAAAGTCATCATTTAATGCACCTCGAAAAAATAAAAATAAAAATTTCCGAGTAAATTCACAGAGATGGAAACCTGACCTCGGCGGAAATATGTGTTAATTTAATTTACGATGGAAGACGTACAACGAAAGATAGGTGGAGAGAGAGCAAAATGAGAAGGAAAAAAAAGACATGTGATGTGTCCATTAGATAAAACCATTGGTGCATCGTTCACAGTTGCAAATAGATACCGGAATACCAGTAGCTCTGCACCCGGGAAAATTTCGACATGTTGATTATAGTTACTTTTTAGTTACCCTTCTCCTTAGAAAGAGAAATGGCTCCTCCAAGAATCTCGGCAGTGATAGCCAGGGAAAAGAGGATAACAACAGCGAGCTCGATGGCCATAGCCTTGCCAATAGCCTTGAGATAACGCTTGAAGGAACCGCTGTCGAAGGTCTTCCAGGCATCGGAGATGCTTAGAACACCGGATCCTCCAACGATGGCTGGAACAACCTTTCCACCGAAGGTTCGGTCGAAAGGCACAATAGCTTCATCTTCCTCAGGGAGCAAAGAGGCAGCTACACGGATAAAGATAGCTCTGGCGGGGATAGCGGCAAGCACACTAGCAAGCCCAGCAATAGAGCTAATGTTAAGAGCTGTCTGGATGGCCTTCGCTGCGTCACCCTTACCGTCGCTAAGGCGATCTAGTTCATCAAACCCATGAAAGAGGTTGGCAATACCGAAGACTAGGAGTGGGGGGATGTTGACGAGAGCGCACTCAAAGGCAGCGGCAGGCAAAATTTTCTTCCAAGCCTTGAATCCCGGGAGACGTTGGTAAAAGCGTTTGGGGGATGGCTCTGAGATCACAATATGTACCCAGGCGACGTGCATATTTGCGAGAACGATGGCACCGAAAATGTTGGCGACAAAACGACCCACTACGGAGCAAGAAGAAAGTGGGGTCATGGAGAGGAAGATACCCTGAGCGGCATTTATGGCAAAAAGCATACTGAGACCACGGAAACGGGACCAGCGGCCGGCGCGAGCGCGAAGGTGGCGGATAGTGGTGCGTAGCTTGCTGGTAATAGGTTGCGCGGCCACTATCTCTGCCTCTAGCTCATTCACATCTGGGGAGTTCTTGTTGTTGGGTACCTCGACGCGGATGAAAAGTTCGGGGTTAGGACTTTCAACGGCGGCAAGAGTTGGGACAAGCAGTCCATAGGTGTATTCAACCTAGTATTGTTGGTTAGGGAATTAGACGAACGAACTGTTGTTGGGACAAGAGCGGGGAATAATAGAACATACTGAAAACAAAACGATGAAACAAGCCAGAACTGTGAGAATAAGAAGGCCTCCAAGAAATCCACCTTGAAACTGCACGGAGGGCAGCTCGCCTTTATCGGCAACAGCCTCGATACCACGACGGATTAAAGATGAAACCGCCATGATGGTTGCAGTATTAAACACCAAAATCGATTTTTCTGATGCAAATTGAAGTAGAAAGGATGATACAAATGATAGAAAAGGAAAAGAAGGACGAGGGTGGGATGGAAGGAAGAAGAAAAGAAAAAGGAGGAATGGTGTGTTATGAGGAAGCCCAGTAGCTCCAATCCTAGGCAGAGCAGGCATCAACTTGCCTGGGGCTGAGCTCATCACAAGTTCGACCCTGCCAAGATAAGCTACCAATAAGAACGGTCGGGGCCTGTTGGATTCTCGGTTACATCGTCCTCAGTCCCGCGGTTCGTTTATCCGAATTGCGTTTAGTGTATCTTATTTCATGATTATTAATAGGATTGAAATCCACTTGTTGCCTTTCTTCGATGCGCTCTCTATCAAAATCTTCCATTTATCACTCTGTTTCGGTTTCTTTTGCTTATTACCTGGGTATTCTAAGTTTTGGCCTTCTTAAAACAGTACATGTACTTAGAGTTGGTTGCTTGATAAGAAAGTGAAAACACTGTGCTCGCTGTCCTCTAAATCATGTATTTGAAATGTCTCAGTTGATGAGTGCATGGGCCAATAATATTCATCTTTTTGATGTTATGTAGATCCCTACCTAAAATAAATGAGGCACTAATAATAGTTACCACTCAGACAACAACATCCACGATGATGGGGAAGGGAGAGAAAAAACGTGAATTAAAATTTCCCTATATACTGCCGCCCAACAAAAAATCTGTCGACTCATGAAACAAGGAGAGTAAAGTATTCTAATGAACAGAAACACCCTGAGATGCGAGGTAGGTATTACAGTCTTTCCCACCAAGGCGCTTCAAAGACTTGTCCCATGTATAACAAAGCGCCGCTGGGCTGGTTTACATCGTATAGTACCAGTCCGACATGCCCTCCACCTGACTTCCAGTCTCTCGAGCTTTCTTGTTGGTCTTCCAGATATAAATATCCATAATTATGATGAGAACTATGCTCGCCATGGAAATAGCAAATGTTACCCAAATGCCCGTGGTGTAGTAAGGGCTCTCACTGGACTTGAAAGAAACACTGGCAACGATCCCACCAACTCCCCCTCCAATCATGCAAGTCGCTGACGCAATGCCACGCTTTGATTGCGAAGTAATGTTATTAGCTTGGAATGCCAACACTCCGGGAATACAGAACTGGAGGAACCCAACACCTAGTGAAAGCTGGTTAATATACTTGCATGAAGCTGTTGGAACAATGGTCATAACATACCCATGAAGATACCGAAATATCGCGCGGCGCTGCTTTTCGCATAGGCGGTGATAAGCATTCCTACTGCGGTAAGAAGTTGATGGATGGCGATCACAGGACCGCGAATTTTATATTTATCAGTGAGCCAACCAGAGGTATAGGCTATAATAGCGGCCATAATATATGGAGGAGCAGACAGAAGCTGAGACTGGGTGGTTGAATATCCCATCCCTTTGAGGATGATGCTGCTGAAGTAGCTGTAGGCATATCCGGGTAACGTTGACGCCATGAGGTTGAAGGCCCAAAAATAAAGTTTCCAGTCCTTCAGATGGTGGATCATGCGCTTAATGGTCATTGGATCCTCTTGTGCGTCTCCTCTATCATTATTGATCCGGTCGATAACAAATTGCTTTTCCTCCGGCTTTAAGAAATTGTCTGCTTTAGTCGGGAAGTCAATGATAATGAACCATCCGAACAAGCAAATGCCGGCCGTTATCGCTCCCTCGACAATAAAAATCCCTGAACAAATTATCGATAAGTTAGTTTCATATGGCTCATCTCCTGAAAAGAGGTGTGACATTGCATGACGTACATCTCCAGCCACTCAGCCCGTGTCTGCCATTCAAAAGTGTCAAAACATAGGCGAAAATAGCCGCAAAAGCATTCAGGACCACAGACATCAGCCAAAAGGCCGCAAGTCTTTTGCCAACTTCGAATCTAGTGTACCAGCATGTAATCAAGTACGTGCATCCTATGAGAAAGATTTATATTAAATCAATAACCCAGACGTTGAATACATTTACCAAATAATGGTACAATGTGAACATACCTGGAAGAAAACCAGCCTCCAGCATGCCTAATCAACCACCGAAAGATAGGTTAGTTTTGATACCGCACGATGGACTATATCGACCATACCCAAAAGGAATCGGCACACGGTCATGACTTCCCAGCTTTTCGTGAAACCCATGCCAATCAAAATGGCACCAAAGCCCAGGCCAAGAAAAGCAAGCCAGTTCGCTGCGCCGGCTCTTGGGAGAACCATGTTCTAAATGCTCCTATCATTAGCCTTATTAAGTCTCCTGTCGCGATGAGAGGCATGAAACATACACTCGGGATTTCAAATATACTAAATACAAAATTGTCAGTCAGAATAGCTCATAATACAGCATGTAGCAGCAAGCTTACACATATGCCACAAAGAATACCATGACAATAATGGTATATCTCTGACCGACTTCGAGTCCAAGTTCTTCCTCCATTCCTGCAACAACTGCAAGACCCAGGTTGGTGCGGTCAATCAGGGATATCGAATACATAATTCCTAGAATAGGCAGGAGTCGAAAGTCGACTCGTCGTCTGATGAAAATTTACGCCGTTAGTTATGACATTAAGAGAGACTTAGTTCACAAGGGGTTTCCTCACCCCCAGCGACGTGGGAGCTCAGGGTCAGTTGCACTCACATTACCCTCTTCTGATGGGCTTCATCGATGCCGTATACAGGAGCTCCATCTTTGCCTTTCTCCAAATTCACTGACTCCACATGCTGCGCACCAGAGACCTTTTCCACAGTGCTGCTGTCGTTTGTTTCTGACATGATATAGATCCCGGCAGATCTTGGATTCCTAGGATCGAGTGTGAGATTGTATGCCGATGCCCAGCAGACTAGCAGTAGCGTATTAAGATCTTATAGATCGTGTTTCTTGCGCAGCAAATAGGCGATGGCCGAAGAAGCCTTTTTGTTTCTGACATCTTACTCGTCAATTGGCCCAGTATAACCGAATTTAGCCAGGGCTAAGGTCCCTATCTACACCTATACCCGGTAAGACCGCGGGAGAGAGCGTTTAGCTGGGCAATTTTAAGGACTAGGCACTTTTTACCCCGCAGATTGATCTAATGCCAAGAAATGGAGAGGAGCGGAAGGTTTTGCGGGTAAAATTGCCACTTCATCCTCCCTCTATTTCCACAAATCCCATAGGAGAAATCCTTCGTTTAGGGGAATTCACAAAATGAAAATCTTAATATCTCTCAATTATAGACTGAGAAATTAAATTGTTTCATCATCTAGGTATGAATAATACCCAAATTATTCCCAGAAATATCGCACAAAAATCTTGGATTGTTATTCGCATCAACAGTCAACAAGTATGAGAGTGATGCCCAGCCGCGCGTGGTAATACACAACTCGAACGCCAAAGAACTTAGTACTCCTTGGTCTAGCTTGATGCAGCCACAAGCACTGGAAGGGTTGATTGGGGTAGTTTTAACTGGTTGACAGCTGGCCTTTCTTGTTGTTCCTCCCCAATAATAATGGTGTCAAACCTATTATCTCCCACACTCCACAAACGCGATTCAGCGCCAAGGAATGCTTGCACCTCAACAGTTTGGTCATGACTCACTAAGATCGCTCTTGGAAGCCTGCTCTCTAAAGAAGCCAATGATAAAGAACAGCAAGAGCCGAATCGACTAGCCGAAGAGCTAGGTAATTGTTCATCAATTACTTGCAGAACGCCCTCGCCTATGGTGTGATCCTGGTCTAGACTCAGTATGGGCGTATATTAACTTTGCTAGGAGAGGTAAATTATTCCTAGTTAATTAATGGTGGCACAATCTGGTTACTGAGGTAGGTATTCACACCGAAGTTCAGGATAACACTATCTATGAAGCGGGGATTCTTTGCCTAGATACTCCGCACCTGAATAGGAAGACCAGCCAATCAGAACAGCAACATAGAAGGCTACTTATTAATATCGGATGATCAAGCTTATAAATGGGTATGACACTGTCGCCACCTCAAAAAATTTCCCCGCAGGAAAGGAGAAAAATGGAGAAAGGGACCAGCTACACTGTTTATTCCATTGAATGAGTAGCAAGAGGCCGGCCCAAGAATGGTGGGGTATGAGTCCTGCTCAAACAAATTTCTAGGTTGTTCAAATTCTCGAATTGGTTGTATGAGCGGCCAGAAAAGGACATGTTTCAATTTTACCACACTTTAATAGTGACTACCTCACAGTCCTTCCACAAGCACGTGAAGACGGATAAATATCTTCTACGTACACCTATAACAACAGAATTATGAAAAGTGATTGAGGTAGGCACTTCCGTTTCTACCTGTCATAACTTTTTTTTTATTTGCCAACATCTATGCCGAATATGAACGTTACCCGGACAACGATAATTTCCCAGGTTATTCTCTCCATTACTGCTCAGGACCAGGGGTATAAGAATTAGAATATTCCACCCGCTCATCGTACTCACTCTCATCCAAACTCCGCAGATAACCCCCCGCGATCAAATCCATGACACTAGACGAGGCCACATACTGGGTTCCCATTCCAGGCTGCTCGAACCAAGGAGCAATAGGACCCAGACCGACGACAAACTCTTTGGTAACTTGATATACGTGATAATTGAACGGGTAGTTTCCATCGTAAGTAATAAGGTTACTTGGAGGCAGCGATCGCTCAATATAAGGAGCCCCCAAGGGCGCCAGGAATGTACCGTACTCGGATCCGAACCGATCGAGCTTCATGCCAACGGGAAGCGTCACGTTACCGATGATCTGGTCCTCGTTATCGTCGACAACAAAGCCATTGGCAGGTGGGTAAATATATTTTCCAGTCGAGTTAACGGAGGTCGCCCATTTCTCGAGGAATTCGGCGGGACAGAGATCGCCGAAGCGGGCGTAGGTGCGGAGCTCGTTTCGTAAAGGAAACTTGAGAGGATATTTTACTGGGCCTAGACGGGGGTCACCGCAAACGTAGGTTGTGTTTGTAGAGGTGATTCCCTCGCAAGGGTTGGGAAAGCACTTCGTGGGGAAGAGGCCCTATGTTGTTTGTAAGATACGATCAGTACCTATGAGAATCAAGCATATCAATGGAGGAGCTAGATGTTTTACCGATGGTTCATCTTGAGAGAGAACAGCAGTGGGCATCAAGGCACTGACTGCCACAAAAACCGATGAAAGACGCATGATTGTGATTAGCATGAGACGGGCGTGGACAGGGTGCGCAGTAAGAAGATGAAGAAATACAATACCATCTTGAAGAGAAAATTATCGGGAAGGTCATAATAATTGCAGGAGCAAGTGAGACAGCTGCCTAAGGCCCTTATTTTCCTTCGCGCCAAAACAGAATGCAGGGAATTTTGTCCCAGTGATGATTCCCAGTTGCCTAATGCATTCCTGCATTGGAACGGGCGGCCACGAAGGAATGACGCTATCCAACCAAAAAAAGGCAAGTCATTGGTAGTTAGGTATTTGGTATAATGAAGGGATCATCATGCCTCCAACAGCTCTGGGGGAAAATGACCAGGGCCAGGGAGTAACCACGGGGGCCCTAATGGATCGAGGGGATTGCTTCTGGAAAAACAAAGGGGATGATCCCCTTGCGGATGGGCTTTTTTGGACAATCCTCAATAATAATAGTTAACTAATACTAGTAAGTTATTAGTTAATAACAGCAATAGTGCACTTAATAGGATGCACGATGGGTGGAGCAGCTGCGGGTAGATCACATACCTGCAGGTAACTCACTACCTTCTTGGGTAGTTTGATTTTACCAATGGAAAAGCTCCACTCTATAAGTCGAAAAGTGAATTTAATCAAACAGATTCCTCCTCTCAATACGATATATATTCCAAAACATGGCTTGGATGGAAGAACAGCCATAATAATGTATTTCTGCTCGACACTCACATCACTGGATGAACATCAGCGACGATTTCCATGACGATTGTACAGCAGATAGTACAACAACAAACATCCGGAACTCGGAAATGGCAGCTGTTGAGGCCTTTCTTCTTTGTCTGACAATTCCTAATACGTCTCAAATCGCGAGGATTCCGAGGAATGTACATTTTTTCTGGAAGATGAGGCACTTTTAGTACAATACACAACCTCCAGGAACAAATTGTAAGAGTACAAGAATCTATCTTGGTTAACGAGGTTATAGCCAATATGATCACCCATCTAGCTTCTACTGGGTCCGATGGCATCCATGTGTTGCCGTAAGTGTCCCAAGGCGCGGCCGGCAAGAGTTTGGAAGGACTTGTTCCTAAGGGAATTCACTCAGGCATATTGGGTTAATCCAAGTAAGATAGTAGGATTCCAAAAAGTCCCTTTTTTGAATTACTTAATTTATTACGGTGTAACATAATTATAATACTATCATTACACCAAGGTAGGTAAATGACATCGGGGACCCTAGAAAACTGCCCTCTCCCCTGTTCTCTCCAAAACCAAACCACAACCCAGCTCCTATCAGTGAAATTTACTCGTCTATATATCACAACCTTGGAGAAATGCCCTGTCGATGAGTCTGTGCCTCAAGCAACCGAGTATTGATCTAGCCATTTTTCCACTGGGTAAGCTGGAGTACTTGCGATAGTCTTCATGAATTTGACCCAACTTACATGCTGCCTTGAGAGCTGATGCACACGGCTTACCCCTAGGAGTCTCATTGCGGTCTTTGTTTCATCTGCTAAAACTGGAGGAAGTGAGTCTCTACAAGCGTGCTCAAAGAGGGAACTGCACGTAGCTTACTTTCAAGAGTTCGTTCTACCCCTTTCTGCCCTCCTACTGCGAGTCCCCAGAGAGGCGCCCGCCCAATACCTACGGCTTTGGCACCCAACGCTAAAGCTTTCACAACATCCGTGCCTCTCTTGATACCTCCATCAACCATCACGTCGAGCTTCTGGAAAAGCTCAGGGCAGTTATGGTTTATTTCCATCAGGGTGTGCATTGCTGTCGATGCAGTGTCTAGAGCGCGACCACCATGGTTAGACAAGATAATCCCTTTGATTTCTGGGGCATATTGTGCCGCTAAGATCGCATCTTCATATGTTTGGATACCCTTCAAGACAATTGGGAGCTTGGTATGTTTACGTAGCCACGGCAGGGTTTTTTCCCATGTCAAAGACGCATCCGTTCCCCAGACCTGAGGCGCAGAATCGGCATTGTTAGTACGATTCCAATCCATTTTGGATTGGATTTCCACCTCGCGCTTGCCAGGGAAAGGCGCATCTAGGGTTAAGACGATGAATTTGATTTCATTAATCTTATTAATCTTAGCAATCGTCTGCTCGCTCTGTTGGACGTCTTTGAGACAGTAGAGCTGCCATCCGAAGACTTGGCCAGGTTTTGCCTCCCTAACAATATCCGCGGGCGCCATAGATGCATTGTGTGAGATGATCTGCAGGGCTCCGTATGTTCCACACGCAGCCGCAATCCCCGCTTCTCCTGATGGGTGTGCTAGCCTCGCCATCGCAGCTGGGGAGGCATATATAGGCAATTTTAGATCGAACCCGAGCACAGTGGTACTTAGATCGCATTTAGTGCAGTCGGCGAATACCCTGGGGCGCAAGAGAATCGATTGGTAGATTGTATTGTTCCATATTTTGGTGGCATTATCATCGGAGGCGGAAACGTAGTACGCCCACGCCTTGTGGCTGAGCTTACGCGTGGCCAAATCCTCAATCTCATGGAGATTGAGAAGCTGTGTGAGAGATGGATCATCATCATTCTTTGCGACGTGTGTCTCTCCCCTGGCTCCTTTCGTCTCAACAGAGGGAGAATCCGTATCTATTGTGCCTAAACAAGATGTAGACAGATGCTCATCCAACACACCTGGAGGATGAATGGGATCGTACTCGTCGGTTGCATCTTGCCCCGCGAGTCTGAGGATCGCTGCTGAACCCCCTGGGTGTTGTGACAAGAACGAAGTTACCTGGGATCATTATGAGCTGATTGAGATCAAGGAGCAAGATTTGATTCAATATTCTAACATCGTAGACCTTCTCGTAGAGAACCACCCAGCAACTCTTTAGTGAGGCGTGCTCATTCACTGCGACATGCTAATTCAGTCAAAATTCAAACGACATGGTGACACACAAAGCTCTCACCTTCTTTTAGAGAAATCTCTTTCATCACTCTTAAGTATCGAAAATATCATGTGGACTGAAAAATGGTCTCAGCAGAGCCACGTCTCTTGTGGCTACCTAAGGGTCTTTAGTCTCCCCCTCGTAATGTGGGGGGCTGGAATACGAAGAGATGCCGCCATCCAATCCTTTGGGGGAACAGCTCTCCACTCATCATAGAATACACTTAAAACATTTATTCTGAGCTAATTACTGCCTTTAGTATAATATGAGATATTATTCGTTGACAATTGATGCACTTTCTGATCGCGACAAGTGCTAGGTACTTTGTATAGCTGAGGTATCATTGTGTTTTAAATGTTATCGACTCTGCCCCTCCGTGCCTTCCCCAAAGTCTCATCCGACCATGTGAATAATTTGTGACTTAGTGCTTTCCCGCTCCCCTTCTTCTCTCCTCTTCGTTTACTTAATACTTTTTTTTTTTACCGGCCATATGAGCTGATGATCAATTGTAAAATGCAGCAGTCTGTAACCTTCTGGGGCAGACTAGATCCCGCTGCGAACCCACCAGCAGATGTCATCGAAGCAGCAGCCAATATTGACGCATGGTATAATGGTTCAAACCCATTCTTCTCCCGAGAAGCAATATGGGAAGTCCATCAGCAGCTTCAGCAGCCCTTGGCATCAGGTAAAAGAATTCTTGTCCGACGCTTAGATGGCGTCAAAGTTGGCTTCGAGGTACGAACCGGAGAGACGAAGACATACAACAACGAGCTATGCTTCACAACGTAAGGGGATTGCCTTTTTTTTTTTTTTGTATATCTGTGTTTTGACGATAAATAACGGTACTCATGGTCATATCACATCTGAATACTGCAGGGGAACACCTCATCTCAAATACATCTCCCTCCAGTCGCTGAAGGACAACCTCCGACCCGACAATCTCCACCTCGCATATTGCAATCTCCGAATTTCCCATTTCATTTCTGGACCAGCCACATACATGTATGGGCTACAGTCGCAAGAGGAAACCGCCCGCCTTTTTAATGCTGCCCTACGCGTATGGGAAGAGAGCGAAATGTGGAAAACAATTAAGCAAACACTCATGTCTGCGGCTTTAGAAATGGTTCTCAGCATCCAAAATGTCATTGGATTTGCTTGTGGATCGATGTCATTCTCGGATAATAGCCGGTCACCGGCTTTAAGGCCGGCCCAAACGCTGAATTTCAGATCTGCCTTTCAACATGCGCTGCTGGCGAGCCTGCACAGGCTTTTTGATCAGAGTAGCCTCAATAAGAACAGCGAAACAATGAAGATATCTTGCTATGCTCAGGACCCTATCTATGCTAGTCAGGATAAATCAACACTCGAAGAGGCCGGAATACGGGTGCTCTCTGACCCTGAAGGTTTTCTAGAAATAAGCGATTCCTCGATTGTGGTCTCCTGTGCCCCAGATATACCAGTAAAGCAAATAGTTGCTGATATTGCGAGACCAGCTATCCTTATATGGGATAAGGTCTTGGAGGGTGAGGAGGGAGAGTGGGAACAGGGCTTGAGACTGTAAGTATGATTATTTTTTGTCCTCTTTTGCTCAAAGAAGAATACTACCGTATGTTTGACATATCGGTTGAGCTTTTGTTGAAGACATGTTCTTTAGCACGGATCCTGATTCTCCCCGCGTTCGACGAATGGTACACGACGATTACAAAATCTTTGAATTTCCCGACGATGAGCACTTCTCAGATATGGCTATCTATGTGCGCCAGGGGAAGAACGGTGTCTGAGCCTAGTTTGATTCCATTAAGCAACATACTTATAACAAGCAAAGGGCTAGACCAATCTTGCCTGCATGTTGATGCGGGGTATTCAGGCCCACCATGTATCGGATTCAGTCTTCAGGACGATCCTCTTATTTCAGCAGAAGCTTTCATTGTATTAATCCAAGAACCCTTGTCTTAATAATCAAGAGACTACACAACTTCATGTCAAGATGTCCGCTCACATATTACCTATTTCATCTCGAGTTTCCCAAGGACCGTAGCGGCGTAAGTAAACCGTCAAAAAGAGGAGAACCGAGGGAGTGGATTTCCCCGCATTGAATTCTAATATAAGCTCTCAATCTGCACGAGACAGTATAGCAGACATAAATCAAGTACAAATAAAGAGACCTCTCCTTTACTTGACCTTGATTTTTTTTTTTTTGTTTTACTCCTGGCTACGTATAGATATAAACCCAAACAGAATTTATTCCATCCAATTGAGTGAATTGCATAGTGAACAAACGCCAACAACATACGCCAACATCTATCTATCAACTCTAACAAAAGAACATTTCTACAAGACCTGCTCTTAAACAAACCACTCCCAAAATGTCCGAACGCGTCCAATGTATCGTTGCATACCCCTCTAGAACCGCTGACGGTTCCCCGGCAAAGTTCGATATGAAATAGTAATCCCCCCTTTCCTCCCCCTTTCCTCCTCCTCTTCCTTCCTTTCATCCTTGTCTTCATGATTTTATTCTTCTTCAAATACTCCCAATACAAAAATAGGAAAAAAAAAACCTAAATACTAACTAACCATGCGTACCTACCAACGCACGCACGTATCCCCAGCTATCTCAGCGTCCACATGGCCATGATCGACAAATACTGGGGCCCCCACGGCATGAAGGGCTGGAATGTAGCCGAATTTCCGACCGAGAATCCCCTCGATGGAAGCGCAATGCCATATATTGTGCAGACGACGGTGGAATGGGAAAGTCTGGACGGATTCAAGAGTGCCGCGACTGCGCCAACCGGGAAGGAAACCATGGCTGATATACCTAATTTTACTGATGTGGTGCCGCAGGTGTGGGTGAATAAGATTGTGGGAGAGAATACTTTGTGATGTTAATATTTTTTTTTGTTTATTTTATTCTTTTGTTACGCGTTGTTGTTGTTGTTGTTGTTGGAAGAGGAGGAGGCTAGGTACTAAGGTATCTACCATATCTATTTAAGACCCTTCCGGGTTGTCTAGATTGAGCTATCATAAGATATATGTTCGTACCTGAGGATATACCTGCCGAAGAGAGACTGATCTAGATTCTAGATTCCTGAGAAAGTGATACAGAAAGCTTAAAAAGGCAAAATTAAAAACTTAGTCAGGTAGATTATACCCCTACCTAGTGACTCATTTTGACTGTATAGTACCTTAACATCCCATACAAATACTAATAGCCCACCAAGGAAGAATGATCTCATACCTGCGCACCTAGGCACCTGGTAAGTACGATAGGTTCGTGTCGAGTATTCTTGGCAGGGACAACCTTTTGACTCATGAGATTCGTAAACAGTTTGAATGATTCTATTGAGTGAGTCACATGAAACAAACATGTCATTTATTTTTCTTTCGCTTTATTTTTGCTATGTGTGTTGTTTTTATTTTATTTTGGTTTAATTATTTATTTTTGATTTTGATGTTTAAACTTTTGACCACACGCAAAATCAGTCTACACATGGAGATGGAACATGTATATATATATATCTCCTCTATCCCCGTTCTCAATCTCTGGTATCAAAAGCAACATCCCATGAAGGGAATAACTTGAACGATAGAGGTCTAGATAGGTAGCTGCTGAGTAAAGCTACTAAATCTATCTTTTAACATACACTCTTTTACCCCCCACTCCCGCACCCACCACACTCTCTCGCAGGCGGACGCTCTGCCACCGTCGATCGTGATGAAACATCTCGCAGCATACCTCCTCCTTCGACTCGGTGGGAACGACTCGCCCTCAGCCTCCGATATCAAGGATGTCCTTGGGTCCGTTGGCATCGACGTAGATGATGAGCGTCTAGGCAAGCTGCTGAACGAGCTTCATGGAAAGGATATTGACGAGGTGTGTATCACATTGCTTGACATGTTATTCATTTGCTATCTACCTATCCATCTATCAACCAATATGATTCATTCGTTCGTTCATTCGTTTGTTGTTGTGTTTGTTGGCGCCATTGATTGTTGCCTCTTTGATGTTTGGACGGTTTGTTTTGTTCATACCCTGAATATGGATGAATCAATCTTACCTATAAGATAAAAGGCAAAGTGACAGGTTTTAACTTCTGCTGTCTCTTTTAGTTGATCCGAGTGGGCTCATCGAAACTTGCAGTAACCACCGTTAGAGATACTGGGGTGGTTGTTGGTGAACAGGTTGGGCAGGAAGCTGGCCAAGAGGAGCCGTGTGGAGAAGTTGAAGGCGAAGATGGTGATGATCATGATGACGACTTCCTTGGGTTCAGTTTGTTTGAATAGATTATATAACATCTCTCGATATGGCTTTTTATCGGTATGGCATGCTGTAGTTGGGAATCTCGTGGGATACACTGTGTCTGTTAAGTATGCTTTTTTTGGTTCGGAAATTCGTACATTCTACACTCTATAGATGACAACAGCGCTTCTTGCTACGAACAGAAAAGAAAAGGGAGAAAAAAAAAAGATCCACTGCCCGGCAGCATTAGAGAATCCAAAACAAACACGCTTAGCCGGGGGTATTGCCAGGCCATCAACAAAAAGCATCAAGTCTAAGTCACAGCTCGGTTGCCGAAATCCAAATGCTAGAAATGACTCTGCATCCCGAGGAATAAAAACAAAGAAAAAGCGAAAAATGAAAGCAGAATGAAGTGAAGAACTATATAAAAGGCAGAGAGAAACGCTGAAGCAGGAAGAGATATCGTGACAAATTTCGAATCTTCATAGACGATGGACAAAATAGGAAATTCTATATAACTACCCTTTAACCTTTCCATCCCTTTTTACTCGTCGTCATCGAACATCTTCTTCATAAAATTGTGTGCCAGTTCAACACCCGCGCTGCTCACAGTTAGGAAGCGATCTCTCATGAGAAAAAAAAAAAAGGGGGGGGGAGGATGTAATTAGTGGTATAACATACAATGTAGCAGCATTTGCGGGTACAGCTCGAGCCAAAGCTGGGCCGAATCCAGGGAAGAATGCCTTGAAGCCTCCGTTACCGTAAACTGCGCGGATAGTGCCACCGATCGTAGGTCGGCCAGGGTCGCTTTGGAGGCGGGACTTGATTGTGTCGACAGGGAAAACGGGAATCCACATGGCAATACCAGCAGCACCACCAGCAGCGAGAACAGCAGGCAGAGATAGCTCACCGGTGACGTTGCCATTCTCATCGCGAGGAGTCAAAGTGCGCTTGATGTATTCGTATGCGGCGAAGTAAGCGGCAGAACCAGGTCCATCACGCGCTAGAGTCATAGCACTTCCGCGGAAGACACTGCGAATACCACCCTCCTTATACAGCTGTCGGACAACATCGACGCCACCAGAGTATTTAGGCTTCTGGCCCGGAGGCGGGGGGTTTTGACCCTGAATCTGCAGAAGGACCTTCACACGCTCGAAGGGAGCAGTGATCAAGGTCATGGGGATGGCAGAGAAGAAACCGGCAGCGGAGATTTGGCCAATTGTGTACTGGGGGGTGTTATTTTCGACCTTGACGGTAGACACATTGCCAACAAGCGTTTTGCCCAAATCATATCCCTAGGATTATTGTTAACCCAGCGTCCATGGAAATGAACACACTCTATCTCGGATTGGACATACCCAGAAGCTCACGGCAACTATTAATGCGTGGATAATTAGCCTAAATCTCCTCCTCATATGTTTACCGAGGCTGACGGAAGTGACTTACACATAGGCGTTACGCCAACCAGGGGAGCGGAAACACCAGCATAGAGACCCTGAATAAAGGAGATGAGTTTTTCTCAGCTGTCAAATACCTTGGAGCTGGTGTCACTTACACGAGCCAGGCCCTCACGCGCAATTGTCCTCTTCACGACGTCGATCGCTCCCGTGTAAACTCCCTTTTCTGCTGTCTGCAATCGCACCTTGACCAAGTCAAAGGGATGACCAACAACGACGGCACACACACCACCGACACCACCAGCTGCAAAGGAACGGAGCTGAGCGATCGTCTGGTTAACAGCCTTGGGCTCTGCTGCGGCTTTGACAGTTTCCTGCACAGGCTCAACCGGGGAGGCAGATGTGGTAGACATGATTGCGGATTGCGGGGGAGAGGATTCGAAAGGCGGGGGAGGGTCGCGCAAGAGGAACGCAGGAAGACAGAGGAAGACAGAGAACGCGAGCGGGGAGGAAGAGGGAGGAGAAGTCGAGGTAGAGGGAAAGCAAGAAGTAGAAGAACTCAAGTAAAAAAAAATAAGCTAGTCGCTGGAGAAAAATAGCTCCAACGCCGTGACAACAGAGTCGGAAGCCGAAGAACAGCGGCAGGAAACCAACCGACTCTCGCTGCTCTCCCCGGCGCGGCGTGACATGAACCTCGGCTCAGTGCGGGTTAACTATTCATCCGGGGATATTCAGCCGCGGGAGGAAATCAGGAAACTGCTCTGGCGACCGTGATTAATTGCCCTCCGTCACTGCTCCTACTTCTTGCATTATAATATTATCATCGCCACCACCGTCACTACCGCTTGGTAGTATATGTATATGTATCTATTCATCCCCTTACATGCTCTTCTATCATCCACCCATGCCGGACCAGCAGTACACAGCACACAGCACACAGCATCACCAACAATCCAGGGGTGACGGTCGGGTGAACGGAGACCATACTCTAGTCAACTGACAAGGGGCTCAATCAAGAGCCTTTTCTCCGTCCTAAGACCAATCTCCATTGAAGTCAAGTGAATTCACAGGGACCGGACGACAGGAATCCAATAACTCATTGTTATTTAAGTTTCTTGGTAACGCAAAGCTTATTGTTACAGCTCCCAGCGCTGTATTTGCCAAGAAATCACATGAAAATGTTTCCATCTTAAACCTTGCTTACCGCCTCCATTTTCTGCCATGCTATTCTATCCATACCCTGTCTGCTAGGTAATATATAATTAGGAATCTGGTACCCAATTATTAGGAAAGTAGAGATATCGGCGAAATAGGTGATAATTAGCCAGGAGGCCTAAACGTAATTTCAACTACCCCAGTGGTCCGCGAGGTAATGATAGATAGCGCTGGCATCTGAAGAGCGACTGTGGATGATCAAGGCATGGGCATAGGGTCTATTTACCTTTGAAAGTTCTCTAGTTGAACCCCCCCCCAAACCCCTTTGTCGTCCGTATATACTCAGTATATACCTATTGCCATGAGCAATATCAGGTTTACTACCTCATATAAGTGTTCTATATGATCGGGGAGAGACTGGACATGCCCATGATTTGAGAATTGGAAGGTATTGTGCATTACTATCATTATCATTGGTTGTTTTTAGAGACCTCAAAAGAGGATGTTGACACAAATACTAGAAGCGATTTAGAAAAGTCCTATTAGGCCATAATCTTCTTCTTCTTCCTCTTTAGTGGCATGATCTGCCTTCACGCAGCGCTGAAACGACTCTTGAGAGCGACATGTGGCACCAACGGCATCCATATTCATTTCGTCATGAATTTGTAGGGGATCAAACTGACCGCGAAGTCGATGGAAGAGGATGTGATCGAGTGGAGTATACCCATACCTATCTTTGACGGAGACATCTGCCCCTGCCCCTACAAGATGTCGAAGAATGCCGAGCCGCCGGACCGCCACCGCATTGTCTGACTGCTCTGAGTCTGTAGCGATAGTCTCTGGCAGCGTGGGATTCCTAGTAAGCAAGATCGAAGGGGCGACTTTTGCGAAATCGGTGCTTCTGTAGTTTCGAAGGCCAGTGTCGACAACTTCGTGCAGTAGACTATATGGGCCGCTGTTATCCGTCTGGGAGAGAACAACACCAGCATCTAGGAGCGTCCGAAGGACTTCTACGGAATCTCCTTGGATCGCCCGCTTAATATAGGAAGTGCCCCGTGGAGGAAGGTAATTAATATCGGCGCCGGCTTCGATCAGCTTACGCACGGAATGACTGGCACCTGCCTGCGTCGCAAACTGCAACGCGGTCTCATCAGTCCATGGTTGTCGTGAGTGGACATCGGCGCCGGCGTCGATAAGCATGGCCACAATGTTTTGCGATGCAGTACTGGAGCTCTTGGAGGCTTGTAAAAGAGCGGCCATGCCCTCTATATTTGGAGAGGATATGAAGGGCATCTGCGACTCTAAGCGTAAGAGCTCACGAACTACCTTTTCATGGGCGTGATATGCGGCTCTGCAGAGCGTCCGCGAGGATGTGACTATTGCACCGGTCTCAATAAGAAAAAGCGCGAGTCGCTCAATTTCGTCGCTGATAAATAGATGGGATCCGTAAATGCCATCTAGTGGCGTTTCTCCCGCCGTATCAAGTAGGTTGAGAAACGCGGGTTCCTGTTCAAGGATAAAGCGAACTATTCCTGGGGCACATCCTCCATTGTGCAGGACTTGGTTCGGCGCACCGTTAATAACTGTGGAGAATTTTCCGCCATTGCTAGTTAGGAGGCGCAACATGTTTTCAGCCCCAAAATGAGCTGCGGTCACTAGGACTTCCTGGCTAATTTCGGCGCCAGCATTGAGCAAATGCTGAGCCATCTCAGTTTTAGTATTACTTGATGATACATCGGCAAGAGCGATGTTTAGCGCTATTTGAACCTGCTCCTCAGTACCACACTTTGCAGCGAGCAGGATATCGATAATATCTGTCCGGCCAATACGGCACGCAAAAGTAAATGGGTTGAGGTTCGGGATGCCCTCTCCAGGAGGAGGATATAACTCGGCGCCCCGTTGCAGTAGCAGCTGCACAACTTCTGCGTGGCCCCCTTTTGTGGCGGCGCTTAATACAGTATATCCGCTGTCTGAACGAACTGGCTCAGAGGCCAAAGCCCCGGCATCTAATAGGATTTTGACCGTTGTAATATGTCCTTTCGAGGCCGCACATTGCACTGGGGTTGCCATGTTCCAGGCATAAAGGGTCCGTTCGTCAGATGGGTAACCTTTGTCATTGTTGCAATTCCCAGTGGCGTATCGAGCAAGCACAAGACGGACCATCTCATCTCGTCCAAGTTGACAAAGTAAATGCAGAAGCGTCGTATGTTGGAGACGGGAGTCTGGGCGGCGAGTGAATGCCTGACGGGCCCAGTTCTCTATAGCCGGGTGGCCCGCAACGAGTTTGATGTTGCAGGCTGCGAAGAATTTCGTATATGTGTGATCAAGCAATTGTTGAAATTCCCCCAAGTGACCTCTAATTGCAGCTAGGGAGAGGCATATGGGACCCTCATACTCAACCTCATCCCAATAGGTAGCGCTGGTGTGTAGTGCGCGAGAGGCGACGGCATACCATTGCCGGTTTAATGTTCTTAATTTGCGGAGACTTGGAATGTCCAGAAGGTTGGCAAATAGATTTAAAATCTCGTTTGGAAACTGTGATACATGCATATTGAACTCCTCATGGGAGATACCCTACTGAGTAGAAACGCTTCTAGGCGCGAGAAAGATAGGATTTAGGAGCTTGTACTATGCATCCTATATGTTGGCTATGAAATAAAGGAGCCCGCACATGAGAAGTTTTGAATGAGGATGGTTCAACCTTAGCTGTGCTACCTAAGATTGAGTCAGAAGTTATCTCACCAGCCAAACAAGGTGGGATGAGGCGCAGCGGATAGCTTAAACGCAACGAGAGGCTGTGAGTCAAAGCGATGATTTGTGGCTTTGGCGCTAAGCCCCTCTGAGGATCAGGCTGCTGTCTCAGGGCAGGCACCTACTCTAGAAAGCAGGCAGAGACGAGACCCAGGCATTATTATTATTATTGCTGGGAGTCTGGACCTGATATTGTCTGCCTTGTTTAAGCACGTGTTCGGGTGCCACATTCAAGTTTCAACCCACCCCACCTTGGAGGGACCCCATCCATACCTCTACAGCTGTGCTTTAACAAACAGCCGCTGTTGATGGTTCCACGTCTGCTCTGTTGGTGGATGAGCAAGCAAGGCAGGATCATCGTGGCTTGTTCAGTATATTCTTGGCGCTGTCCCCCTTGTGATTTATGAACAGGTCAGTTATGCTCAAGGATAGCCTTTCCAATTCAATTAATAATCCCCTTTTACTTCTTACAATCTAATATTTAGGAATTTTAAAATTAGAAAAATCAATAAAATTTATTATTGCAGAGTGACTATCATGGTTTACTGATGCCAACCGGATTGTATACCCTCAACACCAGTACCACTCCACGAAGCGATATTTGAACGTGTTCACACTACTTCCGAAATCGTGCAGTATCCATCCTATCTCGACCCACAAGGAGTGCAAGTAATGTGGCAACGCCTGCAAGTGCGGCTGCTAGGACAAACACTCCTTGTAAGCCGGAAAGATAAGCAGTGAGAAAGCCTTTGCGCAGCCTTGAATCTGAGTCAATACCCTTGCCACCCAAAAGGCCGCCCGCGAGTATTTGGCTCGCACTCACATTGCCAATGGGGAACATGGCTAATTTCAGCTTGACCTTGCTGAGAAATATGGTCTGTCCTGTTTGCATAAAGACTGCGGCCCCTAGGCATTTGAAGAACAAGGTCACAGACGTCATAGTTGACATGTCAGATGGTTCAACACAGGCCTGATTGACAATAATCGGTACTTGTAGTGATGCTCCGATCCCGATCCCAGCCAGAATCTGATACGGAATCCAGAGTCTAGCCTGTGCTGCGAGGTCTAAGGTGTATAACTGCCCACTCCCCACACTGATGAGTATTCCACCAAGCATCAAGAATGGTGCTGGGTAGCCACTTATTCCGAGACCTATTGCCCCAAATACTGCCGTAATACCGGCTGACATGATAAGCGGTAGGGTTCGTATGCCTGAATCGGCGGCCGAGTTACCCTTTATAGTCTGGAAGTATATGGGCATGTAATAGAGAAGCATGAAAAACGCTCCTGCCACAAGGAATATAAAGGCAAGATAGACACCTACTTTCTTTTTTAGAAGTAGTCGACGGGGAATCATTGCTTTATCATTCCAGAAGAACTCGTTCATAATGAAAAGTCCCATTAGGAGAGGAAATCCAATTAAACACCCAATAACATCCCTGCTATGCCAGGAATCGCTGACCCCCCATTCAAGACCAAGAAGAAAGCAGAGTAATGCACCAGTAAGTGTCACAATGCCTACAAGATCGAGCTGGAGGATTATCTCTTTCCATGAGGCTTTCATGTTTGCAGCCACAGCTGGTGTCCGAAAGAAGCAGAAGATGATGGCGAACGCAGCCCCTCCAATGGGTAGATTAACCCAAAAACACCATCTCCAGGAGACATGACTTGTGAGTTCCCCTCCAATTATGGGACCGGCAAAGCTGGCAAGCAAGAACGCCAAACCAGTGATGCCAACTAGCACAGGACGTTTCTTTGGTGGAGCGCAGATGCCAATTATAGTATAGATCCCTGATCCTATACCGGACCCCCCTAACCCTGCAATTGCCCTGCCTAATATAAGCGTTGCCGACTTGCGGCTGAGGGCACAAAGCAGAGATCCTAGCTCAAATGTGAGTAGACTGATGAGGTAGGTCCATTTGATATCAAAAAGTCCATATAGTTTCCCCCACGGTGCCTGGGTTATGGCACTCCCGAGAAGAAACGAGGATCCATACCATCCAACATCAGCAGTAGAGCCGAATTCGTCGGTGATCTGGGGAATTGCGGTTGAGATAATGGTTGTATCCAAAGAAACAAGAAACATGGAGACGGATAAACAAAACACGACCAGGTGCAATAACACACCATCTAGGTATTCGTCTGGTACACTGGGGGACAGGTTGGCGTTTAGTTGGGTTATTTCCTTGCTCTCATTCCGGCGAAGATCAGTTTCACTTTGCGGCCTTGACGTAGTAGGTGGGCTTGGCGCTTTCGTTATACTTGGACTCGGAGACATGTGATGATTTCGCCCTGAAGGGAGGTTGCAAGCCTCAACTGCAAAGTGAAGGCAGGAAAGGGTAAGAAGAAGATGTGAGAGGACACAGTATCGAGTGCGCTTACACGTTGTCTCAGAGCAGAGGTAGTAACATGAGCACTTGCATCAAAACAGCCGGTAAATTTTATAGCGCCAAAAATCCGTGTTTTGCATGAAAATGAAAGTGTCTTATTAGCGAGCAACAATTTTTCTCTGATGTAAGTTTTATCACCTGGAGTATGAAGGAGCCAAGAGAGAACCTCGCAGCAGAGGCAATCACAGCAATAGAAGGACAATAATAGTGGTTAGAAATGGATCTACATCTTGTACAGGACATAAATCGGAGGGATTGCCCCCTTTACCTCCCAACTATGCGGGTAGTCGATCCATTCCATTGATGACGATCTGTCATTTGTTTAGGAAAAATTTTCGCAGTTCGATCTAGTCGCCGGCGGGTTCATCCGAATGTATATGATCGGTGGTCTAAATATAAAATCTGTGATGCTAAGAATATGGTCGTTTTACCGTGATGGCAATGGAACTGGACGAAGACCGAAAAAGCTTTTGGAAAAGGTTCTACTTGGATACTTGGGAAGACAGGGTCAATAGTCGTACAAATTAGCCTGAGTTGAAGGACTCGGAGAGTTCAAGCGTCCAGAGTAGCTTACAACGACTGAAGGACAAGACAAAAAAAAAAAAAAAAGGGGTCTACGGCATTGAGGGAGTCGAATACCGTTTAGGCTTGAGTCGTGGTAATCCTTTCAATAGGAGGTAGCTCCGAGTTTGCATTGCAGATCCTGGGCAAGTCATCAAGTATGAAGAAATAATCCAGATTTTATGGAATTCTTTCTTGGCTGCATAGTTGTCGAACTAGTCATATGCAAAATGCCCGATTGGTTTATGTGGCTACTTTAAGCAGCATTCAGCCCGAAATGGAGGCTAGTGAGTCATCTTGTTCCTAAATATCAAACTGATAATGAGCTACATATTCCTGTAGTCGGATTTTCCCATGCATGCTGCGTTGTCATCTCTCTGGATTACATCTCTTGGGTCTTATCCCATGAGACGGGCTCGGGTGGAATCCGCCTTGGATCTCTCGAAAAAGCAAAGACTGACATATTTTGTGAGAACCTTATTCTTTCAATAGCAAGCATGGATGCTTTGAATATGCTTTGCATACTTGCTGATCCTAACCCAACTAGATGCCAGAGACCTGAGACCCGCCAATGAAGAGTATGTGTGCGTCTTGTTCATATTTACTACTGCCCCTTGCGAATATCGGATGTGTAAAAGAAAGAACCCTTGCATCCATATGTCCCCCCGATGCATGTTAATCACCCAAAAACAACAAGAAACTTCTTTTCAAGCCAGCCACAATAACTATGTTCGAAGTATGGTGGGGGTGATTAGCAATCTCATGGGTGACGTCTTTCGAAAATTCTATAGCTAGTATTTAACGAGCCACCAAAGACCTTTTTCCGGGTACCATTTTTTTTTTTTTTAATCAAACCGAGATAAATTCAGTCTTCTTTTCTTTTAGTGAAACCGCATCTATGTCATTGCAAAGCGAGGCCTGTAACGCCACTAAGCGTGCTGGTGCTTACGCGATACGCCATGTGCGAGAGGATGGGCATTGGTATGGTGAGATGAGGTCCAATGCGACCATCACTGCCGAATATATCTTCCTCATGTATGCCATGGGACTTAGCATTGATTCAGACAGGAGTGATCTTGTGAAGTATTTCCTCTCCGACCAAAATCAGGACGGCTCGTGGAGTCTTGCATTTGATTACCCAGGAGATGTTTCCACCACTGCAGAAGCATATCTTGCGTTGCGTCTGCTGGGCATTGGCAGGGATCACAAGGCGATGTGTCTCGCACGCCGGTTCATACTAGAAAACGGTGGTATAGCAAAGGTGCGCATTTTTACGCGGATGTTCTTCGCTTGTTTTGGGCTTTTCCCTTGGGCTGCAGTGCCGGAACTGCCGGCCGAGTTAATCTTACTTCCCACGGCTGCTCCATTCAGCATCTATCGATTGGCGAGCTGGGCAAGGGCTACTGTAGTACCAATGCTGATTATCCGACATCATTGCCCAACATTCGCTTTGCCAAACGGGAAATCAGTGTCGAATGATTACCTAGACGAGCTCTGGGTCAACCCGGCAGACAAGATGGTGCCATATGCACCCCCAGCATGGTCATTGTGGCGAGAAGATTTGACTGCGTTTGGATTTACAGTCGCCGATCATATACTCAAGGCCCTTGGTGGTTTGCGGTGGTTTCCTTTGAGAAATATTGCACTTCGAAGATGTACGGCTTGGATCCTTGAACGCCAAGAGTCTGAAGGCGATATCGGAGGAATTTTTCCCCCTTTGCATGCTGGATTGCTGGCATTGACGCTGGAGGGGTATGGTGTCGAGGCCAGCCCTGTCTATCGCGGGATTAAGGCTCTCCAAAATACCTATGCTTGGAGGGACAGTCACGGGTTACACATCCAAGCGTGCATCTCGCCAGTTTGGGACACTATCCTTATGACAATCGGCTTGATTGACTCGGGTCTGCGAATTACAAGTCCTCATGTTGTACGATCATCACAATATGTGAAGGCTCGGCAGCAGCTAGGACCCGAGGGCGATTGGCGAGTGTATAATCAAAGCGTTCCACCTGGAGGGTTCAGCTTCGAGTACTTCAACTCGTGGTACCCCGATATTGATGACACTGCCGCCGCAATCCTCGCCCTAGTAAAGCAGGATACAGACCTCCTGGACCCAATCCCCATAATCTTAGCAGTTAAATGGATTCTCGGTATGCAGAGTAGTGACGGTGGATGGGCGGCTTTCGATCGAGAGAACAATTACTTGTTTCTAAATAAAATCCCCTTCAGCGACATGGAAAGTTTCTGCGATCCGTCTACGGTCGACGTCACTGGCCGGGTCCTCGAATGCTTTGGTTTACTCGCAAAAAGGGCTGCAGTACTATCTGAAAAGGGAAAAAGTCCGATTCCCAAAGACCTCATTGATAAAATGGCCTTAGCCAGCGACCGGGCCATCGACTTCGTCTCCGCACAGCAGGAGCCGAATGGGTCATGGTATGGTCGATGGGGGTCCAACTATATCTACGGAACTAGTACGGCACTATGCGGGTTGGTTTACCATCTTGATGGCTGGGACGACACATATCCCGTCATGGACAAAAGCCACAAAGTTGACATTCACGCCGCCCTGGGTTGGCTCATAAAATCCCAAAATCCTGATGATGGTGGGTGGGGGGAGCGACTGGAAACGTATCACGATCCCACTCTCGCTGCTAGTGGGCCATCGACACCATCGCAGACAGCCTGGGCATTGATGGGCTTGCTTGCATACCTACCCCCAACTCATCCATCAATCACCCGAGGTATCCAATACCTCACACAGACACAGGTCAAAGATGGGGAGCTCTCCGGATCATGGAAGGAGGATCATTACACGGGAACTGGCTTTCCTAACCATTTTTATCTTCGTTATGCCCTATATTCCCAATACTTCCCTATGATGGCCTTGGGTCGGTACACCGGCCTCTCTGGGCACAAACCTCTGGAAGAGCTAGACAGCTTGGTGGAGGTGGATGAGGTCAAATAGTCGTATTTGGCGAATTTACCCCCCCCCGGTAGTCTAGAATATTGCGAACCTTTATAATTAATTTAATAATTCTCTATGTATACGCCTTTCAAGGTCTATATTGGAATTTAAGCACAGGGTTCTAATTCCCACAACCGTTCTTACCTCTGAAAAACCCTCGTAGCCGGGCGTGGGTAGCGTCCGTTTTTCCCAGCCCGCGATGAAGACTAGATTGGTAAGCAGTGTGACACCTAGACTCGTAATCAGTCACCTCAAATTTCATATCTTGACTTAATAATATCTATTGCGATACTGTATAAATCCCCGGTTCCCGTTTGAAATGCACTTAGGGGTTGAGTATCGCCAAAGCAAAATATTAATTGAGCGGAAGAAGAAGGGGAAGAATAATGGAATACATACACCCAAAGATACAATCTAGAATGGAGTAGCAGTGAGGATCAGACTCTAGATATTGCACATCTTGACGACGGAGAATGAGCGATAGTGACGAATAGCAAAGAATAGTAATTATCGACGTGTCTTGCGCCTGTTCTAACTACTGACAGCGCTACATAACCCGCAACACACTTTCATCCCGCATGAGCCTTGCTTACGAGGAGTAAGTTGAATTATATAATACTCCTCTGTGACACCTTTTCCTATAGACCGTTCTCCTTTCTCCACAATTTTGTGATTATATCCGTGCTGGATGTAAATATCTTCAATGCGCTTTGCATTCGCGTAGCAGCTGCTCCCTAGTAAGATCGAACCGCCAGGGGTGAGATAGTTCCCGGCTTCGGCGATAAACCGTTGGAGTAGTTTGTAATCCTCATCAAGGGTTTTTTCCGACTTCAATTCTTCCGAAATAACCGAGGAGTCGCACTGCCAGGGATGATTCCAGAATATGAAATCAAAAGTGCCGGAGATATTGTCAAAGATATCGCTGACATGAAATGTCCCCTTGAGGCCATTGTCGTGGAAGTTCTTCTGTGCTGTATGGACGGCATCGGGGTTGATGTCGACACCTTCAACGGTGACCCCTGATGCGGCGACATACATGGAGACGAGTCCCGTGCCGACTCCAACCTCAAGAAAGGTTGATCCTCGCGGGACGATGGAACTGCAGTTTGTCGCGTACCAGAGTGTCTCGGGTTGGTACTTTGGGGAGAATACATTGGGATGCATGTTAACCATAAACATGCCAATAGGTTCAACATAGGTGCTCTTGTGTTGCTGGGCTTCCACAACGATCTCTGAGATACGTTTGTCCCATTCGGCCCGAGAGGAAGGCATTTTTTTAATGAATGAATTAAGTAATCTTTGAGTGGTAATAAGATAACTAAGGAGAATATATGTCGAAGCTAACTGGTGATCAGATAGGTGTGCACGGCATCTTATAGAGTTAACAAACCAACAGCTGTGATCATGGCTCCGTGCTGTTCTTGGTATTCAGGATAATGGCTTAAAGGCTCAACTTTATTTTATATGTGGTACACACCCCTTGCGACCCATGTTGCCTATGCAAGCTTGCTACTACTTTATTACAAGCACACCAGTTGGGATTGAAAGGTATGATGTTGCCTTATCTGTTTTAGGAAATTTGGGATAATAATTCATTGAGACCATCTAGGCCTAAAGAAATCTGATACTACGTTAGAACCCGTGAGTTAAAAAAAAAAAAAGGGGGCGGGGGGCTGTGATAGATACACATCTCCTTGTATTATATTATATGACTATGGCACTTGTTACAAGGGTTAGACTAAACTTATTGCTAGGCTTAAATGATATGATACCTTACCTTGGATGGAAAGTTAAATTTTGTTATCGTAACATCAGTAAGCAGCATAAGATATTTCCTAGATTTCAAAGAATAGGCCGAGGAGAAACTGTGTTTAGTCTATCTTATGTACACTCACTCCTGGAATAAGTTGTATCTATTCACATTTTAAAGATAGGGGGAAAAGAAAAAGGGGGTATAGGAGAGTGGACAGGTTATAATCATTAGCTTAATACCATTGCCAGGGCAGTTTCTGAAAGATCAGCTGGTGCAATAATGGGAGTCGTCATTTTCTATGCATCAAGCCTTGCCAATGAATAGAGATCTACCCAGATCCGTGGATACGGCATGCTTTCAAGCAGAGTGGTTAATGGTGCCCGACCTGACCTGACCTTGCAGGAGACTATTGGAAATAGGCTTGGCTTTATACATTAGCAAGTAGGGATGGGTTGGCTTAATTTAATTTTCCAAAGATATTTGGAGAGAGTACCATGGTTTAATTCTTTTATTCATTCTTGAACCATGGTACGGTTTGGTTTCTCTCCCAAAATTGCCCAATCTCTAATTGTAACGTGTGTTAAGTCCCAAAACAGAGTTATTATGCAAAATAAGTTTGTTGTTCGGAAAAGTTTAGGATCTGCTTATTTTTCAGTATACTTAGCCGCAGCAATAGCAGGGATTCTTGTTTTAGATGTTTTTTGAGAAGAGGGTGGTCAGTTAGGTTGATTTGAAGCCTTGCAGAGTACTTATGAATCTATGATTTATCAATGTATCCAAAGCCAGGGTTTCACCGCTCCTAGGTCATATCATTTCACTTGTGCATGCTTACTAGCTGCAATTGTAGGAACATTAAACTCCCTAATTCCTGAGTCCGGTTTCCAGGGGGAGCTGGGAATATGCTCTACTTTTTTGAGGTCATTTGAACAATCTCATTCAACATTTACATACTTCGTTTTATACTTGACCTTCTGGTCTATAGGCTTCAATCACACCCTCAAGCCTTACTTTAGACCAGAGAATTAATAAAACCTTCTTTACAACAGGAGCTTCTCCTTGAAGCCACAGATCTTTGTCATTCCTGAGGCGTGGCCAGCTCTGCGTCCAACCTGTTTCGAGAACAAGGGTGGGCATAGAATTATGATTGGGTCGTATGCATGAATTAGGCTCCTTGAGTACGTATGACCACCTTGCAGTAAACCCGTTGATTGCTAGCAGATTGGTTAGATACTACACAAATCTAAAGGAAGACCAACGTACTAGTTCCAACACACAGGCAAAGATACTTGTATTCGTTGTAAAAGAGAAAGCCAGATGTAAGCATAGAGCCCATTTCCAATTTTTCAACCAGTCTTGATGCGCGCTATGTACTTCCGTTGGCATTATTCGGGCAGCGAATGTCTCTGTTACTGGATTGTAGTGTATGCTAGAAGCAGAGTATGTAGTTAGCTAAACTCATTTCGTATTCTTGAGATTGCTTTGCACTGCTTGCCAAGATAAATTTGTTGCAACATCGCCGTCTTCACTCAGTGAAACCGCAATGTCATAACCAGCAGACAGCCTGATATTGTGGAATTCAAGGTCTGTACTCTTCTTTGTCTTGATAATTGCCTGCCGAGTGGTTGTAAGCAGTCTCTAAACAGAAGGTGCAGAAAAAGAGTATTAGTCTGCAAGGCTTGCTAAACTTGAGCATTTTTTTTAATCCATATAATAGAAAGTTAAAGTGTAAATAGTTGCAAGGAAACACAAGAGAAATATGAAAAATAAAAAAAGAAATACAAAATAAACAAAAGGACAATATATTTGGGGTAAGGAGGGGGGGAAAAGGCAAGGGAAAGGGGCCAGTGACAATGGGGGAAAAAGAGAAGGTGAAAAGTGAATGACTTTTTTTTATTAACATCATAAAATTCTATTAAATAATAAGCATTCACATACTTTCCAGCCAAGTGACTTGTGTTATTGCTTTAGTGTCCAGATAATCTTCTAGCTTTAGACACTATTTGCAGGTTATACTTCCATCATCTTCAAGCACTAGTGCTATAATACATCCATTTTATGTACACAGCAACCAGCCTTAAAGTTATCTGGCTATCTTAAGAAAGTGGATAATAAAGTAGTAAGGAGGGCAACCATCAAATTTTCTAGATAACAAGTTTATTAATACTTAGGAAGGCAATCTGACAGTCAAATACAGTGATTGTCTCAACGCCCCTTTTGTATAGATCAAAAGTTCCTGTCACTCAACCGGCCAGCTTACGAGCTGGCTATTATGAGAGACTCTACAGTAATTTAAATTAGGCTTATCGAGAATTATAGTTTTTATATAGAAAGAAAACTAGGTTTTTAGGCTTAAATAAGCGATCAGACTGTACAACATGAGTTTTAGCCACGTCATTCGTAGGTAAGCGTGGGTATGTACAAAAAAAAAAAAAAAACAATTCTACTACCAACCCTCATCAACAAGCAAAGCTGGATGCGAGTAATGAGTCGGATGGGACTAATGAGTTATCCCAAACTTCCAGGAATGTATACCCACTATCATCCAGCTCCATAGAGTCCGCAGTATTGGGGTCAGTTCCCAACTGCAGCTCTACGTCATCAGGGATACCATCGCCGTCAGTGTCAACGGGCGATGTGCCTCCATCAAGGTCTCCTGGACCACCCATCGAGTCTTCGTCGGAGATCAGGGCACCCTCTGTCCCGTATGACAAGACTTGGTCAATTAATTGAGTATCGACACTATCACGGACGAGGGATGCCCCCACATCTAATGTTGCTTGTTAGCTGATGGTCACCATAGTTTATTAAAAGGGGAGAAGTTGGAGGGGGGGGGAGAGTTTGGAAATGGGTCCCATACATTCTGTCACATAGGTCACAACCTGGTCTGGTGTCAACTGGGTTGCTGGCGCAGGATAGTCGTATTTGGTGGTCATGATCACCATGCCTCCGTAGTTAGATGATGAGGCGCCGAGCTCCCACCCGTTGAGGGTTCCATCCTGATCGGGATCATAATAGTTGTTCTCAACATAGCCGTGGAAGTTTTCATTGCCACGGGTGAAGGCTGTGACGCTGGTAGAGGGACCGCTAATGAAGTAATTACCAATGATGTTGGCATCTAATGTTCTCTCCTCATTAGTACATGCAGTAGCTATATGGGTTGCATTTAGGATCAGTGGAGAGGGGGTTGAACACACAAGATTGGCCAGACGAATCGCCTGCAATGTATCCACCACCGCCACCCCAGTTGTAGACGAGGTTGTTGGTAAAGTCATTCACTCCCTTGACCTTGGGATTGCGCGTTTTATTGTCGATGTAGAGATTGCGAAATAGCGAAACGCCCCCGTCGGTCTGCATCAATCCACCACAAGAATGTGTCTCGAGTCCCTGGCCAATGATAGTGTTCTGGACGGTGATATTCTCTCCGGTGCCACTGATGGAGAAGGTCTCGTCTCGTCCCCAGGATACGGATAGATGGTCAAAGATCATATTACTGCCTTCAGCGATAGTGATGCCATCTTTTCCAGAGTCTCCGCCAGTTCCCATGCGGCTTTATCAACATCCGTCAGTTTCTTCTCCTTTTAAGTCGTAGGTGGGGTGTTGGGCGAGCGGAAAGGGAAACATACATGCGAATGTATCGAACAATGGCATCATCTGCGTTGGAGAACGACCATCCATTTCCGTATACGGTGATACCATCGCCAGGTGCAGTTTGCCCGAGGATTGTCACACGCTTTGAGACCACAATTCGATCTTCGATATTAATTACTCCTCCCACCGCAAAGACAACGATACGGTCGGTCGCGGAGACGGCATCACGAAGAGAGCCCTCCCCGGAGTCGTTGAGATTGGTAACAACGTATACTTCACCTCCGCGGCCTCCAACTGCATTAGCACCGAAGCCCTCCGCCCCTGGAAAGGCGAGAAGGGCACTTGTCGATCCAAAAAGCGTGAGTAAAGCGAGGACGATGCTTTTCCTGCTTAGCAACATCTTGATGTTCTTTCGTTTCTACTGTCTTCCCAATGGATCAAGTAACGCTGCAAAGGAAAATTATTGCGAAGTATTTTCCCTAGACAGGGCTCTATTCGGGCCAGGATAATATACCCAAAATTTATATGAGGAGTGAATGCCTAGAGAGGTGCCTTCCTTCTACGGGGGGCTCGAAACCCCGTCGACAATAAATTAAACCAAGAAACTAGGCTTTATTTTTTTCAGTCAATCAGGGCAAAATCTGGAGCATGAATCGTCTCACCAGCCCCTCAAGGGGATGTCAGACTCAGGATGGTTGAGTCAATTTCCAGCCGAAACCATGGTGGATAAACTCCTGAAACGTGGAGAAGATCGGCCACGATGGATTTAGACGCTGTTACGATTCCACCTATCGCGTGGAATTTTGTCCCTGAAAAAGGAGGGTGTAACCACGGAGGGAACATGGTCGTTTTTCCACATTCCCCCTTATTGGGGGGTTTGTCAGAGGTAGAATGGTTATTATCCACCTAAATCCTGAATAACCTCATGTTCCACAATGACGCAAGGGGGGTACAGACTAGTCACCTTCAGGTTATTGCGCCCGCCGTTGACCTTTAATCCTTCCATTCAATGCCTGTACTAAGCTTGAGCAATCCCATACCCAAAAATAAAAATAAATGACATTGAAAATAACGTTTCGAAAAAATGAATCCTTCTTTTGTCAACCTGTTCATCCTCCTACTCCGATTCGTGGCCGCTCATTCAGACCCTTTGATCGCCGCACAGATTACCCCGCCGTCCGGATATAATGTGCCCCTGCTGAAGGATCGTGCATCGGGGCGATTCCCCATGCCTCTTTGTCATGGGATTCAATTGGAAGAAGCCACCATTGACGACCTCCAGAGACATCTCTCATCAAATACCCTCACAACTGTCGACCTGTTGTATTGTTATCTCCGTCGCATCGAGCAAGTCGACCAGTATCTCCAGTAATTTATTTCCCCCGTTCCATGCACACGAGAGCCCTTTGTGGCCCCCTTTTCTTTTCTATTTCTGGCTCCAATTATGAAAGTCAGCCGCCGTATTAATAATAGTAGCAGTAGTAGTTAATCCTGAAGAATATATCTAGATCCATCCTCGAGCTAAATCCTGATGCTCATGCTATTGCCCACGCACTCGACGAGGAGCGAGCCCATGGCCGCGTCCGTGGGCCTCTGCATGGTATCCCATTCATCGTCAAGGATAACATCGCGACAAAGGATCGAATGGAAACCACGGCAGGGAGCTGGGCACTGATGGGATCAATAGTGCCGCGCGACGCGTTCGTCGTGACGCGGCTGCGTGCTGCAGGTGCATTACTTCTAGGCAAGGCGGCGTTGAGCGAGTGGGCTGATATGCGATCAAACAACTACTCAGAGGGATATTCTGGTCGCGGTGGTCAGTGTCGCAGTGCTTATAATCTTACAGTAAATCCTGGTGGCAGTAGTTCTGGATCAGGGGTCGCTGTAGGCGCTAATCTTGTTCCTTTTGCGTTGGGAACTGAAACAGATGGAAGTGGTATGTACTTTCCACACTCATTTTCTTTCTGTAGGAAAAAAAAAAAAAGGATACATTCAATGGGCACAGTCGGCTAAACAGCGCGTCATTCTAGTCATAAATCCCGCTCAGAGAAATGCCATTGTTGGCATCAAGCCGACCGTGGGACTAACATCGCGCGACGGAGTGATCCCCGAGTCCCATAATCAGGATACTGTGGGAGTGTTTGGCAAGACCGTCCGCGACGCCGTTTACGCCCTCGATGCGATCGTTGGAGTGGATGCTAGGGATAACTATACTGCCGCGCAAGAGGGCAACACTCCCCGGGATGGGTATGTGTCATTTCTCAGTGATCGATCTGCGCTCCAAGGTGCAGTATTCGGGCTTCCATGGGATTCGTTCTGGCGTTTGGGTGATCCGGCCCAGGTAGCTCAACTCGAATCACTACTCTCCTTGCTCGAGGATGCGGGAGCCACAATTGTCAATGGAACAGAACTACCTCATCACGAACATATTGTTTCTCCATCAGGGTGGAATTGGGATTATGGGTCCACGCGCGGATACCCCAATGAGTCAGAGTACAGTTACATCAAGGTGGATTTCTATAACGATATACATCTGTACCTGTCTGAGTTGGAGAACACCCATATTCGCACCCTGGAGGATATTGTTGATTATAACATTGTTAACGTTGGCTCAGAGGGTGGCCTTCCTGGAATCCACCCAGCCTTTGAGTCAGGTCAGGATGGGTTCGATGCAGCGCTCGCGTCACAAGGCATTATGGATGCGACCTACTGGCAAGCTCTAGAGTTTTGCCGTCGAACTTGCCGGGACGAGGGTATTGATGCAGCTCTGAAATATATCAATAATACCAACTTAGATGCGCTACTAGTTCCTGCCGATGTCGCACAGGCCATTCAAATCGCTGCTCAGGCAGGATACCCGGTCATCACCGTGCCAGCTGGGGTCAACCATATGTCAGGAATGCCATATGGATTAGCCCTTGTGCATTCAGCCTGGCAGGAAGGAGCCTTGATTCGGTACGCCAGTGCGATTGAAGACCTCCAGCACACAGTGGGAACTCCGTGGAGGCGCTCGCTGCCAGAATGGAAAGGATATTTGGCACGGAATATTCCAGTTCTAAATGCATAAACTATCTATATCTAACGCTCTCTATTCAGAACAGATTCGGGACTGCATCAACCACTCTTTATAGAAGACCTCAACATGCAACATATGCTTTCTATATGTTCTATATTCTTCTTAATTTATTAAAATTATTCTAACCCATATATCTCCATAAAATGCTTATGTCTTTTATAGCAATAACTAAATACATTATAGGATATACCAAGGTTGGTGCGAAACATCTATTATCCAATAGGTTGTGATTAAAATTGGGCACATTTCTAATTAAACCCCACTTCTTTGGCAGCAACCTGATCTGACTACCTCTTAATAAAAACATCAACAATATAAATACCTCAAGATATAAATTTACCTTCAACTTATATCTTTCTAATGTGGTAGACATTAAGTATGCCTCAACATTACATTTCAACATACCTACTAAAGGAGCCAGAATTATTACATATATCAGGCAGATCATTCCTAGACCTTCCTTTTTCACTTCGCCGCCACATATATATTCTAGCAGGGCTAGTTCGCTTCTGTCCTATTGCTATTAATCAAAGGAGTGGCTTGGGATCTGAGGTACTCACTATAGATCACACCGAGCATATCTGCTACTACATAGCACGACGCTTTCATGGCAGACACCTCGATGTTGAGACTATCACCTATTGCGCCTGCCCACCACTACCTATATCATTACTTTTGGTTTCACATCAGATATCTACTGAGACATTATCTCTGCTATACTCAGAGAACAAGTTCATCATTAGTCGAAGTAGTCATCAGGGCTTAAAACCATTACAACGGCTTAGCCCTCATGCACTCCACTCATTACAGTCCCTTACAATTCGTCTAAATGCCTGCTCATGTATTTTCTCCATTGGAGGGACTAGAATCCCAGTCACATTTGCATGCCATCCTCTCTGTCGTAGCCACTCTCTACATGACCGTCCACTGGGCAGTGTGGCTCGACAAGATCAGCGAGTTCTGCAAGAATGGCAAGCTGTTCTTCAAACCCTAGCTATTAACATCCGGCCGCACGTCCTCCGTCTAAGCTTGATTTGTGATACCAAGGACCTTGAAACTGCCCAGAAGATTTCTGAATCATTAAGATGTCTTCCCGTTCTGAGGGACTGTTCTCTTCGACTGGGATCAAACCCAGACTGGCGCATCTCTATTCTGGCTCAATCTATCAGCCTTCAACTAACAGGCCAAGAGAGCACAAGCCCTTCCTCTCCTACAATACAATACCTCCCTGATGAGATCCTGAGGTGTATCCTTGTATATACAGATCTTGTTGCCCCATATCAAGTTGAGTGGTGTCCGACTCGAGGCATTGCCCCCTTTGAGTGCTGCAAGACATGCACCGACTCTTTTGATGCATGTTGTTGTTCTTCCTACCATGCAGCTTATGCAACTCAATGTAGCTGCTGGAGGATACCACTTCCTCTTTTCCTTGTTTGTCGAAGAATGTATAAAATTGCCAATCTCATATTTTACTCTTACAATACCTTTTCCATTACATCTATTCCCCGCTGTCGGGTGGAATATTTCCCAGGACAAGCACCAACTTACATAGCCCAAACAAGCATGTTCTTCAGCAAACTTCCATCCCATGCCTTCCAGCACATCCGCTTTATTCACATAGCCTTCCTGGACTTTCAATTAGGACCTACATTTAACACTGAACATATTGTAGCCGATTGGAAATGCAGTATTGACAAAATGGCAGAATTAATCAACTTTCTTGGATTTACATTATCACTTGAGATTGATACTGGACGAGTTCCCTTTGGACAGGCAGTTATTGAGGAGTGGCTGCAACAGTGTACTTCACTTGTTCAACCACTGATCCAACTAAAACAACTTCAAAGGTTCTTTGTATATCTTCCCAGTCTTGGTGGCCAGGGACCGCAGTTTGAAACAGTACTAGAGCAGAAGGTTCTTGGGAGGGACTATGATGCCACACAGCATGGAAAATACCATGCCAGGATGCCATCATGGTATAATGGTTATAGCCGGGATGGGCCGGTCTTTCAGGCAGATGGACAGAAGATCTGGCCTCCAGACTATTTTGATGATTCATTCTTTGACAATAACCTTTAATGTCGATATGAGACTAGCACCACCTTTTAAACCCAAAGATTATAAGCGAGTGCCCACAGGATTATTTGGATATAAAAATCTTTTTGAAACATCAGTGCAGTTCATTTAGCGTTAAAATTCTGCTAATTTAATAAAGAGCTGCGCTGAAAAGGATAAGTAGGTTTATAGCACTACTTATACTCAATGTAGATATAAAGGCTTATAAATATCTCTAATCTATATTTTACTGTACTGCCCTAATTAATACTTTAATAAGGATCTTATAGGTCAATAAGCTAAGATATGTAGAAGCTTAGCTGGTGCCTTTTATTTAAAAAGATTATTATAGAGTAATATGCCCTAAAATGGATTAGAGGTTGAATGATAATTGGTTATATATAAGGGAATTTAGTACTTTATAACTTACTCTATTAGAGCTAACTATAAGGGACTACTGGATTCCTTTTAAATAATAATAATAATAACTATTAATAAGAAGTATTTTATTGTGACATGTTTCTCTTATTTGGCTGGATTATAAAAGGTAATTAGTTGCTTGCCTGTGTTTGCAAGGGAACCCTTCTATCTCATATAATTTTAATTATTATATAATATTTTGCCCGCTAGGGCTTCTAGCTCTACAAGTAATTAAGTTATCTTATTTATTTAGATAGACATGTGTACATTTTTTCCCTATCTCTAGGGGCGAGATGTGGGGGTTATTCATTCAGGTAGGGTTGTGGAGGTGGCGCGTTTGATAAAAGGTAAAAGACTTCCTGCTCGCTCTAGGATCATCCGGAGGCTGAGAGTTTATTGCATTAGGTCCAAGCAATGGTGGTGTACTTTGCCTTGGAAAGTACACTCGGTTCATTATAATGATCGGTTTTAATTATGGGAGCAAAATCCAGCCTTTCATCTCATCCTTCACCATAAGGAGCTTCAGCGAATTTCATCCTTGAATTACAGGAAACCAACCGAAAAATAATCGCTTCAAACGCAATTCCCCCTAGTCATTCTATGCCCTAGTCCTATGAAGAGGTATCCCCAAGGGCTTCTTTCCGCTGTACTCCTTTCAACGCCATAATGCAACAACACATGTGGAGGGGTATAGGGGACGGAGGTTGAAGGAACGGCCATTCTTACGGTCATAAGATGATAATCAATTTCTTTTTCTCGCCTTGCTATTGACTAACTGGGCTGAGTCAGCGGAGAATAGCCAACTAGCTAACTATCCAGCTAACTATCTAAAGGATTCAAGAAATTGGAATTGGCCAATAATGGCAAAGATGTTATAAGAGTGTCCATCATGGATAATTTGTGGCACTCCCGATCTGGGTCAGACATGTTGATCACTGGGGCAAGCTGCGTCATCATTTCGGCTGAGGGAGCGTTAGATGGTAAGGTAGTTAGTCTTAATATCTGGATATCTTGCTATTATAGGATGGATGGGGGAAACAAAACGGCCTTAATTTCTCTCCCAAAAATTATTCCGCAGCTCTTGTTAGTATGGCATGCTCATGCCAAGCAAATGATCTAGATAAAGTGGATATTAGCCAAGCTTATATCAAGCTTTATCTAGAATAGGAAATCAGATGTTGTCTCGGGCAAGTGCCGATGCAACAAGCTGCAGACATGCATACGCGGCGCCAAGACAACGATCAAGTTCGTGCGCAGAGGTCAAACACCAAACGCTCCACGGGCTAGCTACAATTCGTTCAAGTGGTGGCCTATGGTGTCTCCTGGATTACGCATTCCATGACTTCGCCCATCTATTATTCTGTCCGAGAGAGATGAGATGACGCGGCTCAACAGGGAGTTTCAACTTTGATGATATAAAAGAGAACAATACATGAAATGGGAAATGGCATTGAAGTGCTATTGTTTCTAAACCAGCTTCTTCTTCTTCTTCTTCTTCTTCTTCTTCTTCTTCTTCTTCTTCTTCTTCTTTTCCTTTCTGAATTCACTATACTTGAAAACCGCCATGCATTTCAGCAAATTCCTTGCTATTACAGCCGCAACTCTGGCCCTCGCTCATCCAGGCGAAAAACATGACCCTGCAGTCCTGAAACGAGAGATTCATGCTCGAAATGTGCAGGCAATGAGGGCCAGACGGGCAGTAGACCAATGCTCTAACTCAGAAGAGGCTGTGAAGGTGCATCAGCGCAATATCGCCCGTCGTGCCCGTACTGCTCGTGAGCTCCGCCACAGCCGAGGCATCACATCGAGTATGTTCACTACCCCTTTCGCCTAAACGTTTTTAGTCCCAGGTGGATAGCTAAAGAAAGACAAAACAAAAAGACTCCCGAAAATGGCGCAGAGATCTCGCCGCTTTGGAAGAATGGGAAGCCATCGACCACAATCGCACCGACGTCATTCGTTACAACCCTGATGCTCCTGAGTCTGCCATCTTTGGCGGTAATACCAGTGCTATTCTAGCACCTACTGTCACGGATGGGCCTTACTACGTGTGGGGTGAGATCATTCGAGAGGATGTTAGGGAGGATGAATACTGTGATGGAGTGGACATATTCCTCGAGGTTCAATATATCGACGTAAACACCTGCCTCCCCATCCCCGGTGCATTTGTTGACATCTGGATGGCCAATGCCACTGGTGTCTATAGGTATGTTCTTTGCCACCACCATAAGAAATATAAGTACAGAACCTAGGTAGATAATGAGTTCTTACTGACTTTCAATCAGTGGTATTTCAACCAGCGGCAACTACGCCGCCAACGGCTGGGACTCGACCTATCTCCGTGGTATCCAGGAAACCGACGAAGACGGTGTAGTCAACTTCCAGGCCATCTTCCCGGGACACTACGACGGACGCGCCACACATACCCATCTCCTTACTCACCTGAATGCCACTGTCAATAACAACAACGGAACCCTGCAGGTCGGTACCGGTAGCATCGCCCACATAGGCCAGCTCTTCTGGAACGAAGTGCTCCGTTCCGCTGTCGAAGACACCTATCCCTACACCACCAACACCCAGGATATTACGTCCAACGCGGATGACATGTGGAGTGTTCTCCAGGCCAGCGATGACTACGACCCATTCCCAGAGTACCTTTACCTCGGCCAGGAGCTCGAGGATGGGCTGTTTGCTTGGATCCAGATCGGTATCAACGCCTCTGCGGACTACACTGACAACTCTTACTACAGCATTGCGGCTTACTACGACGAGACCGGTGGACACCAGAACACTGACAGCTCCGCAATGGGTGGTAGTGGTGGAAGTGGCGGTAGCATGCCATCTGGTGCTGTGCCTTCTGGTGCGATGCCCTCCGGTGCCGCCACTGCAATGCCTTCGAGCGCTTAATAAATAACAAAGCATAGCCCAGTAACCACATTTTACTCATAGAGTAGGTATGGTATGGAGGGAAAGTCTAGAGCCCTTTCTCCGCCCATCATTATCACTCTTTTATATATACACATCTACCCACCCGTATGTATACAACAACAATAAATGTCAAATCCTTTGACTAATAAAACATTTTGCCACTAAAAGCAATATTCTATTATATTCTTCCTTCCCCTAGCTAAGTACCTAATAACCCACAGACTCCTCACTCCTCTCCTCGGCATTAGACAAACCAAATCTACCTAGTAGGTTTACCTAGGTCGAAAATAACAAATAATAATAACAATAACAATCTAAACCAAATTCGCCTTTCCCTTCCTCCCCATATTAATCCCACCAGCTCGAGGATCCCCATTATCCAAAACCACCATCCCCAGCCTCCTCTCATAACTCTCCCGACTCTTCTCCGACGCAGTCCTCAACATAAACCACCTTAGATGCGGCAACGGCTTCATCAACTCGTCCACACAATCGATCACCCACCCACCAAGCCCGAGACCCTGATATTCCGGAAGCACATAGACATCCGTCATGTAGGCGAAAGTGTAGTTGTCGGTGATGAGTCTGGCGAATCCGATTTGTTTTATGGGTTGGGGCCCAGGTGTTTCATTATCGTTGTTATTGTTATTGTTATTATGGGTATGGCCATTTTGGATATTGGTAGTAGTAGTAGTAGTAGTAGTAGTAGTATGGTTTCTATCGTCGCTCGTTTCAGTGGTGGTTGATGTTGTGGTGGTAGAAGAGGGGCAGGAAACGTCGTAGAGACCGAAACAAAAGGAGTTATCGATGATGGCGCGCAGATGGTCGCCTGCGATGGGGGAGGCCCAGTACATGAAATCGGAGGCGAAGGCTGCGTTGATCGCGGAGGTAGAAAGGAGGGATTTGTCGGTAGAGATGAGGAAGGTTTGGGTGGGACCAGTTTTGGTTTGTTGGGTCCATTGTTTGGGAGTTAGAGGGAGGGACATTGTTCCTTTTTTTGTTGTTGTTGTTGTTTCTATAACTCGTTGGGTGGATTGTTTTTTGAGGGAGAGAGAGGAGAGGCAATTTGAGTGTTGGTGAGATAGTAGTGATAGCGGTAATACGAAGGAGGATGCGGGGTGGGGTAGCTTTTCTATCTCTTTGAAGAAGAAGGTCGAGGAAGAGAGAAATATTAATAAAGATGGTATTAATAACTACCTTGGAATGATAGTTATTTAGCGAGGAGAGAAAGTGTTAATAGTATTGTTAGGGAGGGATGATATGGAGATATATATAACCCTAGTATATAGATTTAAGTCAAGTAGAATGGTTCTATAAAAATGAGTCAACCGCTGTTAAACTCCAATATCCATCTTATCGCGGAATTAACTCATCAAGATTAAGATTTGGAGATGTCCTTCCCGTTGGAGATCCATTCCACCATCCTCGGCGACTTGGTTTGATCGTTCAACGGTAATTGGCCCAAAACGCCGTCTGACTCATAGAATACGATTTACTGAGGTACTGGCATGTAGGAGTAGTGGCCCTTTCTACATAGTAAGTATTTATGAGATATATCGGTCTTCTTGTCCCTAGAGCTATGGGGCCTATCAATCCCATCATCATAGAAATAAAAATCGATGTCGTTAAACCCACGATGAGGAAGAATATTGCTTTATGAAGTGCTGGACCTTGATTATATTGGGCCGGCGCTGACTTTATTTTTATACAAGGCTCACAATTTGCCCCTATCCCATTAATTTATTATTGACATAAAGAAGAAGGTGTTGTATATACTAATGACGTATTTTAATAACTTATATTTAGCTTCCTCGGTTTGGGCGCACTTCATGATATACTGCAGAAGAGACATCACATTTTTATAGGGGTGAATTAAATAATGTGGTAGTTAATAATAGAATATAGTTGCTTAGTTGAAGTCACCACACATAATTATTAATTAAGAGGGGTTTAATTTTAGGAATTTCTTCCCCACCAAGTTGATAGACCACAAGCAAATATGAGTGTGAGTAATCTACTTTTTCTGTTCTTAAGCGGCGGCTAGCCACTAACACACCCAGAATTCCTGATAATATATTTAGATGAGAGCGTGGGCGGGAGTGTGGATTATATAGAAGGTAAGGATTGACTTCCTTCCAGCTAGAATGAACCAAGGTTCTTTTCACCTGAAGCAAAAAGGGGGTGAATATTGAACGGAGAAATCTTGAGGAGGTAGAAAAAAGGTTGCCAGCATATTTTTACCGCAATTTTTATATGAATCATAGTTTAAATAAATAAAACACAGAGCCTTTAACAATGCCCAGGGTTGCGAATATAAGTGGCTAGAGGATGAGCAGGGCCAGAAAAGCCTGAGCGCTCTTGTCGATGGTGTGTGTGTGCCCTTTTGCGGAGGAGTGTAAAAAGAGTATAGTAAATAATTAGAGATAATTAGGACTTTTAAGATTGGAAATGTTTAAAGGTAGTTTAGTGCAAGATCACTCAACAAATCCTCGATGGTCTAACGGTCATGATTTCCGCTTGTCATTCCAAATTGGAAACGAGCGCGGGAGACCAGGGTTCGACTCCCTGTCGGGGAGATTTCATTTTTTGTCCAATTCTTTTTTTTTTTTTTTTTTCCCAAACTTATATGAAAACTCTCCTACGTTAATTATCCCACTTCTCGCTCAAACAAGGATTAGCCACTCCAACAAAGAAAGTGGCAATCAATTATTAAGAGGCTTCCATGCCTTTAACAGAGTAGCCCTGATCACCACCTGGTAATAGATATGTGATCAAATACTCACTGAATACAAGGAAAGCTGCCTATAGTTTTGCACAAACCACAACCCCATCACCTTCCATCCTGTTGTTTTAATCCCAATAAGAAAATCTTACCACCTGGCTAGACTCGAATATGGATGGAAAAATTTGCTCGCTTTATTTTGGCTCCCCGTCCTCATTAGGTACTAGCAGTATGCGCTACCGTCAGTGATCCTTCCATAACTTTATAATATCAGTAAAGATATCTTTCTATTCTTTTCAGGTTACGCATATGTCTACAATAGTTAGCGACACAAATAAAAAGAATTAAAAAAGATCACGACGATTACCTACCTCAATTATTTCCTTTTGTTTTGGCGCCTTGAGCCCATGTGACTGAGCTCTAGCACTCAAATATTTGAAGGTCATCTGGCCTTTCCACTGGTCAGGAATTCGGGCGGCGGCGGTTAGAGCCAGTGAATATCCGAAGGTCACGATAACAGGACGCCCGAGCACACAAATGACCTTTACCTGGCTAGTTTCTTCATCTGGTTCTTCTGAGAAGAGTGGCTGAAGAAAAATTGCGGCAACTTAGCCACTTGGTTGTTCAAATAGTAGGATGAATTGTTCTCTTGCAGGGCGGGCTGGGGATATGACAAATTTTTCATATTTCCATGTCTAGGATTCTCAACACAGGAGGATCCTGTTTGACTCAAGTTCCGCTGTAAGTAGGGACACTTGAGGGAGACACGGTAGAGACCTTCTTTTTCTTGAATAAACTGAATATCCGCATGTGTTTTTTTGCTATTGGTGGAGCAGCAGGCCCTTGCTCTAGCACTACTGAATGATTTCTAACGGGCACCTCAATACCCGACTCTGGGGCAACAGAATCAAACTGCTCGCTTGGGCGATGCCACCTGGCTGTTGACTGCTCGCTGACTCTTGATGTGGAAGAAGTAGAGGAGTGTGGTCGTACCACATCGGTACTGCCTTGCCCCTCCCTAGGTACTTGGAGGTATGAGTCACTGCGCGGCTGTGAGTATGCATACTGATCTAAGAGATCCTCAATTTCTGTCGTGCCGAATGCAGTGTCTCCGCCAAAAACGATACGTATAAGATCAGTGGCCGAGTAAAACCCCGCGGGCGAGGTGAGAAGGTCTTCTTTTCGAAGGTTCACCCGATCTAACAATTTCTTCGATTCGACAGGAATACTGCAGACGGCCTGAGGGTTTGCACCGTGTAGAAGCATTGATTTAACAATCTCAAACCAGTCTTTGACTTCCTCAGAGAACTCTGTGTCGGACCTGGCCGCTAACATATACATGGAAGTGAGAGTGTGAGCCCAGATTGTTTGCTGTTCATCTAATTCGTTTGGGTTTGCTCCTCTGTCAAGAATCAACTTGACCATGCTAGTCCTCGGCGCAACATATCTGATCCCATCCCATGGATGGTATTTCCCCGGCTCCTTAATGTGAGGCTCTGTCATTGCTAGTGCTAGTAATGGCCTGCCGGAGCGACTGAGCGAAGAGCCTGGGCATAACATCTTAGCGACGTATATTAGCAGGTTATGTCGGATGCACAAAGTAAGAAGGTTGTTGTTCCAATCCGGTTCAAAGCCAAAGCGGTAGCCTGTATTTACCCAATGAGCGTCAGGGGGGCATCGCCTTTTCACGATGGCAATCTTTCGGAATGCTGCCGCAGCTCGGTCCATGTCTTCGAGAAGATCGGCCTGAGCTTGTGGGGAGATGTTTTCTCCCACGCGGCCCAAGTGATACAACATACTGAAGACTAAACTCCACAGTGCCTGGAAGTTAGACTCTGAATGCAGTGCACATCGAAGCCCCTTTATCTGAGCCAAGTAAGCCCTAGCAAGGGCCATGTGGGCATTAAAGTCAGGAGTATCCGGAGCAACAAGCTGCACATGAACCGTAGGGGTCATTAAGAAGTCCCGCACGGTTCGATGAAGAAAGTCAATTTCGTATGAAAGCCTTTCATTTACCACGCCTTCGGAGTTCGAGTATTCATCACAGCTCTGCCGCCGGCGAGACTCTAGTAGGCCTTTACATCTGCTGTTTAGCCGTCTTTCAATTTCTTCACAGCGAATACATTCTTCCTCTTCTGATAAGGGTTTAATCTCTTTTTTCAGTGCAAAATCGGGGTCGTCTTCGTCCAAGTAAGAGAAGGTTAGAACGGCTAATGGGTGGGGGGCCTCAAGCGCCAACCTAAATAGCTGTGACGCTTGTTGGAGATAGAATGAATTTAAGCTGGTCAAAATATGGAGGAAGTACTGCTCAAGATCCGCTGGAAGTTGTTGCAATCTTCTTTGGAGATCAACCATGCGATCTGCGTTGGTTAATCCCTCCAAAAGAGAACGGACCACGAGATAGACCCAGAGAAACACGCCGGAAGCCTTGCGGACAATTTCACGAACCAGCTTAGGGGCGCGTTCCGGTTCTAAGGACAGCAGCCGCGAGAATCTTGGATGATTATAGAGAGAGTCATGCGCAAAGATTTCTATATCACCACGGGTTAAGTCTTGTAGTGCTAATTTTGGAAAGCCCTGAAAAGCGTCTTGGAAAACCAACCATGGACGGCTGGCGGCGAGAATCTTGATGTTGGGGTTGCGGACTATGCTGCAAAGCATGTCAATCAAAATCTGATGATCTCCATCAAACTCATCCAGGCCATCAATGAGGAAGCAGAACTTTGTCTTGAATTGAGTCTTCGCTAGTCGCTGAAACGCACTGACTAGCTCGGATGTTGTCCATGAATATGATGACTTTTTATGCACCCCCGAAGAAGAATCCCAGTGTGAGGGAAGAACCTCTGGGATCAGGCTCGGCCGTCGGGCAAAGATCTCGTGAAGCAAACTCTGAAGTAGCCCTTGCTGCGATTTCTGCATTGTCGTGCCGGGATTCCAGAAATAGAAGCTCGCAACTACCAGATCCAGTGGAGATGCCCATTCCTCCAGAAACTTTGTTGTTCGATCATCTTGATTAATGTATTTCATGAGTGTAGATTTTCCTGAGCCAGCCTTGCCGCTTAACCAATAGATCTCATCTCCTTTTAGAAGCCATTCCTTTAGGTTATCCCAGGGGGTTGCATCATCCTGTCCGTCTTCCAAGGCCCAGTTGAAGGTTTTCCTATGTGCCAACGAAATCCACTCGCGGCGATCCCGCATTCGCGGATAGTAAAGGCTTTCGAGAATATCGTCCTTGCTTTTCTTCTCTGACGCCCGCAAAGCCATGTTTGATAACAGTGTGGAGACCATAGCCACGTCTTCCGGTTTTGCAGGGTCGTAATGTGAGCGGCGAATAGCGTCTAAAATCTGGAAACGCGCCTGGCGGGTTTCATCCAGTATTCTCTTCTCAGAGTCAACAACGGTCAGCAAGACCTCTTGCACTTTCTCGTCTGTTGCAGTCTGCTTGGAATTATTTATGACAAGCAAAACCACCACAATTTGCTCTCGGTACTGTTTGAGCCGATCATAGAGCTCTTGAATCTTATCTCTGCCCAACACGCTCTTCAGAGCCTGTCGCACGCTTTTCCAGAGTTTGCGGGATTGCTGTACCTTTGCCCTCTGCAGTGCACTGATCAACTCATCGCCGACCTTATTGCACTGCTCTGTCAGAGCTTCCAAGGACTTTTCATCTTCGGAAATAGCATATGCGCAGACCTTCCGGGAGCGATTTCGAACCCGTTCATTCAGAGCCACCAAGTCCTTCGCAATGGCGTCCAGTTCAATGTTACGGAGTTCCATACCTTCGGCGGATTCGTAGATCTCGTGCGTCTTGGAAACGAGCTTTAGCCCAAGCTCCAAGAATTGCACGATATTGCCAGCAAGGCTGATGGCACTAAGAGGATCCATGGTTCGTTCACAGTCCGGTCCAGTTCACACGGATCTTCAGACCGCACTTCTTCAGCCTAGATATTGGGCGACTGCAAGACACAAATTTATGTTTATCACTTGACACTACCGCTTGTCTTCGAATCTCGTTTGTCTTCGAAAGTCGGCACTTGGGTAATTGTGAGCAAGGAGGGGCTTACGACTGGCGCGGGGGCGCCCCTATTCCTGGGAAGGACTAGTGTAGTTTTATGAGTGGCTGGTTGTGTACAGCCCCGTTCGTCCACAGAGCATCGGACGTGGTTGGTGGGTATATATGCACACCAGGTCAGAGGTACCTTGTTCTGTATACTATCTGCCCCGTAGGCACAGTTGGGGGCCAACAAGGAATATCGCGTCTTTCTTCCGGGAGCGTCGTTCTTTTCTCCTCTGCCATCTAGTTTCGAGTTTTCCAGGTGTCTTTGTGGAGACGAACCAAGGAACTGAAAGCAGCTATTTTATCAATAAATGCTCGATCGACATTTCTCCCCATTTACAGAAGTGTTTCGGGCACTTAGTGCTGGCTCTTTCAGTACGCTACATGCGCACACTCCAGACCTTAGGTTGTGTGGACTCAAGTCCTTAATAATACTCCGGATGAAGATACTGTGAATTTATCAATACAGGTCCTGGATATGACTTCAACGAATGGTACAGAAGAAATTCAGATTGATATATTTCTGTTCACTCTATAGATGTGATCAATATAATGAATAAAGATATACAAATGGAAGGCTAATTTTCACTAACAAGGAAATAGAACTAGGAAATACATTTCCATTCTGTGGGTCGTAATTCTACCCAGGTAGGTAGTCTAAAACTTCATTACAAAGAAGAAGCCATTTCAAGAAAGAGCTACCCTCTACCAATCTTCTAATCCCCCCACTGGCTGCAGTTTCCGGATCTTCCATGGTCCCTGCCTAGTTTCCATGACCTGAAGGATCTCGCCTAAACTTTTGGGTTTTGTGATCTTGCATACACTATCAGACACTCTATTCCAGATGTAGTAGCTATTGCCTGACTTAAAGAAGTCCTCAACCTCGCCCGACTCTGGCGTGGTCGTCATGATCGGCTGTGGGTTCTTTAGGCCAAATTCCCTTGCCATTTGCTGGCCGTAGCCATCTGCGGAATCCCAATATATATCGTATCTCATAGATGTTGGGTCGGTGGTCCATCCAGTGGGGATGTGCTTATTATTTAATTCAGTCCTTCAACTTGTATACCAACTGGTCAGTTAGGGTGGGCGTGGCTGGCTTACCTGGGAGTCAATCTTGGGGGAAGTCATTGTAGTAAACTAGTAAGTCAGCGTTGATGCTAAGACTATAGGTAGGTAGGGAAGGGATGCGTGTCATAATTTCATAAACCATAGGTACGTCCACGTAATTAGAGTTGAGTGATAGCATTCAATGACGTATTGTGGAAGCTCTTTACTTGAATGATATAATTAAATACTTACTATTTTGACTACTTTGATGTGAATTTAAACACTACAATAATTGCAAGCTTATTAAAAAGAGTATAATTAGATATTGACCTAATCTCTCTTATATAAATCAGTACTTAGGTAATATACCCTTCTACTAGTAAAGAGCAGGTTTTACATGTTAAGATGCAATTAATATAATGAATAGAGATTTATAAATGGGAGCTGAATTATTATTAATAGGGAAATCCAGCCGTTATCTAGCTATAAGATTAATTGATTGATTATTTCTAATTTTGACTATTCACGCTACACGGCTATCACTTGGCTGATCATTCAACATCTTCCTGAAGTTCATTGTCCCAACCTCTCGCTTCCCTTCTTGTTGAGAGAACATATCCTATAAAGATGTCCTTGGTTAGCCAGCTTCATAAAGATACCTGAAGTAGGGATATCCTATATTGGTCAAACGATATCTCCAAGGACAGCAACTAACCTCTTCAACACTATTCTTGACCCGATAGCGGACAACCTGAACTTTTTGGCTTTGGCCAAGCCGGATTGCACGGGCAATCGCTTGGCTCTCAACGCTGGGATTCCACTGTGGCTCAACAATGAATACACGATTGACCGATGGGAGATTTAGTCTGTCATATGTGTTAGGTTTGATAGGATTCTGGGGGGTGGAATATTTGCGCTACTAACCCAAACGCTCCGGTCCCGGTAGTCATGATGAGGACATGACTATCCTGGGACCCCTCGAAGTCGTCGAGGATTCTCTGGCGCTTCGATGAAGGTGTTGTGCTATCAATACGAGCGAACCCAATGTCGACATCCTCTAAATGCTTAGCGATTAAATCTAGTGTGCGTCTCCAACAAGAAAATATAATACTAACACGGGGGTTAGTGAGTCTTTGACTGGCTTCAGAAGGTTGACTGACCTTTTGGTTGTTGACACCTCTTTCTGGACGTCGAAGATAAGGGTTTTCAATTTCGAAGACCAGCCATGAGTTTGGAAATAGTCGCCGTAGTTGTAACCGGCCTGTCTATTCTCTCTAGGCATTCGATGAAAATCGGAAGAGTTCCTGGCAGGGTACTGTGAAACAGGCGGAGGTTTACGTGTGCATAAGGGACAATGTTGTTCCCCATTTATGTCATGCTCGCCATTGCTAACATCCAGACATTCGTCACAAAGAACATGTTTGCAGTTTTCTACGTACTGTGGGCGACCGCCTCGGGGCATAATGGGAAGTGTTTGTCTGCACGCTGAACAGTATTTCAAACTATTGCGTGTAATGCAGCGGACATCGTCCTCTTCCTCCTCGAAATAGTTTGGTTTGGACCATGCAAATTTATGTTGAAAAGTCCCATGATTGCAGAGAATTCTCAACTGTAGCATCATTTGGAAACCTCCAGTCATTGTATTTCGAGAGTTATACCTCTCAGACTGATGCTGAATAGATCTGAGCATGGAGTTTTTGGTATCATCGTACTGCTTTCGCTCTTCAGGAGTAAGTTCTACCATGTGTAACTCCTCTATTTTACCTGGTATGTCCACGGTATCGATTGTACGCCGGAGGCATAATGAGTCCAGGAGATCTGTTAACCTGTTAATTGCTGTTCTTTTCATTCTTGGGTCTCCAAAAGGGTTGGCGATAAAATGAGAGAAGGTCCCTGAGTTCTGAAATGGCTTTACTTGAATAAAGGCCAGAAGCGATCCGAGGTCTAGGAGACTATTCTGTATGGGAGTTCCTGAGAGGCACCACCGTGATTTTGCTGACAAGTCTACAACCGCGCGATGGAATGTTGTAGCTTTGCGACGGATGAAATGTGCTATTGCTCATGTCAATTGGCGAGGAGTAACTCCCGAATGACACCCTCACTGACCTTCATCCAGTATAACCCGGTACCAGATATAGTTATGCAATTTGCTATCACTATTTCCTGCTCCATGCTCCCTTGAGAGAGTATTGTAGGTTGTTATGACGACGTCGAAACGTTGTGGATCATCCACAAGCGTTTTCCGCTTGTGCCCATGATATTTTTCTGAGGTCACCGTGCTAGGTAACCATCTAGTTGAGGGTTAGTCCATCAAATTCACAGTCACTAATTGGAAGTTAGGCAAGCAGTTCTCACTTCTTGATTTCTTTCTCCCAGGTATTTATCAAAACTGTACATGGTCAATCGAAGGCCTGAATCTCAGGTATGGGGGTAAGCGTACTCAAAGAGGGAACAACAACGAGTGTTGCACGTGTCCGTGTCTTTCCAGAGAGCTCTTTATCAATAGAGTCTTGACTCTCCGCCCACGTTTGACCGTCCCCTAGTGTCTTTGCTATAAGAGCTAGGCTGCTAAGGGATTTTCCCATCCCCATTTCGTCCGCGAGGATACCCCCGCCACTTTCATCGGGCCTTTCCCGCTCTTTGGCCCTGGTGATTGAATGATGATACCTTCGAACTCATATAAGGATTTGATTTGCAAAGTATGTGTTGTTGTATCACTCACCATTGTTCACCGCTGTCAGACTTCAAGTGCCACAATCGGTACTTGTCTGGAATATCGCCAGTCTCACGTTGCATCATGAACGTGAGGGCTTGTTCTTGGTGACTTTAAACTAAAGTTAGCCAAATACTACGTTTAAGGAATTTCTGATATAAATACAAAGAACTGACGGGCGTAGATATTCTTTAAGTTCATCAGTCCCTTTCTCCTGGTCGAGGTCTTGTGCTCGAGTGAGTGAACTGAGGACGCCAGCCAATGTCTCGCTGAACTCTTCATCCTGACCAGCTGGTGGCTCATCAGCAACGGGAATACTTTCTGGACCGGAATCAGAGTCGTCGCTGTCGTCTGAAATATCAAGTACCAGGAAATGGGGATTATCATATACTATGTCCGGCCTCATGGAATTTGGATCCGGGGTTTGAAGGAATAGACCTCTATCCGAGAGCTCGTGGCCGATCAGATCTCGATCGGATGCTGGCCCATAAATATTGATAGCTACCCGTATTGCAGCTTCCGATGATTTTCTGACTTCTCTCAGTACTTGATGTAGTTGGATGCGGTCGACAACAGCGTCGAGCTCGACTGAGGATTTCTCGACCATAAACTTAAACATACTTTCCCATTTCTCTCTGAGGAATCCCAGCTCATGTAAGTCGGGGAATGTAAGATAAAGTCGCTGGTCGTTCGGTTTTCTCACGATTTTAAAAATTTCAGTGCGACAACCGTGCGGCCTGCTCTTGTGTATTTTATGCACTCTTCGCTCCAACTCGACTCCGGCCCCCACTAGTTTGACTAGCTCGTGAACCACCTATCATCACTATCAGTAGAGTAATTCACACTCAGTTTCAAGCCCACCTCACCGTTCCGTAGCATATTACATTCGATAGCGTATCGGAGCGCGTATCCACCATCGGTGTGTCGGCTCGCTCCTGGAAGCTATCCCCGAATTCGGTAGAAACCATGGACAGCGATGAAGTTCGATCGGCCAGGCTTGAATAATCAGAAGTCTGACTTTGGTTGAGCGCAGAATTGATTGTGTCTGCCAGCTCATAGCTAAAACCAGATAGACTTGGATCATGGCTCGTCGAGCTGTCATATAGGGTAGATTCCTGAGGGGTGAAGAGGGGAAACAGTTCATCGCTCTCAAGTATGTCAAGGTCCCTGGACTCATCAGTTCTCTTTCTTCGATAGGGGAGATTTGGTAATTCACTGATGGTTGTCAAGAGATTCAAGCCTTGGACGCTGATGTGAGGGCTCCTCGGAGAGGGAGAGGCTGTCCTCTTCAAAATTTAGAATTCTTTTCAACGACGACATGACTTAATTTTTGCCGCTCCCTTGCCCAAACTGAAGATTGAAGAGATCAGAAGAATGAAGAGAAGAAATTAGCGGTTGAGAGGGCGGATCTTCCCTTAATTCTCTGTTTTGGTCTTCTCGGTGGCATGCCTCCCACGGTCACCCTTTGCGCCCTCGGGCCAGGGCACGGCCAATAAGGTCGAGGCTCTCTAAAGTACCTGATGCAGCCGGGCCAAGCATACTCATGGATGGCTCTCAGCCTCGTGCTGGCGGTGAAAAAAGTGATCAATCACCAGCTCTTCTCGTCGTATCGAGTGTTACTATGCCCGTTCAGGCCGCCGCGCGCCCTCCCTGATCCGAACGCCGCCACCATTTTCACCGGTTCTGAGGCCCAAGGCTGATTCGGATCCCATTATGGTAGCCTTGTACTACTGGTCACTCAGCTTTAGCCTCTCATATTCCTGGATTCTTATTTGTTGCGCTAAGACGCGGACCCAGTGTTAGTAGTATACGTAGCCTCATACCAGTTCAGCCTCGTCCCAGGCGTGAGATTCGCATCCAACCGGATTGGATTATGGACAAACCGACAACCTAACTGAGGGGTAGGTGCATTCTAGATCCATTTTTTACTAATTGATCCCTCATTTTTTGTTGATTCTTTTCGCTTCACACCCCACCAACTTATCTGCATTAACTCATTTGTTTTGCTGGGTCTCAAGTCAACGTCATCCATCCCCTGAAGGCGAGCGACCCCCTCGCTACCCACTCGTTTCAAATAAAGCCCAGGTTATGCCGCCTGTGACACGGCTACCGTCAAATGAGTTTCATTTGAAAATTTATCGGCCACCGACAAGAAGAGACATACTGTTCGACTGCAAGGATCTTCAACCGTCCTCGGAATGATGGCGGCGGCGTTTCGAAAAATACCTTCGGTGCGCAGTGACTTCGAAATCGCAGTACTGTGCGCGTTGCCATTAGAGGCGGATGCAGTTATGTATGCTCTGGATGAAGTTTATGATAGCAAACTTGCTCATAAACTGGGAAAGAGTGCTGGAGATCCAAATTCTTATGCGTTCGGCCGATGCGAAAACTACAATGTTGTTGTTGTGACATTGCCAAATGCCGGCAGTGTGAAAGCGGCGACTGCTGCTACATCGCTGCGCATGAGCTTTTGCGGTATTAGACTTGCATTTTTTGTTGGTATCTGTGGTGCGATACCGACGAGGAGCAATAGGAATGAGATCTTGCTTGGTGACGTTATTATCGGTGAGACCATTGTTCAACTTGATTATGGAAAGCAATACCCTTGGGGATTCCAAAGGAAGGAAGATATTCAGAATGTCCCTGGCAGACTGGGATATGAGCTCCTAAGTCTTCTCCAGCTGTTCAAGGTCGGTTTCCAACACGACCGCCTCGAGCAAAACGCTCATGGCCATCTTGAAATACTTCAACGAAACAAAAAACTTGGGGCCGAATTTCCTGGACGTAAAAAAGATAAACTGTTCCCATCGAACTATCCCCACAAACACCATGTTGGGTGTTCTACTTGTGGTAATCCTGACGGACCGGCTTGTGATGAAGCGCTGAAAGCTTCATGTAATGAGGTTGGGTGCGATATTAACGCCCTCATCAACCGAGATGGATCCGACAATGATGCTGTTCAAGGAGGCAATTTCAGGGATTCCAAGCCTTCTATCCATTTTGGCTCAATTGGAACAGCTGATGCGGTGATCAAGTCGGGTATGCATAGAGATGAGTATGCGGAATCAAATTCCGTCATCGCATTCGAGATGGAGGCAGCTGGGATATGGGAAATACTCAACTGTTTAGTTATCAAAGGTGTGGCAGACTATGCTGATGCCCATAAAAACGACACTTGGCAGAAGTATGCAGCAGCTGTTGCAGCGTCGGTGATGAAGGAAATCTTGGTACAATACGTGAGACCAGATGAACCCTCGCAGCCACATTCATCACGCGGTGAGAACTGATTACGACCCTTGCCATGTTTTTGTCTAGTCCTCTTTTGCGTACCTGCGCAGTAGCTTGAAAATAAAATCTCAAAGTGCTGATTACTTCTCCTTGGTAGAAAACTCTTTCCCTGGACTTCGCACTTCTCGCGTCTACCCCTCGCTGGACGATCCCTCAATAAATGATAGCCTAACCCAGGCATTTGACGACAGCATACGGAGCTTTAGAAAAGATGTGGAAAAAGACGACTTCCAAATTCCTGGTCCTATTGACTTTTGTGAACTAAAGAAGGAACTCAGAAGGATACAGAGAGAACAGGAAAGGCAACAGACATTGCGAAACCTTCGCAGGATCGAGAAATTTATGGGAGGAGTTGCGCACATAGGTGCAGTTTTGGAAGAGTGCTTAGAGAAACCGGAGCCTGCCCGGGTCATATGGGGGGCAGTTCGATTTCTAATACGGGTATTTATTTAATCTCTTCCATTCAATTCTGGGTTTGATTAGGTTTTGCTCAACAAGTTTTCACTAGGTTTCAAAGAACAACGGTGACTGGTTTGATGCGGTCCTGAACGCATATGAGAAGCTGGGCAAAGAAATTCCGCTGGTTTCCAATAAAGATCTCTACCAACACAATACGTGGCTCCTTAAGGTCCTGGTACAAGTATTTGATGATATTCTGGACTTTCATCGAGGAGCCATGGATATATTTTCCAACTATGGTATGGCAATTGACGGCTTGATATGAGGCTTGACACTGATAAAAGATTTGAATATGGTAGAAACCCTCAAAGATGTCTTCCGGTCATTTTGGGTGAATTCCATGCCAACTATTGATAATATTACGAAACACCTTGGTTCTCATAAAGAGTTTATTGAAACCAAGGTGACAGCAATGGCAAATCAAGGAGGACGTCTGGCCCGTGAAGATATTCAAGACATCCAACGGCATATCCGGGACTACAAGCGGGAGAGGGAACAGCATGCACACAGAGAAGCAGAAAGGAAGAGGGGAGTATATAATGAAGTTCAAGAATGGCTATCTTGTGCAGACGTGGCAAGTAAGCATTTGAAGATTTGCGAAGATCGACAGAGGTATCCTAATAGCGGTGACTGGATTTTACGACACGAGAAGGTGAAAAATTGGCTGTCTCCTGATAAATCAATTCAACCAATCCTATTGATCAATGCTCGCCCAGGCACTGGTATGATTCTTCCGTTTCCCTCACTTTCAAATACTGAGACAAAGGTTACAGGGAAGACGTATCTCGCGTCAATCATCGTCAATGAATGTAGAAAGAGGAACCGGACAGGAACAGGCTATTTCTACTGTAGTTCCGAGTCAGACGATGCTATCAGTATATTAAGAGGCATTCTCTCCCAGCTTTTGTCCCGGAATGAAACTTTGGCTCCCTACTGTAGGGAGAAAAAAAGGAACTTGGATAGTGCAAGGTTTGCCGACATTCAGTCTATTGAGGGGATGCTTACTACATTCTGTAAGCGCATCTCACGGGCTTATATTGTAATTGATGGCCTTGATGAGTGCGCAGCCGTTCAGCGAGATCTCTTACTAAATACATTCCAACATTTGGTTAAAAATTGCGATGGTTATGCTCCAGGAAAGCTTCGAATTCTCCTTCTCAGTCGGCCACTTGATCTAAAGACTGACATCGAACCAATTGACAGTATGACACTCACACCCCAGGATAACGCAAAAGATATTGAAGCGTACTGTCAGCATTGGGGTGATGGTATAAGGGAAAAATTCAACCTTGAGAATGATAAAATCAACTATATTGTACGAATGACGTGTATAAAAGCAGATGGTTAGGACACTCTAGAGTCTCGCTTAAACTACGGATTGATACTGAGTCTTATAGGCATGTTCTTATTTGCACGACTTGTTATGGAAAATTTGAAGGAACAACCGAATATAAATCGCCTATTCGATATTCTAACCGACAACATATTTCCGAAAGACTTGAACGGAGCGTAAGTCTCATGACACACTTAATACATGGTGTCTGGCTAACTGAGAAATAAGATATGCCAAAATCATGGAGCGACTGAAACAGGATCTGGAACGTAATACATTTGAATACACGCAATTATTGCTTGGGTGGGTGGTTCGCTCGAAAAGGCCGCTCAAGTGGACAGAGATCCAGGCCGCACTCTCGACACGACTAGGAACAAGCAACACCCTGGTTGGACTGGATAGAGGCGAAGAACTGAAAGACAGCCCACTCAAGGTGTGCGGGTCCTTAATTCAAATTCTAGAAGGAGATCGAGTTGAGCTTGTTCACAGTACTGCTAGAAAGTAAGAATAAAAGCCGCTGTCCCTCTTATTTGACAACCTCGACTTGCTAACTACCGTTATAGCTTTCTTGAGGATAGTGGGAATATCGATCTATTGGGTGCTGACTGCGACCTTGGCCTTCGATGTTTACGGTACCTCACACACGATTTTTTCGGAAGCGACATCACGGACGAGGAACTTGAAAAAAATGTTATACGAGGCGACCTTGCACTGCAAGATTATGCTGTATCAACTTGGTTCATGCATATCACCTCAATCGTGAGGGCGGGGGATGAGTTGTTCAGGGCAAGACCCCAGTCAGCCGAAGATGAGTTACGAAAGCAAAGACTCACTGAACAGCTTAAGAACTTTGTCAACTTCTATCAACCCCCATGTGAAGACTCTAGTATTATGGAAGAAGCACAGAAAGAATGTGAGATCTTTCAGGGGTTCGCATTTCACGACAGTCTTCTTACCGTCTGGTGCCATATTCGGGCAGAACAAGCGAAAGACTATGCTTCTCGCAACAAAATCAGCCTTGAGCCGCTTGGGAAAGCGCTCGACCGCAATCGCACTCTGATTGAACGACTGAGCAACGAAAAACCCGATGCCATATCGAAGCACTATGGAAAGTATGCATTTCGTTGCCCAAAGGTGCTCTGTTTCTACTTCCACCATGGATTCGGGGACCAAAAAATTCGTGACCACCATGTTGCCCGCCACGATCGACCGTTTCACTGCAATGAACCGGGCTGCTGTACCAATGGTCTGGGGTTCGTCTCTAACAATGCGCTGGTAGCCCATATATCGAGATTCCATCCAGAGAGATATCTCGAGGGTGATACGTTTGCCCCTATCAATCGTGTTAGGGTGGTAGAAAACGCAAGGTGGCAGTGCCATTTGTGTCACAAAAGTTTCACTCGGAATGCTATCCTTATCGATCACATCCGCACTCATAATGGTGAACGGCCACATGCTTGTGCTGAGTGCACATGGACGTTTACAAGAAAGTCAGACTTGAAAAGACATGAGAAGTCGCATGAACGGCGGAGACAGCGCTAATCCTAGCTCCCTTCTTATGGGTAGAATATGAGGGCCTAGGAAATTGACATGAAAGATGACTGAACAGCTTTTTACCTTCATGGTTCTTTGGAGGGTGGACTTGGAGCATCATTAGTAAATATTGTGTGGACGTTGTAATTCCTGCTCCAACTATGACGAAGAGTTACGAGTCACATGGCGATTACTGGGGGGACTTTTCCCCTTTTTTTTTCTTTCTCTCCCCCTTTTTTTTTCTCTTCCATTTTGTATCTCCTAGAAACTGTCTCCAAATACTCAGATTTATACTCAAACTGACAAATATAATTGAAAAAATTTGGGTCCTACGTATGATGCCAAAAACTAAGAAAACCCGGAAAACAGAATTCCGAGTGGATATTTGTGCTTCATGAGGGATCATCACTAGTTAATATAAGCGACCAATATTGTATCATTCACTACGAAAATACCCCAACAAATCTAGCTCAGCACCAAGAAATAGCAAACCAACCAACCCAATCTGCAGGCCTAATCTTCCTCTAGCTCTGGAAAGCGAGAAACGTGCTCAAAGCTATCAGACGAAGCCTCTGATCTAACGTGATGCTTTGTATCATTTCTCACATCCAAAGTGAAAATATCGGGGCGAGAGTAATGCCCTACAGGGTCAACCCACTGTTTAGCGCGATAGATTTCATCAAAGTCAAGGTCGCAGTAGACAAGACCCTCCCAGTCTGAGGGGACCGGATCTGTTAATGCCCGTCCATCGGGAGCGATGACCACCGTAAACCCGCCGCCGGTTACTGCGGTATGGGGCAGCTGCTCCCCCTCAGCAACTGAGGTAGTAGCGAGACCGTTAGCCTTCAAGCCTTTCTCGGTCTGGATGGAAGAAGCTAGAAGTGCAAAAACGCCTCCTTCTACCGCTAGCGTGTGAGTTGCCATGCGACAGGACTCGACCGTATTGAAGAATGGCATGTTTCCAACGGGTGAGAATAGACACGGCCACGATGCAACGTGGATCTGTTCACCCTGGAAATAGGTATTGTATTTGAGGAGAGGTTGGAGGTGTTCGAAGCACTGGAGGCCTCCGACTCGACCTATTGGTGTTTGTACCACATTCTTGGCACATTCGCCAGACTGACAAGGAAAATTCAGTGCTGTTCAGCGCATTGCTCAGAATTATATTGAATCAGGAAAGGGAAGGAAAAATACATACTGCATCACCAAAGATAATTCTCTCAGGGCCGGTCGGTTTGAACTTCCTCCGATGCAAAAGTACACCCCCATCGGGCCCGATGAAGGTTTGTGACATATAGAGGCTACCCCTGTGGCGTTCGGAAATGCCAATAACGACCATAATGTTGACGGACCGAGCAGCTTTACGGATCTTTGACATGTGGGATGAGTCAACTGCCACACTGTTCTTGTAGTACTGAAGCATGTACTCGTTGACTGTCTTGGTGGTGTGTGCAAAGATGAACGTAGGGTATCCTGGGATCCACAACTCGGGGAAGGCAATGAGCTTCGCGCCATTGTTACCCGCCTCGGCAATAAGATCGCATGTTTTCTGTACAGCCGCGTCGACATCAAACCTGTAGTTTGAGAGTCAGTACAATGTATTTGGGATGAATGAATAGTTTGAGTAACTGACCAACAGGGCTCAGCCTGCACCACGGCTACTTTGACAGTGCCGGAAGGGTCGAGGTCAACAGATTGAAGTGTCATTGCGGTAAATTATTGAACAAAAAGGATGATGAACGAGCCTTGGTTTCTTTGTTTCCGGATATCACCCATGCAGTCATATCCTTTTTTATATTCATTTGAGGGGGAGAAAATCTTGTAAAAAACGCCGAGTCCTTCATTACTTCGAGGATATCAACATCCGCTTCCTATCAGTGCGGATATCAATATCCGCCTCTTATCAGGAAAACCATGGGGCACGATATCTCGAAGGGATTGCTGCTATTGGCCAAACCATTCGCTAGCCTACCATATATCTGATTTAGAGTTTACTACGATGCTGAAATAACGCAAGGCAGGAGAGGAAATTAACATCCGCAGGATATCGCTGGCCGCCACAAGGAGTGTTCCCGTCATGATGAACTGATAAGGCATTCATCCAAACTAACCCTACCATGATATTGAAGTCCATATAAGAGGAAAGATAGATAAATAGGGGTCTTCTCTCGCATTACCATTATGTTCGTGGTTTGCTTCTCTCGACACCACGCAAAACATTAGATCTCAAGTTAAACAATGGAGCTCGAAGCCCCCAAGCAAGCGAACACAAACACATGGTCGGTCAATGGCTCGGACGGACCAGGATTGGCTCAGATGATGGATATATCTCCCTTCTGGTTGCAATACGTGCCAGGGCCTAACCCCAAGTATCGCTATCGTGGCCTTAGTCCCCGGGCGTCGCGCACAGGTGTCGTGATTTGCGGATGTGCATGTCTCATGCTCTCTGGAATTAGTCAGTTGGCTACTCTTTTTCCAATGAGAACCTAATTTTACTAACGAAACCGGGATATCTATGATTCTAGACGTCGCATTAATGGGCAGTGTCTCATCCACAACCTCGTACTTGGCGCGCATTGGCCTCACCGATGACTCCGACCATACTCAGCTACTCATAGGTCTCATCAATGCCATCTACTGGGTCGGTGTCATAATTGGTGCTCTTCTCATTAGTCCAATATCCGACAAAATTGGCCGTCGCAGGTCCATATTCTGCGCAGGTATCTATGCAATAATCGTTATCCCTCTGTTTGTTGCTTTGCAGAATTTTGGCTGGGCACTTTCCGTTCGGTTCCTAAATGGCCTCGCCACGGGAGCCTTTGACTCCGTTGGTCTCAATTGGTCAGCAGAGTCGTCGGCGTCAAGACATCGTGGGCGGGCGATTGGATTGCAATTGTGTTGCGCTGCTCTTGGAGCAAGCCAGTCCTATTTCTTGGTATACGGTATATCCAAAGCGGCTAGTAGTGAGGTGCTGTGGCGATTCCCAATTGCCTATCAGTGCGTCTTTGTTTTGCTTGTATCAGTGCTTGTTTGGATTCTGCCAGAGTCCCCGCGGTGGCTTGTGCGTGTTGGGTTGATCGAAGAGGCGCGAGATGTCCTACTAAGCATGCAAGCAGACCAGGTTGAAATGGCTGAGTTAGCTAAGACGGTCGACGATGAAATTTTGACCATTCAAAAGGCGCTACATGATGAGTTTATCCACAGCTCCTCCACCACATACTTCAGTATGTTCCTGAAGAACGATCGGTACAAAACTGCGCGCCGTAGCTGGTCTGCATTGTTCGTTCAATTTGCAACACAAGCTTTGGTTGGGGTTGGGGTTGTCTCCGGCTATGGCATCAAGATTTTCGAAGCTGGAGGATGGTCTAGCGACCTTGCTTCCCTCTTGTCCGGGGTTTGTATCGTCGTGCAAGCTGCTTTCGGATTTATTGGTGCCCTATATGCTGACAAGATTGGGCGTCGGAGAGCTTTCATTTATGGAGCCTTTGTTGGCGCGATACTCCTAGCCTTTGTCGGCATGTGTGGCCATTTCGTAGCAGAGAAGGCCTCCACAGACGCTGTTTTAGCAAAAAGGTATAGCTCTGCTGTCGTCGCCCTGATTTTCATATGGTCCGCTGTATTCGGCATGACATGGCGTAAGTATTCACTTCTTTAAAAAAACAAAAATCATCATCCGCTAATAAATGAAACTACAGTTTGGGCGCCGTTCACGTATCCATCTGAAATATTTCCAGCTCGGTCAAGAGCGCGAGGAAGCTCAATTGGCATTGTAGGCCTGGGATTGGGCTCGTTTTTCACAAGCATGATCAGCCCTTACCTTTTTGCTGCTGCAGGTTCTAATGCCATGTTCTTGTTTTGTGGGCTTAGCCTTATTGTGGCGGTTGTGTCGTATCTATTCCTACCGGAAACTGCGAACAAGACATTAGAGGAGATCAATAATCTGTACGATTAGAGTGTATAGATGAAGCCAGATAGGGGTTACTTGCATTTGCAAATACAATAGTAGATGATCAAAAATAACTTCCATTACAATGATTGCGTCTAATTATGCTAGAAAGGGGGGAGAATTAAGAAAAGAGCATGGCAAAATATTATAATTGACCGTTTTTCGTCCATCATGTTGAACTGTCCTCGGGTTCAAGGATTTCAGCGCTCATCGAATTGTCGGTCAATGGACTGGTCCAAAACGTCGGAGAGTTTGCGGGTGATAAATCCCATTTCATCGCGAATTCCTGAAGATCTTTCAATATCATTCTGGAGGGAGGGGAAGTCGTAGAGAAGCCAAAGAGAATCTGCTTTAGTGTTCGTAGCGCATTCAATGACGAGCGGTATGTAACGATATCTGGCTGTAGTAGAAGAACCAGGTGGACCAAGGCAGAATTAAAGGCAGCGTGCAGAGTAAGAGGATCAGATAATGTATGGCCAAAGTGGTCCCGGTAGGATTTAAGTAGGCTTGTTATAGCTGCTGCGGAGTCCTGGCAGCGTTGGTTCGCCAGCTCTGCGGTTCTCCCGTCATCACTAAGCGACCTTCGATGGAGGAGGATGAGGGCAGAGTGGAAGGAAAGGCTAAAGGTGATTGTGAGCCAATGTATGTACATGCCATGTGATGGATCGTAATACTAACTGAAAAGATAGAAAGCTAGAATGGAAAGACTTCCCGCTAGGGATATCTTTCATCGACAAGGGTAGTGAGGCGAACCATGAAATGTATTTTAGATGGCCTTCTGATATTACATCATCCTTCGAGACACTATCCGAAAAGCTGTATCTGGAAAAGGGATATTAGCCTTAGAGGTGGCAAATCGATAGTCAGGGCTTACAGCTTTGACAGGGTAATATCCTGAAGCCAGTAGAGTTCTACATGACAAGCATAGATAAGGTTTAATGATAAAGGAAGCTCAGAAAAGTTTTCTCTCTCCTTCAGAAAGGCGAGAGGTAGCGGGCATGATATATCGATGTGATCGATATGACAGGATCTCCCCTCAAGAATGGCGATCCGTCTGAGGTCATCAGCGTATATTCAATAAGCCAAATTATAAAGAACGCACCGATCAAGCCAAAGGGCTGCCCAAAATATATAATGTCTCTCTTTTTTCTCTCTTTGCTGCAGTGGATTGGTTTCGAAAGCTGGAGTTTCATCATTTATATCATTTACATGCAGCCCCAGCCGCTTTGCCATAGCGCAAGCAATACCTACCAGGTTGTTAGCGTCAGTTGTGGCCAGAAACTCAAAGACAAACACTAACTGTTGAAGACAGTTGCAGCTTGTAGCCTTCCACGTATGGCGTCAAGGTAAGCTTTCAACAAAAAAGCCTTCACATTTTGAAGACAGCAATTTTCAATCTCGTACCCAACTTTTGCTGTCAATCTTTCGCCATAGTAATCTATTAGCGTTTCACGCGATACATCCCACAAGGTTAAGGACTCTTCATCCAAAAAGAATGCGGCAACAGCGAGCATTATGTACAGCAGGAGTGGATGTGAGGCTGCTTGGTGAATCAGTTGCGAGTCTAGTGGGCGAAACCCCTCACAGACAATTGGAAATGTTGGGTGAACTTTGACTCTATATGTATGAAGTAGGTGCATTTCTTCCGGACTAAAAGAATGAGGTTCTTGAAATGAGGTTTCTCTGTCAGGGATCGGAGTTAGCCACGCCGCTCGAGAAGTGATAGTAGTCATCAGGTGATGATTGCTGGTTGGCCCAACATAGATTGTTTGACCAGTCTCTTGGTCAAATTGGACACGCGAGCCCTTCTTTGATAGTAACGAACGAACAAAAGATATTCGATCAGCATCCCATGGTAGAGGTGGTAGTTCAAGCATCCATTCGTTTGACATATCTAATGCGTTTCTGATGATAATGTTATCTAATTCTTGGGACCGATTATGCGAGCTCGCTTCGTCTAATTGAAAGGGCTCAATTAAAAAACCCAAGCCAGACTCGCTCCCGCTCGTAGTCGATTCATTATCCATAAAGCTTTTGGATACGGAAGGGGCATTTCCACTGCTACTCTCGTGCCATTGCGCATTCTTGTTTTCCATTAGGGACCGGACCTGCTGTTCCAAATATGCTATTCGGTTATGTAAGGCATTGAATTCGACATGCGTGTGTCGAGACTTTCGAAGATCAACGCCGCCGTAATTACATTCGCGAGAGAGTTCTACACAACGCGAGCACTTCAGCCCATCCAGTGTCAGATTAGCAATGCAAAGAAGTAAAATTTCCAGAATGTACCTTGGGGCGGGCGCCATTGCATTTTGATCGCCTTTGCTTGCAATTTCCGCAGGCGCTTGTTATACGGGGGCCGGATCGTGGCATATTTTATTAAAATAAGCAAGACTTCCTGGATCTCTGCACCTTTAAGTTGATCGAGGCAGTGACACTACCAATCAAGAGGAATAGTCATTCCTTATCAGGCGAGTAGTTGCTATTATGTCAGCACATGTGCATAACATAAAACCCTTGATAAGACCCGCTCAATAGAATGAACTTTGGTTATCTATGGTTGTTTAGTTGGGAGATAATAATCACTAAGATTTATAATGCTAAAAATATAGGGAGGTGCTACAGCCACCCCAGCCAGGCTAATGGTAAACTTTTTTGTAGATGTTTGCTCATTATTAGAGCCCCAGGCCTTCAAAATCTCGCTAAGTTGGTCATATGAGCCCACAACCACTATCCACAGTTCTAATTATCTCTATTGCGAGCTAGAAAGCCAACACAATAACACACAGTTGCACATCGGGGTAGAGGGGAAGAAGGAAATCAAGTAACTTTATATCAATTCTAACTGCAGATCCTGGCTGTTGACTCTGACCACTATACCTGTTCCCACCCTGGTGCCGATTCTAACCTTTGATTCGGTTCCACCCAATCCACTGGGGTATCTGCAGAAGCGATACATTTATCTTAAGATTATCAGATGTATCCCCGCAAAAAGATGACCTCCCCGGAAATATGGTGTGGCAGAAGCACCTCCCTTTATTGATGCGATATTTGTCTAGTTCGCATTCTCAAAACTACCTAGTGGTTGCAGGGTGGAAAAACAAAGGTATAATGCCAGGAGATAGGGACGCTGAATGGCTTGTGCTAGATACGCCAAGGCGGATTGACTTGGATGCTGGGGTAGCCAAAATGGAAGCCCCAATTAGCTCCTTGAAAAATGATAGCTGCTACCAGCGAGTCGAAGCTGCCATGGCCGAAGAGGACGGGTTCGTCATTCCCTCGGACAAGGCAGGTGGAGGATTGTCAAAGCATTACTTGATATGTGGGCGGGCCGATTGGCCAAGGTGCAGCAGTACAACGCTAGGAACGAATACGTATATAGGCCTGTCTTCGCTTGCTGTGGATTGCGCCGATTGCAATGCAGCACTATTAAGAATGATCGTGGATTGCTGACGAATATGGACTGGGCACTTGTCCGACCACCACGGATCTAATGATGTATGTTTCCTAGGCTAAACTACTGTCCTTCTTTTTTACCCAACTAACCTGGTGGCGCTAGTTGAAGGTACTCGGGGCCCCTCTCGGGTCAAAAAAAAAATAACATTGTAGAAAGATGCCTCTTTATGAAAAAACGCTTTTTTAGAACGGAACAAAATCGGGCATTACCACATCAATATGTGGTGGCCTCTATAAGGTCCTAACCAATCAAAAGAACAAGCTATTTTTGCAAGCAGGAGACTCTGGAATATAGCGTATTTCACGTATTCTCTTGAGGTTATTTTTGACATTTAAACAACGCTTGGTCTCGGGGCGAAGCATATTCATGTGAAATGCGCGGACGGAACCCATCCTGCTTGGCGGACATCACACCTACGTTACCGCGTGAGATACTTTTCACGGAGGCGATCGACTCTTTTTAGGATTCCTATGATAATCCGTCAGACCTAGGTCAGCCTGAGGCCTGCTCCATAATATGGATTTTGGTTATCTATAATTGCTTGGTTGGTGGATAATAGTCACTAAAATTCGCGATGCTGAAAATACAATTTTGATTTAGCCATTAGTTCAAGACGCCAGAGCATCCTTTCTCATCATTCGTTCCCATTTCATATTGATAGGTATTGATTAAACCTTCCAGCACAACAAGCCTCACTCAGTATCTATAATCATATTTATAAAGTCGGTTTATATAAGAAAAGCGCGCCCGCAAGGGAGGGGGTTTATTTCTGTAAACGGGCACTTTCATAGATACTACCGGGGTAGGTCACTGGCAGTTCCGATATTCAGTAATTCTAATAGCTTGCTTGGTCATTCCAATAGAGGGTGTTGCTATGAACCTCTGGTCCCGTGGCATCCATCTCCCACCCAAACTTGATCTTGACCCATTGCATGAAATGGGCCGCGATCTTGATATGGCCGACATCGGTGGGATGCCATTGTGGTGCAATGTCATTGTGCTGCAGAATTCCTGTCGTATCAAAATAATGTACGAAATCCCCTTTCCTCTGGTAGCACTTGTAAACGTTCTTGATCTCTTCTACAAATAGCGGTCCTTGAACATAGGTGTCTCCGGAGGCACCGAAGCCACCCCAGAGAGACTACGGTCGAGTCAGTCCAAAGCTCCCTGAATTCGGAAAATCAAGGAGTAAGTGAAAATAATAGGGTATCAAGAAGCATACCATCAGAACAATGTCCGCTCGCGGCCAAATTTGGTGGATTTCACCGACTAGTTTCACATAATCATTATAGTAGTCAGTGCTCGACACATTGTTGGCAATGTTATTATCATTAGTGCCGATGTTGATCACGACCAGGTCAGCAGGTTGCTGAGCTCTGAAGTTCCATTTGGGTGGATTATCACCGTAAATCTGCGATGCTCTCCAGGAGGTGTCGCTGACACGGAACCATTGATAGGTCTGCATAACGTGTGAGTAATATGCCTCTAAAGACACCTATTCCATCCGACCGGGCTTAGCTTAGGAACGTACCTGACCACGAGGATTCCCCCAGCAATTTTGATCGTGCAGACAAATACCGGGGTATGCCTAATACAAGAAACAAGTCAGTCTCAATATCAAATGTGAAGTAATACCATTGGTATCCTTACCGTTAAGTGGTATTCCACATTCCCCAGGCCAGCGGCGAAGTTGTATGCCATGACGATGAACCTTCGTATGTTGCAAAGTCACCCGAGCTCAACCTAAAAATATTAGAAGGAAATCTTGCAGAATTACAGGCGCTTTATACATACGAGTCACCGATGACTTCCACCATCTTCGGGAATGGTTTCACGGCAAAGATTGAGGAGTCCGCAGCAACTGAAACACCCGTCAACTGAACTGTATGAGATGTCAGCCTGGTCCTAGAGTAACTCTCAGAGATTTCCAGTGTGGAAAACATATCCATAGGCCCAGTTCGTCACTATTAAGATTAGCGAATCAGCTCAAGCTTTTCCTTGTTCTCCAAACTCTCTTACCACGCATTTCAAAAGTCTTCCGTGTGGTTGCCTCCGTCAGGTTCACACCAGTAGTCCATGGATCAACAAATTGGTAGGAATCATTCGCAGTAACATTGGCAAATTGCCAATCTTGTCCCGCGATTCTAAATTGTATCATTAGCATCACATCCGATTCCATACTATGAAAAGCCCAAACGTTAATAACCCACCTATAAGCAACCAATACACCTTGGTCCGTATGTTGGCCAAAGCTCAATGCCAACTACTCCTGTTAGCTCGGCTCGTTCTATCGACAGATGCGGGGATTCAAACCTTGCGTCCAGTGAAGGCGAACTTGACGCCCGGGGCCCTTTTAATTTTTTAGTTGAATGGAAAAATATCAACACCAAATAAACACTTACGACCACCCTATTAATGAAATGTTAGTTTCTGTATGTCTAGTGTTGGAAGTGGTACAGAGTTTTTTATGCAACTTACAAGAAATATGTTGGTCATCCCATCTTCCTTTGTAGGATATCTGAGAGGCATCCGGCCCATAAGTCTTCCATACACTGCTATTGACCCCTGACTCTAGTAGATAAGCCTGGCCGGGATATGGGTCCAATCGAGGCTGTCCATTCTCCAGGATTGTAGCCGCAGCGTATAAAAATAGAAGGGAACACACCAGAAAGATGCGCATCTTGTTAGCTAAATTCGTGAAAAAGAGCCCGATTACATGAATCTAGAGCGGAAATGAATATTAAATAACCTCCCCCCCATCTGCATAGGATTTTTATCCCGTTAATTGTCTAATATATAGTTTACAAACCACTAGAGGCTAAAGCCTGATATGTTCCTTAGCGGCGGTAAATAGCTATAAGGCCGGACTTCTTATAGTTAGTCCTCTATTCCGGTTTAATTCCTGGTGGGTTAGTCATTGTCTAGATTGCTGTTTTCTTGCTTAATATGGGCAGCGCGGTGCGACATCACAATAAGGAGTGTGGGGTAATAAAATGCTAGTCACTTAGTTTTGGCTGGGGTATAGACGGAGCTTCCTCCGTGTTTCATGAAGATTCTGGCCTTTATTGGTATCTGGGAGTGATTATCGGGTATAGGCAGAATGTGCGTATTTCTTTTAGAAAGATTTTATCTTACTAAAAGACAGTCATGGAATCTTTAGTTCATTGGCTTCAAATCAGTCCATTCTGCACAAGAAACAGATATTCGTCAAAACATATATAAAGAATCGACAAATGGAAATATAAGAATAATCCTTAGAAATGACATTTCTTCCTCAAGACATACTCTGATTTACCTTATTTTGCACTCACTAGAGTCTTTTTAAAGTGTAATCCAGCGTAGGGATAGGTCTTTCAAGTTTTCCATCAAAGAGAACGGGTTCTGGCCAGGTTTGGATACGCTTTTCCTACAGGGTAGCGAATAAATGATGTAATTTAAGCTCATTCCACCGCCTTCTAGATATGGCACTTCTGGTAGGCAGAACTCCATGCCTTATCTAACTTTGCCTGGAATAGACAGGTGGCATCCAGGGCGGTGTGGTACTGCCCAGGTCATTGCCCTGTCCAGTTATCCTCTCTTATAAATACTTGTTGTACTCCATTCTCTCACAACCACTCAACAGTTACCACAATGTCGATGGAAATAATTGACCCAGATGGCGATATTATTATCTCCTGTGGATGTGATTCGTTTCGCGTCTCCTCCAAAGCACTTTCCTTAGCTTCCCCTGTATTCCAGGCCATGCTTCACTCAAGCTTCAAAGAAGGCGCATCTCTTGTCATTCAGTCTCCAGAGCTCCGTATAATAACGCTTCCTGAGGATCATCCAGATACGTTTCTGATTTTTGCGAATGCAGCACACCACAAACCTTTATCATTAGCCTCACTACCTGATCCTCAAACTCTTGAACGCCTAGCTTTTTTCATTGACAAGTATGACTGTCAACGCAGCATGTGTGGTTACGGCTATATTTTCTTAAAAAGAGATATTGCGAATTTACCGCCCGAGGGTCTGTGGAGGCTTCTAGAATTTGCATATGCAGCAGGTTTACCGGATCACTTCTCAGAAATATCCCGGATGCTTGTTCTAACCTGCGCCCTACCGTTTCGCAATTGGGCATTCGCTAAAGATAACTTGAAGCTCATTCCGCCTGCGGTTTTAGGTAATCAAACCCATGTATAAAAATGCTTATTTGATCTAATCGTACTTCCATGCAGAGCACCTAGATGATGATAGAGAGACCATAATGTGGGGAATACAAGATGCTATCTCAAGTGTCTTTAATGTGATCTTGCAATGCTATTGTGATACAATGAAAGACAACCTGTACATTTTTGTTCACGCACTATATGTGACAGAATTGCTTCCAGGGTCACTTACCTTAAAGGCTAGAAGCTTTATGGAAATCTTAAGGTAAAGAATTTGTGATAATCTCATTTCATGTGGCTGCGGAATGGTTGAGGCCGTGGATCAGAGCTCCTTGCTCGATTCTGAATTGAGAAAATGTCAAAATATACCTTTAAGAACATGTATGATATGTCTCCAGAATACTCATTGCAAGGACCACAAATAACCATAAATGAACATTGCAAGATGGCATACCGCCCTTTCCCTCTTAGTCTACATACAACTTGAGGGTTATTTCTGGGGATTATCGAAACAAATATTAAAAAAGAAGTGGGGAGGACATATATGTTTTCTTTTTGATTATGAAATATCTGATAATATAATAAAGTAGCCATTTACTTCCAATTGAACTCCTGTCAACACTACTCTTAGAAGATCTTTTTACTATCATTTTATGTATTCTTAACTATGTACCCTGAACGCCCCTCCACTAAAGAAATGGACAAGAGGACATCAAGAAACAGCACACCGGATAATTCCCAGCAGTTTTGGAATGTATCCATACCTCCGTCAGATGTACCCTAGGGCTCCTAATTTCTAAGGGAGAAAAATGAAAGTTTAGAATCCATAAGAAGATAAAATTAAAATTGGAACACACACTTCTTGATAACTATAAAGAAAAGGGAAGACTGATACTACTCTAGATATAGTAGTGTCTGAGCCCTAGCATGAATAGACGACGGCATAGATCGTATCCTTCAAGTTCTTATTAGGTCGCCAAAACTCAAACAAGCGGGGTAATTTAGAACCTGTTTCAGATATCCTAAAGACAATCACAACATTCAAGTACCCTCTTCAGCTGCTGCTTGGGTATAATTTAGGATTTTATATGTGCTAAATCTGTCTGTGCCACGCGACTTGCCCCTGTTTAAGACAACAGTGGGGTGACGACAATCATCCAAGGGGGCGTGTATCAAGGTAGCTTGCAGTTCTCTTAGATATCCCCCCCCCCCCCACCCAAACAGTAGCCCCATGAGTCATACAGTGCACTGACCCGATCCCCGTTTGCCTCACCGTCAGTTTCAGGTTTGACTTTGCAGGTGAGGCGAATGCCGACTTCAGCGAACTAGCCGAGAGTGAGGGTGGTTTAGGTTCCGGATAATCCAGGCACAATAACGAGATATATTTTGAGCTCTTCTTCGCCCAGCTTCTTCTACGAGAACTTAATGTTGTGGGCAGAGCGAAGGATCACCATAGAATATTCAGCAACCCCAGATACCCCACTGAATACCCACCCACTAGGTACTTGGATTTGTGGGGGGCGATGATGTGCCGATTGGCCAACACAAGTGCCGTGAGGAATGCACGGCATTTCCATATTTTAAAACAAATTATCAATGCGCATCTTCGCTACTACAGGCTAACTAGTATTCTGATAGGTGGGGGGACCCCAGAATGACTCCCCCGCGTTATGGTGAAACGCCCCTGATCCCGGCAGTTACTTCAACCCTCGGTTCAAAATTCCGCCAAGACTCGCGGGGTGTAGAGGAGAAGAGAAGTTTGGGGAAGAAGTTAATAAAGCAGACCTTGCCAAGTTTTCCGCTGCCGATTTTCCCACGCGATGTGACGTCTATTTTTCCCCAAGTGGAGGAAGAATCCAGGCTAGTGGTCAGACTTAAGGTCTTGGGTGCTTCTCTCGTCGACTCCCAAGAATCACGCCCAGTCAATATGGTTGATTGATCATCACAAGAAAGAACGCCATTTTGACTTTGCCTCCACACATACACGAGCGTGGAGTCGCACTTGCAATAGTGTCACTGAAGAAACATGGGAATGCCGAGGAGTCTGAAGAATTTGCACAGGCTCATGCACCCAGCCAAGAACTGTACAGGCAGAATCTCAAAGACAACGAGAATGCCAACTGCGGGGGACAGTGTTTCAACTACCGAGCGAGAACGCATAGTCATAGATAGGAAGAGACATGTATAAAATGGCCCATCATCCCACCTCGTCTTCGAGTATCTATCAACCCAAAAACACTCCTACAAAACTAAATCGAAAGAAAACATCCATTACTTCAGAGACCTATCCTTTACCTACCAAAATGAAGCTTCAATTCGTGGTATCCCTCCTGGCTGGAATTGCTGCCGCCAGCCCTATTGATATTGAGAAACGCCAGCGTATGTAAAACATGCCGTCTCACGCCGTTTATAGAATATTCGAGAGGATATTCGTTCTTCGAACCTCTTCATAAACCCAAATATTTCACTTCTGTGAAAGCTAACTGAGTGATAGTCGCTCCAATTGGAGAGAACGAGCTGCGCTCCGGCTCCTGTGAAGAAATCACTTTTATCTTCGCGCGTGCTTCCACTGAGACTGGCTACCTGGGAGGCTCAACTGGTCCCGGAGTTTGCGATCGTTTGAAGCTCAGCAGGCCCGGTCAGGTTGCCTGCCAGGGCGTTGCCCCCGCTTATACTGCCGACCTCGCATCCAATTTCCTCCCAGCTGGCACAAGTCAGGCTGCGATCAATGAAGCCATAGATTTGTTTGAGCTTGCGGCATCCAAATGTCCCAACACCAAGATCGTGGCTGGTGGATATAGGTATGTTTAGCTAGCACCATCTCGTCGGCGCAACAGAGAAAGCAGTGCTAACCACATTACCATTTCACAGTCAAGGAACGGCTGTCATGCACAATGCAATCTCACAGCTTCCCAGTAACATCCAGGATATGATCAAGGGTGTTGTTCTCTTTGGAGATACCCGAAACCAGCAGGACGGTGGTCGAATCCCGAACTTTCCCACAAGCAAGACAAAAATCTACTGCGCTATTGGAGACTTGGTGTGCAGTGGCTCCCTAATTATCACAGCTGCACACTTCACCTATCTGGTTAATGTTCCTGATGCTGTTAGCTTCCTGCTATCCAAGCTATGAGAGGAGAAGAAACGGATGGTCTGAGGCAGTTTTGCGGTGATTAGGCAAGACTCCCAAGCATGTATCTAGATAAATTATCTCGAGGACTTTTACGTAGTCAAAAATTCTACCAGCTACCTAGGTAGCTACTTACCTTTTCCAATGCCTTGCGAACAAGAGAAGCTCTCAGAGTGGGTGGAGAGGGAAAATCCCGTAATTGGGACGGCCAGATCTTAAAGGAGACATACCTGTAGTGCCTAAGGCAGACAATGCACACCATCACAACAACAAAACCCCCGACAACAACCTATTTTATGAAGACAGGGTAGAGTCTGACAAGTGTATAAACCTAGTGTCTCCCTCGGGTGTATCTTCCCCACCAATTCGCGACTTACTTACCAAAGGTAATCATTAACATGTGACTGTTAATAGAAACTGGATATATATTTTGAGAAGTAAGTCTCAAGCTCGTCCATAGGTAGGTTTGACCTTCATTCGAAAGTATAATTCTCGGCAGGAAGTGCTTAATTGAGTTAGAACAAGCCATATTGTCGGCGGTCGAGACGAATCACGAGTAACTATTTGGTGATTATCTATTATTCTAGGTACTGTTGGAAATTTGAATCTCTCGGCTCCTGGCAACCGCAAGAGCTGAAAAGAGCCTAGTGAGAGCTGGCTCCCTAACTACGACAGCTACAAGCGCCTGAACTACTTAAATGGGATATGGTGTTATCTGCGGGGCTTTACTTGAGTGTCTAGTTTCATATCACAGGTGAGGCTGAATATCGACAACGGTAATTAACTAAATATTCATTATAAACACAAGACCATGATTTGTCTTGGTCGATACACTATGAATAGCCACTCAAGTGATTATCACTTTAGCTAACGTAAACGCCACAAGCAGTGAAACTACCTACGGAGTATAAGTTATCAACAACCTGAAAGTTAAGTCCAGTACCGGAAACGAGGATCCTTTTCGCCCCCAACGAGCTCATTTTGTGGGGTATCCTCCGCCCGCAGCTTTTGGCCGAGTGCCTTATCACGCTTCCGGTTTTGCGTGCGAAAATAGATACCTAGACTGGCAGAGATTATAATAGCAAGCCCCTGGAAGCCCGCGGTACCGCCGAGAGCTTGTAAATATAGAGGTGCCCAGTCGTCACGGAATAGTTGTGCGGATATGATGCCTCCAACGGAGGAAAAGGCCACCATTACCCCTGTTATCAGTGCTCGGGCGTTCTCGTCGACTTTAATGTTATTGTGCCAAGAGTGGACTAGACAAGACGGGATGTAAGTCCCGGAGGAGAGGAAGAATGCTCCTGATAAGGGGGACAAGGGTAGATTTGGTTGTCTTGTCAGCGGGATGGGTCTCAGAAAAGCGGGGACAAAGGATAGGATATGGGGATAGTGAGCTCAGTAGATGTGACTTACCGACATAGCAAACACCGGTTTGGGTGATAGGATCAATAGCTCCAGTGATGATATAGCCAATCATGGTGAAACTTAATCCGAGACAGAGAAATGCGCCGCGCTCCCGGAAATAGTCGCTGAGCCACGCGACAACTAAGGTGATCACACATCCTGTGAGATTTGGAGCGACAAGGTAAAGATTGGTCTTGATATTGCTGTATCCCTAATGGTTATGAACAGGAATTAGTCTATGATCTACTGTCCGCGGATCCTAACATTTGGCAAGAAATGAATCTCACTAGTCGTGCAACGATTTGAGGAAGGAAAGTCCCCGTGGAGGTGGTGGCGACTCCATATGAAATGCAAAGTAGCATGAAAGGCAACATTTTTGGCTCAAGCAACGCCTTCAAAGCGGGTGCTAGTTGGAATTTGGAGTCTACTTCGTGAGTTGAATCGCGCATAAGTCGAAGCCTTGCCACGGCTCTTTCTTCGGGGGTAAGCCACCAGCAGCTCATTGGGTTCTTAGGAACAACAAATCTATTCACCATGGTTAGTGTCTCCCTCCTACCGAAAGCTCAAGAATATTGAATTTCATGAAGCTTACAAGGCTATTGTATTGTTAGCATGTATGAAACTCCAAGCGAAGAGAGCGGGAACCCACCAATGACACCAAAAACAAAATTGATAGCTCCTTCGATGATGAACAGAATCTGCCAACCATGAAGCTTCGAATCGAGACCGAAAACGCTATATGAGATTAAGCCAGTAAAGGCACCAGCGATTGTTGCGCTCGCGTAGAAGACCGCGATCCGGAACGCCATCTCATTACGTTTGTAGAATAATGTCATGTAGAAGACAACCCTAGTGGGGACTGGTTAGTTATGTTGTTGTTTCATTTTTTTAAGTTCCTTTGGAGAGGGCATCGGCTTCATACCCACTGAAGAAACCTGACTGAACACATGCAAGCACAAGACGACAGGTCAAAATGCCACCATAGTTCTTCACTGCCACCTGGCACAGGGAAATAACACCGGAAGTAAGAATCAGAGCCGGGATGACATAGTTCCCACCGATGCGCTTTACTAGAACCGTCACAAAAGGCTCCAGCACGGCAAATGGGACATGAGTTAGTGTCATCATGAGACTGTATTCGTTTCCCTTCATGCCTAGGTCCTCATCAAGGCCGTCGGTCTTTGCATTCCCGATGTTGCCCCCTGTCATGAAACGGCAGAAGTACCTATTAGTGACAGAGTCAGTAATTCAGACGTCTGTTATCATGAGAGGGTACATCTTTTGATTTTCTATACGGAATCTCACATAATGGAGAGCAATGGAAGGAGAATCAGATCCATCTTGCGAAGGTAAGCGCGCTCAATGGCTGGATCAATGTAGAAGTCCGCATCAATTTCTCCATGATTACTCGAGACCTCGGTTCCATCGTTTTTCAGGTCATCCTTGGGCATCATTGTACTGGCGCTTGTGTTCTCCATGCTCATAGAGGAGGTGAGAAGACAAGGGAGGAGTGAGGATAGGGTACGCCCGGCAATGGAATGCTTTCAGGAATGGGCAGCACGCGACATTATAAATGGGCACAAAAGCACCCTTCAAAAGAATGCGTGCGTCCTATTTCCCTAGGAGAATTAAAGTTCTAGCTATTCTATCCAGTTTGAGGGAGTATCTATGCTGAAGGATTCAGTTATCATTGGCCGCACGGGGCTCCCCGCCTCTAGCGTCTGCAGGATCAAGTCTCCTACATCTCTTCCTAGCGATAAGCTGGCTTAACTCAAGGGGAAATCAGGATCGACTTTAGATAGTGAGAGCTATCAACCGCGCGGTTACCCCAAGAGTGAGTTTGCTGCTCTTAACTGGCTTGATAAGCCTCTCCCCGCACGAGATTTTGTCCAAGGGTGGGCCGGTCATCAACTACCGGCAGGAGTTACTCTTTGTGGTTGAGCTGACAGGGATTCAAGGAACCTCCAACTCGGAAATGTAAATGTAGTTGAAGGATGGGGGTTAATTGGCCGCATTCTTTGTTCCTCGAGACTCTTGAGAGATCTGTTGATGCATACGTCTTATCAAATATCAAAAGCCGCCACCACTTCCTGCAACACTCTATCAACAATCCACTTTGAGACATTTCAATATTTTAAAATAGGAGTAATTCTGATTAAAGAAACGAAAATGACTGTCAAGGGTGGGGGGTTGCCCACCTTATTCTTTTATTTCCTCATTTTCTCTTTAATTTAGTGAAGTTTTATAGAGGAGCTACAGGTGTCCCCTTTCTTATAGACCACCAACATTCGACAAAGCTAGGGCTAAGCAACTTATTTATTTGACGAAAAGCCTCAACTGACTAAATCACTAGAAGAATTGAAAAATATTTCAATCTAACTTTCCTCGAACCCACACATTAAGACAGTTCTTTGTTTCTCGTCATGGACAACTTCCTCGACTACGACAAAGGCGATCACGTCGACACCGGTGTTGGCGGGAAACGCATCATCAACTCGGGGCCTCCATCACCCGGATCATTCCTACATATCCCCATCATTGACTTGTCGAACATGAATTCGCCTGATTTTGACAAGCGCAAGGCTGTGGCCAAGGAGATTTGCGACGCCTGCGCGAACGTCGGTTTCTTCTACATCAAGAACCATGGCGTGCCACAAGAGCTGGTCGATAGCGCTTTTACAGAGGCCCGTCGATTCTTCCATGATCTCACGCATGAGCAAAAGATGGAGCTGGATATCACGAAGAATACTGAATTTTATGGGTATGCGCCGATTCGGGGTGCGACGTCGAATGGGCAGACTCGCAAACGTGGGTAGCCCTACATTTTCTATCTTCCGCGCATTGTACTGAAAAGGGGATGGAGTTAAACAGGTCTCTTCGAGTCCATAAATTTCGGGTATGAGCCTGAATTCGATGATGCAGCCGCAGTGGGCACTGATGACAACGGGCCGAGCTTCTGGCCCGGGGAAGGGGATCTCCCGGATTTCAAGAAGAATCTAGGGGAGTATTATCGGAGTGTTATGAATTTGAGCCGGGCGCTATTGCGAATGTTTGCCCTGGGGTTGGAGTTAGGAGAGAATTACTTTGACCAGTTCTTCAAACGTCCCGGGGTTTTACTCAAACTAAACCACTACCCTACGAGTCTTCCCATTGACGATGCTATGGCTAAGGATGCTGGAATTGGTGCGCATAGTGATTTAGAGAGTGAGGATTTTACCTTTTTTTTTTTTTTTCTCTTTCTTTCACCTAAATTTTCTCCTCTGCCAATAATACTAATGACAATAAACAGGCTTCACAATCCTCGCCCAGGACGACGTCAAGTCACTCGAGGTTCTATCTAAAGATGGCCAATGGGTCGAAGCGGAGCCCATTCGAGGTGCGTCCTCCACAATTGTGGAGAATCCATACGATCCTCTCTGCCTTTCACCACGGACTAACCCAAGTCAATGATAGGCACATTTGTGGTGAATATCGGGGACGCAATGGCTATGTGGACCAACGACATCTTCCTATCGACGATCCACCGGGCTTTCAACCGTGAAGGCAAAACTCGATACTCTATTCCTTTCTTTTTTGGGGCAGATTATAATGCTGTCATGGAGGTAAGGAAACGCCCCGGCTTGCCGTCTTTTGGTTTACCCTGTTTTGATGATATAATTTGCTAACTTCTCTCTTTAAAACCACAAACAGACCCTTCCGTCGTGTATCAGCGAGGCCCGCCCGGTCAAGTATAAACCGATTACCGCGGGCGAACACGTCCGGATGAAGCTTAATCTCACCTATCCCAAGGATGCCCCGGTTCCTGTCGTTGTTTGAGGATAGCTTCAGGTCGCTCAATGGGATATGGTGGTTAGATTGAATGTACATACATACATACGGATTGAATGCAAAATAGTACAGCTAGATGGAAAATTCCGGCCTTTCTTCTTATGCAGCTTCATGCAATGCAAATAATTAAACCTTTCAACACCTTTAAATGAATGTATTTTCTATATTGACATTATTGAAATGGTTTCGATAAGAAGAAATTACTATGAACAATGTCTGTACATCGGAGTAAGTCTTCAATACATTTCGAATACAACTTAGAGTATGTTTCTGTAGAGCTACTCGGAAATACTCTGGTCGAACACTATTCTCACTACCTTGGAAATTCCTACCTTGGCCCTGCAAAGGATGTATCCATAGTATGGTAAACAACTGCCCATAAATACCCCAAGACCAGAAGTATGAATACCCAATACTCATATACAAGAAAGAAAAAAAAAAGGGGGGGGATTTGCCACCTATGTGCTATTCCACCCCCAGAGTAACCAAAACTCACCATTCTTGATCAACCACCCACTTCTGAACCGACACAATACTGGGACTAACCAAACCCCCATCTTTGTCCTCAATCCAACGCTGAGACGCGAAATGCCCGACTAGCGCGTAGCCGACACCCGCAGCGTGAAAAGATCGAGCACGGCCATTGGCTGCATCGTCATTTAATGGGGGTTTTATCTGCGTTCAATAACTACCTTCTCCTCCTTTGCCAGCCTACCTATAGTAGTTACTGTACCTTAGAAATGATCTCACTAGTCTCCACTGGAGTCAGTCATAGCCGCTAACTACTAATTAACTACTGTTTCTGCGACGATGTTTACGACGATTTACTAATCTAATCTAATCGAACCATCCTACTCTATCCTACCCCAACCCCACTCTTGGAAGCTGGACATGATGGAGCCGGGATTAGGAGTAGGGATTAAATAAAACATGGTTGATCCCTGAGCATGCCTGGGAAGGGGAGAGATATTCCATCCTAGAGAAAACGAAAAGAATCCATAGATGAGGCCCTAATAGGTCTGCTACTCCTGCCACTACTATATACTCTACAGCACTACCACCATGTCGATTAAGAAGAAGCCACAAACTCGCACGACGCCAAAAGAACGAGATGCGAGCTCAACGCTCAAGGTACGTGATCAGCTATATTGGAAAAAGGAGCATTCTACTGACTCCCAGCCCCGATGATATCCTATATAGATCATCATCGTAGGCGCAGGACTTGGCGGCCTCGGCGCCGCCATCTCCCTCCGCCTGGCCGGCCACGAAGTCCTAATTCTCGAATCCGCCCGCTCAATCAGCGAAGTCGGTGCCGGCATCCAATGTCTCCCTAATAGCACCCGGATCCTCCGCTCATGGGACGCCCACGACGTACTCCCGGGCAAGGCGTCTCAAACGCAGACATGTAATATCCTCGGCTGGAAGGGCGATCTCATCTCGCACATGGACTTCAAGAGTGCGGGTGAAGCACACGGCGCTGCATTTAATGATTATCATCGGGCGGATTTGCACAGCATGTTACTGGCTAGGGCGGAGGAGCTTGGGGCGCAGATCCGGACAAGGTCGGAGGTCATGGAGTTGGAGTTTGATGATAATGATGAAGGAGGTGTCGCGAGGGTGTTTGTGCGTGATTGTGACGAGTCGCCTCTTGTGGCGGATTTGGTTGTCGGGGCGGATGGGATCAATTCGAGATGTCGGGAGATTTTATTAGGGAGGACAGAGCCGCCGCATCGGACGGGGGATATGGCGTATCGGATTTTGTTGGATGGGAAGGATGTGCGCAAGTATCCGGAATTGGTCAAGTATCTGGATGAGAAGGCTGTTAATTATTGGTATGGGCCTGGGGCGCATGTTGGTGAGCCACCCTTATCCTCTTTTATCTTCTTACAGCCATACATACCGTTGATAGGTATACTCATATTGAGCATTGACATCCGACTAACTATCGTCGATAGTCACTTATCCGCTACGAAACGCCACACAATTGAACCTCGTTCTACTCGTGCCCGATAATATGCCCGAGGAGGGTCCCTCTACATTGCAAGGATATGTAGATGAAATGCAGGGGCTATTTCGAGACTGGGATCCGAAGTGAGTCTCTCATATCTTCCCACCTAATCCTTACTTCCCCCTCCCCTCCCCTCCCTCTCCCCCACAAATACATGAAAAAACATATACTAAAAGTAGCGGGGGGGAAAAAAGCATTGGTAAACTTCTCTCTCTGTGTCCCTCTGTCCTCCGCTGGCGACTCTGCATCCGCCAAAACATCGACACCTGGGTCCACCCCAGCCAAACCTTTGTCCTCCTAGGCGACTCCGCCCACGCAACACTCCCCTACCTAGCTAGCGGCGCCGGAATTACGTTCGAAGACGCAGCCGTCCTAGGCGAATGTCTCAGCCGGATCAATTCCAAAAGCAAATCCGAGAAGCAGCGTGCACTAGCTGTGTACGAGCGGTGTCGGAAGCTGCGGACGGAGACGGTAGTGCAGCGGGGGTCGATCCAGCAGGATTTGAACCATTTAGATGATGGGCCAGAGCAGGAGGATCGGGATCAGAAGATGCGGGCCTTTGAGCAGGTGGAGAAGGAGTGGAGGGCAGGGAATCGGGGTCCGTTGCCGGAGGGACTGAAGGATGGGGAGGATCCGTTGGTTTGGAGGCGGTTTGGGGTGGGGGAGTGGTTGTTTCGGTATGATGTTTGGGAGGATGTTGAGGAGAAATGGGGGGAAGTATCTTCTTGTTCATAATATTTGTAGTCGCCGTATCTACTTTTGCATTTCATACATAGCTTTTTTTATACGTATAGAGGGAGAGACAGTATACAGTCAGGACGAGTGCCAACTAGAATAGGGCTTCGGGTTTCGATTATACCACTGCTCACTACCCCCACCTTCGGCGCAAAGGAAAAAGAAAAAGAAAAAGAAAAAAGAAAAGAAAAGAAAAAAGACAAGGCTAAAATGCATTCCAAGCAATCATATTAGAGAAAATTCAATTAATACACATAGTGTGGGAAAAAAAAAAAAAAGTCCTCAAGTAACAGTTTGTATGTATATATGTACAGCCGGAAGCGCCATGACACAACATTCCTTAAAGACATACAAGTTTAAAGACATCTCTCTTTTCAAGAAAAAAAAAAAGGTGAAAAGAGACGATCAAAGGTAGACATAGCAGAAAGGACCGCCGGTGGTATCCAATAGCTCCTTGATCGTGTGGGGGGGAGCAAGGGTACCGAGGTCCTGCACGTCGTCAATGGTGATGTTGGGGGTGTTGGGGAAGATGCCAGGGATGATGGCAGGTCCCTCAGCGACAAAGGTACGCTTAGTGGGGTTCTGGTTCTGCCACGTCCACCAGAGACGATCGATGGCTGAGTGGTGGAGGTAGAATGCTGGGTCACCGGGGGAGGCGAAGAAGTCCTATTATATTGATTAGTTTTGTTTTTACTAAATACCATTGAATCAAGATGAGGGCGGCGGGAAAGGGAAAGAAAAAGAGAAACATACACCACCAGGATCACCACCAATGGTGTAATGACCACCGCTATGGATACCTAGGAAACCGTTGGGGAAATCACCCTGCAGGTGGTTCTGGAAGCTGACAATATCTTTGTAGTTGGACAGCAGGTCAGTGATCTGATCGATGCTGGTCCAGCTAGCAGATTCCTGGTTGATATCGCGACGCAAGCAACGGGGGTTATATTCCAGACCAGTGCCATTCTGGGCATGGACAGCGGCAATCTGAAGGGTGGGAGCGAGAGGGCCAAGGTTGACGGTCCAGCTGGTTGAGGAAAGAGAGATTAGCAATGGAAAAAAAAAAGGGTTGATATGCTTCTCGGCTACCACTACGATGTGAGAGACTCACTTGGTGAAAGGACCAGACATGATACAGCCACCTCCATTGCCAGGGGGTAGCGTAATGCCGGGGGCGGCCTCAATGGCGCCATGCTCAACGTAGGCACCATCACCAGAGATACTATAAGCGGAGCCGTCGAAGAGGGGCGAGTTGAGGGGATCATCGCTATATTTGCCCCAGGACCAGTAAGGCTGATAGCCCTTATAGCCGCACTCGTTGCGCAGGGCCTGTTCGTAGGCCCAAGTGAAGTAACGATGCCACGCAAGGAAGTTACCCTATATACAAGCGCAAAGTGATATGATCAGCCATCCGCAAAAAATATACACACCGATGGACACGACAGGATTGTTTACCGTTGCGTGAATGAACATAGTCTGGTTAATGTGGACCGCGACAAAGTCGTCAAACCGGTTTTTGGCTCCGGGGGCGAAGTCGCCGGACTGAGAGGGCTTAGTGGCGAGACATTTAACTGCATCGGTGTATTCCTTGCGCTCTCTCAGAGAGAGGGAGCCCCTAAAGTTCAATGCATTAGATATAGAAAAAGCTAAATCCCTCTCTCTCCCTCCCTCCCAAAAAAAAGAAAAAGGGGAACTCACCATTCCCGACGAACAGCCGCGTTCAATGGAGTACAGGTACTGCTGGTGACGTGTGGCTTGCTGAACTGATAGAGCACCTGGTTGACAAGGGACTGCCCAGCCATGATATCCCATTCATCAATGGAGAAGGCCGTTGCCTGGGGCACGGCCGATAGAGCTGCCACGGCAGCAACAAGGGAGAAACGCATTGTGATGCGCGTGTGTGTTTCTTGTCTTCCAAACTACAAAAGACAGTGGACAGGAAAGAAAAGGAAGGAGGGGAAGGGGGGAGGGAAAATAAAAGAATGACAGATGCCCGAAAGGAGAAAAAAGAGGATGATCACTAGATCGAATGGGGGCCAGTTCTTATAGGAAATCGTTACTCGGGTCAGGGGAGACTGGGTTCATTACCGATCGCTCTTTCGCATCAAATTGCGAGAACAGGTGGCGTTGAGACTAGTGGTCTTAAGCAACGACCGACTCAGGCCTCAACCAAATATGATGGATAAGCGAACAACCACATGGCGAATAGCTAGCAGCTATCCAAGCTCTGTATGGATCCGTCGAAGGCGATAGTCCAATACTAGGGGGTAGTGTGCTGCACTGGTGACCAGTTTTTTAGGAAGCCTAGTGAGAGACATTAGTAGGCCTGCGCAAAGGCGCTCCTTTCATTTGCTGAGGCGATATAGCTAGGGCTTCGCGACAGGTCTCCGCCAATGCATGCCGGTGTCATTCGATCCACCAACATGGGGGAGAAGATTGAGCCATGCGATATCAGGGGGGGTTTGTTTGAGAGGGACTAGAGACACTAACGAACGAGGCACCGACAGCGGGGCATGATTGATATTAACGAGGAGAAATGAGGTTACAACGATTGGAGTCTTTTGGGGAGATAAGCGGACGTTTGTCCGGTTGAGGCTAAGTGGACATAATTGATATTATTACCATCATATTCATGGATTCAGAGGAAGTGAATAGATAATTAGTGCACTATGACTCGGGGAAATTGCTGTTATGCCTACTACCCCCCAACTTAGGGCAACGATGCCCTAAGAGGCCCCCAACTACTCCGAGTAATTGTCCACTAGAAAACGGACGCAGAATCCGTGATTGCCGGGACTTATTAACTTTAATCTTGGGGTTTTTTATTCTCATTCTCATTCTTCTTGGTTCGGTGGCGCCTCTCGTCATTTAGCCGAATAATCCCTGTCCTGGTGCGTATAAACGCCAATAATAATGCTTTGAGTGGCGGTCCTTTTCCAGAATAATAATATTCCCAATAATAATACCCCTCATAATAATATAACCGTAACCAAAATAATAACAAGACTGCGGAGAAACGCCCGATTTCAGAACGAGGAGGGATCGACCGATGGGAAAATTTTTCCAGCATTGCAACCCACCGTTTCTTAAAAAGATGCCCCTCTGGAGACGCAAGCTATGGCCAGGCGTCCCCCCTCCTCGCCTCAGCAAAGACCTCCGTTCAATCCGGCCGGGAGGGGACATACTCCACCGAGAATGAGAGGGTGAGTGTCTAAGGGAAGATTATGGCCCCATTCTGGACGGGATAACAATGGAATTATGTGGGAAAGAGACCAGAGGACCGGGAGGAATGGGAGGAATGGGAATTCTTAGTGCGCCAGTAGTCGGTTGTAGGGGTCCAGACAAGAGCCCTGTTGGGTTTAGACTGTTCTAACTGGCGTCTAAACTCGATCCGGCCCGTGTTTCATTCAGTCTTGGAGAAGAGCTAAGCGGGAGAAAGCGATCTGGGCAGGCATTGAAGTGAGTCTGGATGTCGGCATCCGCACAGTTACATGGACACTACAGCAGCAACTAGAGGGAATTGATCGAAGGAATCACGAAACGAAAGCGAGGGAGAAGAGACTCCCAATAAATAAACACGCCTAAGGTAAGAAACGCGGGAAAAAGAAATCAAAAAAAAAAAAAAAAAACCCTCATTCTCGCTTCTAGAATTGCTAAATAGCCGTGTGGCGCTAGTGTCCACTGCCAAGTTCACCGGACTCAACTTAGCAGAGTCTCTCCGTCTCCGCGCCGGATCAAGGGTCTCGTATCCGGTCTCGTTTGAGGAAATTGTGCATGTCGATCTCTCAGGAGAGAGTGAGTTAGCGATGAGAGGAAGATCTCTGGCCGTTTGATCCTCTCTCTCCCCTCACCCCTCAATTCCGTGTGAGGCATCACCTCTTTCTCACTAGAAAATCAGATCAACAAGAATGTCGATCGGCGTTCTTCTGCCCTACAGATCTGGATCCCACATTCGATTGTGCGTTCTCTCTTCAAAGGCTACTTTCAGTTTGGATACAACTTACTCTCCAAGTCTTATTTAGGGCATCTTGGCGGCCCCAAACAGAGAGAAACAATGAGAGGAAAGCAATAATATGCCGTCTCTTAGGCTAAAATTCTAATATATTAATTCCAAAATTATTCTAGAGAAGGTAGTAATGTCCGTTGTCAGCATTGGTTCGCCTAGCTCTATGCATGGTCTTTGGCTCCCAGTGCTGTCAATTCCGGTCTGCTAATCTCTAGGACAGCAGAGCATTGGACGGTAATGTCGCTTCCGCATCATAATATGTCTCATGTTTCAGTTCCTGCATGGGTCTGCGACCAGATCCAGGCTCTGCTAATGTATAATCCTGCGGGACAACTTTTTTTTTTTTTCTTTTTTTTCCACCGGGATGCGGACTGGCCTCTTTGGAACGGGGGATTTAGCCGGTTTCTCAAGGGCGAATCGTATCTCCAAAAACTATTTTCGGCAGATATTCCGGTGCTTTCTTCAGTATAGACTTCCTTTATCCTTGCCATGTCTCCCAAAGATCAGGTAATCATTGAGGAAATGGTACCAGGGGGGGGAGGGAGTGGCTTGCCTTGTGGAATCCCTCCGTTGCGATTTTGAATGCAGCCAGCCTCTTCCTCCTCACCCTTCTGTTCGGTACTAAACACTAAATAAGGAAATTGAAGAAAAAGCTTCTTGTAATACCACTTACATGAAGTAGTTCTCCAACTCCGATATTAGCTAGAGTATTGACTCCCCCTGTCTCTTTTTGTCGACCGGCTCTTCGGGGCAAACGCCACACTGGTTTCGGTCCCAGCAAGTAGTTAATGCCTACCTAATATTCGTCACCCTATCCGGCCACATTACAATACGAGTGTAGTAGAAGGGGGGAAAAATGAGATAGAGGCCAGGGATTATATAAATGATACCCTTTTGCCACGCACGCGCATACCCTCCCCTCCCTCCAACCTCCAGTATCTCCCAAACTCTACCCTCGCTCCTTCGTCTACGTCCCTATTCCCATCCATGACACCATCATGGTGACCGAGGGACATTATCTTGGGGAGCTTGTATCGCGACAGGCGAATGCCACGCAAGTGGCCGCCCCTTCGAACGCTCAGCCCTTCACCAATGCACCCCGGATCATCGCAATTGTGGCTGCCCTGACCGGAGTCTCAGGCTTACTGGTGATCTTGCGATGTTACGTACGAGCTGTTATACTCCGTCGGTTCCAAATTGAAGATGCGATCATGATCGGCTCACTGGTGAGTTGAAATCAACCCCCCGCCCCCACCACACACACACACACACACACACACACACACACACACACACATATATACATACCTACTCACCCGCTACCTTTCCCGCTCCCCGTACTGGCTTTGTCGTGTCTAATCGGCCAATTCATACTAATCTCATATGTCTCCTTTTTATTTCGCCCCTTTAGGCCTGCGCCGGTGGTGTTCTTGCATGTTTCATTGCTGAATGTGAACACGGTCTGGGGAGATTCACCGCAGATATCCCCATGGCTAGTTTTCAACCATTACTTAAATGGATGTGGTGGCATGCCCTCATCATTGTGATGGGTATCAGTCTCGTCAAGATTTCTATCGGTTTCTTCCTTTTGCGATTCGTAGCGCAGAAAAAGCTCCTCAAAGGGTTTATTATGGGATCGTTGAGTATGCCCACCCCCTCTTCTTGCAAAACTAGATGAAACGAAATGAGGAAACGAGTGCAGCGCAGACTAACAAGAGATTGATATAATATTAAACAGTCTTCCTGGTGCTTTTCACCATTGCCTGCGAGCTGACTCTGCTCCTGCAGTGCATTCCTGTTGCTGCGGCCTGGGACTTTACGCTCAAAGCCACTGCCAAGTGCTACTCTACAGCGACATATCTCAAAATCGGTCAATTCAATAGCGGTATGTCTCACAGCGGTAGATATTCCGTGTTTTATATTTGACTCACAAGTGCTAGCGATCAATATCATCACCGACTTCATTTTCGCAACGCTCCCTGTCATGATGTTCTACGATGTGCAGGTCAACAAGCGCACCAAGGCCTCTTTGATGGGCATTCTCAGTCTGGGATACTTGTGAGTACTCGAGACTAGGAAAACCATACAAAGATCCAGCTAGCTAACGTGTTGAACCCCGCCCACCACCAGTGCATGCGCCGCAGCGATAGCTAAAGCCGTTCTCCAGGGCAAAGTATATGACGACCCAGAGTCATTCCGGTGAGCATCCATTCTATTTGTCTATCTATCTATTTCAATGATCAGGATCAACTAACAAGTGACAAATACAGCGACGCCAACTTTCTCATCTGGAACTGGTACACACAACCCTAACCCTTCTTTCAAATTCCCTATGCAGACCCTCCCCCTCAATCCCAATATAAGAACTAAAACTAACCCGTAACCTCCCAGCATCGAACTCAACGTCGGCATCATCGCAGCCTCATTCCCCACCATCAAACCCCTCGTGAAATCCATCATCGGCAGCACCAGAAGTTTCACCTACGGCTCAAGATCCCGCAAGCGCACCGGAAACGCCTACTACGGCAATGGCACCTACGGACCCTCCAGCCACGCCATGGCCTCCATGAAACGCAGTCGTGTCGACCCGGAAGAACAGAAATATCATGTTCAGATCCGCGCCCATCATCCCTCCTTGTCGGGTTCCGATGGGGGAAGTGAGGAGAATCTCCCCGTGCGGGCGCAACAGGTGCACATCCTGCCTGCTTCGCGCATCATGCAGACGACTGAGGTTATTGTGCAGAGTGAGGATAATGGTAGTGGTGAGATGAGTTATGGAGGAAGTATTGGACCGAGGAGGACGGTTGATGATCGTATATGAGGGATGGACTTTTTTTTTTTTTCTCTCTCTTTTTTACCTTTTGGTAACCTCATTTTTTTTTTTTCTTTGATTCTCTATTATTTCTCTTTCACCTGACTTTACTTTACTTTACCTCTTTTTTTTTTTTTTTTCATTCATTCATTTACTTATATCCCCCTTTTTTTTCATCTGTATAATATGATCATTATTATTATTGAACGAATAGATGTTAGATACCTCCCTCTAGGGAGCAAACGAATCTTTATCAAATTTCCACAATACAATCCTAAGTGGAACAAGTTGAATTGAGCAATCAATCAGGAGATTAATATTAGTTACTCTAGCTAGTAGGCGAGCGAACAAAACGAGACTTGGCCAACTAGGAACAATAATAATAATAATCCAATTTACACCTCCGTAGCGAGATCTGCTAATCCCTTAGCGATCTTGGCGATCAACTGGCCGTTCTGCATTCCGGCAACCCACTCATCGGGAATTGCTTCATATCCATAATAAGCCCCGGCCAGCCCTCCATAGACAGCACCCGCCGTATCCGAGTCCCCCCCAAGATTGACCACTGCCAGTGCCCCCTCGGCGAATGTGCCATATTTAAATAGCCCCCACAGGGCAACTTCTAGCGTGTCTACCACCCACCCACTACTGGTCATTTGCGCCCTTGACTTGGCACTCCAATCCGACTTGGTCCGGTATGGTGCCAGTCTCGCTACGAGAGCAGGGTGTTGCACCCCGTGGGCCGCGATGACCTGACAGAGCTGGTCTTTGGTTTCCCCTATAATTTAATTCGTAATTCGTATTCTTTCAGTCAGTTTTAATTCCTTCCCAAACGCCACAGAGGGGGGTTCCGTCCCTGTTTGTGAGAATCGGATGCCGGGAGACGAAAAAAAAAAAAAAAAAAAAAAACGGCAGGCAAAAATAATGACGGGTGGATGGCGCTCCTAGAATGACGTATCAAAACAAAAGGCTTAACAGGAATAACAACTGCAGCATACCTGTAATAACCCGACACAACAGATCAGTATAAAGCTCACAAGCCTCCCTGCACGCCAATGCAGGATGCGTGGTCCTTCCCTGCGCAATCGCAACGGCTCTAGCCTCCTCAGGTTTCTTCCAGAAGACCACCCCCACAGGCGCAATCCTCATCAAACTCCCGTTCCCGGACCGGTTCTCTTCGTCTAGAAACTGGTCGACCTGTTCCTGGGTGCCCGTCAGATCATCCGTGCCGTGCTGTCTCCACACGTTCAGTGCGGCCCGCGTCGAGATCCCAACATCCCATGCTTTACTAGTTGTACTGAACCGCCCTTTCTCGATCCAGTCCAAGAAGTACTCAATAGACAATTTCTGATTGTATTTGCCGTGGGAATCGATAAATGATTGTCCCAGGGCCAGTGTCATTGCCCCATCATCGGAATAGGAGCTGCAGGGTGGACGGGGGGCTGGTTAGAACCTTGTAAATAGGTACGTAGTGGTTTGATGTGATGTGATAGTAATAGAATAAAAAGGAGTTATTAGTTACCCGGCAGGTTCTCGAAATGGAGTTACAAAGGCCAACCCTGTGAGAGGCTCGAAGGTATTCGGGGATGAAAACTGGACTGGCCCGCCCAGCGCATCGCACACACACACACCCCAAATCGCTCCCTGTACGCGCGACTGCAAAGCTTTACTCATTACTACAACAGGAGAATTGTCTAGCTCTGTCGTGGGAGAGATTTCCAAATGAAAACAGATAATCAAGATTGAACCACAGGAACCTTTCTATGTGGAAGAGTGGGAGAAAGAACACATTCTGAGCCTCAGCTTAAACCTCAGCCCCGGCGCTTAGTCATGATTTCTAGCACCCTGTTTGTACAGTACATAATACCTAGGTACATGCTTGACTTTTCTTTAGAACTAGAGACTAATTCTTTATTCATAGATATCAGACCCATAGTTGTTTCTGGGGAAAAAAAATACATTAGCCGCTGCTAAAAGTCTACAACTATTTTTTCGAGCTTGTTACACCAGGTAAATTTGTTAGTGATATATATATATATAAACTGGTTGTTTCCAGCCAGCGCAACCAGCAGAGCGGGAGCTCCAATAGATCCCTTCTTAATCCTCAAATAAAAGGTTTTACTCACCACAGTCCTCTTAAAGTCCTAAAAAGCACCTAGGTCTTGAATGGGCTACTTGCAGCGCATGATACGTCTAAAAATATATCTGGACACCTGAATTGCAGAAGATTTACCAGATGAACGGCTGGGTTTCGGGGGATAAACTTTGACGTCAAGATCCAATTGGGCCAAACATTGCAAGATTCTTCAATCCATGGTGAAGGGTATCTATTAATAATACTTTTTTGAATGCGCACCTGCAATACCCCAGATTACCTTCCGCTTTGTATTACCTTGCAATTGGAATTGTTGTCCTGCTCCCTCTTGAACCCTAAATTCATGAGCAGGCTGGGTCAAGGAGACCGACCCTATAAGGCTACCGACGATACCCAACGCCCCAGCATTTCTCGACCCAAACATGGCGTTGTGAACCACATCATCACCGCTACATTCACAGACGAGCGATACGAGATGGCGCTCTAAAACCAGCCTAGCCATGTCTTAACTTTCCCCAATCAGATGCACTGTGGCGCTGAAACACCACTACCTTCGGAATAACTTAAATCTCGGACGGTTGATCGATCTCTTTTGCCCAAGGCGAGTCATTCCGTGGTGATATCTTTTCTGATTGCACAAGATAGATATTCGAACCAGTGATGGGTGTATAGCGATGAAAGGCGTGATCAACATCAATACGAGCACTTGCAGAAATGTTTCAACGCTACGTTTGGTTGACATGTCTCACTTGCCGGCTGTATGATCATGTCTATATTTATGTTCGGTTTTCTTTTTCCTTGGATTGAGAATGAAGGTATTTAGGTGCGTGCAAATCCTGGAGCTGTTTCAATTACCATTTGCTTCTCTGTCATTGACATCACTAGCCGATACTTGCCATACATAATTGATTAGTCTGCTCGGCTGCAATATCCATAAAATAAGATCATTCTTACTCTCAAGACCAAATTGTAGCCAAGAAGATTGTTATTATTATTTTTTCTTTTTTTTTTTTAAAAAAAGTAAAAAAAAAAAAAAAAAAAGAGCAATAATGCCATTCTTCTCAACTCTCTGGCTCAGCATTACGCTAGCCGTTATCGCCATCGCTCATCCCCATGAGGGACATTGTCCGCCCGCCATAATCACCTCTCCCCCATCACCACCACACTCTCACCCGGTTCCCTGTCTGCTGGATGGGGAACCCTGCCCGTCAAATTCGGGATGTAAGGCGACAACGGCCTGCCATGGGCTCTGCATCTCTGTCTACACCCCTCCAGTACTCGATCCCTGCACCATGGGCGCAGCCACCGACTGCTCGGTCGGCTCCACCTGCACCCCGACGATGGTTTGCCCTTCGACGGGTTTCTGTGGTGGTGCGTGTATTGCGACGCCGACGCCAACCTCCTGGATCCCCTGCACGATGGGCGAAGCATGTCCTACGGGGGCAATCTGTACCCCGACTATGTCTTGTGGCAGCTTGTTGCCCTCCTCCGAATGCAGTGGTGTTTGCCTCACAACCCAGACGGATCTCCCCAGCATTCCTTGTATCATGGGTGCGTCAGGTGCCTGCCCGACTAATCAGATTTGTACGCCGACCGAGATTTGCAGTGGTCTTTGTCTTCCGACCGCAGCACCAACACACGCCTGAAGCCTAGAACTCCAGCTGCAAGGTGCACACAACTGTTGACAAGCTCAGTCGGTTGTAGATTGTGAGAGTTGAGGTGGGAGATGGCCTGGTTTTAATGTATACGATCCCGACATAGCCTCATGTATTGGATTTGAATGATAGTTCCATTTGGTTCTTTTTTTCTTCGTCCTTTGACTCTTATCACTCCGCGGATGGAGGCTAAATTGGTGTCCTTGTTAACCGTTCAAGGCTGCTGAATCCAAATTATCAAAAAAAAAAAAAAAAAAAAAATGCTTTGATCATTTGGCGCGCTGGAGACAGAGGTCATAGAAGATATATTTGACTATTTCGATGCCACTTGTTAGTAGGAGAGTCCCGCTGCTCAGCTACTAGCATTGCCCGATTTGCCACTTTATTTCCTTCCCTTCCTAGTGTAGTGCCGCGTGAGGTTTTCGTCTATTGGAATTATGCATGCGTAGGTTGACCTGAATTTGGGCTTTCCGACGATGTTGTGTCATAACCTACCTGCGGATAATGAGTTCATGGGGCAATGCTCGGGTCCTTGCATTCCCTCTTAACAACCTTTTAGAACGTCAAACGTATTGGGAAAATCTTGTATTTAGAATCAACCCTGTGTACGAGGGTAATGCTGCTCCATCCATCTGGGAATGCCAAGCTTTGCCACAGCTATCATTGGCGCTAAATGCGCATTGCTGAGCTGTCAAGATATGAGCCTTGCCAGACGATCCGATCCACCCGCGATGAGACATTGTCAATAGTTCGTGGACGGAAGGATCGCCGACTAGGCAAACCCTTTCCCCTCATGGATGGCTCGCACATGCTTTTCGGCCAACCGAATTAATTTCTCACCACGAGTAACATTGGCCATCTCCTCACAATCATTCGGTTACAGAATGAGGGCAATGGAAACCTTTCTTGGGTGAATCTTTCGCCGCTTGTTGGCTGTCGAGTACTTGAAATCTCAGCTCCGCACCACTAAATTGCGGTTCCGACAGGTGGATCTTCTGACGATCATCCACGAACACCTCCATCTTGTAATTTTCCCTAAACCCAATCAGCGCAAGTCATTTTGCGATAGAACCTTTTCCGCCATCGTTAACCAAAGCCACTCGGCTATTATTGAACTGCGTGCGTGAAGCTCGGTCGCCTATTTTTCTCTCCTTTGCCTCCACTAGTGGGCTGCCTCATCGGGCTGAACGTGCATCCCCAATCCTCGGTGATACCATGGAGATACCTTCCAGAATTTTCTCCACCAATTGCTGACATTTCCCCGTAGCAAGTTCGACGGAAGAAAGCAGACTTCCTTGATTGGCTTTGGGAACAGGGTTTGTCGGGTTTCCACAGAGTAAAGAGCTAGTCATGAACGACGACTATTGGTACTAGTTTTGACAGCAGAACCCCGTCTAATCCTGGCCGGAACAATGATCCTTCGGGCTGAGGACTCTGCACCGCCGACTTACCACGAGTGCTGAGAACGTGTCGCCCCGGCCCCAGTCGCAATTTGAAGTTTCCGTATTATCTCCTGCTCTCACGCTTGGTGGGGCTGCCTGCCGCATGCTTTTCTAGCCATGATTCGGCACCGCGTTGAAGGTCATTGTGATCATTCTGGCATCGAGCGGGACACAGGATGAAGGTTTATCAAGCGGGGAATCTTAGAGACTAAAATACCTAATGACTAGCGTGCGTATTCTAATAAAACAAGCATGCTTTTATTACTCGAACTGGCCACTTGAGGGGTGGTGTTTGTCGTGTGGGTTGGCTACCGAGCCACGTCAGAGCGCTAAACTGGTCAAATAATTTAGTCATCTTAAACTCATGAAAGATGTAGTTAGAGAACAACAGGGTATCATAGTTAATTGAATAGGATAGTGTTGGGAGAAAAGAATTCCGGCTAATATGTCAGCTGGAAACCATCGAGAATGCGATGGTCAATCATGCGTTCAACGAGCTTTCGGTAGATTCACGTGTCTGCGCAAGATGCTTCAATGGATGTTCAAGACTCCCGAGTCACAATTATTGGTCCCTTACTTACCCTACGCCTCGGGGTGACTTGCCTTTCTACCCTTCATTGGGAACCAATGATAGCAAAGTGTCACTTGAGACGATGCCAGCTTGAAGGTACGTATCTAGACCCAAAACTGACAATGCCCAATCAGTCGTCTGACCACTGAACTTTTGATGTGGACCAGCTGAAACTTCAGATCAGCCTTTCGCCGACTTTGAAATTTCTAAAACGGGAGTACTGTGTATAGCAGGCAGCTAACACTCGTGAGCCGGCATTCCAGCCGTCTGGCTAGTTCGACAATGACGCTGCACGCCAATTTATAGCGGCTTTCCTCCATAGGAGTTGGCATGCAGCCCAAACCGGTTGAGGGCTATCTGTACTTGGACATCGTTGCTGACATAGGCGAGGGAAATTGTTAATAAATATCAACTCTATCGCGCCAGGTTTCTAAGCCTATAGTTAGCTTATTATTATTATTCTTTTTCTTTTGTTTTTTTTTTTTTTCCTTCCCAAAAACTTGAAAATTTATCACATCGTGGGTAGAAGTCCTCAGATACTGAACAAGTTTATCAGAGATCTTGATTAGGAGAGAGGATCATGGCGGATTTTGTGGCGGTTGCGAGTGACTCTCACGAGTACACTCCACAGTATAATAAAACTGTGGAAAGCCTTCGAGAGTCAGAGTATCCAAGTTTGAGAGACGCGGTTTATCTCGACCACGCCGGGTCGACTATATATGCTCACTCCCTAGTTCAGTCTTATGCAGTAGATTTGCAGCAGAACTTATATGGAAATCCTCACTCACATAACACACCTTCTCACGTGGCTGGGAAACGTGTGGATAGCATCCGGACTCAATTACTCCAGTTCTTTGGAGCTAGTCCCGACGACTTTGATCTCATTTTCACAGCCAATGCGACGGCCGCTATTAAGCTAGTGGGTGATTGCATGGCTCAGTATATACCGCAACGAGCCACGAGCTTTCTGGAGAAGAAAAAGAAAACCGGGTTCCACTATGTCTATCACCAGGATTCCCACACCAGCCTAGTCGGCCTCCGGGAGATTGCAAGTGGCGGGAGTGTATGTCTAATTGGGGAGAACGCGGTGGAAGATTGGATCGCGCGCCGTGGCCATCAATATCGCCCTAACACAATCACCCTTTTTGCGTATCCCGGTCAGAGCAACATGACCGGCAAGCGTTTGCCACGTTCATGGTACCTCCTCCATACCCTTCTCAGACTTTGTCCTTCAACTCGAGGCAACCAACTGACATCTGACCTTACATTGCAACAGGCCTAGCCGAATCCGTGAAAACCACAAAAACACCTATATCCTCTGGGATGCCGCTGCCCTAGCTTCAACCGCACCGTTATCTCTATCCGATGCTTCCTGTGCCCCTGATTTCACCGCTGTATCGCTATACAAGATCTTTGGACTCCCTGATGTGGGTTGTCTGATCGTCCGAAAGGCGGCCTCGGTAGCTCTCCTACAGCGACGCTACTTTGGTGGTGGGACCGTAGATCTGGTCGTTAATTCGCCTTCCGTGCGAGTCACAGCGTGGCACGCAACAAAGACCGATTCCCTCCATGATGCGCTAGAGGATGGAACACTTAACTTCCATTCCATCATGGCTATCTCGCATGCAATTGACACCCAAACTCGGTTGTTTGGAAGCATGAGCCAGGTGTCCTCCCACTGCACTTACCTAGTCACCCATCTATATGAGCAATTGATCTCCCTCCGCCACACCAACCACTCCCCAATGTGCAAAATCTACACTGGAACTCCACAACCCGGATTCGGGGACCCATCTTTACAAGGCCCAACTGTCGCCCTAACTGTGCTTGACCCCTCCGGGAATTTACATGGCTATGCCGATGTTGAACGCAATGCTGACAAAGACAAGATCTACCTGCGGAGCGGAGCGGTTTGCAATCCTGGCGGCATGGTATATCTGGGCTGGGTGCGCATACAGGATATGAAATCTGCGTGGGAGGCGGGTCACCGCTGCTCAAACCCGATTCAACTGGTGTCCGGACAGACAACTGGTATAGTGCGGGCAAGTCTCGGTGCTATGTCGACTGTGGCGGACGTTGATGCGTTTGTAGAGTGGTTAAGTCGCAATTACCGGGACTTGGAAATCGACCGACAGGTTTCAAGTAAGATATCTGCCCGTCAAAAAGAGAAGCTGGATGGTCAGGATATGTCCACGGAAAAGTGGTTATGGAAATTGATAAGGCGTGTGCGTTCAGTCTTCCAACGAGCTTGAAAGTGTGAGTACATGTAATGGATGTTGTATAAACACTTTTAAGATGGAGCTGGGGCGTTATTTTGAGCAAATTATTTTAAGGTGTGATGAGTTAAATATAGCACTACATGTTGTTTCTCTTGTTTCTTCCCTCCTCCTTTTTTTTGGAGGGGGGGGGGGGAGAGTTTCTCGTTGGGATGGTTGGCTTTCAGAGGATTGTTTATTGATGTTTTTGATTTAGAGACCACCTCGTTACCCTTTTTTAGAAAAATGAATTAGAATCATTGCGAAAACGACACACTATGGTATCTCAAATCCACAGAATCATCATCAGTTCAACAAAGGGAAAAAGGGATGAAAGAATCGGCACAGAAATTTGAGAGGCGATTGTGAGTATAAGCATGTGACTCGGCCTGAGAGTTTCTTTCGCCCTCACAACCACCTGAGTCTGAAGAAGCTCATCAAAGAAGGCGAAGGTAACAACCTCCAATGTGAATATTTCTGCCTCAATTTGCGAACTAGCTGACTTTTATATCGTACAACTAACTAGATTTAATGATTCCAAATTAATGGCAGCGACTGTGGAGATATAAAAGGAGGCTGTTAAATTAGCGCCTTCACTTCTTGAGCCAGAAGGAGCCAAACAACAGCATCATATGAAATGAGGATTTTCTCAACCGACAGAATCTCGTGTTATCGGCCAGATTTGTCCTCGAAATGGCTTAGGCGGCTTGAAAGAAGAACCTGGAATACGAGTCTTAATCAAAAGCCGGGTGGGAGTTCACCAATGAGCGACATCGCCAAGAGAGGTTTTCACGCCACTTCGAGGAATACGAGTTGGGCCCTTTAGTGATGTTTGAGAGATTAAAATTATAACTCGTGTTTTTTCTGGTAGTGACCAATGACAAGTGACACTAAACGGCCTCTCCGCTTTTCTTGCCCGAAGTGCTGCCTGTACAAGTCATATATTGCGTGCTATGTCCGTCGTGGAGTGGGATGGGGAAACAAGAGAAGAAATTCTTTCGCAAGATTGAGATTTTGATCGGGCATCAGCTGTGCATGAAAAACCGTCATCCTCTGTATGATGGCACTCACAATCGCAGAAGTGTCCGGTCTCATTGCCGCTGGAGTGTTTGTGCTCCAGTTGTTGATTCCTCTCCTAGTGCCTTGGATTCTAGTCGCTTTTCTCTCCGATGAAAACTCGGTCATGACATGGTATTGCCCTTTTGCTCCCCAAGGAAGAAAAACTCAGAGGATCAATGCGTCTCCGTGCTCACATCCAGCGTATAGGAATTTCCTCGGTCGTTTTCTTCACTCTAGCTTGTGGCCTGGCATCCTTGGCGCAAGTACAGCTGTTGCTAGAGGAGTGAGGAAGCGAGTCTACTTGACTGCATGGGCGCAGTCAATGCTTTTATTCCTCGTATCCGTCGCATCTATATGCTCCCCACTGGGCCTCTTTAATTCGGTCGAACCCGACAGTGAGGCAACACCACAGCCCTTCGGCTATCTCAAGGACACCACGGCATTTGGGCATGGGACGCCTCCACGTAGCGGGGGACCTTTCTCTCGATACTGCGGTAATGAGCCCTGCCCCGGGACCGTGGTGGGTGGGGCATGTCATCATCAGGGTCTAGCTGAAGTCTGTGATCTTACATATGAAACCAGAATCCCGGCTGACCTGCTCGATCTGTATAATGATGGGTCATCGATATTTAGTCCAACCATCTCCAGCATTTTCGACATGCAATCCCGGTCCTACAGAAATGGGAGTACCATAAATACCTATCTCGGATGGTATGTCGCACCAGACTACCGAACCATTTCTATTCTTCTACTTGGGGATGAGTACCAAGTGGTCGAGGGCCTAGTTGTTGACCTGAAGAGTGGAGGAATCGGTTTTCGCAATCATACCGCGCCAACAACGCCCCTAAAATACGGCTCTACTTGGACGGAGGATATTCTTTTTGTGGAGCCTGAAACACAATGCGTGCCCATGAATATCAGTATCGACTCTATTCTACCACTGGAGGGCGATACCTCCCAATTCTACAAGAACGTCAGTATCACGGACAAAGGGGGTTTTTCGGGGCTGGGGGCGTCTTCTATTGACTTCCGCCCATATGGGCTTATCAACGGGCAAGACCAATTCGATTTGCGAGACCGAGCCCATAAGGCTGCTGTTGCGAGTAACTTCCTAACTATGGCTTACCTGAACCTAACCGATCCAGATCCGTCAAACATCTCTCGTTTGGACTCGGTGATGGGCCAAAATTTTCCATTGCCCGATCGATGGCGCCAAAATACTACCTTTATTAGCTACCGAAATATAAAGAGCACAATGAGTTTTGGGGATTATTTGAATTTTGCTGATTCCGACAGCGTGGCTTTCAATCCGCACGGTATCACGCAGTCAGACTTTGAGCAAGTTGGTAAGTTGGGTATTCCTTTCTATACGGAGTCCCGAAGTTGGACTACTAGTCCGAGGCTAACGGCATTTCATTTTGCAGTTACAACATGTGGTGGATCAACGAGTGTGAGTTGGTCAAACCTCAATAGTACCTTGATAGCCTGTGGAATGGTCTACGCACCCCCCCAAAGGACCGATGGAGGGTCAGACAATGTTCTCGACCCACTTTCCACTTGGACCGGTCCGTTATATTCGTGTGCAAGCGCTGTGAAGGCCAGTATCAAGACAGTTGAATTCCAATTTAATGGGACGGACTTCGACGGGCTTCAAATCGAGTCCATAAGACCAAAAGACTATTCAAACTCATCAGGTCTTCCAATTTGGGGCGTTGAAGACCTGGGTCTGATCAACTTATCAGAAAGCCCACCTATGTGGGGGATTGTTGGTTCTAAAAACTCCACACTTGGCCATGCGTCTACTATCGAGAAATTTAACATCAGTACAATTGCAAAGGAAAGCCTATATCTCGCTGGATACCTGGACGACACCTACCCGTATTCTCATGGTACTGCAGGCGTCTCAATTGTTCGAGGCCAGAATCTTCCTGGTGTGGACTTTTACAATCAGGGAATGTTCCTGGCTTATAGTATCCAGCCTCCCAGCGCGCAATCATACGGAGATTATTCCGGTCGAACTAGCTACGCACTATTTTCTAGATGGCGTGAACTATCACAGTCTGCTGAAGGTGTCGCATCCATTTTAAACCAAGTCTGGACGGATGCTTCCGCCAATGCAGTTCTGGGGACCAAGGGCTGGGGCTTGAACGATATTTCCTCGAACATCGCTATGCCGAGCAAGCAGAGTAAGAGGAGCGATGACCCATCACCAGCAACTGGGGTTACCACGTCCTCTACTGTGGATGTTCCCGTCATCATTTACCAGGACCATATTCGCTATCACATACCTTTCGCAATCCCAGCGTTTGTCATTCTAGGTGCTACAACAATACTCATCATTGGTCTTCTTATCCTCCTTGTCATGAAAAGAGCGGGTATTGCCAAACTCCGCGACTTTCTTGAGTCAACGTCTGTCGGACGGATTCTCTCTCCCTTCATTCAGCCTATTACGACTCCTAATGAGTCGGAAACGCCAGCAGGTCACTGGATTAAAGCTATAGGTCACGAGAAAGTTCGTATCACCAAAGATTCAATCACCCTACGCGAGGAAGTCTTGGAGAACCGGAGACTATTAAGTGAGCCGGATGATGTAGTCGAGAGCTCGGATACTCCTAAGAAATAGCCGCTATGATATTTTTTTTTTTTTTTTTTTTCGCCTTTTAAACAGTCAATTATTACCGAGTTTCTCCGCTCAGCCCTGAATTCTCTATCTAAAACGGGCTAACTGCTCGATATATAGAGGCAGTTGGCATAGCCTATCTCCATGTGCCATCTAACCCGTCTACCTCACAAATTATTATTACCATCTGCCTAACTTTCAATGTTGAACATGAGAGATGGTGGTATGGAGAGAGGGTAGCTGGACCGGAAATCCCTCACCGTGTGAAACTACTCACGGGTCTATGCATATTTGTTGCCCACAAATGTGATCATTGATCATGATGTTCAAAAAATCTGAAAAACAAAAAAAAAAAAACAAAAGGGAAAAACGACCGAATTCCTAAGAGTACCCATCGATACTCTGCCGAGCTATCCTATCGACCAGTTTACGTTTACTTGTTAAATATGACACCAGCTACCATTGTGCTCGTCCCTGGCGCATGGCACTGCCCCGACTGCTATGACCTGATCATTCCACTGCTTCAACAAGCAGGCTACAACACTGACAAAGTCTATCTTCCCTCTGTCGGCGCCACAGAATACCTTGCCGATTTCAGTGCCGACGTAGCTCAGATCCGGAAACAGATTGAACGTGCCGCTGACGCCGGCCAAAATGTGATTGTGGTCGTCCACTCGTATGGAGGACTCCCTGGTAATGAGGCTATCAAAGGCTTAGACCTCCGGACCCGCCAAAGTAACGGGAAAGAAGGAGGCGTTAGCCACCTCTTTTTCTGCTGCTCTTTCATCATCAACGAGGGATTCTCTCTAGCCGGTACATTCGGTGGTCAGGATTTGCCATGGTATCTAGTGTCCGAGGATCGCAGCGAGGTCAGACCAGCCACCCCTATCGAAACTTTCTACAGCGATATGGCGGAGGAGGATGCGATACGTACCCTTGCCGCGTTAAAGCCGCACAGCTACCAGACTCTCCATAGCAAATGCACTTTTGCGGCGTGGAAGGTCGTTCCATCCACCTATCTTTACTGTCTCCAGGACGCGGCGATTCCGTTCGCAGTGCAAAAGATGATGGTGGAGGAAACAGCCAAATCCTATAACATCACCACGGAGACAGTGGATGCCTCTCACAGTCCTTTTTACAGTGTGCCCGACAAACTAGCAGCAGCTATCAGACGAGCAGCGGGGAAAGTTGTGTGAGTCATTGAGCTTGAGGGGTGTGCTCTTTAGTTTGGCGGGAGAAGAATTCAAAGTACTTTTTTGTATCAATTTGATCGATCGGACATGTGCAGAATGCATGTAGAAAACAATGTATCATATATAATATACACACAAAATTGTGACTAGAGTAATAGCGAAATCATTGCCATGGAAGTATTACCACAGCTCCATACCCACCAACATACCCAGGAGAGCTAGCACGCTCATAATCTCCATATTGAAACCGATGATCCGCATCGCACCATTATCCGGTGTTTCTTGATTTGTTGAACTATCACCACTGTCACTGTCATCTGACCCCTCAGATAGCGTCGCACAAACCAGGTTCACGCTGACATCGTCCATGGTTGTATTGCGCACTGTCGGGTTCGTCTCCGTGCCTCGTGAAGGGTATCGCATCAAGATTGCCACGGCGGCCTTTTGAGCTTGTTCCTTCAGCGGTCGTTTATAGTGGAGTAGTCGAGAATATGTATATGACGCGTTCCCAGACGGCATGATGGCGTCTTTGTGGATCGCATCAAACTCGGAAGCATTTGAAGGAGCTTCCGCGGCAAACACTACAGAGGAGAAGAGCAGGTTGTTAGTTCGATCATCCCCAACTTCTTTCGTCCTCCCTCCCTCCCTCTCCCACGATATAGTTCTCAACAAAAGTGGGGATATCACATACGAGAATAAGTATATACGTCCGAGTTGATCGTATCGATCCTGTCCTGCATGGAACTCCACTCCTGAAATAAACCAGCCGGACAGCCTTCCGGCTCCCCTCCTTCCTTAGCCATATCCTCTAGCAAGAGGGTATAGTCCGGTTTATTCTGCCAGTTATTCTTCAGCGTGCTTTGAATCCGAGCGATGCAATCATTTCCCAGTAACGATTGACAACCACCACCAGCATTAGTACTGCTGCTGATATTGGGGTACGTCACGAGAAGCTCGGTCTGCATTTCCAGCGCTGTATTATTGAGCGAAACCTCGTCATATTCGATCCAAAAGCCTACGAGTGTCGACTCCGTACCCTGGACTTTATTAATATCGTAACTGGGGTCTAGCGAAGCGAGTCCGTCCCCGTCGAGCTCGTCAGCGGCGTAAGCGAATTTCGCCGTCCCAGGTAACAGTGGAGGCCAGGAGAACTCGGTGGATGCGATCGTCTTTGGATTAATGCAATAACTCCCGCCGTTATAGTAGTCACCTTTGCTGTAATCGCAGGTGCCGGTCTGTAGGGCTAGACAAGTTATCGGGAAGCTTCCAGAGAGGAGAAGGAAGAGGAGGAGCCGCTTCGGTATATGCATATTGCTGGAGTGTATGTATAGTACAGCCATCTATATTTTGCAGGAGAGTCTGGAGATGAGCATGCCTTCTAGCCTTTCGAGCAGATACTATGTATGTATGTATGCCTCATCACTTTTTTTTTTGCTTCAAACGGAAAGGGGATGAAGGGTCACATATATTATCAAATATGATATGCTAGTTACAGACTAGTCAAACACTGGACTAAATTACACTTTTGTATCCCCTGACACAATGCCTGAATATTCTTCTAAGTTGTCATTCATTGGACAATGTTGCATTTCCCAGTGGGCCCTTGGGAACAGGATCTCGTATTCAATCAACTTCTGCTGGTTACCAAGAAAGATAAGCGCTATTAAAAGAAATCATTGGGCATAATATTCCGTGCCTTGGCGCAAGCCAAAGTAGTGACGGAATGAATCCTGCCTTAATTTATTCGATGCTGTCTGGCCGCCTTCCCCGGATTCGACCCGTGCATTCTACAAATACCCTAAATCCACAGAAATTTCGCACACCATGACCAAAGAAGCATTCGACACGGAGTCTAGCTGTTGGTTTTTAACTGCTGACATGCATCTACCAACCCGGTTGATGAACGATCGATCGCCCCAGTTAAGAACAAGACCTCGATCTAAGATGCAGCGGGGGAATGGATTGTCTCATACATTAACAGTACATTAAGCATCCATTCAGATTCTCATCTAATTCTTATTTCATTCATCCCAATGTCCCATCTGCGTAATTCGAGTAACCGCATCTTTCAAATCCTGCTTGTAAATGCGATACTGTATTTGCTTTAATGATTTAGGAACGACAGGATACACAAGTTTTGTCCACGCCACGATGACATGATAGGCTGCTCGATCCATACCCGAGGGCTGGAGTGCGTATTCCTTAGCCAGACGTTCCGGTAGCCAGTTCATAGTCATGGTACGGGCAAGGGGAGTTGCCATTGACATCCACAACGGCAAATTCCTTGGATATAGAAGATCTCGGCTGAGCTTCCTCGCCATATCCGTCACTTCGAGCGTGGCGATGTTATAATCCCAATAGATCCAAAAGTCATCTAGAGTGTCCGGCCACATCTCTGGGGGCATTCTCAACGACGTTCCGAAGACCGCTGACTCTTTGAATAATGTTTCCATCATACTCTGCGACATCTGGCCAAAGAAGGTCTCATGGACAAGCACACTAGCGACAAAGAGTGTTGCGGCAGTCCATTTATGCAGCTCTGGATCGTTGGCGTCGTATCCATCACCCCGGACACGCGCATGATACCGGTGGATTACAGAAAATATAGCCGTCTTTTCATCTTGCGTCCCCCAGATCGCGGCATTCAGGAAGCGGGCAGTATTGCGTAGCCGTTGTTGGATCCGATCGGCAAAGTCAGAATGTTCATAGCTGCCTTTGGCCAGAGCTGGGTGGGCGAATTGGCAGAGAATAGCCACTTGGCCGCCTAATAGATAGATGTCATCTTCGACGATGGACCGGAGGAGTTTCGGCTCACGGATAGTTGGAAAAATGGCCGTGCTATCAGAAGACCCATGTGTATTCAATTTCGCGGTGAGGCTCGCACTTCGCTCATTTCCTAGGTGGGCATCATAGGACGATGTCTTTCCAAATTCAGCCATGGCTTTCGCTCGATTGAACCGGGGAAGAAATTGATATTAATTCTAGCCAGAGGGAAAAAAAGAAAGAAAGACATGGCGGGGGAGGCATAGCGGACAATTTCAAGTTTTCGAAAAGGTGGCCCAACACATTTAAGTCCGAGATAGAGCCTCAAGCCTGGGAGTTTTTCATGTGAAATACTCATTAATACTTCTGTTCTTCTACCCCGCTTAGAGCGTAGAAGCCGCCAGCCGCGGATGCAAGTGTGTTGCCGTCCAAACAGAGGCTAGAATCATGTATATATGATCTTTAAACCTGATTTCCTATGTATCTAATTTTTGCTCATCGTCCATTGTTGTGGACGATAAAGCCATGTGTTGGATGGAGACCTGACGAGTATAGGCTAAGGATGTATCGCATCAAACCTTCGATCAAGTGACCAGCGACTTAGAACGCGAGAAGCGCATCGCGATCAGATTCCATTAGGTAGAACAGGTACGAATGGCTTGGAGCTGTCTCCGTCCATCCTTGGTGTCTCCGTTTCTATTTATTGCATGATGGACTAGCAACCATCCGCTCCTTATCCATCCAATTGTAGGAGGTTAAGATGGACATCATCGCGAGAACCAATATGCCGATAGTCAGTATAACTTCCCTCAAACCCACTTCATGTCCTGTTTAAATAGATACCTGTCAAGTAAATGTCTTTGTAGGGCGCCAGCACGGTTCTCTCATCACATCCCAAGCGGCATGATCATTGCTGGTCCTAAAGTTGTTGGAAGGTATAGTTGGACTGTATGTTTTTCTTCTATGATTCCTTTGGCGCGAGGTACGCATTTTTTCCCCCCTGCTTGTGTTTACTTATTTCCTAGGACAAATAACACACGAGGTATTGAGGGTCAACTCATAATATGTGCCCTATGCCCTAGGTCTATACCTGATAATAGCGCGCTCAGGGCGCAAGCAAAGAAGAAACAATACAGAGCTAGTATAGGTAATTTAGTTAGAGACTAACCAAGTATGTGTGGAGAATCATGTCTGAGCATTTCTCTAGTTTGTTAGTAATGCCTCACTTGTTGGTAATATGTCTTCTCATAGATCGGGATCGGCTCATTTAGGGATTTAAAATACTACCCTGTCATATGACATCAAGGGCCAAATCCCGGAGGAAGATAGTAATATTTCAGCCTAGCTAGGACTAATTTTGACTTGAGATATTCAAGAATACGAGCAAAGGGAAGCGACAAAAAAAGGCAAATGGAAGAGATCAACATCAAAAGAGGGGTAAGTAACATCAAGTAACATGGCTGCTTCACGACGACCAGCAATCCGTCACCCCCAGGCGAATGTATACATGGCGACCGTTGTAATAGTTACTATTGCCCTGCTAATTTGGGAAAAAGGAACTAAAATTTCCCACTTCGCTGATGGATATAAATCATGCGGTAACAGGGATCCAGGTCCAAGCGATCGATCGGTGGTTCTTGTTTCTTTTTTGTTTATTAGAGAAACCGCGCGTTCCGTTCGTGCAGCAGGATTTCGATATGACGATAGATCGGGCTGCGATGATACCATCTGAGCGGCATGGGATTGGTTTGTAGATCTGCACCCCCGTGCGTATATACCTCAGGTGTCTCTGAGCTTAATTATTATTATGACCTGTTATCTAGAGCGACTGCATTATGATTGGCATAAATCTGAGATATGACTCGCTGAGTCATCCAGAATATGTGCATTAGGGCTGGGTTAGGTTAGGGCTGCTTAAGTGATCCCACATCAGACGCGTACCAAACTTTCTTTTCCTACTTTCCCCTCACAACCAAAAATCTCATTATTGTAGTGTCAAGAGAGTTCTCGGGACTTTTGCTCCCCTGTTGGGCGGCAAATGCAGCTGATACGACCCCACCGCAGCTTTCCCCTGGCTCATGCAGAAACCCTCCTTCCTCTAGTTTTCCCCAAAATGACAGGGTTGCAAACCGTGCATGATAATCGAGTCGAAACACAGACAATGCGCCTGAAGCTTTGCAGACGCTTTGATCTCCTGATGATAAGGTCATGAGAAGGTGTACACCTGTTACAATCCCTCTCACTCTTGTTACTGAGTGCAACGGAAATACCCGGGGTAATTCAGGTCCAAGCACATTGGTTACCGCCAATTGAGACAACCACGGTTCAACTGGTCTTTCTCATCCCTTTCGGACGGAGGTCGAGGAAGTATCCAGGGTACTTCTATATGCCGGTACGCAGGGGTCGTTTGCGCATGAGTAATAAAAATATGGCAATTATATAATGTGGGAAGCGGAGTTATAAACTAACCGCGTTGTTCCTAGTCATGGTGTGGAGGAAAACACCTCCGTGGGGGGTGCATTCACCGTTCCTCGTATTATGATTCACCTCTCTCCATCCTTTTCCTATATTGCTACCGGAGATCGGTCCAACCGATATAGATGTAATTACGCCCATGCAATCGGTAGACAATGTAGTGAACGTCGTACGGCTGGTGTCGGGTATTTCGGCCTATGGATAACAATGCTAGCTGCCGTGATCTAGGCAGATTATTTAGTGGCAAGATAACCTAAATTAGGAAATGCTATCCATTAGCGCCATGTCACTAGCACTGTTGGGCCCAGGGAAAAAAAAAAAAAGGTGAGGAGAAGGAAAAAAAAAAGACATGTGAGCCCCCACTAGAAACCAGCAGGTGCGATCGACTTGGTTGATTGAGCTCCTTCCATCCCACGTCTGTTGACTTGCTTATTCCCAACCTGTTTGTGAGGCAGTCAATTGTACCTGCTTTTCTGCTGTTTCTTTTGACCCGGCTAATGGTATAAATATCTGGAGCTCATAGTTAATCCCTCTGCCTCTCATTGCCCCTCGAAACCCCGAACTGTATCCCCCACCATCTCCGCTCTAAAGGTGGTTCAACAATCCTAATTATTTTGTGTCCTCCTGTTGCAACGGCCCAACCTGGCGCAAATCATGTCCATAGTTGATACCAAGAAAGACCTCTCTGCGCTCTTCATCCAGCAGGTTCGAGCCACTCCCGATGCCCTTGCCCTTGAAGACCATCTTACGAAATATACCTATGCGGAGTTGGACCGAGAGGTTGAGACACTCTCCCACCGTCTGCGGAGTTATGGAGTCGGTCGAGATAGCCTAGTGGGCGTACTTCTACCCCGTAGCGCTCACTATGTCATCGCCTGTCTAGCAGCGCTTCGTGCAGGAGGCGCCTTCCTCGTTTTAGAGCTTGCCTACCCCCCCGATCTGCTGGCAGATGTAATCGACGATGCAACCCCGGCTGTAGTCGTGACCCATCAGTCCGAGGCCGGTAAAATCAAGGCAGAAGTACCCGTTATTGCCCTCGATGGGCCAGCTACGGACGCCAATGGGCATACCAAAGAGCCCTCTCCGCTACCAGCTGATGATGACCTGGAAAGGTTAGCATTTGTTTCCTATTCCTCCGGCACCACAGGCAAGCCAAAGGGCATTGCCAACCCCCATCGCGCTCCCGTACTCTCATATAACTTGCGATTTGCGGTTCAAGATCTCCAACCCGGCGATCGGGTTGCATGTAATGTGTTTTTCATCTGGGAGATTTTGCGACCGCTCATCCGTGGAGCCACTGTTGTTGCCGTCCCAGATGACGCGAGCTACGACCCTGCCGCGCTAGTTGACCTCCTGGCTGCCAGAAACATCACCGAAACCTTGATGACCCCTACCCTCTTAGCCACCGTCCTTGCGCGACATCCACACATTGGTTCCCGCCTCCCACGATTGCGCACGTTGTGGCTGAACGGTGAAGTGGTCACCACCGACCTAGCCCGTCGCGCTATCAAGGCTCTTCCAAACACTCGTCTCCTCAACTGCTACAGTGCCTGCGAAACCCATGAGATTGCTTGTGGGGATATCCGGGAAATCCTCGACGAGGAATCTGTCTACTGCCCAGTTGGGCCGCTCCTAGACCCGGAGAATGCTTATATTCTGAATGAGAGCGGTGAAAAAATAACTGATGGCACTAGTGGGGAGCTCTTCGTCGGTGGATCTTTACTTGCTCGGGGATACATAAATCGACCAGAAACGACGGCAAAAGCATTTGTACCAAACCCTTTCGACCAGAAGAACCCAGGATCTCTCATGTATCGCACTGGGGACCTGGCCCGAATACTGCCGTCCGGGCAATTAGAGATTACAGGCCGCGTTGGAGCTATGATTAAGTTGCGTGGTTACTCTGTTGTGCCTGGTAAGGTTGAGAATGATGTGGTAAAGCATCTTGCTGTCCAGCAGTGTGCCGTAACCGCCCATGGTGAAGGTTTGGAGCGACAACTAGTGGCATATATCGTCCACGACAAAGACGCAGGTGATGAAAGACCTGCCGTAGAGATAAATGGCTCTGGACATAGTCCTGCAGCTCGACGTGCTCTTTCCCCCTACCTCGCGCACTACATGATTCCCGCCCTGTGGGTGGAAATGATGGAGCTACCAACTCATGAGGTCTCAGGCAAAATCGACCGTAAACGACTACCGGCTCCACAGTCGACAGAAGGAGTCCATATTAACGGGAACGGCTCCAAGGCACTCGAGAAAGACTCTATTGGAATTGATGACATTGCTACAATGTGGGCAGCTGCATTAAAGGTGCCCAGAACTATCCTAAAACCAGAGGATAACTTCTTTGATCTTGGTGGACACTCTCTTTCCATCGCGGATTTATCGTCTAGACTCTCGCGTAAATTCGGCTTCCGTGTGCCCATTGCTCGTCTAGCGGAAAATGCTACGTTGGCAGGCCATCTGGAATCGGTTCGCGCGGTAAGGGATGGCCACACCGCGGCAGTGCAAGCCGATCTACCTGCTGTTTTGCGTGCGGACGCCACTCTTGAAGACGAAATTCGCCCCAATAATGCGAAAATTTGTTCAATTAAAGACGCAAAAACAGTCCTTCTGACTGGTGTCACAGGGTTTTTAGGTGCCTTCCTTCTTAGAGATTTGGTCGAAAGTACTTCTGCCCATATCATATGTCTAGTACGTTTTAATGAGCCAGAGGATGATGACCAACCGGGAGGTGTTGCACGAATTCGCCGGAATCTTCTCGATATGGGGTTATGGGATGACTCGATTATGGAGCGGGTCGAGATTCTACCAGGAAATCTATCTCGGAATCGCTTTGGGCTCTCACCTGAAGCCTTCGACGACCTCGCTGCCCGAGTTGATGTCATTGTCCATGCGGCAGCGACGGTTAACCTTGTTTACCCTTACGCCGCCCTACGCGGCCCAAATGTTGGAGGAACCCGTGAGATTCTCCGACTGGCTTGCAAGGGTGGTGCCACAGTCCAATACGTTTCAACTAATGGTGTCCTTCCCGTTTCTCCTGAAAATGGGTGGCCTGAAGATACCATGCTTGGCGTAGAAGATGTTCCAGAAAAGCTATTGGACGGATACGGACAAACCAAATGGGTAGCTGAGCAACTCGTCTTGGAGGCTAGTCGTCGTGGGCTCCCCGTGAAAATCCACCGTGCCGGCACCATAAGTGGCCACAGTCAGACTGGTGCCGCAAATGCGTGGGATCTTCTTACAGCCCTTTTTGTGGAATCGATAAAAATCGGATTTTACCCAAATGTGGATGGTTGGCGTGCTGAAATGACCCCCGTTGACTTTGTGAGTAAAGCCATCGTCCACCTCGCTACTCAAACCCAGGAGGACCAGACAGTTTTCCATCTAGGCGATCCAAAGCCGGTCAACACAAAGTCTGTATTTGAGGATTTGGCACTGCTCGGATACCCAACCGAACCATTAGCATGGGAAGAGTGGGTTACCCTCTGGACAGAAAAACAAGGCGAGGTAAAGGGTGGCGATGGCGCCTTCACCGTGGATATCCTACGTAGTGGCATGCCAACCATCGAATTCCTCCGTGATATTGTTGTGCTCAATAATGCAGCCACCCGCCCTTTCCGTGCCGTCGTCGAGCGCCCCAAGGTCGATCGATTTTTGCTCGAGACGTATACACGCCATTGGTTCGCGCGAGGATGGCTTCCACGGCCTCCATCTCGGCAGCAGGCTGATGAGGCACCCAAGCCCATCAGAAAAGGGGCCTTCAGTGGCCGAGTGGCTGTCATAACGGGCGCTTCCTCAGGTATTGGTGCTGCGGTTGCCAAGGCTCTCGCCCGTGAGGGCTGCCATGTATCGCTAGCAGCTCGACGCGTAGAAGCGCTTGAGGCCCTAAAGTCCAACCTCGCGGGTTGCGAGGGGAAGGTGCTAATTCACAAAACCGATGTCACTAATAAGACCCAAGTCGAGGCTCTCATCCGTGCAACCAACAACGAACTCGGTCCAGTCGATTTCCTCGTGGCCTGCGCAGGTGTCATGTATTTTACCATGATGGCAAACGTGCAGACAGACGAATGGGAGCGAACTGTGGATGTCAACTGCAAGGGTCTTCTACACTGTCTATCGAGCACTGTGCCAGCTATGCTCGCGCGTGGTAGCGGTCATATTGTTGCGATCTCCTCCGATGCAGGACGCAAGGTCTTCCCTGGTCTGGGTGTCTACTCCGCAAGCAAGTTCTTTGTCGAGGCCACCCTCCAATCTCTTCGTCTAGAGACTGCAGGAACCGGCCTACGTGTGACCAGTGTACAACCCGGAAACACCGCTACGGATCTGCTTGGTATGTCGACCGATGCGGAGGCGATCAAGAAGTACGGAGAGCCAACTGGTGCCCAGATTCTTGACCCAGAGGATGTCGCCAATTCAATCGTTTATGCGCTGCGTCAGCCTGCTCATGTTTCTGTGAATGAAATTCTGATCGAGCCGAGAGATGAGCCTATTTAGCTGAAGAGTAGTTACTCTCCATGAATTCTCCTCAGCATACCATGAATCACACTTCAGTCAATATTAGGGCGTTTCTTGTGCAGTACCTTGGTTGATATATAATGGGCCAACATCCAAAAACACATACCTCTTGAGGCTCCAACAGCAAGCTCTCTTATTAGTCTTAGATATTATACACTCCACCACATGTTTGCTTCATAACCTTATTACCAATAATCATATCAATATAGCTACCTCTGGCAGGTCGAGCCGCCTTGCAAAGTGCTCGTTCATCTATTTAGACTCACCTTTTAATTCACCTATCCACAATATCAATAATCATTTTGGATTCACGAGAGATAGTACCAGATTAACAGATCACGCAATTCTCCCACGCCAGCGCTTTTTGCTTGGTTAATAGACTCTTAAGACTCGGTTCTGAGCGGAGTAATACATGTGGTTGGTTTTCCGCCAGAGAAAATCCTCGTACAGTGAGAATATGTGATTCTTAGTCTGGGGCTTAGAGACGGACCGGTTGGCACTCTTGTCTATACCGTATTTCTATGTGCAAGCCTCAATTTCCGGACAAGAAAGGCAACCTTGATAGACAGCCCCCTTTCCTTTCAATATTCAGATAACGGAGATGAGGGGGCATATGAAAGAGGTCAGAGAGATGAGAGAGGTGAGAAAAATCAACTGTACGTAAGTTGCTAGATGCACATGACAAACTAGGAAGCAGACCCACCTCCTTCCTAGTTAGGAAAGTCATAGGAGAAGTGAGGGCAGAGGAACGTGCTCTCTTTTCTCTTTCTCTCTTTTTTTTTTTTTGTTTTGTTTTGCTTACTACCTCGCCTCGAACGAAAACTACCTTAGTTCTGCCCGGATGCAGGAATTTGTTCGGTAAATGGAGATAACAGGAATTGTCTAGAAATAAATGGGCAGGTACCAGGTATGAAGCAAGAGAGGGAAAAGAGAGCGCCAAAAAAAATCATCGCCACAACTAGCACTATAATCACCCAATATATTAGCATTAATCCACCTTATAAGGGCCATTGTTGTATCAAAACGATTTTACAGAATTCGTTGGTAGGTCTCGTTCAATATATATACATCTTTAGATTTCCTAGAAAGATCGTCCTAACTAAACCACTATAGACTGGTAATTTGCCACGAATCGTCGATGCGCCTTTCAACATGGCCATTTTCCCAGTGTATTTCAGCTTTCCCGGTGGATGGACTAAGAGGCTGGGCACCATGCGGTGATGCCGGCTGTTCAAGGCGTATCCGGTCTGGGTGAAAGCCTGGATTGTGAGGTCTATACCGCTTGGAACCTAGGATATCCAGTCTGCATAAAGGTATATTGATTTAGTTAAGATGGACCATAAAACAAACGTATGGGCGGGAACAATTGATTAACCATACAGCATTATGACAGGAAAGAGACACTCGAAGGTATACACGAAGCGGTCCACTTGTCCGGCGACATCAGTGGCGGATTGCTCAGTGTTCTGGGACGAGTAGGTCACCGCGCGGGAGATACCGATGAAACACAAACTAGCCAGACGCAGCTCTGCGCTCCGTAGTAAATACCGGAACATCCCACGCGTAGATGAGGAGGAACAAGGAGATCTATAATAGGCGATCGCGAGCTGCTTGATGAGGAAGACAGAGCTCCAGGTCTCGACGAGCGCGATGGAGATAAAGTAACCCACATGGAGATAGCTAACGTTTCTCTGTTGCGATAGGTCATTCCGCGAGGCTTGGATAGCTCGACATACAGTGATTGAAATTCTGATCCCGACAATTGCAGTGATGAAAAACCAGAAGACGAGGAGAAAAAGGGTTCGTGTCCGGCCACTGAGGATGTGTGATAGAATCAGGTAACTGTAGAATGAAACGCCTGCCTCTTGAATCTGTCGCTAGTTAGTAGCTGCTACCCTTCTTCCATCATTCACTTTAATGACATGCTGATTAGGGAAATATACCATCCAGAAGAGATCTGCACAAACACTGGCAGCAACCTGCTGGTCTCGCGGGTGGTTAACATAAAAGGCATAATAGCAAATGCCATTCGCGACGGCACAGGCAACGGAAACAACGATTGGAACAAAATTCAACAGGCACGCCCGTGTGATAAGAACGACAGAAATTCCGGCGAAGGTCAAGAATATGCCAATTGTGCTCAGGATAGACCAGCTAGTTTCAAAATACACCTGCCCTGCCATTTTACATTGTTGGTTTCATGTTAGGCCTATCGCTATCCTCCCTCGGGTATTGAAATGAATGACTTGGATGTGAAAAAACGGGGAAAGAAGAAAAAGAGAAGATAGAAGTGAGAGAAAGGTGTAGGAGGGAAAAAAAAAAAAAAAAAAAAAAAAAAAAAGAGTCTTATGGAAATCTGTTTGGGGGGGGGGGAGGGGGCGTGACATGCCATTTGCTGGGATGGTTTGAACCATATTTTGTGTCCCCAAGAAGAGGTAACAGTTTAGACAGTGGCAAAATTGAGGTTACTCGATTGGAGAGTTACTCCAAGCTTAAAGTTTTAGACTTTGTATAAACCACGGGTCTGGGGAACGGGGATGAATATGATGACTTCATTTCTTTCCCACGGGTCAAGATACGGAACTAAAACCCGGGAAATCCATTTGGCAATAAGAACAAGAACAAGGTTTTCATTTAGTCTGGATCCTAGAGGGCAACTACCCTAGTTAAGGGGAAATTCGAACCCCCAGACAGAAACAAGAGAAAGGCAAACATAAACTCCTATCAAAGAGTTTCATTGTATATAGCTCCAGTTCTTCAACCCTCTCTTATCAAGCAAGGTTCCCCAATCAGCTTGAAAGGGAACAACAGGTCCAACACTGAGTTATTAGTTAGCGATAAATAGGGATCACCAGGAAGCTAAGGGGAATGACTAACGTCGCCAATTAGCTTGGAGTACTACAAAGACAAAAGTTAGTTCAGGAACTCTTCGTCGAACTCGGTAGAAAAATCCATATGGTAACTTACCATAGGAGCTGTGCACGTAAGCTCTTCGCCAGCGCAGATTCTGAGACAGATCTCGATAGGTTCGGCTGGAGCTGCCACGGCGTTGGTTGAGAAAGCCATAGTGGCCGCAGCTATAACATAGGCAAATTTCATTGTGGGAAGCTGGTGCTGAGAGGAAAAGATAGCAAATAGATAGATGAGATCCTGTGGTTGTAAAAGGACTCGAGTGTTGTCCCTGCGACCTTTTAAATACAAGTTCTATCATACTCGAAACCACCAACCCCCTCTTCTTCTCGGCGTGACTATGACTGCAGCCATCTTGGATGGGGTCGGGTTACTAGGGACCGGGGGGCTCTCGGCAGGGGCCTGGAGCCCAATCATATAATCAAGACTCCTCACTGCGTGCAGATACTCAGGAAGTGGAGGAATGGCATCCCAGACGAAGAGATTATTTCCCCTCAAAAAAACCATCAGATCCGAAGGCCAAGAGCGGAGTCGGGGGCCGCGAACATGGATCATATATTTACATACTCTTGGCCCGAGGTGGAGAAGATAAATAATATTGAATGGCCACTGTTGTTTTGGGCATTGCTGACCCGATGTTTGCTTCCTGCCATGAGTTATGCGAAAGGCTAGCAGATTTGGGACGCCTGTCAGCCAATATCACTCGCATCATCAGTCATTTTGAGTCAGATCCCAGTAATACGAGAATTAAGTCGCTAAGAACGGGTCATACGTCGATAATAGCGTCGCATATATCTTCTTTAGGTTGGTGCCTCTGTTGATACCAAGAAAATGGATCATAATTAATCCCACCGCAAGGCATCGTTCTGAGAGAGCAATCGGTTTGGGTATAGTACGTAGTCAACCTGAAGGAGCCAATACGCTATCAATGCAAGGAGTAATTCAAAGCGGATGGCAAGGCCAAGTCATATATACCCTACCAATCGTTGAACACCAAGTCTCTTGATATAGGGGAATTATGTCGATCGACCACCATATCGGGAAGTCCTTTGCCACCACTGATGCAGTGCGGCAAAAGATAGCTCAGCAAGCTCTCCTTACGTCATGTCTATACATATAGACGATAATTTGACGTGAATCTTGATCTTGATCGAAGACAAGAGAAGAGATGCATAATGGAAGATGCGGTCGTTGGGTTGCTTGTTGGATAATATCTATTTCTTTTGACGTCACCGACATAGCCCGAGTCTACTATATAGGAGGCGATCGCTATCTTGACCAAAGCCCTGTTGGAATTGATTGAATGTTTTGATCGCTGAGGACTCATCTCCTGAGATAATACTACAATTTTTCTTCCTTTTTCTGTCTACCTTATACTCATACTTAGTTATCTTGACTATTCTTACCTGGCTTACTCACCCAACCAATATGCCTCTCTTCCACCGAAATTCTCTTTCGAGTTCCTCTCAGAGGAGCATCGAAGATCCAAACCAGCATCGTAGCAGTCGATTTCTCGGCCGTGGTTCATCTCGTCGTCATCGCCGAGAGAGTAGCTTGAGCCACTCCTCTAGCAGCAGCAGGGACTCGGGAACCTCTCGGCCATATCACAACATTTTCCGAAACCACCATCCCCACGACCCATCTATCACTGCCGCACGAGATCGCGTGTATCGTGCAGAGACTGCCGAAAAGGCTGCTGATAAAGCTCTCGCAGAATCCCAGAGAGCTGTCCACGAGGCCAGGGAGCATGTCAAAAAGTTAGAGAGGGAGGCTAAGGAAGAGTGAGTCCCTATCATCCACTACCCCAAATAAGATATTTGTCGTGACGGGAGCTAATCATATTGGTAATCGTTTCTGTAGTGCTCGTCTTGCTAAGCTTAAGCAGAGTGAAGCTAAGGATATCTCGAAGAGGGCGAAGCCGCTTGGTCGTAAGTGATTAGATAATTTTGTCCGTTTTTTAATGTAAGTAATCGCTCACGAGTCGCTGTAGGATATATTTGATGGGTTCCAGTGCTTCCTTTTTGCTTCTTATTTTCTTTCCTTCTTATCTCTTCCTTCTTCTCCTAGCGCAGTGCCGCTTTGTTGAATTGTAATTCTCCTGTCTCTAGTTGGATATCCGTGTATATTAATGTCTTACTGTGTACTATTTCGATGATTTGCTTTTAACTCGCTGGAGCATAACTGGACACTATCTTTAAGAGCGATATGTTTATGAATGTATTATATGAGTCATGCAATGCGAGTTATGACAGATTATGAAACCCGTGAAGCTTCAGATATCACAGGCAACCTGTACACTTTTGAACCCAACGGAGTGGCTTGGATTTTTCTGCTTCACCACAAATAAATGGGTCCTTCAATTCCTGCTAAGCAAACACCAAGCTTCTCCGCTTGATAACCTAGCAAAAAAAAAACCCGTAAGGTGGATTGGTGGAAGTGACGAGCTCCGTCCTGGGGTTGGAAGCAACCATCGTTTGATCGATGATCGACTGGGAAGGATCTTTTTCACTCCTTCCCTGTGCCAACCCGGAGCTGGGCAATAATACTATATGGCAGGTCTATAGGTTGATAAACACAACATATGCAAAAGTTGGTTTCGTTGTGCAACTTATTAGAGACTATAGGCGCTTTGACACACTCTGCATGCAGTGACAGCCTGTTAGTATACTTTTTTCTATAAGACAAGTAAAGGTTTGATTCTTGCTTCTCTTATTTTCATGTTTCATATTTCATGTTTGTTTTGAGAAATCACGGTTATGAGTTCACAGCAATAGAGTGCTAGACAAACACAGTCTATCTACTCTATTATGGGCTCCTAAATTCGTTCGGCGACGCCCCCTTCGCCCTAAAAGTGCCACCAGACCGTAATTGTGCCACCCAATCTATCTTGGTCCAATCAACGCGACCGCTTCACGTCAGAACGCCATTAATAGCGTGTCAATGACACCGAAGGCTCTAAGGAGCGTCGATCTTTTAAGCATAAGAGTCAATCGATCGCCTGGATAAATAAACTCCCCCCGTTGGCGTTGACACAGTAATCACAGGGGCCCCCAGGACAAAACACCCGATCGATCAAAGGGGACGTAAAGTATGGGGAATTTTGTGCCATAATTTGAGAGGCATGCAATTTCCATGGATACTTCCTAGGGCTATCCCATAACCCAGGGTGCTAGCGCTCTCAAAACATTTAGTTTAGGATGTTTTATGGCGCGTTTGAAAGTAAAAACAACGGATTGTTTTCATTTCTCAGGGCCAAAACACATGTGATCCTCCATCGGGATCGGAATTACAATGTCTCCGATCATATCACGATTCTGTTTCTGTTGTTGTTCATATCCACCTCTCCTCAAAATCGTGAAACCAATCGCAGTGATACCTCAAGCCGAGGTTGATCGACAGAAGATTTTTCCTATTGTATCATTTGTGGAACACCCAATCCCGCCTCCAAGACGGAGTATGTTCCCTGTGGCGCGTGCGCTCTGATGCCGAAACAGCAGGGGCGGCCCTGCAATTTTTAGAATATCAACATAATACACCCACACCTTGACCCGGGCACTCGTCTAGTCCACATACAGTCCGGGATATAAAATAAATAGCCGCGAGAATTATCTATTCAGGTTATGAAGTGGGGAGACTACGCAGGCGACACGTCAACAACTCCCGAGCTGCTAACTTGCCAAGGCTGCAAAGAAATAAATAATCTAAATTCCGCCTTCAGCCAATAAATTCAACTGGAGGTTGCCATGCTATATGGGTTGATTTTCGGTAACGCTGCCAAGATCTTGCACTCTCTGAGTCTATTCAATTGCCATCCTCGTGTTAGACTGGGATACCCGGATTATTCGGCTCTTTTTACCGTCTGTTCCCTGGCCTGTCGTCAGCCTCACAGTAGAATTGCACGGAATACAACTCTTGGCAAATTAGAGAGCTTGAATGGTCCTTTCCTGGACAGGTAGGAAGCATACGGAGACCGGAGATTCTATACCTTAGGTCGCCCAAATGAGCAGGCTTCTTATGACCCCCCTCCCTCCGGGAGAAAAAAATCACTGGATTGGATTAAAAGTTAACGATATAATGGTGTGTTAGATATTAGAATATTAGATATGACTAACGGAGACCAGGAAGCAGGGTTTCCCTGCTAAAGATTCTAATCAAAGAGGCGGGGAATGGTTTATTCATTATGAACAAACTTCTATGGTTAGATAATGATGCAAGTCGGAGGGATTTTGGGGGTAGTATTGGGGCGAATCTCGTATCAAATCCAAGACTACTACCTAGCTTAATGCCCAATAATATTTGCCCCGGCTAAAGACGAAGAAATTCTCCAACGAGCCTGGTATTATCCCAGCATATCATCGAGCGGGGTAGAATCTGAGCGCTTCTGGCGCGCAATACCAAGAGCACGAACTGTTTCTATCCTCTGTGCTGGGTGCAAACCGCTCTGATCGGAGTGGCCTTAGCTAATAGGTTCGGCACTTAAGATGCTGCTATATGACTATAGCGATCATCGCGAACTGCTGTTAGAGACTTTGATGATCTTTGGGCTATCGATTTGCTATTACACTTTGCCTCGAAAGGGTCATCTCTACCTCTGTAGAAGCGGGGTTTTTTGTCCATTGAGGAGCCAGAAATCATATCTCGGGCGTTTCGACATACAAGTGCTATTTTTACCCCCTTCTACACTCTCTCGGCTAAAGACAGTTGTGTGGCTTGCCAGAGAATCAAATGGATGGTGAGAGAAAGAGACGGAGATGACAGAGAGAAAGTATCTGAGTGTGCTAGAACGCAAGGGGTGTTTGGGGTCCCAAGTGGTGTGACGCTTCATCGTCACGCATTGGCCAGGGATAAATTAGCGGAAATTAATGCCTAGAGAGCCCAGATAGATTTTGATGTCCTGAGCTGTCATCGGGCGGGGGATCTTGGGACATTTTTTTTGCGCAATGCATCCCAAGCATCATGTCTCCGTTGAATGCCAATTTATTCAGAAAATTGTTGTTAAGCATGGAATAGAGAGCTATAACATCATGGAGATATGCAGTAGGGAAAACTTCCCGGGTTTCCGTCTTGACGTTTGAGCCTAGACGCAGGCTACCCCAGAAATTGACAATTAGAAACTTAGCCCTGGGCTCGCATCTCCGTTCCCGAAAGGGATGTCCGGGGGGAGGGGTAGCGATGAAACCCTTGTTCCTGAAGAATTGCAGCCATCCGCAAGCCAGGATTCGTCTCCGTGGGGAAATAAGACTAGTCCTGCAGAACCCTTTATTAATTACACCACGGGGCCTCAGACCGGACTAAATTGCAGGCCCAGTCGCTTGCTGTTCCCCGATACTTTGGCGCCTGCTTTTGATGAATTCCCCACAACTGCCCGCCGCTAATACTCATCATTTTGCACTGTCACGACTCACTTTCGAATCCTGAAGATGTACTTTTCAACATTCAGACACTTAGGAGGCTGTAGCCCCGTTTCGTCACCGGCTGTGGCTTTGCTCTCCCCACCTCCATCAATGAACCTAATCTATGTCTGTTTGTGTGCCCGTGGACTGATGGATTCGGCTTTGCGAGCATACGGAGATAAAACTGGAGACTCTATTGGACCTTGAGCTGCCTCCGTATATTGCACCAGTCTTGGAGTCGGAAACACGGCAAATAGATGGGATACTCTCCTTGTGGGGAACTGGAGAAGAAATAATATAAAAGCAAGGGTGAAGCCGGGGGATATTGTCGCTCAAATCATCACAGCACAACTTTTCTTTCTCTTTTCCTCCTACATTTTCCTCTTCCCATCTCTGAAACCTGGGACCTTCAGGATGAAGGACACTTTCTCTAAGAGCCTTTGGGCCACAATCTTCTCTGCCGCCACGCAGGTAGCAGCCCATGGACATGTTAAAAACATCGTCATCAACGGTGTCTCTTATGATGGCTGGGACGTCAGCGTGGATCCGTATAACAGCAATCCCGACGCAGTTGTGGCGTGGCAGACTCCCAATACATCCAACGGTTTCATCGAACCCAATAATGTTGGTACACCTGATATCATTTGCCACATGAGTGCAACCAATGCTAGGGGACATGCGGTTGTTGCGGCCGGCGACAAGATCTATCTTCAATGGGACCCGATCCCCTGGCCGGAAAGTCACCACGGACCGGTCATCGACTACCTCGCCAACTGTGGTGATAGCTGCGAGACAGTCGACAAGACTACTCTTGAGTTCTTCAAGATCAGTGCTGTTGGCCTCGTTGATGGCTCCGCAGCCCCAGGCTTCTGGGGAGATGATCAACTGATTGCCAACGGCAATGGATGGTTGGTTGAGATCCCCCCCACCATTGCTCCTGGGTTCTACGTGCTTCGCCATGAGATGATTGCCCTACACGGAGCTGGGTCTGTAAATGGAGCCCAGCTCTACCCACAATGCTTCAACCTCCAGATCACAGGCTCCGGAACCGCCCAACCCGCCGGTGTCCTAGGAACAGAGCTTTATAGTCCCACCGATCCAGGCATTCTCATCAACATCTACACCCCCCTTTCGACCTACACTGTTCCAGGTCCCAGTCTGATCCCTGGCGCTGTATCCATCGTTCAGTCCTCCTCCGCCATCACTGCCTCTGGAACACCAATCACCGGCAGCGGTAGTCCCGCAACAACCACAACTGGTGCTGGTTCATCGAGCACCACCACCACCACCTCTAGAACTACCACCGTCGTCCCAACCACCACAACCCTCGTGACGACCACAACCTCCGCAACCACCACAACTGGAGGAAGCACCGCTACCCAGACCGCGTACGGACAGTGCGGAGGCATCGGATGGACTGGGCCCACCGCCTGCGTGTCTGGATCGACCTGCACTAATTATGGCGACTACTACCACCAATGTGTTCCTAGCTAAACGAGGCAAAGTGGAAAATGAAATGCGATGAGATGCGGTAGGTGTGGAAGCAAGCCCACATTGATTGTGGCCGAGACATAGTACCTTATACACCTACATGTGAATGTTGAGCAAGAGCCTCCGTTCCAATAATGGCTCAAGGTTGCGAATTAGTGATGATTTGCAATGACGAAAATGGATTGAATTTTCATTTTTATTTTTATTTTATTTTTATTTTGTTTTCTTATTTCGCAGCTTGATGCGGGTTCTCTCTCGTTGTGTATTGCAGTAACTAGCAACTGTTAGTGGTCATGGCATTCCAATTTACAAAAAAAAAAATGTTTGCCACACCCTAGTACTTTACATATCTCCCGCGTTCTAGCTTCTCCTAGCTTCTCCTTACCTAGATATTCATCCAACCAACTGCTGAAATGAGATATATCCCCCAATACGTCCCCCAACGACCTAGGACACACAATAAAAATTATATTCTAGCTATAGGGCATAAGTAGGCGTAGGCCCAAGGTGTTAAATGGAAACGATAGGGGACCGAGAATCACATTTGTCAATACATCCGAAGAGATTCGTTATCATTATTCAGGTTCTTCACCGTCCGCCATCAAGAGTCATCATGATTCGTAGTACTAAAAAGCACTGCCCGCCATAAATCCACTGGGTAGTAAGTAAAAAGAAAGGAAGCTGTATTAAAAAAGAATAAGAAGGTCCCTAGAGTGAAAATGTTAATGGTCATAAGAAGATTATGATGATGATGAGGGTGATGACGATAAGAATACAAAGAGAGAGAAAAAGAGAACCCAAGGCAAGAGCAGACAAAATGGGGTATCAAAAGTCGGTCGCAGCATCTCATCCACCAAAATACTTATTAACAAACGGTCGACCTCTACCACGGTAATTTTTAGATTTAATAGGTTTCAGGCACGTAAAAGACCTCTGAGCGGGGCAATAACCGACCTGCTTTGGATAGTGGTCATAGTTGTTTCACGGGTTGCTATTCTCGATAGGTGAACGAATCAACCAGGGAAATATAGGTTTAGTTCAGCTCAGTCATCGCCATCGTCATCTGTGACCCAAGAACCTTCGCTTTCTGAATGTGGACGGAGGTGTGCGAAGTCCGGGTCTTGCAAAGCCCGCTGCATAATCATGTCAAATAGCTGTTGGGGCATTGGACCAAACCCAGGGCCATTCAGCCAAGGAAAGTCACCATGTTCCTCCGGTTCATAATCAATGTCTAGGTCCATGTCATCATAAGCGTCCCAATCAGGCAGTCTGTACGGTATGATGTGGAAATCAACATTGGTGTCGCTAAACTGAGACCGGAGACTCAGGAAACACTGTTCGGGGGTCTTGCCGGGTGGAATCCGTTGTCCGGGAAGCTTAATCGGTTGTGTGATATCAATGGAGAGGACCTTGAATTCGACGAGCTTAGGTAGCAGTCCGGCCTTACAATCATGCGCAATATTTGAGACTAACTCTCTAATAGAGGAGTTGCAATCTGTGACCTGGAGCTCTACTAGAGAAGGAGGGAGCTGAGGGTGCAAGGGAAGTAAGGCATGCGATATGAGCATGACTTTGAGCGTGGAGAAGTCACGAAATGAACCAATTTTAGCCTGGCTATTAAGATATTCGTCAACGTCCTCGATATCCCACGGCTCCCGAGCGAACTCAAGGCGAAATTCTTCGAGTGTATCCTTGTGGAGGAGGATCGCCTCATGGAATTGAGCCGCATTGAACTCGCTGGCGCTTCTCCTACTCGGAGTACGTCTATAGTGTGGATCCAAGGTGAAGTTCTCGTAGCTGAATCTTACGATTTTCCTGCATGCCTGCATAAATCTTTTTAGGCCACCGGCATCAATATGGCAGTGCCCGAAGGACGCTCGTTCTGTGGCTAAAGTGCCAGGTGTCCAGGTCGAAGGGAACGCATCATCAACAAGATCACCATACTCGAATTCTGCACCCGTTACTTTAGGTAGGTTCAAGAATTCCTGGTAGGAGGCTATGTTATAGCCGGATAATTCGTCTTCACATTCAATCCAGATATTTTCTAACTTGGATAAAAATGATGGGTTCCGGGCAAAGAGATGGCTGAACGGCTTCATGAAGAATTGCCCGCCAGGCAAACGGAGGGCAATAAGGTTGGGAGTCATGTTGACAAGCAATGCAGCAAAGACACTGAGGTCGGATTTCTCCATGGCTAAATTCCAGGTTTCTTGTTGATCGCCTAACTGAAGCTTTTGGATGGCATTCTTGAACAGCTTCAGGTCCTCTGGTGAAAGACTTCTCGGGTCCACTGGGAGCATATTGTTGGATGCAATCGTAATACGATGAACATGTTTTCCGAGATCTGGACGGCGATAGATAGTTCTAGTGAAACAAATGGTCTTTCCAAGATCGCCCGTTTGGTCCTCATCTATGAAATTTTGGAAGAGAAGGGGTTGGCCTAGGTCGCGGAACTTCCGGGAGACAAGGCAAATGGCACATAGGTCGCGCCGTATGGAGGCCAAAATTTTGCCTTCTTCATCGTCGTCGCCGTCGTCAATCTTGTCATCAATCTTATTGTCTCCGGTTGGTTTGCCTGTGGTGGTGTTGATAGCTGTATCCAGAGCGTGTGGGTCAAACCGACCGATTAAAGCCAGAATGTGCGCCAGAAGCTCCGTGGGGAGGTCCTGGAGTTGAATCATGACTTCCAACTGCGGGTCTGCGGGTGTGCAGAGAACCTAGGAGCTATGCCGTCAACGCAGTGTAGGTAATGTCTAGAAATGAGCTTAGACCTTTGCCAGAGCCGCCTGTGATAGTTTGAAGGTCGGCGTGTGGGGAGGGCTTTGGCGCGCTGTGACGCGTCGTGTTGTCCCAAATAGGAAATTAGGGCTATCTGATTAGGGCTTTATTTGATCAGCCACGGTCGGTCTGTGTTGTTCTTCAAAGTTCATCCTTTTATACTCGGTCAGAGACAAGTTTAGGTGACCCTTTTCTCTTTTTAACATCTATAATCTGATCCCCCCGCGCCAGTAGACTTGTCTTAGATCCCGTTCCAATGTTTACTTCGGCCGTCTAGATTAATTTTGATGAGGTCATACAGATATTCATGACGTCATTTCCTGACATCGCCTTTTAAGCAATAAAGTCTTCGCTTGCTTGAAATATATTCGCCTCTTGGAAACCCCTAGTAACTGAATCCCTGTCCAATTCTGTTATCTCTCCAATTTAGCTGTCCCATAGCTGACCATGCCCGAGCCATTTACTGCCCTCCGCACTCGTCGCAACAACGAGCTGCGCCGATTAGCAGACGAGCACATCCAACACGATCTCGAACCGGAAGACCGTGATGCACTGAGGTCTGCTGCACAGAAGGTCTCGTTATGGACAACTGTTGGGTCTATTGCTGGGATTGGACTTGGACTTTATGCCGCATTTCGGCTGCGAAGCTCGCGCAAAGCATTTTTCGAAGTCTTTCGAGCTCGTGAAAAACCTACGAAGGTGGTCTTCTCCGATGGACGAACTGGTAATTGAGACTCTTCACATATTCCCTGGAAATTTGACTGAAAATCATAGAACCGATTCCTGATATCACACCACTTCTAAAACCAACTACGCTAGGGGACTTTACGACCTACTTCTTCGCCTCTGCTGGAGGATTATTTCTGGGAGGTGAACTAGGTATGAAATTTAAAATACACATAGACACAATGAGCTGAGAGCTAACTGCTTCCCCGGGATAACATGACAGGTTTTCTGGCAGGAGCAGCTAGTGGTAGCCGTTCAATCGTGGGAGATCCAGGGAGAAAGTCGAGAATCGAGGCTGCTTTTCGTAAGTTCCGAGCCGATGCTTTAAGGAAGGAAGCCGATGCCCTTGATCGTGGTAGGGATGTTTCGCATGAAATGTTTTGAATTTCTCTACGCGAAATTGTCAGGAGAAGAACACCGATTTCACCGGGCGCTTTGCTTTGTCTACCCCTTAACACGGTAGTCGTGGGGCTCAATCTCATATGTCATAGCCCAAACTCGATAAGTCGATAAGTGGTACGAAGACCAAGTAACCAACTTAGTAGCAACTTCGGCCATAGAACTCCAAAGGAAATCTAAATGGTGTTTAAACCTACTTAAAATAAATAAAAGGAGGAGCATCTATTTACCAGTTTGGTGATCTTCCTCCTAAAACACGGCCAGGGCCACTCCACTCAGTTTTAGTTATTGAGCCCTAGAACCCAAGAACCCAGTCCAATACCACACGTTGTGACCCCACTAGGAATTAATATGTATTGTTCGAATAATTTATTTACAGTCCCCCACAGTACCCCCCTAGACCCAGAAGAAGGAAAGCAAAGACACAAAAGTCACCGTGCTCTCAAGATCGAGATTTGCATGCTATAAACTTGGGTCCGGCTGATAGTGCACAAATGAAACGAGCCTTGATAAAACCCCCAGCTCCAATTTCAGCTTAATTGAATAAAAGAAGACCTTGAAGGCCGTCTGCATCATAAAAAAGTCCATATATTGCAAAACAAGAACCGCAATATCCATGAATATGATAACAATATTCATGGCCAACAATTGGTGCATGATCTTCGTTTTATGCTGACTCCGGTGTGGATAGAGATGGAGAAGTCTCAGCGTCTGCACAATAAAAATACCCGAGATGATGACTTCTTGAACGAAAAAGGCAGTTATTTGAACCTTCTCCCAGGTGTTGAATATACGTGTGAATGTCGATTTATTAGCGTAGACTGCACCGTACGAAACGATCACTTGGGGAATCTGGAAAATAATCGCATCTGTGATGATCATGCCGAGGACAAAACGGAGGAGAGCTTTGTGATAAACAATGCAGTTTAATCGAGAATAAAGCACGAGGGAATGACCGGTGACCATGACACACCATCCTGCGGTCGAGAGAGTTACTGTGGCCGATATTGGCCCCAGGTCGAGGTACTTCACGATTAAGGCCACCGACTCGGGGATGATTCCCAGGCCAGCCGTGGCCAGGAGACTCCAGAAGTAGAGACTGCGGTAGTTCCTAAACACGTGAAAAACGAGGACAATGATTTCAAGCGAGTTCGATATTGCACAACTTAAGAGGCAAGCGAGGATCGCCTGGACCGCAAAGCTGTCGCCAGAATAGCCCCCAGCAATACCCTCTACAAAGCCGTCCGCGGTGTACATGCCGAATTCAGACTCCCTCTCATGGCTGAAAGCCTTCCTCTAAATCTTTTATCCATCCAGCAGGTCGATATTCCTCTATCTCGATGTCTGTCCTCTTAAAATTGAAAAAGTTCCTGAGGGGAGATCCTCCCCCGAGGAGACGCACCCACGTGACGACACACCGTCTCCCCAATTCACTTCCAATTAAAGTTAGACTTTTTGTATTATCCTCAAGGGCGTCTAAACGAGGGCCTATAACCGGGAAAATGCACAGGTTCCGTCGTTCTAGTTTTGTTGGATCCATGGTCGGCGGGCGTCCAACCATGGCTTGGCTACTGCTCGCCACACCCCTCACAACCACTGCCCCGGGATACTTAAGCGCGAGAGACGAAGAGAATAAAAGGGTTTCGAACGACCCCGACGTCACCACGGCAATTGATCTCACGAGGATCGCAAGGAACCATGTGAGGATACCAACCCTGGCGATGCTTAATCGTAGCATGGCCAGCGGGAATCCTGACGACAAGCCCTACACCTACTATTGACAGCTTCAGTTGTATCTGCACAGCGATTAATCAGGAACGCACTTGGTTAGCACCCAGGTTTGATCAAGCATTCCATTACTGTATCTGATTGGACGTTTTTAACCAGTTAAACAGCTTCTAACTGGATTCATTTGCCTTGCAATTTGCGATGCCTAGATCAGAGCCTGGTGGGTACAGAACCACCAAGTCCAAAGTACAGAGGCTGCCTGTCCTGTCCCCCACTAAGTAGGTGCTAACTTGGTGTATCTACTCCGTCAGTATGTACTCGAGCAGGTTGCTATTTCAGTGCCAAGATTAGTGTCGTATTTTATACATATTCCTGCATGATGTGATTGGCTATTTTCAAATCCTAATACTGTATCATGACTGGTTTTATTTCAGTATATCCAATCACAATGTTTCCAGCCATTACTTATGGTTTTGTCCATGACAGTAGGAATTCTGGCAAGCCTTTATAGGCTCAGCACTACTGATGGCTGTAATCAAAGCCATACAAGTAAATACGAGGCGTCCAGCGACCGTTGAGGTATTTGAGTTTTCTCGAAGACATGGAGGGGGTTTGGCGGGGCTGAGCAGGGCTTCAGTCTTCATCTTGAGAGTTCTCCTCTCCAGTCACTAACAGAAGGGGGTTTGCAAGTGGATGTCCTCTTTGAGTGGCAGTAACTAGATACCCATCACTAATGACTCAACAGATGCTTTCAACGCCCATTAAATAATTTTTCTAAAACAAAAAAAGGTTCGCTTTACACGTCTCGAAAATTACCGTATCTGCTAGAATCCCACAGGGTCCAGAGCGTTTTCAGACGGGGCTGAGCAGTAAAAATTGGGCCATTTTTTCTTCTGTGACGTCGACTGTCAGCAGGAGCGTCAGCAGCTGAACCCGAGAAATTTGCTGGTGGTTATGCTCATTTTGATCCTCCCGTACGTCGTTATCGACTTGACTTCGTGTTTCTTCCACAAACAGCCAGCTTACTCGATTCCAACCTCCAGACTTTTTTTGCAGTAGAGCAGAATGATGCGGAAAAAAGAGTCTTACACGAATATCTCCCCGATCCCTTCGTGTGTCCCCCGTCAACTAGCCCTCGACATTCTCCACAGCCATAGCGAGATCATTACACTCAATCCGCTAGTGCTCTCACACAAAGCGATCAAGGCACCGCGGGATGCAGCAGTCGACGAGTATTACTTTACCTGGTACGAGATTACGGAGCGAGTCAAATATGTTCCTGGTCTGGGGAAGATGGGCTCCGGCAAAATCAGCTTCAAGGGCTCCTTCCACGATACCCCCTGGGGGCTACAAACGCACACATACGCACCCATGGGCATCGACCTCCGGACCAAATGGCGCGTTGCAGGTAATCAACCAGGGGAGCCAGTAAACACGCAAGAACCTAGTCCCGCCGGAGCCCCGGCAAGCGGCCTTTACCTACGCGAAGATGTCGAAATCGAATGCAATCTCACCCTATTATCCTTTGTCAAGCACCAGTTGAAGGCGGCCTCCAAGGTGTTGGTCGATCGCTTGATGAAGAAGGCAGAGCTCTTGGATGCAGGTGTCTTGCAGGCTATGATGGAGGATGGAAAACTCAAGACCTTCAATCCCGCCGATAAATCAAGCACCCCCGCCCCCCAATTGTCTCCAGGACTACCACAAGATCCCATGTCCCCGATGTGCCAGACACCGAAATGGCAGGATGCGCCAACCCGATGGGGGTCCGTCTCGACAGTGTCGCACACGAACTACGCCAGCTCACCCCCGCAGTATGCGCAGGACCCTGGTCGAAGCTTTGCCGCGGAATTGCCCGCCGATACCTACCATCCGCAGCAATTATCAGCATCAGAATTATACACTGAGATGCCAAATGCCTTGAAACCTGGGGCTACACCCAACTCTTACCCACACTCCACTCCATCTGCTCGCTATAGCTTCCAATCCCCATCAGTCAAAAATAATTATCCTGCGGAACTCGGCTCTGAGGTGCCCATGAAAGACCAGAAAACTCCAGCTCACGAGCTATATCAGCCACGCTATCATGCCTAGTCCATATATCAGATACACGTATATACCCACCTTCCTTCCTTGCTTTCTTATATACCCTGTGGGGGGGCAGTATCTGAGCTGCTATTAACCCACGCCACTCCTTTTATATATGGCTATTTAGTATGGCATGCAAGTGTACTATTAATGCTATTAACGTTTTTTTTTTTTTTATTTTTGGCTTGGTATTTACTGAGATGGAAATATTTATTGGTTCACGAATTGCGAGCGTTGTTATCCATTGAATCCGAATTTTCTATATTTTAAGTTCTATACCTTTCCACTTCCTTCACCTACGATAAATACATAAAATATAACATCGTGTCTTGACTCGCGAAGAAGGCTGAGAGTGACAAAACTAAGGCTTTTCTTAGTTGCATACATAGGTACAACATCCAAGCCCAAGCCCCAAAGCCACTCACTAAGACAGCAACCTTCTCACTTCTCTCTCTTGGGAAACTGACCTAATGCCCTAATTACAGGTGTGTAGATGCACGAACACACACCTAAGTTCCTTTATCACCCACTCATTCATCCCTTTTTGGAATGCCTAGGTAGGTGCCTTTTACCATTTCATCATCGATCATATGGGTAGGTAGGTACACTGGGTAGGTACCTAGTAAGAGAGCTTGGCCCTCCTGTCTATGCATCTTATCCCAAGACTCGGCTCTCGAAGCCGTACTTGACTGGTAGGTATCATTATGCCTATATGAGGACACCTATTAAACTTACTAGACTAAAAAATATAAGCTTCTATCTAGTACCTACCTAGGGAGTTGGTTAATTAGGTATTTTCTGATGTCAGATGTTCCTTTGGCTTGTACTTTTTGACCTATTATGTATATAATGTTTGTAGCCCCACCCTGACTAGTTCATTTCATGCCACAGCGCTCTTTCTAGGCATATAGATTCTTCGCGATTCCCTGCCACAAGGTATCTTAAGAGAGACGTAGTAAGGACCCCGGCAATTCAGTCTACTGGTAGGAATAGGTGGGAGAAATGACTTACTTAGAATATCAAATTGAGAAGTAGATGCTTTGGGGATATTTTTTTCCTTGTTACTACCTAGTGAGTATGGCTAGAATCTGTACTGCCCTGGTCTTGCTAGTATATATATTCGTCGATATGCATAAGCCTATAAAGGAATCATCAGCAAGGCTGTGAAATGAACGACTAATTCTATTATTTTCATTTAACCGATAAAACTTTTATAGTTCAAATAGGGCTTCCGGTCTCCCATATAATTGCCCTAATAGGTTTGCCACCAATTGCTAAATCAACGCGCGAGCGGCGGGCTAGGTCTCTGGTTGTTCGTGATATGCGTGAGAACATATCTTGACTTGGCGCTAAGTGCATCTCTTTGTTTAAATCGGGAAGAGCCAGCATAAGAATTAATACAAAGGTTTCGGAGGGATAGACTGCATAACTGATTGCACCGCTGTTGAGAAATTTACCAGGAGGAATGCAAGAAGCGGAGAATAGCGACAATAGGAGTAGAGTAATCTAGAGAGTTGCATTTCTAGAATCGCACCGTCTCTGAAGATATATTAACTGCCCAATAGCCAAGCCGAACAAGCTCACTCCTGCTCCACTTGGCGGACCAAGACTTATTGGGGCTTTGTCCAATCAGTCAGGCAGGATTTGCCCACATGTGGAATACGAGGGGCCGATAAACATAGCTTCATGGCTTCTAGACGATGCGGGCAGGAGTCTTGGAAACAAAGCCAAATACGACGCTGAGAGTGCTTACTTGAATCTCCGCTTGCTTGGCCAATTGTCGATCTATCTATTCACACGTGTGATATGATGACCTCGCATCGGAGTTGGCCGTTGTACAGCGATAATAAAAATGCGCATAGACATAAACAACCCCCTTCCCTGTTGCTGGTCTCCCTCCCGCCGCCCTCGCTCTCTCTTTTCTTTTCGTGTGCTTGTTGTGTGTCTCCTCCGCATTGACGGGAACTGGCAGCCATGAAGACGCTTACTACCTCTGCCCTCGTGGTCGCGCTCACCGCAACTCTTACGCAGGCGCGTCCGGTCGTTGACGATCGCTTTCCCTATACAGGTCCGGATGTTCCGGTCGGCGATTGGGTCGATCCCACTGTCAATGGCAACGGCAAGGGTTTCCCCCGTTTGGTTGAGCCTCCGGCAGTAAAGCCACGGTCCCACAACCCGACCAACAATGTCAATGTCATTTCCCTATCGTACATCCCCGATGGAATGCACATCCACTACCAGACGCCCTTTGGGCTCGGTGAGGCACCCTCCGTCCGGTGGGGAAAGAACCCTTACCGTCTCAACAAGGTGACGCATGGACACTCGCACACGTACGTTTCATTCAGATAACTGGACTGCAAGAGGCGGCGCGGCTAACAGAGCTCTAGGTACGATCGTACACCTTCTTGCGCCGAAGTGAAAGCGGTTACGCAATGCAGTCAGTTCTTTCACGAGGTCAGCCTCGACCACTTGGAGTCGGGTACCACCTACTACTACCAGATCCCTGCGGCCAACGGGACCACTGAATCTGAAGTCTTGAGCTTCAATACTGCCCTCAAGGCCGGTGACCAGAAGCCGTTCAGCTTTGCTGTACTCAATGATATGGGCTACACCAATGCCCAGGGCACCCATAAGCAGCTCGTTAAGGCCGCAAACCAGGGCACTGCTTTCGCCTGGCATGGTGGTGACTTGAGTTATGCTGATGATTGGTATTCGGGGATTCTCCCTTGTGCCGATGATTGGCCCGTCTGCTATAATGGGACAAGCACTGAGCTTCCTGGCGGTGGCCCCATTCCAGACGAATATAAGAAACCTCTCCCGGCTGGTGAGTTCGCGAACCAAGGTGGTCCCCAAGGAGGTGACATGAGTGTCCTTTACGAGTCGAACTGGGATCTCTGGCAGCAGTGGTTAGGTGCTATTACGCTGAAGATCCCCTACATGGTCCTGCCTGGAAACCATGAGGCTGCCTGTGCGGAATTTGATGGCCCAGGCAATGTCCTTACAGCCTACCTCAACGATGATATCTCCAACGGTACTGCTGCCAAGTCTAACCTCACATACTACAGCTGCCCTCCCTCCCAGAGGTATGTGGAAACTCGATTAGTACAACCTTCATTGAGATATTAGCCAGGGTAGCTAACAAAGGGATAGAAACTTCACTGCTTACCAGCACCGCTTTCGCATGCCCGGACAGGAAACTGGTGGCGTTGGCAACTTCTGGTATTCGTTTGACTATGGTCTAGCCCACATTGTCGCCATCGACGGCGAGACAGATTTCGCCAACAGCCCCGAATGGTCCTTAACTCGCGAGGCTAGCGATGACGAGGAGCTCCCCACCGCCTCTGAAACCTGGGTGACCGACAGTGGTCCTTTCGGCGCAGTGGGCGATGAAGATGACACTAAGTCGTACGCGCAGTACAAGTGGTTGAAGAAGGATTTGGCCTCGGTCGATCGCAAGAAGACCCCCTGGGTGATCGTCATGAGCCATCGCCCAATGTACAGCTCTGAGTATTCATCTTACCAGAATAACATTCGCGCTGCCTTTGAGGACCTTTTGTTGGAGTATGGTGTGGACGCCTATCTTTCTGGGTAAGTTTGAAGAATCCTATATACACTCCCTTTTTTTGTATTTGGGTTCTGACTGAAAGAAATCAGCCATATTCACTGGTATGAGCGGATGTGGCCCCTTGGCGTTAATGGCACCATTGATCGCACTTCCATCATTAACGACCACACCTACAAGACCAACGGCGGCAAGTCCATGACTCATCTTGTCAACGGCATGGCTGGAAACCTCGAAAGTCACAGCGTGCTGGGCAGTGATGAGAGCATCGCCAACTTTACCGCCGTGCTGGACACATCACACTTCGGCTTCAGTAAATTCACTATTCTTAGCGAGACGGAGGCTAAGTGGGAGTTCATCCGGGGCGATGATGGCTCCATTGGTGATCATCTTACCCTGGTCAAGGAATCTGCCAGTCATGGTCATCACGGCTCTTCCAAGCCTCAAGGGCCTTCTAAGCCTCAAGGCCCTTCTAATCCTCACCATGGATTCTAAGCCGCTTTTGAGTAGCTGTTCGTTTTCCAGACTGCAAAGCCAGTGATACCATTCATCAAACTCTAATAGCTGTACCTGTTCCTTACTGCCCTATTTTTCGGTACACTAGACAACGCACGTGGAGTAGAGTGTTGTAATCTACATTTGTCATTTAGTATATACTTATAATATTACCAGTAATGGACATAACTATCCTTTCGTCTCACTTACCCTGCAAACTAAATACTGTAGCCGTAAGGGATGCAGCCGAGTTATACACCAGGTCTAGTCAACTCCATCCTGTCCAACATTGGGTTGACGTAGGGTTAGCGCATGGGCTGCAAATATTTGAAAGACTTCAACGGTCTCTTTGTTATCTAGACGACAAAAGATAAAACAGTTTGTATGGTGCTGAGCCGTTGTAGCTCCGTCTAAGACGAGGTATTTCCCTCGAAAGTAGAAGACCAGCGAGACCGCTTCATTGACCATTATAGATTGTTATTTCAATCTACTTCCCCATCGAGTATATCCTGCAAGATAGGCTGGCTGTCCCAAACTTCAGCCTAACATCCTTGGCCCTAACCAGATCCAAGCGTTGAGTAGGCTGGCAGGTTGCCAAGTTCGGATGATTCGGAGAAGTAGCGAACTCATGTAAACTGTCGAACGGGTTTCATGAAAACATGACTAGTTTTCTTAAATGAGCCGAAATATTACTATCGATTTTGCGGCACCAGAGTCTAGCCACTGTATGAAAAAGTCTGATTGTCTTGTTTGGGGGTGGGTTCATACGCGGGGCTGTTTAGGCCAAGCCATATATACCATGATTGTGGCCATGGTGAACGATGGCATTGCCTCACGACATAAATTAGACGTCTGATACCTCAGTTGAAAAGAAATTTTTGAGTTCACATTGTGGTTCGAGCCCCCTCCCTCCCTCCTCAGTAGTAAAATCGGCACCTCGTATAGAAAGCTTAAAAGGGTGTGACTAATATTCCCATTTTTACGCTGGTCTCTTGCTCTGCGATGGATGCCTAAAGTAAAATGCGATATATCTAGGCAGCCGCTGAACATTTAAACTGGGCTTCTTGCTCCTTTCTCTGAGTGCCACCTTAAATTGTATTCCCTCCTCTTGTATCATTTCGCACAAATTCAACAGCAGACATGGAACGTTTTGGCTGTTACTACCTCACCCCCTGGGCATCGGGGACTAGTAGGGAATATCTCCCCCATCTCAAACATAGCGTCCATGCGACTCTCCTCTCGTCGAGTTCACGGACGGTGATCACACAGACTTTCGTGAACCGGTCTTCCACATACACCATCCCCGAGGTTATATATACGTTTCCTCTATACGACGGGGTCAGTGTTGTGGACTTTACCTGTCATATCCGGGACACGGTCCTCCAAGGTCAAGTGAAGCCACGAGATGAAGCTAGCAAGATTTACGAAGAAGCCAAGTCAAAGGGTCAGGCTGCGGCTGCTCTCCACCAGTCGACGAGTGCGGCAGATGTGTTCATGACGCAGCTCGGGAATCTCCCCCCCGATGGCCAAGTTGTCATCACTATTACCCTGCTTGGGGAGCTGAAGCAGGATGCTCAGGCCGATGGTATCCGCTACACACTTCCGCACAAGGTAAACCCACGGTACGGACAGAGGGATGACGACCTCCCTCTCCCTTCGCACGTTACGCAGGAAACAGATTCGATCGAGGTGGATGTTATTATGGGAAAGGGCGTCATGATCCGCGGCATTCAGTCTCCAAGTCATCCCCTCAAGGTGGAATTAGGCCGTGCCTCTCATATGCCCAAGTCAACCTTTGATCCGTGTTATGCATCCGCAAGTCTCCATGTCAGCGGCGGACAGGTTAAGATTGAGGATGATTTCGTCTTAATCGTCAACGCGGACAACCAAGACACACCTTTTGCACTCTTAGAGACCCACCCTAAGCTCCCAAACCAGCGGGCGCTGATGGTTTCACTCGTTCCCAAGTTTGGGTTACCCCCAGCCAGCCCAGAAATCGTCTTTGTGATCGACCGGTCTGGAAGCATGCGCGATAAGATTGCGACACTGAAATCTGCGTTGAAAGTGTTTCTCAAATCACTTCCACTGGGTGTTTATTTCAATATAATTTCTTTCGGCAACTATCACTCTAGTTTGTGGAGTCAGAGTAAGGCCTATGACCAGAAGAGCCTGTCAAAAGCACTCCAATTTGTAGACACGATTGAAAGCAACATGGGTGGTACAGAAATTTTAGAACCCTTGGAAGCTGCGGTGCAGGCCCGATACAAGGATAAGGAACTTGAGGTTCTACTGCTCACCGATGGAGAAGTATGGGATCAACAATCCGTTTTTGACTTTGTTGGGAAAGCAGCCGCTGAGAGTTCCGCACGGTTCTTCAGTCTTGCAATCGGCGATAGTGCATCCCATGCACTTATTGAAGGCGTGGCACGAGCAGGCAAGGGATTCTCCCAGTCCGTTACTAACTATGAAGAGTTGGATAAGAAGGTTATCCGGATGCTGAAGGGAGCGCTGATGCCTCATATTGACAATTATGCCTTGGATTTACATCTGCCCCCGGTCGGGAAAGATGATTTTGAATTTATTGATCCTGTGGAAACAAATACTCCCTTAGTCTGCATGGACGAAGCTCCAACGCCGTCCATATCGGAGATTCCTAGTCAGCCCATCTCTCTGTACGACAGTGAATACAAAGATCCTGACGAGATCATGGGCCCTCAAGAGGGCCAAACCCTCCCAAAAATAAACATTCCTGTTGCCATTCAATCGCCAACTGAAATCCCGCCTCTCTACCCATTCATCCGATCCACAGTGTATGTCTTATTCTCTGAAAAGATGATTGAGAATCCAGACAAAATTACACTGCGTGCAGATAGCAAACATGGACCGTTGTCGCTTGAAATTCCTGTGCTCGATGTTGGCCAAGGTGAAACGATACATCAACTAGCTGCGAGAAAAGCGATGATAGAGCTTGACGAGGGGCGAGGTTGGATAAGGCAAGCAAAGGATGACCATGGAAACCTAATTCGGGAAAAATGGGAAAGTCGCATGCGCGAACTCGTAATAAAGGAGTCTCAGCGACTTGGCACTAGTTTCCAGGTTGCTGGGGCGCACTGCTCCTTTGTGGCTGTTGATGATGAGGTTCAGTCAAAAAGCAATTATGAGACCTGTACGGAAGTTAAATCCCCAGCTCTTGTCAACCTCGCTAGCCGCAAGCAGAGAGCTCTCGCGATGCAAATACAACAAACGAACTCTGTAAGATGCAGAATGGCGCCCCCCTCTTCTCAAATGTTTCAGCAAGCCGCGGCGCCCTCCTTTCGAATGGCGCAGCGATCTATGGCGCCCTCCTTTGAAACGGTGCAGCGATCTATGGAATCCCTTTCCAACAAAGGCGGCTTCGTGAGTGCACAAAGCCCCGTCAGCGTTTCGAATCGATTAAGTGGCGTGTTAAAGAGCGAAGAGAGATCTAGGACTCGTGGGTCCTTTGGATCCTTTATGTCCTTTGGCCGCTCCAAGTCGAAAGTGGACAATGCCTCCTGCTCTTCCCCACAAAATATGACCCAGGATTCCCCTGTAAGCAAGGTACATGCAGTTATTGCTATGCAAGCCTTTGACGGTCCCTGGAACTGGTCAGATGCACTGCTAAAAGCGCTTGATATGGAGTCAGGTAAGGTCGAGGTAGATGTACAAAGGCTTTACAAGGAGGCCTCAGGTAAAGGAATTGTGGGGTTTGATCAGTCTCCTCTGAAGACAATTTTTGCCACCTGTCTCGTCCTCTCGTTCTTGGAGAAGAAGGCGCCTGATTCTCGGGAACTATGGGAGCTTGTGAAGGCTAAAGCAGATGGCTGGGTTGACAATACTATAGGAAGTATGAGCCAAAATGACCAGGACATCGTGAGAAGGGTGATTAGGGGTCTTGTATCCTTGTATACCTGAGCTGCCTGGGTAGACAGAGAGAGATTTGGATTGATCGGCTATCAGACGAGATCTCATTGATATTGTTTAATTTGGAAGACGGATATATCTATCGATTAAAAGATGGGTCTCGTGTCATGATTTATGTATTTAGCTCGCGGTATCTCTCGCTCGAACTATGCGGTATATTGAGGCAAAACTGCTTGAATTAATTTTTTATATTATTGAAATATGTTTATTCCGCCGAATTTCACCATCAATTTTTAGAATATGGATATCCATTACATTAATTAGCCGTCGGGAAGGTAAAAAAAAAAAAAAAAAAAAAAAATAAGGGAGAAACAGGACCCCTTAAAAAATTACCCACTGTTATATTCTTTATCAAGTCTATATAGATTAAAAACTATTTAGAGTAATTGGGTAGCATGAGTAACTATATCAAACCTTTCACTAGTTTCAGGTTATCCCTTATGACCGCAAGATCCTGGTCCGAAAATCCCATCCCTGTCTTTAGATATCCTGTCGCTCCATTCTCATACGACTCATCAAGATATTTCAGGAAACCAGCCATGCCCTTCGCCTGAACACCGAAAATAGCGACCGCGCCAGGATTGTGTATAACCGCATCGGCATGGACATCGCCATGGTGGGCTTTTACCAATGCGACCAGAGCTGGGCGTGCAGGCTCAACCCCGACGCGGCTCAGCATGTACTCATGGATGATAGCCTCGTCAGAGCATCCAGCGATCCGTAGAATCAAGGCAGTAATAACACCAGTCCGGTCCTTGCCAGCTAAATTCAAGTTGAAAAGCTATATCAGCTTCGGTCGGGATCGGGTGGGCAGAGCTGAAAGGGGTTGGAACATACCAGAACAGTGAAATAGCAAAGGCTCTTGCGGACGGTCCCGAATATGCTCAAAGATCAGCTTGTAAATCGGAGTATGAGTTTCTAGATAGCGCGTGTACATCTTCGTGAAAGCACTGAGGGCATCCTTTACAAAGTTATCTAGGTTTGGTGGCGGTTCTTCAAATGCGTAAGGGACCCAGACGTTCTCCACCCCTTCGAACTGGGGGCTAGGCTTATTCGCGCGCTCAGTTTGGCGTCGCAGATCATAGATCCTAGTAATACCGAGGTTGGCTAGGGCTGCTTTTCCCTCGTCGGGAAATATAGTTGAGGGTGCCCCGGAACGAAAGATGAGGCCCGGTCGCACAATGTGGGGGAATGAGGAGTGCGAGGTGTTGACATTGCTGATATCACGAAGGTTGAAGATGCCAGGGACGGAGATAAACGGAGCCTGGGAGAGCGCTCTTGTCACTAGGGGTTCGGGGAGGGGAGTTTGAATTTCGGTCTTAAAGATCTGTTCGAAAAACTCGGAATCGGGAAGCGAGTCCATCTTGCTCACGCTGATGCTGTTAATATAAAAACTGGAAAGCTCACCTTCTGTTGCGCGGGTCTCTATGCTGCAGTTGCAAAGTTGCGCTGTGGCGGGGTCAGCAAATATATGAGGAAGAAAACAGGCCGAGAATTGCCTAGGCAAGCAATGTGGGGTTCCATGAACCGTTGCGATAGTCGGATCTGTGCCGAAAGAACACCCCGATTTCTGCCCAAACAAATTCTCGTTAGCAACATCGACATGCATATTGCATCGCGATATTTGAGGGGCTTAAATATGTCATCTTCCAATATGTGCTTGCTTGATATGACCGGGCGGGGAGGAAAGGTGGTAGAAAGCAACACATCCACGTTCTTTAATTTCACTTTAAGGAGCATTATAGGTGTGTGGTAAATAATTTGTTGTAAGTGTCAGGTGATTAACACGAAACAGCTCCTGTATATATTCAGTTGCGTGTGAAAGCTCAGGGACCAAATTCGTGTGCCATCAATGACCAACAAAAGGTGGCCGGAGACCCCACGGATATAATTCACTAGTAACGGATTTCCTCCCCACAATTATTTACCCAGCTATGAGGTACCTAGTATGCTGATATCCATCTCATTTCATGGTTGCCTATGATTTGACTGTTTCATATCCTATAGTACGGTACAGTACATTATCCAATCAAAGTGAGTGACGTGACCTCCGATATCCATAGGTATTGATAACCGGCGAGGACCCAGACTCATTATCCCGGAACATATAAAAAGGCAACATAATTGGTATGTCCAAGGACAGTCTATCGAAGTTTTTGTTGCTGAGAGGCTTATTAAAAATTACTGTGTTGCCCTGACACATCGAGAATGTGTTCCTGTAGTCCGACGAATTTCCTAATACTTCCAACCCCCCGGGTGGAGTATCTTGCCCGTTTATACGACTGAAAGCTCGTTTCTTTAATTTCATCCTAGATGAGAGTACTATGCTAGATGACTAGGATACCTAAGGATGATCCGGCTAATTACAACCGAGCTAGCATTAATGTTTTCTACCTAGTTCTAGTATCATGATCTAGTATGTCGGTTGTGGACCGTTGGAGAAATATGCACCTCGGTTCCAGCTAGAGGTGTCATAATAGAATGGGTTAATTGAGCTACCTATAGTACCAACTGTTCCGCTGCCTAGCGAGAAATTATGAGAATTTACTGGCTACAAACACCGTGCAAAAGTTTCTTGCCAACTCAGCAATGTCAGCATGCTGTTGAGAAAAAGGGGTTTCAACACTAATAATAAAGAGTGACTGAAACTTCAGCAGGTGATGAGGGAAGCGCTGCAGATCATACACCAGTATCAAGCCTCATGGGTCTACCATTCCTAAACAGGAACGCTATATCACTTCTTCTAGGCAACACCGTCTACTGCCTTCATCACAAAGCACGGAGAAGTCCGGAAGATTGATAATAATAGTCCACATAAGAAAAAGAAAATATTGGACAATACAAAGAGGCGATGTTGGAGGCTTGGAGCACTAGTGGGTTAATACCTAGGATTCACGGCTGCGTCATCAAACCCTCTTTATAGTCAAGCAGGGGAAAGATCTACTAAACTCGGATAAGTAAACAGCTCACCGGAGGCTTAGCTTTCCAATACGACGCCGATTAGAAAAGTGCGTACTCAAATTTTAGCCAAAACATAACGGTGTAGAGAATAGTGAGCTCCGAGAGCCCCATCGTTCGTATCCCTTCGCTATCCCCTTATCACCACAGCCGAGGAAGCTAAATCTTAGGGGATCCTTTATCACCGTCCAAGCTCCTCCAGCATCCCCGCAGCGAGAGTTAGTAGTGTTCACGCTAGAGTTGCCACCATCACAGCACTGTCAGTCGGTCACATCACATCATTGATTGAGCCAAATCATCATGGGAGGAGAATTTCCAAGGGAATTATATTACTCTCATTTAACACCGTCCAGCTAGTTCATGAGTGATCAAGCTGAATTGTGGATAAGGAAAACTTTGAGGCAAAAGCAAAGTCGAATAAAAAGGTTAAGAGAAGGAAGTCACGAGGATGGCTTGAATCTTTTGTCTCAATTTTGCCGAGGAAGCTTTTGAAACAGTTTGCCTTTGATGTCATTTCCGCCATCCAAATCCATCACGTAGTCGAAGACCTACTAGGTAACTAACAGTTAGGTTACTTGGTCGCACGCTGTACAACTTAGACCTCGATGTGTGAGATAATAGTAAAAAAACCCAATCGGGCAGCAAAGGGGTTTGTTTCCGCCTGTATCCCATGACAGGGACAAAGGTTTTGCTAGTTGTACCTATACACCTCCGCCCATCTGAGTTGTCTTACTCAGTATGAACTTGACCTACCAGTTTAACCTTTACGGTACGGTGGATGGTATCTTGGCATCCCCGTCCAAGGAACTGAACGAGAGTTAAGCTGGCTTTATAAAAAAAAAAAAAAAATAAAGACTAGAAGCCATCATTATTTACTGTTATTATCATCCTGGCTAGAATCACCTCCAGAATCACAACAAGCGTGATACGGTACTTAGGGAGATAGGTAAATCAGTACTAAATACCTGGTACCTACCCAGTACCTACAAGTACCTCGTAGGACCTAGCACCTAGCAGTCACACCCACACCTACCCAACTCTCCTGGGATGAGGTGACATTGAACCCGTCTCTGCTGGTTGTTCGCTGTGATTCGACACACCCGGATATTATGAGCAGGAATCCTTCCGGCCTCCCGATGACAATTGGTCAATGCAAAGTCGTTCTCCGTCAACAGGATTCGTGGGTTGTGCATTTAAGCGCCCTGCTGGGTCACTTGAGGAGGAGAGTGGCTGTCGGTGGACGCTGATTGGCGGGAAGGGGTGATGAGGTCTGCAGAGTGAAGAAACCGATCCCGCATGAAGGCGGCCAATCCGAGGACGCAGGCGCATGGAAGTTAGTACCCTTAGGTACCTACCTAGGCTCGGATGCTCTTAGTACCTGCTTCCTCCCTGCTGCTCCTAACGACCTACTTCTCTCCACAGGTAAGTGTACCATCCCCGTATCATCAGGATTCTTCCATCATCAAAGTAATCATACTGCTCCCTCCTGACACAGTGACTGGAAATTAATCTAGATAAATTTTGTTGCTGACCCCCATGTAATCGCCTTAATTGGTCAGCGACCGGTCCAGGGCTGCTCCGCGGCTTCGATCTATTATGCTCCACAAGTAGCAAGCATCGCAACGGGTTGGATGAGTGGTGTGTTTGTGTCAAAGCTATTGTCTCCTCTTGATGGGTCGTTCTGCCCTTGTCCGCTAATTAACTCGTCGAACGCACTGCTCATCCTCTCCCCATAGCCCCCCTGTCCGGAAGAAGCGCCGTCAAACCCCCTTGGCACCAGCTCCTATTGCTTGATGGCAGGAGATTTGGATCGACTCTTGCCGCTGCCTCTCCAGTCGTCTCAGATCCTCTCCAGCAAAGACAAACTTGTCTGGATTTATGGGCAAATAATCTTCCCTTTTGATTAATCGTCTTCCGCAGAGCCCGTGGAATAAATACCGGATATTAAGGAAGAGACTGCTGCACCTTTTACGCGACAACTTCAATTTTCCTTGTCCTCGTATTCATCTCACCGTGTGGTTGACACCAGGGAACAAATCTCTCGTTCTCTGGCTCACTCACACTCGAGCTCCTACTACCTAGGGACCTAGTAGCACCTACACCTTTCTTCTTTCGGTGCACCAACTCTCCCGTCCTTTCTTTTTTCGATTTTCTCGTTTCTTTTTCTCCCCTCCGCTGATCCACATCTTTTTCCGTTTTCTCCCCACCCCCTCCGTAACTCTCTATCATCATATCTTGATGCCACCAACGTGGGCGTCGGCTTAGCTCCTTGTCTTTCACTTGCATCTTCGACTGTTTTTCACTTGCATATCTGGGCATCTCGCTTCGCTCTCCATCCGAAATTAATAACATATTTTTTACTTTATTTATATTTTTCGCATCTTTCTTTTCTTTTTCTTTTTTGACTTGTCAGTTCACCTTGCCTCGTATAGTATTCCCTCCCCCCCTTCCCGCCACTTGCTTTATACCGCTATTTAGCCCGCCACTTGGATCTTGCTCTCTTACCCTTAGCCGCTGATCATGCTTTGCTGTTACATGCCAGGCGCTTACCTCTAGTCCTCTCTATAACTCCCTCCCCCCTCCTTCATGGCCGCTTGAATTTGTATCCTGGCCAATTCGTTCACACACAAACGCTTGCTTAGTTTATTGCGTGCAAGACCTACGCGGTGATGCTTTCAACACCTTTTATTCCGCTCAGCCAGCAGTTTCTTTGTTTGCTGTCCAGTCTCGTTTTCCAGCCATCGGATTTCGCTTAGAAAATATATACATATAGTTTTTGAAACAAGATCGCACTTGAGAGCAATAAGGGTCCTGGTATTTGGGCGAAGTGAGTTCTTTTGGTCCATATAGTAGGCTTTTGCACAGCCCATCCGCTGCTGCGTAGCCTGAAAGATGGTCGAATTAGCATGGAATAGAAATCCTTTCCCAGAAACGAATCCCCCAAGGATACAGCCAATGGCGCCTCCTACCCCCGAGTCGCATGTGTCGGACTCTCACTTTGAAGCCTGTGCCTCAACTCCATCTTTATTCCTCTACGCCCAGGGATCTTCTATTTTGTGCCTTCACCATGATACCCTAGCCTTGGAGAGACGATTCGAGGGTCATCGTGACGACGTTCGCTTCATATCAGTGGATAACATTAGTGAACGAGGTGCAGGGAGGCTCGTCGTTAGTTATGATGTCTCACAGACAGCCGTCATTTGGGATCTGTTTACTGGAAATGTGCTCACCCGGTTTAAATCTGCGTCTCAGCTGAAAGCAGCTTCTTGGATGAAAAACGGAAATGTAGCCTTCGGTGAGTCTCCAGTTTGGTAATTTCTGTCTGACCTGTATGCTTACATGGCCTCAAGGAAATGATCAAGGGGATGTGATTCTTTTTGAACCGTCTACCTCCGAAAACATCACATGTCGTACCATCTTCGACCCCATAACATCATTAGCACCCGCTGCGGATTGTCGAACCTATGCAATTGGGTATGTATCCCCAACCTAGAACTATTTATATGAGGGCATTAAATTCTAACAATGCTATACAAAGCTACCAAAATGGTTCCATTTTGCTTGCAAACCTCCTGCCTTCCTTTACCATCGTGCACAGCATGAGCACAAACATGTCCCAACAACCGTCCCCAATTGTTTCCTTAGCCTGGCATGCCTCTTCTTCAAAACAAAAATCCGACATGCTAGCTACTCTGTCCGCAAACGGAGATCTCAGAGTATGGAGTGTGGCAAAGCCTCCCGCAAAAGAGGCACCACGAGTCATTCGGGTCTTGAAAAGATCCGATGTGTCCTCTTCCACAGAGCCCAAGTGGATGGCGTGGTCCAAAAATGGCAAGATAATTCAATATCTTGATGGGTGAGCAAACCCACCAATCCCTTCCCTACTATGACTGACGTAGTCGATGGTTTTATTTAGGGAAACGTGGGTCTGGGATGTCAAAACAAAGCATATTTCTTATGAACAAATTACAACTATTGACAGCCCCCGTGGGATTTCAAACCATGGTCCCACTGCATCTCTTTTCACTTTAGGTCCTCAGTATACTGTCCAGCAGTATGATCTTGAAACAATGGCAATGGTAGCCAATGTACAACATCCCCCGACGAGCTCAATGACCGCCGCTTTAGACCAGGTTAGAGCACGAACAAAGTCTCCACGCGCTGTACCGGAACCTCGTGCTCTACAGGAGGCCCCAAGAATGAAGGAATCAAGATCAGTACGTGACATGAGGAGGAATCCTTTCGACCCAGCAGGAGCTGAGGCTACCAAGCAACAACGCGTAGAGCTTGCTAGCCCAGTTTCATCCCGGAGCCGGGGAGACTCTGTCAGCTCTAGGACCTCCTCCGAGAAGTATAGGCAAGCCGCATTTTCTCCTCCAGCAAAGTCGGCACGTACTACCACCTCATTTTCCCTTACATCTGCCGGCGGAGCGGACACACCGCAACCTTCATACACGTATGCCTCATCAATTTCAATGTCGTCGGCAAAAAGCTCTCGTTCTCGTCCAGGTTCACGCTTGAGAAACGAGGTTCAATTCAGTCCGGCAGATAAGCCAGTTGACCTGTTTCCCTTCACTCGCTCACGCCTCAATGATGTTCCATACAGACATCACGGTCCTCTAGATGAGACGCGTCTCACAACAGATGATCTAAGACGACAAATGCTAAGCATGGTTTTTGGCTGGGATGGGGATATTGAAGGGTTGATCAAAGACGAACGTAAGTCTTCTCTTTCGTGCTCGCGGAGTGAAACCGATAAACCTTCTTAACGCGTTTTTAGTTTACCGTCATCCACCCGGAAGTCCTGCAGCCATACTGCTAGGTCAGTGGATTGGTGAATCGGATACTGATCATATGTCATCTATGATTAGCTCTGGGGCGGTCTCGGTTACCGATTGGATGCTTCTCGCCATGAGTCAAATGAGTGGCGAGTCACAGGCGAATAGGGTCGGTCAGGCATTTGTCCAGAAACTTCTAGACATTGGTGACATGCACACCGCCGCCACAATTTTGGTAGGACTCGGGGACAGGGATGAAGCAATTGAGGTTTATGTTTCCCAAAACTGTTTCATGGAGGCCATCTTGATGACGTGTCTTGTAATGCCAACGGAATGGCAGCGTCAATCACACCTGGTTCGCCGATGGGGAGAGCATGTTGTGGCTCACTCACAACAGCAACTTGCAATACGCTGCTTTATGTGTACCGGAGTAGAGCCTCCGGATCCATGGGCATCTCCAGCGGTGTTTCAAGCTGGCCTTTCCGAAATAATACCTAAAAGATCACCACTGGCATCTCCAGAGCCTAGTTTTGCCAACCCATCCAACTTGCTACGCCCAAACTCCCAACCCAAGGTCACAAATAATCCTCGGCAGTCATTGAAGGGCTCTGGTTTGAAACTCATCACATCTTTTGATTCGCATGCCAATCAAAGATTCCCTTTCCCAGGCTTGATATCTGATGACAGAACTCCCACTAATGCTCCTGGTATCACTCCGATTGCAGAATCCGCAGGAGGATCTGTTTTTTCCCCTGGAGGACTAGGACCCTACAGACAAAATCATTCAACTTCGAGATCAGGCACACCTGGCTTCGCAAAGCAGCGCCTATCATCCATTGGCGAAACACCGGTCGACGTCCACCCTCCCATATTCCCTTCTAATGGATCTAATAAGTTGGTGGATTACGGATCAACATCAGATGATAACAGCCAGGGCCAGCATCCTGAGCTGGAGGAAAGTGCTGGGCTTCTCCTCACTGCGGCAAAATACGAGCCGAGTGATTCATACAAACCGAGTCCCCAAACGGCAGTTCAAGCAACGTCGGACAAATTTTCCAGCATTAAAGGCCTTCCCTCCCCAGCACCCGGGATTTTCGATGCGCTAAGGGAACGATCTAACAGTGGCAATAGTACAAGGGAACGAAGACCTGATGGGTTACAGCTCCATTTACTTCCAACGGAATCCTCCCAAGATGAAGATGCAAGCGACCAAATGGCCGGGTTTCGTAGCCCGCCATCCACAGCAAACAGTTACTCTACGACAAAAAGCCCCAGCGTGAGTGGGAGGAGTATAGACCCATATATCAATAGTCTAGATGAGGCAACGTACCATGCGACAAAGAAGCATACCCGCTCGCATGGCCGAGGGAGACGCAACACGGACGATTCAGTAAGTCAGAGCTCCGCGCGAAGACATAAGAGCCGAGCAGCATCAGCCGAAACTCGTGGACGACACGAAAAAAGGTACATTCCACCCGCAAAAAGATCCCCTTCTTCTCCTGTGTCAATGTCACCAGAGGAAATAGCTCAGTATAGCACCACTCAGCGTTCCTCTAAAGCCCGAAGCGCTAGTCGAGTACGGAAACCGCGCTCCCGAAACTCATCCGAGCGCCGTCAAAACCGCTCCCCAAGCCGAAATACGGCTAGTCGCGAGGATCCTTCAAGTCGAGGTCGCAGCATTGACAGACAAGCTCCCAGGGCTTCATCTCCCCCATCGCCCGTTCCCATGTCTAGCACGGATGATGCCTTAAGGCTAGTTGCTAGTGACCGAGAGAGACGGAGCCGTCAGCGAAGCAGCAGCCGTCGCCCATCTAGCTCCAAAAGGGAGACGTCCGCCGATGGACGGCGTACTAGACAAAGATCTCATAGCCGTCCAGATACTGAACCAAGGCCAAGTGAAGAATACAGTATGACTTATCCCACCCCTGTTATTCAAAGTGGCCTCCCCAAGGATGCATATTCGCATGAGAGCGCTCAACTACAGACCACTTCGGTTGTGGAAGTTAGCTTGCCTTCAACGACTTACCTATCCCCGGGAATCGTCGAGCAAAGGAGAAAAGAACTTGCAGCCGCGGAGCTAGAAGCGCGACGACTTTCGTTGGCACGAAATCCGTCCGCACCGAACATTCCGTTCCCAAGTGATATACCGCACATGAGGAGTCCGCTTTCAGAGAGCCCAGTGCATTCCTTTTCGCGCACGGCCCGACAGACAGTGCCTCCCAGTAAAACGTCGCCTGACTACCCAAGTAGTGACTCGAACTCATCACGGTCCGGTGTACCATTAGGGCTTCCTGCAACACCTAGGGCTATGCGGCACCCAAAGTATAGCGCTACCGATGTTGAAGCGGGACCTCCCCCGCCACCCCCCCCTCCTCCACCACCCCCTCCTCCTCCTCCGCCGGCGCCACAGACGCTGTTAGAAAGTGGAACTCTATTGAGTGATGCTCGATATCAGCCTGAGGTCGAACCAGTTCCTCGGTCCATGTCTGTTCCGGTAGGCGAGCCCCAACGTGGCAGTAGACCTGCGGACATACCTATGCATCCTAGATTCAACCCACATCTCCCAAGAAGTCGTTCGACAGATAGGAATCGAAATATAAATCATCGCCGACAAAGCTCACGGGATATAGGAGGTTCAGGCCCTTATAATTACAACACTTCTCCAGTTAGTATGAGTATCGAAGAGATAGCTGAGAAGGCACAGCCACCTCCTATTCTGCCGGAATTGCAACACTTGAATTCAGTACCACCACCACCACCCACAATTTCATCGGGCTCCCATCGTGAATCTTCAGGTACCATTGACATCGTTATCGAGAACGAGAATGTGGGCCGACTACTTCCCCGAGCCATGACGGCTGCTCCAGCCTTAAGCACGGAGACAAGACCAACCGGCGGCCCACGTCGTATGTCACTCGAGCATCGACGCGGTAAAAGTGTCAACGAGAGTTTTACCTCTAAGATTCGCAATCTCACCCGTCGGGGTAGCCGAGGACCGGACACATGGCTTACTTCCATGGATAACTTATCGATGACAGAAAATCGTATATAACAGCTTTTTCTACTCTGCCCTCAGTGAAGCAATATAGGCATTATTAACGAATCACGACTTGTTTTCTTAGCTTTTATTTCGTTTTGCATTTCTAGTATTTTCCTTTTCGTTTACTTTCCGAGCCATTATTCCCATTTCCTCCTACCTTTCTAATTTGATGTGAGAATTTTAAAGATGCGGGTTCTATTTTAATGTACCTTCCCCGCTTTCTGGTACCACAGACCAGGCATTTATTTTCTTCTTTAACCCTCAACAGTGATGATAATGCTACTATTGTGTTTTCGTCCATCATTTCATGAGTTGCTTTTAAATTTTATTTTTATATTTTAAACCCGCCCGCGAGGGTAGAAGAAAAGTCATTTCTCCCATACTGTTGCGATTCGGTTCGGTATGCATGTGCGTACATGCAGTTTTTCTATAGCAGTTTTAATAGCCATTCACACCTAAGTAACTAGGATCTCCAGGTTTTATTTGACTCCAAGATAGTATTTGCCTTAGCAGTGGTCACTAGATGGGGAAACCCACACAAAGCTTTCCCAAAATGTAAAAAACCTCAGCGAGGTATGTTTGTAAGGAAGATTGGAATTATTGCCCCAACTCCACAAATCACGCATGCTAATCACAAATGCTGTTTACAATATTATACATGGTCTTAAAATATATGGTCAATTAATTCCATCTTCCCCAGCCCCTCTTCTGATCTCCATCTCCAGTGTCACTAGGAAGGTTCCTCTCAGACTCAAGAAGTCGATCAAAATCCGCTTGGGCTTGATCGCGCTCACTCTGACCGTTAATATCTAATTGTGGCCGCTGAGAGCGGGACGGTTTTAGAATATTCGATTGGACAGACGACCGAGACTGACCTTGATTCTGTTGCCGAATCCTCTCCCAGGCGCCCCCAGCGACATAGACACTGTCTTGCTGCGGCCCAGTGTTTCTATATTCGGGTGCGGTAGGGCTGGCATCATCCTCATCATCAAAGAAACCCGTCCCCCGACTTCGATCTTCTATAGTAGCAGGAAAAACTGTCGGAGATTGTCTAGCATTATCCAGTCCGCCGTAGAGCCCCTGCTCTGAAGCTCTAGGCGACGCATCACCACCAAAAGAATAGGAAGTAGCAGCGTATCCGTTCTGGCTCCGGTCTTGCCCTTCCTGTTGCTGCGCGTTACCATAATAAGGAACTTCCTCTTGGCCACTATGTCCGCCCTCCTCAACGGATGACGCCACCTCTTGTTTCCTTTCGCGTCTCGACCTGCCTCTCTCCGCCGCAGCCTCCATCTTCCTCTTTCTCACTTCCTCCGGGTTCTGCTTTCTCACATCATCCACAAACCCCTTCAACCTAGTATCGGTCATGGTACTAGTAGTATCAACCCAAATCGCATAAACCGACGAAGACGCAGACCCACTCAACGTCCACAAGAACAACTTAAACCCAGCCAACTTAACCATCTGCTTCGCCAAGCCAGGATCCGTGCGAAGAAAGTTCCTCCCAGCCTCCACCAACTGCGCAGGCGTGAACCCACCAAGACTCGGATTCGCGCCGGACGGAAGATAAAGTGGGAACTTCTCACTCTTCCGCGCCTGCGCTAGCAGTCGCGCGGACCCAATGAGAAATCCAAGCGGAGCACCCAGCCGCTGGTTATAGACACTGCGAGAGGTGTGCTCGACAAAAGCGTCCAGTTCGTCCTGGGTGGGTGGGCGTTGTACGAGCACCCGCGCATTCTCGATCCGTTGGGTGAGGTTCGTGGTAAATTTTCGTTTCCAGTTCCACTTGCCGAAGAAACCAAAATAGAGTGTGAAGAGGTCTGGATGCGTGATCAATTCGGGTTTGATCTGGAGGGGGTAGTATTTCGTCCATGGGGATGAGCCGTCGGTGGGGGTGTATTCATATTCAGATGTTGATGTGGAAGGTGCGGATTGTGGGGAGGCATCATCGAGTACCATCTTTGACTTGATGGTTATTTTAGATTTTTTTTTTCTTCTTCTTTCTTTTTTATTCCTAGGAAGGTAGTACAATTGGTGATGGTGGTGAGTCGAACTGGAAAGATGAAGGTTGAAAGGTTGGGAGCATTCGAGCAAAGAGCCGGAGGTGAGGTGACGTGATGTGATTAGTCATCGTGCATAATGTCTTCATTATTCAACTAAATACCTGCCTGTATCATTATGAATTCCCATTATCATTGCCTCAGGGGTCTTCTTGGAGTCTACGTATTTCAAAACTTCAATCTGTGGATTTGAGGGGAGTTTTGAAAACTCGATAATTTATTGTTTCATACTCACTTGCTAGTTGTAGGGTGTTTTACTTGTAAAAAAGAACCCACCATATTCTTGCCCTTGATTGTTGAAATAATATGGTGCACTAAATTAAATATCCAACATAAAACCGGGGAACCCATACTTAGACAGTGAACGCCCTAACTAAGTTCTCGAAACCTGCCTGCCATACGGACGAACAAAATATCACCTACCATTTCTCAACATAAGGACGCAGATCCAACTCAAATCCAAAGGTCGTGCGTGGCTGTGTATGCAAATTCCAATATGCTTCAGCAATCTACACGCGATTAATTCATATCAGCAAAATTATCTCAATATCGATATACTTCGTTTGGAGCCAGGAATATAGGTTTCCAACAACCCCCCCTCCCTTGGACGGGGAATTTAATAAAAAAGAAAGGAAAAGCTTCAGAGAGTAAGAGCACTTACAGCATCCGGATCAAGCTTTCCATCTTCATGTTCCACTGCCCACGCCTTAGTTCGTGGGATATCAATGATTCCATCGATTATAACATGTGAAACGTGCACACCCTTCGGTCCAAACTCACGCGCAAGAGACTGTGCCAATGCCCGGAGGGCGAACTTACCAGACGCAAAGCCCGCAAAATTCGCCGACCCTTTAAGACTAGCCGTTGCGCCAGTGAAGATCAGTGTTGGTGGATGATGTAGTCCCTTAGCCTGAAGGAGAAGAGGCAATGTGCCTTGAGAAAAGTTGAACCCTCCCTTTCTGTACCAGGCCCTTGCTTTTAGCATACCGCGCTTTTGAATAAAAGGAACGGATGGGTAGTTAGGGGGGGGGGGGGGGGGGGGGGGAAAAAGAAAAAAGAAACAGAAAAAAAAAAAAAGAAACCCAAAAGGACTTGTACGGGCGGTAATTACAATAAAGAGACGAGGGGAAACCCGGCCAAAATTCCCGACGATTAAAGAGCAAGATAACAAATGGGGGGGGGGGTTATTACCCAACAGAGGGATAAATATAAAATTTAGGGGCAGATAGACACAAGAGGGGACATTTTGATCATTGTGGGGGGTG